>JAUNZM010000009.1:4440000-5040000 GCA_033459285.1 Clamator glandarius
TATCTTCCTTTAAACTATTTAGTATCTTTTAGCACTGATGAAAATGCATTGATACTGAGAATCACTAGTCCATTTGACATTTGTAGAAGTTGTTCCAGTGAGACAGCCAATATCTAATGCAAAAATTAGTCTGAGCTACAGGTGTTGCATCCAGACACTAAATAGTTTAAAATGATATTTGCATTTAGCTCTAGGCCTATCTTTAGTTTCTAGTTGCTGGTAGCACTGGCGGAAACCCAGAAAAGAAAACCTCCGAGTCTGAGGTTAGAATGCAGAAAGCAAATATTGAGGTTTTAGGGATTAAGCTGTGCTTCTTTTGGTGATCTTAAGTTCTGAAGTAGGCTATTTTTCAAAGGCACCCTATGTCTGCCTGCCACTTACTGATCTGGAAGAGCACATTGAGACCTAACATTGGAAATGTACAGAAACAGCTGTCTGGGACTGTTAATTCTGCAGTGCGTCAGTCAATCAGCTTCACATTCCACAAGAAAACCAACAACCAGAGAGCAAGCCAGTTGGCAGGCTTCTGGAGGAGAAAGATTTGCTAAAAAACAGAAAGAGAGCAGATGTTGGGGAATGAGTTCTGCACGCTGTATCCCAGCAGAGGTATCCAAAAAGCTCTGAATTAAAGAAGCCACCTCTGTGAATTTACACCAGAAGGAGAAGGATACGGAACCCAGAAAGCTGAGAGTGTGGAGGGCCCATGGGGCAGCACTGCTCGGTGGGTCAGGCAGAGCTCAGTCCTCTTGTGACTAAACAGCTGTTGGACAATTCAGAGGAAAAAGAGCTTTAAGGAGAGAAAAAATAAGTTGCTTCCTGGGTGCTGTTGAACAACAGCATTCTTCTTGCATAAGCTCATAAAGAAACTGTGCTGCAAAGAAAGGGGAAACAGATTTAACTTGGGTTCTCTAATAATAGCATGCATCCTGGGTGCTCTAATAATAGTACTTATCTTTGCTCTCCCTCACACTCCTTCGGATGTTTTGGCTGCAGTCTTCTTTTTTTTTCATGATAGCTTCCAAGTATAGGCTCTGTGCTACTGTCCCTTATCTTTGTTTGCTGATTGCTATTTAAAATTTGTTGAGTTTAAGTAAATACATCTCTAAAGAAAGTTGTGCTTGCTGTGCTGCAAGGACTTTAACACTTATCCTGTCTATGGCATGTTATTGATGGACAAAGAGGGCAAAAAACCAAAACAGTAAAAAGAGAGATTACAGAGCTTTTTGTATATGATAAACACAACAGAAAATAAAAGTTTTAAAAACACTGTGTTTGAAAAATAGGCCATTTTTTTATCCTTGTGTAAAGTCTTCCAGAAGGAGGTTCTGGTGTAGTGACCTATCATTAGTACAACAGAGACAATTCCTGCCAGAAAGCACAATTTCTTGGCCATGCTGACTGCTCGTGCCATTCTGTGATTTTGGCTAGCACTGTTGGAAATGGCAATATTTTATTTCTTCTCAAATCCACGTGTTTTTTTGATACCTCAAAAAAATCTCAAATTGTGATACAACAAAGCCTCCCTCCCTGGGACTTTTTGAGTCAGCTTTGGAGTGCCTCTTCCTTTTGTTCCCCAAAAGAGGACTAAGCTCCCTCATCTCTCTGGACCAGGTAGGAAGTGAGGCAGGCACTTAAAGGGGGGAAGGGAGCAGGCATGGTGTAGAGCAGAGTCCATACTAATAACTCTGTAAGGCTCAGCATTTAGGGCTGCATGCCAGAATTGTTGGCATCATGATCAGAAAGGCAGGGTGAGAGGTGGCTGTAGGACAGAGGAAAGAGGCAGGAGAAGGATCAGAAAGGTGTTACGGAGCATGCAACTGTTGGAAATGGAAGGAGAACACAGTGGCAAATGAAGGTTGTGCTGGAAAAGGTTAAAAGCTACTTAACTGTGGACTCAGTATCGGAAAAGTAAGTGGGCAGAGGAGGCTGGGCACACAGGTTATTCAGGAGAAGTCAGCATCCAAAGGATGAACATGAGAGGACAGGGCTTGGGGCACAGATGCCCCAAGAGTGAAAAGCAGTTATGAAGAGTTGACTCGGAGAAAAGCAGGTGGATGATATAGGATGACTTGATCAAAGAGAATTCCTTAAGAGAAGCCTTTGTGGGTACTTTTCTAAGTACAGACAAGAGAAGTGGAATTGTGTTTTTAAAGGCTTCTGGCAGACAGAAAAGTTGTGTTGCTTTCAATAATAGAGAACAAAGGTGGAGGACATTGGGTTTGGACCCAGAAGGACCAGGAAAGATGGAGCTTTTATCATTAAGTTGAGTTTGATCTTATGAAAGATCTTACAAACAGAGAGAAGTATGGATTTACTCTTTGGCAGAGTGAGGGAGATTTACGGTAGAGATGTAACATCACCTGCATGGAGATGTCAAATTAGTTTGTGTTTCTAAGTGAAATATGAAACGAAGAAAAAAAGGAACCCAAAATAGTGCCATTTCAAGGCAAGAAGTGTTGAGTGAGAAGAGTACGAAGAGAGGTAGAGGAGAAGTGCATGGTGGAACGTGGTCAGAGATGGGTAAAGGAAGATCCCAAGCCCAGGAGAAAGAGGGCAGAGCTCTGCTTCTGCACAGTTCTGTTGAGGATTGCTTCAACTCCATGCAAAGGACAGAGGGAGATGGGAGAATACCTAAACTGGAGCTGGAAGGCTGGAGGGGAAACTCCACTGTTAAATTTGTATTTAACAAGCTCTGAAGTGATCAAGTAGTGTAATAAGCAGTATATTGTTAAAACAGACTATAGGGAAGAACTGGATTTTCCCTCCCGGCACCTGGTGATGAACATTCCAATGATGATTTAGTCCAAGAGGAAAGCTTTTGCCAGCCTGTGTGAATTCCCCGGAGATAAATGGAAATTTCTAATGCAGTCTGTGTAACACAGTTCATTTTATGGAACTGCTTCTATGAATAAGCATTACTCAGTGCGAGTGAGGAACACCAGGATAAATCCTAGGCTACTGCGTTATGCTGCACTGAATAGTACTTAGAACTACCTTACACTGGACAGAGTATTATTTAAAAGAAAACTAGCTTAGGGAGATCCTTGTCTTCTGTTCATTTCAATGGAATCAGTCTGGTTACTAAAATACCTCCTAAATCAGAGACTCTCACCCTTTTCTGAAATACACATCTCTAAGCTCAGTTGCTCCATAACATGTTTGTACTGGTGTAACAGGGATCAGAATTTGACCCATAAAAACTCACCTCTGTTGTCTTGTATCCATAAAATTACACAAAAGGCCCACTGTAGAGCATATGTTTTAATGCAACCGGTTATTCTGGAGAGCTACCAAGGTACTTGTGGTCTCTTGGGCCTCACAGATGTCCCATTCTCTCTCTGCAAGGCTCACTCTCACTGGGAAAAGGTTGGGAACAGCACCTGCCCTAGGCCACTCATTTCACTGTAAAAGCTCGAAATCCATGCCTTAGGCTGACAGGAGCCTGGAATGCCAAACTTTGCTTTCAGGGTAACTGCAAAGCATGCTTGCTGCTCTGCTGCTGCTTTTGTCAAGCTCCTGCTCTTAGATGATAACTGGGCATGAGTCCTAAGGGGGAAAAGGTTGTTCCTAGTGCAGGCACTGAATGCCGTTGTGCAATGGTTCTACAAAAGCATGTGCTCATACACCATAGGAAGTGTTAGATGCATTTATGGACGCTCTCACGGAACATAAGGACATCAAATACCCACCTTAGGCATTTTGAACCAAGCCAAACACTTTTTTTTTTTTTAACGTTTCCATGCCTAAATTCTATGCATGTGGAAGTTAAGCTCCTAAGAGTGAGTATTTTCAAGGTAAATGCCAATAAAGGCAATGTAGGCTACTAGGTCACTTGCTTCAAATAGCTTTAGGTGATTAATACTATTCCTCTGCTTTTTGTTCTCATCACTGTGTGATTCATCTTGAAAAATGAATTTATCCTGTCTTTGACAGCCTGGTGATATGTCAGTAGGTAATTCCACAGTCATGTTTGGTGCCAGGCAGGGGTGTTTGCTGGGATCCCAAAGCATGTCAGTACATTGACATGAGCTAATTCCTGAGAGTGAGGTTCATTTGAATGACAGGATTGCACAGTTATGGTTTCACAGCTCCAAGTTCTAGAGCAAGATTATTTGGCACCCTTAGACCTCTGCATTTCCCCTCATTGCCTTCTATAGTCATGTTTGACATTTTTTCCTTAGCTGAGAAGACCAATTCCTCAAAAATGTGGGAGAAAATGCAGAAAAAGAGGAAAGACAGAATAATTTAAGGAACATAAGTAAAGAGCAGTTTATGCATGTGACATTCAAGCCCATGTAAGCATATATCAAGTGTTATAACTTGAAACAGTTTGTGTGGGTGACTTCAGCCTAGACACACACGCAAACTGGGCCTTGAGTATCTTCAGAAAGCCTATCAAAAATGTAAATATAAATGCTGATTAATATGTATCTACAGAGTATGGTTTTGTCGTAATTAAATTACTTGAAAATCTTCCAGTTATTTAATTAAATTGAAACTAAGAATAGCTACCTGGATGCTTGGTGCAATGTTTGAGGTGATTTCTCCTGATGTTTGAGAGACCAGTGCTGCTGGAGCCAGTGGAGTCCCAGGAGCTGCGACTCACCAGCAGCCCCAAGGCACCTCTGCTGTGACAGGGGGTTCTCTCTTTATCTTGTGAAGAAATAGTAACACTTCTTTTAAAGAAGCCTTGCTAGGAAGGGAAGAAGCCAAAAAGCTCAGCAGTTTTCATCCTATTTTCTTTTTATTTCTTGACAAACTAGAAGTGTTTATTGCTTATAAGCACTGCCTATAAGCACATGATTAACAACAGGAGCATGTCCTTACCTGCTGCTCTATCCCAGAGTAAATCTTAAGCAATGAACAAAGGAAACCAAACTCCTGAGTTCCTGTGTAGAGCTATTGCCATTCCAGCTCTGCTGAAACCTGTATTCCACAGTTGGGCAGTTTTCTGTGGCATCGCGCTGGTTTCTTAAGATTCCAGTACAGTAACATTGTGGCTATGAGAAATTCTATGATAACATACTTGGTAACTGGAGGTTTGGGTATATGGGAATAATCTGAATGCTATGGACGTATCTCGTCTGCCCATAAAGCTAAAAATGATACCCACTGCAAAAGATATGGTTCACATCTTAGTGCCTGGCACATGTGCAGCCCCCCTCACATCATCTGCAAAATTCTGATCTAACTTTTCAGCTTTCCTAGAGGTTTTTGTCTGTATCATTCAGGCACAGATGAGAGGTCAGTGCTGTTATCCTATCAGCAAAATAACGTCCCAGTTCTTTGTGCACAAACCCTAACAAGGCAATTTGAATGTGCTAGCAATTCAAGGCTCAGCTTAGACTGTTTTCTCATACTACTTGCCTTTTGTACAGTCCTCTTCTGAAACTCATTTAATTGAGTCTCCAGACTAATGAAATCTTTGGTCGCTCTCAGAAGTAAAAGTGACTTTCTGTTCACTACTTATTAAAGCAGACCCTTGATGTGAAGCATTGGCTGCTTTGGTAGGCGTGTTAGTAGTCAAATGGATTTTAACTGAAAACAGTTACAGCTGGGCTGACAATAAGACTTCTCAACAGCAGCATCCATTGCTTCTGATTAAGGCTTTATTTCACGCATATTCCTAGTACTCGAGAAACACTTTTATATGCACATCTTGCCAAGACTTGTGCTAATGGAAACCATAGCATGAGAGTCACAGAACTGTGGGAGAGTGCTGAGGCTTGGCAGGGCTGCAGAAACAGCTCTGCTGTCCCTGTGCAGCTGCAGCAGTTAGCGCTGGCATGCGAACATGACCTCATGATAAACCGCTGATCCTTACCAGGAATTAACCATTTAGCCACTTGCAGCCAGCAGTCTGTCACCAAGAGGAAGAGAATGCTGTCTTGTCTTTTGCATGTTACAAGGAGAAGTGCATTTACCAGTATTATTGACCCAAGGCTTAGTAATGAATGTGTGAGCCGGAATGGTCATGTGCAATATGTGCGTGTGACATTTTGTGTGTAATTTCTGATCATAGTACAGTGTGTCAAATTCCCTCACTAGTGCTTTATTTGTTTTTAAAATGTGTAATATGACTGTGATCTAAGAGTTGTATCTGTTTCTGAAAGTGTTATACAGCCCCAGAAAGGGAAATGCAGCTCTCGCAGAAAGCTTTAGCTGTCTTGGCTTCCTGACAAGGAAAAATCGTCCTGCTCAATAAGATGTCTGTTCGAATGAAGTGCTTTGCAGTGGCATTGAGGAAGAACACAAAGCAAGAGAAGTGTATAAATAGACATGTATTCTGTTTTTTCATTTGAGAAAGCTTAGTTTCCCTTCCTAAGAAAAATTAATCTCGCCTAACACATCCGAAGTGCTGCTGCACCTGAATAGACCCACTCAAAGGCTGTGAGACGGAACAGTGTATTCTGTTCTAAAGCTACGCAAACCCCATATGCCCTGCAACTTTTTTTATCTTAAGCTGTGAAGTCGATTACTGGCTACCCAGCCAAGTGGCCAAGTGCTCCTTCGAAATTCTACAGGCAGCGACAGTCCCGCAGGAAGTGGTGTTGGTGATTCAGAGAACGGCACCTTGCCCACTGAGTCAGTGTTGAGCCAGTGGCCGAATGCGTTTCGAGAGTGTGGAACTTAAAACTAAATCCTGACTGAGGCCACTGGGAAATTCATCAAACTATTGACGAGAACAGGGTTATTACCCACAACATCCTAGAATCCAGACAGGGATAATGACGATTTTTCCCTGACTTACTTAGTTCACTGGGAGAATGATTCTTCTTTCCTTCTGGCTGGTACCTTTTTCCTGCATTCATCTGGTCACCATCTTCTCAGTGTGTTGGAAGAATGAGAGCCACAACCCAGACATGCAGGCTGTCTTTCTGTGGGTGCTGCAGGAAGGGCCAGTCTTTGCACTTGCAGTTTTGCAATCCTATGACTTATCCCACTTGGAAAGAGCCCTCAGGGAGAGACCATCCCTGCAACCTGTTTGAGCTTTTGCTGCTGGTTGAATTTTGCAACTGAAGGGATGCCCTGTGGCATCTGCAGTCCATTTCCCCTCTGGATTTGTGACCCAGTAGATGTGCACCATGACTCAGAACAGCCTTTCCTAAACAGAGTCTTAATTTATGGACAGGAATTGAACAAACCTCAGCAAAGCTTAAACTAGAGATGGTCTGCATGCATGATCTTTTCTACTGGCTTTCACATGTCCAGAAGATATTTTTTTCTCTTTTCCATAGGTTTTCTGTTGTGCTTTTTTTTTAATTCCATTGTTATATAGAAAAAAAAATCCCAACTTTACAATTAAAGATAAATAAGTCCTTAACATAGATGTGGCTTTTGTCCACACACTAATTCCTGTGAAGGTTTGTGACAGCAAGTTTCAGCACCTAGGTTTACAAAGCAGTGCCAGAAGCTGCTGTGAAGGATCACGTCTTCAAACCCTAAGCTGTCCAACAAGCAGTGAATGGGCTGTGATCCTGCACGTAGCTGATGACACAATGCTTAGAACTGTAAATATTTGACATGTTCAATTGTTCACAAAAATCTTTTTTATTGTTTTCCCAATTTTCATTTTTTGTAAATATGAAATAACATCCACCTGCGTTTGACGTAATTATAGAGAAGTTTTAGTGCTCTTGGCAATGCTTGCTTTAGACCTGTTAGCATCATTGCTAAAAACTACAAGCCACATAGAAATGGTTCAGATTTTCTATCAAGATGATGCATTGTGGACCATTTAGTTAACCATTCTAACCTGTATGTGATGGTGAACTGGTTTCTGGAGTTATGGAACACATTAAACATTAGAGACCTCATTTAGCCGGTGGAGGGATGTGAAATTTGCCACCCTGTGAGTAGCTTTTTTAATGCTGAGAACCTGTTTAAATCACTGTCATCCTAGCAAGAAGATGTGGTTCACCGGAGATCGTGCAGTAGCTCCCACGGCAGAGAAAGGGACATAAGCATGCAAACTTCAGTTCCCTGGGCACAGCAGTACCAACTCAGAGCACCTGACGGAACTGAGCTTGCAGGTCCAAGCCTCTTTGCTCTGAAAGGAGTAAATCATTCCATCAGCGTGAGGAACAGGATATTACTCAATGTGAGAAACGGTGGTGAGATTTCATACTGAAACGTGATCAAATTCTCTTGGTGTTGTATAAAGAACACTTTGATCATGCACAGCATACAAGCCAGTCCTGGTCTCTCCCCTTCCCCTTCCTTTATCTTTTCTTCACCCTCCAAAACAAAAATTTCCACTTGGTCATGAAGGAAGTGTGGCAGCCTGGATGCTACCTCGGCAAAGAAAGCTAGAGGAAGGGCTGGGCCACTTTTAGTCAAGTAAAGGGGAGGAGAAGGAAATGGTCAGTGAAAAAGTAAGGTTCTAAATATAGAGCTTTGGACTAGAAATGTGTTGAAACACTTCTAAAGAAATAAGGGAAGGGGATAATATATGCAAAGCAATTTAATCATATGCAATTAGTAATAATTTTGAGTCTGTAGCCTTATGTGAGACCAATCACCAGCAACATAACATAGAGTGCCACTTCTCACTATTGAGCCAGAAATGCCAGTCATGGAATTCCTGGTGTCCCTTCATCCTGCAGTCCACCCAGAGAGCAATCTGCCTGTGCTGAAGCTCACCAGGTGACCCTAACTCTGTTTTGATCAGAATCCTTACTGACACCTTCATCGGTCCCGTTCTGCCTTCTGCAGCACCTTTCTATGTGGCTATTCTCTCGTCCTCAGATGCGATGATGTCTACATTCTGACATTTAAAAACATGCAACAACAAAAGAAATTATGTGTGTCACACCCCGTCACACGTTGCTGTACGTAGCATGGCTATGTTAGCATTTGGGGTTTTTTGAATCAAATATTTGTTGGCCTTGGTACCGTACAAATATGAGGTAATGCCTTTCATGTGAGCCCATCCTCAGTTAAGTGGTGTTTCATTAATTTTTTCAAATTTTGATTGTTTTAATTGTTGCTTTTAGGGTGTTTCTGCAGCTGGCATATTTTTTCTGTCAGTAGTTCTGCGAACAATAACAGGAGCCAGGCAACCTGTTTGTGGGCATGCTGGGGGCTTGCAGGTACATCGTTGTCACTGTGTAATGCTAAAAAAGCACAGTGCAGAAAATTAAAACCTTTCAAAACCACTACAGTCCACTCTCTGGTGTTTTATACCTGTATTAGCATGGCACAGCAGCTCACAGAGTGCAGCTGATGAGTTGCACTACTTGGCAAGAGCTGTGGGATCACGACAGCAGAGCCCCTCTACAAGCACTCAGGCATCCCAACTAATTCTGCTCTCAGGGACTGGCAAAAGAGAACAGAAAAAAACCCCAGTAACATTGTTATTTTGAGATTTTATGACTTGATTACCTCTTTCCTAGCCTTGGGCGAACTGTGAAGATCCAGATATCACGCTGAAGTTTTTAGTAATTTTAAGTCACAGGGAAGGGTTAGTAGGTGAAGACTTACTGTAGCCTGGCAATTAACCAAGTAACCTGGCAGCTGAAATCCCTTCTAAATATAGCTTGAGGGAAGTTTTGTACAGGGTATCACTGAAAAAATCATTAAGCAAACAAAAGGCATTGTCCCTTCCTGTACTAAAACTTGTTCATGAATAGGATTTGTTGCCATGTTGTGCACTCTGCTCCATGTCATGCACTCTGCTATTTCTGAGCCTGATGAGATCATGCAGAAGCAAAACTGCTACATATCTGATTAAGAATTGACAGGGCAGGCTTACTTTGCCCTGTCCTTGAAGCTGCAGGTTGAAGACAAAATGGCTAAGATGGGGTTTCATGATTGCCTGAGAATTCCAGTGTGTGTCAGTGCTTTTCGTTTGCAAGCATCCACCAGCCCCGGCAAGGAGATGAGTAGCTGGCACCACTGTTTCAGGTCTGCTTACATTGCTCTTCTACAACTCCTTTCCTTACAACAGACTTCTTCGCTTCATGCAGCCTGGCCAGCAAGCAAAAAGCAGCTGCTGTTCACCCTAATTGTAGAAGTTTTAGGGCACAAAAAGCTCTTGGGATTAAGATCAAGAGAGACTGAAGGTCCAGTATGGAGGAGAAGCATGTCTTTTACCCAAACGTCCTTTTAATATATTGTGGCAACTTCCCTATTTCCTTCAGACACACAAACAAGAACACCGTGCTCACTGGCAGCAGGAAGTTTGTGTTTCTTTCACTTCTTTTCTTCATTCTTTTTTTCCTGTAGCAGAAAAAGCTCTGCTCGCAGATTCATCCCCAGCAGTTCATCCTGGTAAGAAATTACTATCTTTTTTTGTGGAAGCAGTTAACTAAGGGTGTTTGCAGGTACAAACCAACAGCATTACGTGTTCCCAGTTCCCTCTCTAGCCAGGAGATTTCATTCCAAAGTGTGCAGCAGCAGGCACAATTGACAGACGTAGACCTCTGTCATCCAGATCATTCGTCATCTACCTGAAGATGCCCATATAGGAGCACCTTATCTGACTCTGCCTCATACGTTTATTTGCCTTAAACTTCTTATCTATAAGTGCAGAGGGAAAGTAAACTTTTCAAGCTCATGAACAGTCAAGGTGAGAGTTGGACACAGACCTGCCTTTTACGCTACTGCTTGAATTTTAAGCCAGAAGTTTCCCAAACTGCTGCCTGAAGAGGGCTGGGTTACTATTTAGTGTGTGTCCTTATTCCATTGTTTCCAGTTGTCTCAAAAAAACTCAAGACTTTTAACACCAACTGATGTCAAAACATCCAGAGCAGCCAAAGAAATGGAAGCAAAGCTCAACCATCTCCCCTCCAACTCTTCCTCAGACTTCAGAGGAGAAGAAAAGTAATGCTTGGGCCCATGGGGTATATGTACCTATCAGCAATCATCAGGAGTACTGCAGACAGCAGAGACAGGGAACTTTGATTTTCTGGAAGCAGCTGGAAACAATCACACCTTTAGCATTACAGACATTTATTCATATCTCATACTGCACTTTGGACTGCTCGGGAGACTGTGAATGCGAATCGGGAGGTGGGCACATTACAGCAGCTAGGAAAAGAAGTCAGTGTAAAGCAAGCTCCCTGTTGAGGTGTTTCATGGGTAAAAAGTTAAACAATGTAGAATAATTAGCTGGTGTTACATTAAAAAGCAAGATGCATAACGCATTCTGTTCTATCCTATTATAGAAACTATTTTCACCCTTCCAAATGAGCCAGAAATTTCAAAAGGGTATGTTTCAGAGCATGTTAGGAGTATGAACCGCTCAATAAAATTCCCTGTGTGCTCTCACTGCTGTCCTGTAACATCTCAGAGCTGACCAGTGCGTGACATTGTGTGAGCATTTGGTGACATCAAATTTCAACCCATTCTGCGTAAACAAGAGGGGGATGTTTAGTTTTTTGTGTTTTTTCAAGATTTTTAAAGTATGATAAGAAGACTCGAGTGAGTTGGAATAAATTCCCCGGGGAATACAGATTACTTGTTGAATTATCTTGTAATCTAGCACTGATACCAACAAAAGGTATGACTGTAAACACAGCTGAAATGAATTAAGATGTCTTCATTCTTTGGAAGGAAAGAATAAGGTTTGAGCCAGCTTTTAATATTTTTTTAAATAAAAGAGTAAAAAACAAAGCAACTCTTAAAAGTGCTTAATTAGTAGCTGAATAACAAAAGTGAATGATCAAACATAGGAAAACTGAGGTAGGTAACCTCTTAATTATTGTAAAAAATACTAAACCAAGGAAGTTTTGGAGGACAGATACGTAGCTGTCATGTGCCATGTCCAGTTCTGGTTAGGGTTGATTAAGACACAGCTATTTTAGGGAGGAAGCTAGTAAGAGCTAACTAACAGGAAAGGTTCACTTTGCAGGATGTCACTGATTTGTATGCCTTAATGTAAACTCCCTACAAACTCTCTCTGCAGTGTCCTCCTTGTCACAATGCAGAATGGCAGCACAGCTGGGGTAGCTTTGTGCTTGCTGACCTGGCTACATCCAGTAGAGCTGCAGGGCATGTTAGGCTTGGAGTCCATTTTGGGCACCGGGAGCTGAAGCTGCCACATCTGTGCTGGCGGCACTGAAAGTTGATGCTTAAAGCTTCTTGGGATGTGTCTGCACAAGCAGCAACAGCACTAGGCTGCCCTGGGGGCAGATTTGAAGTGGGAACTCCACTCAAACCTCTTTTGCACAGGCAACCACATAGCAATCAGGTCCAAATCAGGTCCAAACTGCTTTTCTGCGAGCTGCACTGCTGTTTTGGGTCTGCAGAGCATCTGTTGTTGGTCCCCAGTTCTCCAGCACATCTAGTGCGCCAGGGCTTGCAAGCAGATCCTCTGAGCACCGCTATCCTGAGATGCCAGCCCAGTGAGGCACTGACTCAGTTTCCAGGCATCAAGGTGGTGGGGCAAGTTCAGTTCTCACCTAAAATACGTGTGTTTCTTTGTCCTACCTACTTCTTGTATCTCAGTCCTGAAATCAGTGAAGCTGTATGTGCTTCAGGCATTCTGTTTGCTGAGGTACAAGTAACATTTTGGTGGGGAGAGGTATGTCATACAGTGGCTTGTTGACTTTCTAGTGCAGGAAGCTCTCCATTAAATAAGTCAGCTAGAAAAGGAAAAGCAAGGTGTGTGCAAAGGAGCTGAGTGATGGAGGACTGTGGATTAGTCATATTTACTGTAGGATGTCGTATTTATAATAGGATGTGTTCCTAAGATAGGTGTCTGTGGGTCCTGCTCTCTGAGAAACCTGTGTGAGATATGTTGATGACTTGTCCATTTCTCTCTTACCTCTGGTCCTGTGGACTGTTGTCCTGTCTTGTTCAGCTGTTTTCCCCAGCTATCTCACCCTGGACAACTGAGAATATTCTCCCACAGAGACACCCTTGTTCAACCAGAGGCATGCCCAGCAAAGACTGTTAACACAACTCCCCCGTCATCAGCTCCACTTTCTATCATGGCTTTCAGGTCCCTCCTCTCCTCAGATTGTTTGCTACTTGGGGCAATCACATCGCTGTTTATAGAGACTGTTTTTTGGTTCCAACTGCTGTGTGGAGCGGTGAAGGGCACGTTGTCTCACTCCACAAAGATGGGGCAAAAGGGAAGGTTTCCTTCTTCCCTGTCTGTGTGAAAAATGCTGCTGACTCAGGTTTGTGAACCACCAATTTATGCACAGCGGAACTGAATACAAGAGTGAAGGGATCACAGCTTGCAAGCCTAGAAGACGCCTTTCAGCTTGTTTTTGTAAGGACACATTATTAACTTCTACTAAATTACAAAAGAGTTGCAGTTTGTTTTTTTTTTTTTTAAAGAGCGTGACAGTTTGGAACAGTTAAGGTTTCCATTGTCTCACCTACACCTGAGCATTTCTCTCTGATGATAGCTCTGCAGACAATAACCACTGCAGTTCTGTGTAACAAGTGTAGTGAAAGATCTTGCCGCTGTTTCACAACTGCTGAAGCTGAGGTAGAGCTCAGAATTGACAGGAATGGCTCATGTTACCAGCTGGGCTAAAAACTCAGGAACACCAAGATTCTGGACCTCGTGCCCAGTCCCAAGACAGCATTCAGTGATACACCAGTGTTTGCAGGCAGGCTGAAGAAACTGTTCATTGTCTATAGCCTGAAATTATTTCATAGACTAAACCAAACCTTGTGATTACAAGTATATGAACAGCCTACCTGTTTAACTTCCAGGTGTTTCAAAAACGACTCAGGCAGTTCTATTTGCAAGTTCCTGCTTATTGTTTCCCCTGAGCAAGAGCATAGCCCAAGGCTGCATAGTTTTGACAGCTGACAGGAGTTTTGAGAAAATACTGTGGTACCACCAAGTATTGTGGCGTTTGTCACACTGTGTTTTGAAAGCCAACTATTCAGTGCATTGTAGGAAGAGAGCAGCACTGCATTTTTGTTGCTCATCTATGAATGTTGCTTAAGTAATTTGAAAAATTGCTAGAAAAATGGTAAACATCTTCCCTTGTGATGAAGTAGATGCTCGATATCGAACTGGTCATGAGGCTGATCGTTTACAAACAGTGAGTCAAAAAGTGTCCCTCGCTACACCCTGACAGTCCCACCCGACGTCACCATTGGTGACCTTTGAACAGCTGTATTCATAGCTATAAACGATGCAATTAGGAAATGTAAAGATGTACTGTATGCTATTTGTACAGAATCATTAGCTGCTATGATAAGAGCTCTAGAATTCAAATGGTAGGAGGAAATAGCTCTAATAATCACAGCTGCCAAATGCTTTCCTGTGGTGCTTTTGGTCAAGAGGGGCTCCAATTAGTACTTTTTTTCCATACTGAAAATGGCCAACTACTTTCAGCTCCTTGAGATTAACTGGGAAGACAATCGTACAAGTTGAAACTGGATTCCAGTCAATCCATTAAATATTCCTACCACTAAAAATACAACAAAAAGTAGTATTTTATTTGCCTCTGTCATTAAGCAAAAGTTCAAGTATTTAAACATTTAAACAAGTATTTCCTAGATGGCAGGTCAGCTCTTGTTTTGCCCCTTTTAAGAGCAAGAGACAAAGTGAAAACCATGTCTGTAAAACTGGCATGCTTGGCATAAACTAGGGGAGAGACCACCTTGCTGCTTTTACACAACAGCTGAGTGAGTTCCATTGCAGGGCTCTGCTTACCGGTACCTTGGATGCTTTGGTGAGCACTGAAGAGCCCTCAGGGCAGCACGTGTGACTGTGCGCCACGTGTCTGGCTTCACTATTACCATTTTAAATGGCTCCATGGTGCTAAACCCCTTTGACTGTTATCTCTCTCTTTCAGAGAACTTGAAGTAAAACAGCCTCCTGTTTTGCAAATATTAATTAAGAACAACAACCCCCCTTGAAATTAAGACTTTTTCTCTGACTTCGGTATCAGCCCTTTCTTGGAAACTTTGGGTTTCATCATTTAAAGTACATGGTAAATATTTGTGTTTTCATGTAGTTACATACTCTACATTCTTTCAGGCCATTTAACATGTTCCAGTTTGTAAACACAAGATATTGCAAGAACTCTTAATACTGACTAATTAGAACAGATTGTTTTCTCGTGAAGGTTAAAATGAAGCAGCCAGTCCCAAGCACACAGTTCACCCACAGCGTTCAGGACATCGCACTTCCTCTCACAACTGTGGTCTCCAGGGGAGTCTAAGGAGTTCGGGTAAATTTGGTTTGTTTGGGTGTGGAGTAAATTTTAAGATTACACAAGTTACTTCAATATATATAGTCTATATTTAGAATTAAAAAAGCCAGTGAAACTCGTGCCTCATGCCAACAGGTGATTCAAGCCCGTAGAGTGTATGGAATTACCTTGAGTGCAGTACAAGTGCTGAATTTTTTAAATGTGGGTGCTTCTGTTCACTCTTTTTGAAGATTCTTGAGCTGGCACTTTATTTTGATGAAAAGTTTATTTAAATGTCTTAAGCTGACCACCCAAACCCATACCGTGTCTTTTTTTTTAAAGGCAATTATTGAAAGCTGTTGCAATCTATACATATTTTCTGGGTTGGGTCCTTCCAAAGCCCACAATAGAATAGGATTTAGTTGTTTTAAGCATTTTATAAATTCATAGGAAGTCGTATTTTGAAAAAAATCACAATTCAACTGCTGCACCGTTATTTGGTAGGACAACAAATGAGAAACTGAGGTATGGAAAGTTCAGTGGGCCGGATAAAGGTCGTAGAAATGAAATCTGGAAAGAGAAATCAGTGGTGGTGCTAGAAAAACTTCCTGTATTATTTCTATTAGCTGCAAAGTCAATTCCTATGTATCTCTGTTCTCTTGAGATGAACATTGCTCACAGACATCTGTCTGCCTAATGGATTCCAGGAGATGTGCATTGGAATATTGACAAATCGACATCCATCACAAACAGTCCTTGCTGTTGGATGATACGGTGTTCATTTCTGTAGTGATGAGGGGGTTACATGTGATTGTCCAGTGTCTTAACTCAGTTCCTTCATTTGGGACTGCAGAGTCAATCAGGAGATGTTTACTCTCCACTGATATATGGTGTTGGTATTCTAGCCAAAGGAATGTTTACTGGCTGCTGAAAAGATATTTATTGTTTGGAGAGCATGACCCTTGAGAAGTGAAACATCAGGCTTTTTTAACAAATATGTGCACATTCAGCAGCAACAGTCCCATCTGTTGGTGTTGGTCTCTTCTCCCAAGTGATGGGTGATAGAACAAGAGGGAATGGCCTTAAGGTGTGTCAGGGGATGTTTAGGTTGGACATTAGGAAAAATTTATTCACAGAAAGATTTACAAAGCACTGGCAGAGGCTGCCCAAGGAGGTGGTTGAGTCACCATCCCTGGAGGTCTTTAAAAGGCAGGTAGATGAGGTTCTAGGGAGCCTGATTTAGTAGTGGACAGGTACAGTTGGAGCTGATGATCACAAAGATCTTTTCCAACCTAATGATTCTGTGATGTGCTGCTTTCCAACTCCAGCAGCATTATCTGCCATTACCTGCCCATTCCCATGACTAATGTCTCTGCCAGACAAAATGCTGGACTAGGATCAATCAGTCCTGATGATTTCATATTTTCCCCTGTCATATATTCTATGGATCCTACATCTTTGAAGCAAAGTTTTGTTCAGTTTGAGTTAAAGTATCCTAAAAAAGAGCCCTGTTAGGGCAAATAAGTTCCTGTGTGGGAGGCAAAGTTCAGCAGCTGGCAATGGTGCCAGCAGATCTGTCTGATCACTGTGAAATGACAAGCAGATCCATAATTTTAACTCTTTGGGAAAAGGGCTGCCACAGAATGCAGATATTAAAGTAATCAAGACCCATGTTTTAAGAAAATGACAAGGGTTCTCTTTTTCTTTTTTATGATGGAGTGAGTCGGCAGGAAAAAGCCCAAAGAACTGCTGTGCAATTCCTGCCACTGAGCTGGAAAGATTGGAAGAGAACTTCTTCATGGACTTAAATCCCCATCATTACATCCTTAAACCTTTACAAAGCTCATTTCACAAACGTGTCTCATGTGCCAAATGCCCGAAGGAATGGAAGGATTTCAGTAGTTCTGCCATCAATCGCTCGTTTCCATTCGGATGTGTCCTGCAAGAGATGGAGAGAAAGCAAAGGGCTTGCTGGTCTTTCTCTTGTCCTTACACTGCAGATGGCTGCAGGCTGCATTGTTTGAGGCTTCGAGGGCACCGCTAGTTTGAGCACTAAAAGGGAATATTAAATGAACTACAAGATGCTTTGCTTTGAGCAGCAAAGATGCTTCCCTGAGGACCTGATAAGGGTAACACAGAGATAATTAGGAGATGTAAATGGAACAGATTCCCTCTGCTCCACACGCACAAAGATTCCTCAGAGTCAGTAGGGAGTGAGAGGGGCGTGTTGGCAGAAAGCAAACACCACATTACAGTGGAGGTGCTAGTGCTGCCAGAAAGGAGAAAAAGGTGCATTTGTGGCTGCTGGGAGGAGGAACAGTAGTTCAGTTTGATAAAACCAGCATCATTCTCCATTGAGGATAAACATTCAGGCTTTTGGGACCATGAAAGCTGAGTGCTAAAACTTTCAGAATCATTACGATTTTGTCAGAGTGAAGTTGCAGATAGTGCAAAATCTATCTGCTTTCTTTTCTGATCAAAATAGTGCTTGCTCCCCTTCCACAAGGAACTGCTTGCTCTGGTGTCACTCATTAAAACCCATTTCTCTTTTCTTCCAGTGTTCTGCTGTCCATTATTTTCTCCATGCATTCAATGTGAAAAAAGCAATTTAGCTAAAATAAAATAGCATAGGAGTGGGTTTAAATTCCCATCTCGCTCTGTATTTTCAGCAGTAACTGCCCTGTAGTGGGAGGAAGCCATCAATATTAATGTATACAGTGTGTGTAGCCTCATCCCATGCATCATCCTGCAGTCAAGTACTGCACTCACTCAAGTGGAGATACTTGTATCACCATTTCCTGACTTCAGTAATTAAAAAGCTGTAGAAACTCTGAATCAGACTTCCACTTCTCTAGAGATATTAATTTTAATGAGGAAGTGAAAAGAATAGGATATTGTGTTTGCTGATAAAGACACTCCTTCTTCCAATGCTGCTAAGGATTTCCTTCCTATGATTAAGATCCCACTAGATGAAAAGTTGAACTGCTGTTCTCTGACCCAGGGTTGGTCAATGCTGATAATGCTATATTTCTCCATGTCCATTATTTCACAGATCTCACAGATTCTGTGCATAAGCCTGTTCAGCATGTGTGCAAATCATACAGTTAAAGCTACAGTATCAGAAGATAAAATGTCACACTTCTTACATTAGTCCTTTAGGCTTATTTCAAGTGAGCTCCTGAATGAGTTCAACGAGATTTATTATACCATTTCCTCATGTTCTGTAGAAAATCCCTGCCTTTGGCCTAGTTTATTTTAAAAATGTTTATTTAGGATCCTTTGCATACTCATCACATAGTAATTTTGTGAGCAAAATAAAATAGATTGGTATCTTTAATGTTCTTCCAGTCTAGCATAACAGTACCTGTATAAAGACTTCTATGAGTGTGGAAATACCATGAAAGACTTGAACTCACTTGCCATTGGTAAGGCTTTCTGATGCACCCTGAAAATTGCTTTTCATCTGAAATTTTGCAAAAGTGAAATCTGTCAATATTACAACAAGAATTCTTAAAATAGATTCTTAACAACACTCAAAGCTTGGATGCTTTCCTGGCCTTGGCAGGAGCTCATCTATGAGATTACCTTGGTTTTGCTGACATACACGAATGGTTTCTGACACTTAGAGTCACACAGCTGTGTGAGGTTTGCCCACTCAAAAACTTTGAGGGGCAGATTTTTACTCTTATATACACACACTAAAATCTTCATTTGAATTTATTATCTTCAAAAATGCAGAATTAAGTTCTGAAGTTCAGACATATGAATTGGGGGAAGAATAAAAAAAGTATTTAGATGATGTCCTTGCATGAGTTACTTTTGATGTGTTACAGTTGTCTAAATGAAAAGTGATGGTCTGCTGGGCAGTACCTTCTAGCACCAGCGTCTCTGTTGATGTCAAGAGATGTGTAAATTAATCTTAAAATGCAACTGTTTCACCAGCCTACTTCATGACATGCCAGATCTGGGTAAGAAAACTGGACAGAATACCATGCAAGTACAGCTTAGTAAGCAACCTCCTTTTGGTTGTGGGGTGAGGGATGATAAAACCTGACCAAGTGTTCAGAGATGTGCCTTTTCTGACAGCACCGGTGCCAGAGCAAGGGCTGATGGCCGTTTTCTATCCATTTAGCAAAGAAATCAAAACTGTAGGCTCACTTGAGTAAAATATTGATTGACTGAATTGTTCCAAACTCAGGATCTGAAGAATAGGGTTCCCCGTCATGGTACTTCTTGGCGTTTCAAACATACAGGAAACAGCACAGCTCTCCTGAAACGTGCATCTCCTTGGAAGGACATAGCATATTGTTTTTTCTCAGTTGTCACCTGGTCTCAACTCAAATCCGTGGAAGAGCACAGTCCAGATGCTCCCAGCCCTGTTAGCTGTCCCATTACCCGTATGACTCATTCCTCAGATCCAGCGTAGAACTGAGCTTTGTTTGCATACCCAGTATTCGAGATGGCTAGGAACAACTTCTGGACGTACCTGTCCCTAAGCAACTTTCCTGATGGACACAACAGCAACATGATTGCAACAGCGCAAGAGAGAGGACTGCGCAGCAGCAGGCGCGTTTTCAACGTCCACTGCTTCCTTTATTTACGCTATTGTAAATAAGTTTATGCAATCATGACTTGACGCTATGTCTGTCTTGCTTTACATAACTGTGGGCTGCATTTCCAAACAAAGTAGGATGTGACTTAAGTAGCTTTTAAGAGTGAATACGACTGTCAACCTTGTAGGGTCATCCCTGTTAATTTCCTCCCCATAGACACTGCATGCCGTACATTGTAGTCTCTCTTCTGTTATTGGCAGTTTGTAATGACTATTAATCATCTGCCAAACTGCATTTTGCCTTTCCTTTGGATTTACACCTCAGGTTTTGACAGATATATCTACACTCCTTTATGACTTTTGTTTTGGGTTGCTCCCATCTGGCCTGCATTTTTTAGTAGTCCACTTCCATGGCATTGAAGCCTGAGTCATTTGACCCTCCTGCTGTTTCAAAGAGGTATTATGTTGGTGTGACAGGGCAGCACTTGATCCTGTGTCCATGCTTGCTCGATTTCAGGCACTTGAAATTCCTTTAAAAGGAACTGGAGCAAAATACAGAAGTTTCAACAAGTATTTCCCTCATTCTATTCCAAAGAATTCTTTTGGGTCCCTCATGAGTTTTGAAAATCCAGTAAAGCCACATGGTAGTCTTTGACAAATGAAGTCCATGAACAAGCATTAAGAGGGGAGATATCATTAAACATAATTCAGAAAATTGTAAATGTTGAAAACCAGACAGAACGATCATGTATGACTTTCAGTTTGCTGGAAAACACAAGCCCAGGACTGATTGCATTAGCCTAGTGGATCCCAAGGTGTAAAGACATAGTATGTTTAGACAATTGCTGTGATGGCAAACTAACCTTCTGTATCCATCTTCTCCATTAATTCTGGAGAGACAACTGTCTTGATCTGCTTTCTCCTTCCAATGTACATGAAAAATGAGATATCGAAAAGAGGGATGCCTGATCAAATTAGCAGTTTGGGAAGCAGTAGCACCGTTAGGAGCAAAGCAGTGCCTGAAACTTCCAAGTGAACTGTAACACGAAGTGCGGGAGTGTTTAAAACAGTGCTGCTTCTCAGGTAAAAGCACCCCTGCTGAAGGGGATCAGAATTAGTCAGTATTGCTCTTGTGTTGAAAACTAGTCCAAGGTTAACTCAGAGTATTGTGTATGAAAGCCCTTACCTGTATTCCGAACAATTAAACTTGTTGCTAAAGCAGAAGGGACTCTGGAAGATGCTGTTCCCAGGTTTTAAAAGGTAAATATCGCTTCTCTTGTTTGAGAATTCTGTGGATGTATCAGCAGCATGAGGATTGAGCATGAATCAGATGATGCAGTTTAATGTGTGAAAGTTTTTATTTTAATATCCTTAAATGATCATGCGCTAAGATCCAAAACCTATTTGGACTGGAAAAAATGAACAGCACTGTAGCCCTCTTGCCTTTATTCCCCCATCCTGGCACGGTTACAGGTGTTGATGTGGAACTAAACCATGGTTATACTGGTTTGTTCTGCCATGGAAATTGTTGTCCTCTCAGATGTGCCTTTGGCTGCTGGTTTTCCTATTAATTGTCTGCGCAACTCATGGCCAAACTGCATGTCTTAGGGACATGTTCAGACATTTGCCTAGCCAGGAAAGAAAAGAGTTCTCCCATAAATTGTGAGTGTATGGAGTATATAAACAACTGTCAGGTAGTTTTCTTTACCACTTTTAAAAGCTTACTATTAATCATACAAGACTCTCTCTTCTCTGTATTAAATATAGAGTGATAGTTTCAAGTATCTTGAGTGAGATTCTGGCATTGTTTCATGTAAATTTATGGCCATAACTGTAGGAATGCCAGTGAAAAATGTGTTGAAGAGGACAAATGGAGTTTGTTGAATAGATGTTGGAAATACTGTAGTGCATAAAACCCCAACCATTTGTGAGATCTCATTCAAATATCAGTCAGGTATTCATGCAAATGCTATGCTGTGCTCATACAACACGATGATGACAGTTGAAGAAATCATAATTGCCTCAGGAAGTATCTGTGAAGCAGAAAAGCCTTCAGTGTAAAGGTTACAGACAAAGCTCGTGACAGGGCAGTCCCACTTTTTCTGGGCTATAATACTCATCGCTGTGTGTGGAAGCGTGAATTTTTCATGGTAGCCATGGTTCCAGTTGGTGTTATAAACCACCTTGTTATGTCCTCTGTTCTCAGATATGGGTGATGTGCTGACAAAAGAGCTGTTTCAGGCTGAGGCTCTGTTTGCAAACTTCTACACTGAGAAAGGGCATTGGGAGCATCATCTGGGAAGTGAAGGTGTATTCTTAAAAAGCTGAGACAAACCTGAATTGTACTCTTTGAACTGCTGTTTAGGGGAGGAACTTATCCTTGTCTTTGCAAAGGAATGTGCACTAAAGTGAGTCGCAAATGGTCCACTGGGCTGAAGCTGCCGTGCTTACTAGTTACCTGCCTATTTCAGCCAGTGTAGTCAAGGTAATGCTTAAACGCTGGTCAGTTTTTGTCTGGAATTGCCCAAGATTAATTTTTAGGAGATTCATAAAAGAAGAAGATAAAATCTCCAAGCCTGGCTTTTCTCCAGGATGCAATGCAGATGTGCAGTAGTTTACTTGGGAATTTAAACAGCTCTCCATGAGTCAGTATCCCCGGTGTTGTTTTTGGCACTGGTTTCAGAGCAGAGTTTGCTCGATCTGCCCACTGTAGCCATCTCTGGTTTGCTGTGTTTCATTACTTTGGAGGCCTTGGTTAGAAAACCACTCCTGGTCAGCAGTTTCTCCATTAATACCCTTACATTTAAGGACATCGTCTATGTCTATGTTTTACATTTCTTGTGTGTTCAAAAAGTTTGATCAGTCTGAATAGGCAAATAGGAAAGTTCATTCAAAGTGGTTATGTCAGATACAGAAGGGTATGCAAAAGGTGTTGTATTTACTGCATCGCTATTTCACGTCATACAACTGTCTTCATCAAATGGAATGAAGAATAACTTTCCTTTCAGACAGACTTTCCTTGGCAGTAGAAGCTCTGTCCATGCTGGTGGTCTCTTCTGTCTGGCCAAGCACAGAAAGCACAGAGCTCTCTGGCTGCAAGATTTCAGTCCACTTCCTCTGTCAGAATCCTGGTTCTCCTACTCCAGGTAGGGCTTGCACTGTGTAAAGCTGGCTGCTCAGCAGATGGTGGGAATCTCTATTTCCTTCTCTTCTGCAGCCTGCTCTTTGGAGGATTATAATTGGTAAATAAGGTTCAGTCCCTTGGTTCCAGTATCCTCAGCCCTGATTCTGAATAAGATTTATATATACTGATCTTTCTTATTTCGAATCCTGAGGCAGCACAGAAATGCTCCCATGAGGATCTTCATTACAGCAATACTTCCAACCATGAAAATGCTCTTTAATTTCAGATGTTCTCATGTGGAAAGTGTGTTTACTGAATCTAAACATCTCTTGCCTTATGCAAGTTGTTGAAGTTCTTTTAGTGATTTCAGCAGTCATTTGAACTAAATGAAAGAGAGTGAGGAGTGATGCTTTTCTGGCTTTTCAGATCCTTTTGAGATTTTATGACTACTGGAGGCATCACCGAAATAAACCCAAAATCAAATGCTGCTAAAGTGTTGTTAATTTAAAAAGCTGTGTGCAATAGGATAGACAATGTGTGCTCCAGCCAAAGCACTCTCAAGCCCCTTCCCTGTTTTCTGACATATTTGCAAGAAAAAGACTGGTTTAGGTATATTGTGATGTACCTGGTAAGTGACATTTCTTTCACAGTCTTGGGTTTAACCTTGCAGTATTCCTAAGTCTAGGGCACACAGCAGATAAACCTGCAGCCACAGCAGATTAAAATGCCTTTTTCCTTGGTATCTGAAGGCAGAGTGTCTTACAGAGGCTCTGGGCTGCACGATGGATCATAATGTTAGGCAAGGAATTAGTTTCTCGAAGGGAGTAGTGTTAGAAAGATTTGCAGTTAGTGTTCCTAACACTTCCCCATTTCCATAATAGGCAAAAACCGGAGAGATGGTAGGTTTTTGTTGGACAAAAGGAACTTGTGTCAAAATTAAAGAGGAAGAGGCTGAGTTGTTTGAGGTTCTTTCTTCCCATGTTAGTATTTTTATGTGTCTGCCTATCATAACAGGAATTGATAACATTCACATCCTCATGGTCTCGTGAGAAGCAACTCATCCGAGTGGCAGTATGTAATTTCTTTAGATTTGTTTTCTTTTAGTTTTATGCTCAGGAATGAGCCATGTGCAATACACTGTCCTGTATTACTCTTTCTTTCATTTAATTATAAAACAAATTATATTTGAGGAACCTTAGGTCCATCCCTCTATCCAGAAGTAGAGTCACTCAGCCTATGACATTGTCTCACCTGCTTTAAAAACCTCAGATAGCAGAGAGATTGCATGAATCTCATCTGCTCATTCTGATGGAAACCTGGATTACAGTCGCTGCTAACTGAATTCTGTTAGTTCTTGTTCTGTCTTCTACAGGCACTGAAATGCTTTATTTCTGCACTCCCCGTGTACTGTGAGACAGCCCTGACATCTCCTCTCCTGCCTGTTTCTGTACCTGCTGCACAGAAGCTTTCTTTGCGCTGGTGGCCTCTCTTCTCTGGCCAGGCACAGAGCTCCCTGGCTGCAGGATTTCAGCCCCCGTTCCTTGTGGACTGGTCTCTGCTCATGGGCAGTGTCTCCAGAGCCACGGAATGCATTGGTTGGGCTCCTCCTCTCTCTTACTGGCCCATGTCCTGGGCACCAAGGGCTGCACCTCGCTTTCATAGAATCATAGAATCATAGAATAACCAGGTTGGAAGAGACCCACCGGATCATCAAGTCCAACCATTCCTATCAAACAATAAACCGTGCACCTTAGCACCTCGTCCACCCGTGCCTTAAACACCTCCAGGGAAGGTGAATCAACCACCTCCCTGGGCAGCCTGTTCCAGTGTCCAATGACCCTTTCTGTGAAAATTTTTTTCCTAATGTCCAGACTAAATCTACTCTGGCAGAGCCTGAGGCCATTCCCTCTTGTCCTGTCCCCTGTCACTTGGGAGAAGAGGCCAGCACCCTCCTCTCTACAACCTCCCCTCAGGTAGTTATAGAGAGCAATGAGGTCTCCCCTCAGCCTCCTCTTCTCCAGGCTAAACAACCCCAGCTCTCTCAGTCGCTCCTCATAAGATTTGTCCTCCAGCCCCTTCACCAGCTTTGTTGCTCTTCTCTGGACTCGCTCCAGAGCCTCAACATCCTTCTTGTGGTGAGGGGCCCAGAACTGAACACAGGATTCGAGGTGCGGCCTCACCAGTGCTGAGTACAGAGGGAGAAAAACCTCCCTGGACCTGCTGGTCACGCCATTTTTGATACAAGCCAAGATGCCATTGGCCTTCTTGGCCACCTGGGCACACTGCTGGCTCATGTTCAGTCGCTGTCAACCAACACCCCCAGGTCCTTCTCCTCCTGGCAGCTTTCTAGACAGACTTCTAGTCTGTAGCTGCACAGGGTTGTTGTGCCCCAAGTGCAGGACCCAGCATTTGGCTGTGTTAAACCTCATGCCATTGGACTCTGCCCAGCGTTCCAGCCTGTTCAGATCCCTTTGCAGAGCCTCCCGACCCTCCAGCAGATTGACACTTCAACCCAGCTTAGTGTCATCCGCAAACTTGCTAAGGGAGCACTCGATGCCTTCATCCAGGTCATTGATAAAGACATCGAACAGGGCTGGACCCAGCACTGAGCCCTGGGGAACCCCACTTGTAACTGGCCTCCAGCTGGATTTAACACCTTTTCCCACCACTCTCTGGGCCCGGCCATCCAGCCAGTTTTCCACCCAGGAGAGTGTGCGCCTGTCCAGGTGAAGGCTTTGCGACTGCTTAGCAGGCAGCACAGCAGGGTTATTTCAGGTGGTGTGCAGGTTCTGCTCCAGTGCAGACACTTCCATACATGCCTGCATTTTTCACCCCAGCATTATTTTGTTGACTCATCTCCTGTGAATGATTCTAACCTGGAGGTCTCTTCCCACAAAACTGCAGCCGGACAGCAGTATCCCAGCTGGTGCCACCTTCTCATTGAAGCTCATTTTCTTGTATCTGCCAAGAGAAACTGCCATTCTTTTCTCTTTTTAATTGTTTTTCTTTCTTGCCAGAATAGCCTTAAGTCCTAACCTGATCCTCATTTGAGCATTTGAGTCCTGCATGTTAAATGACGAAAATCTCTATTCCACCCTGCCTGTTGGTTTGAAACTGCTGAGCACACCTGTGTTAAGGACAAACCCCCATGCACTGAAACCCTGCCCCATAGCGACTCTGTGGCAATTAAAGCATTCATTCACCAATGTACAGATACCCCAATGGAACAGGTGTCCTGGCAGACTCAGGCAGCCTCACGTTCTCCATCCATAATCCCTGTAAAAGCGAGAGACTGTCACTGCCATAACTGTCCCACAGTTCAGCTGATCTTCAGTAACATTGCGTTACCAGCCTTAACGCTTGATTTATAGTATATAAAAAGGAGAAGAAAGCTAGGAATTCCCCTGAGAGCTTTGGGAATGCACATCAATTTTCTCAGTGCTTAGTGCTCTGTATGTGGTGGGGAGAAGAGGCATTGCTTACAGCAAAGAATTGAGTCCCATGATCTGCATTCTCTCTTGGCCCCTTCTAGTCTGTCTCAGCTTAGGGAAGTCACCATACCTCTGCCTTTATATTTTCCTGTATGACTAAAGTGATCCCAGAAACATGAAAATGAAAGGGAACTTAAAAGGTCATGTAAGCTCTTCACCGAGGCAATGTTAGATAGATACAAACAGTTCTAAATGCCTGACATGAGTTTGTGTTAAAAGCTCTGGTGAATGGGACTTAAACCCATTATGGGGTTATGCATTTAAAGTGTTCTAATTGGGAAAAAACATCTGCAGATTTTGTACTTCTTCATGATGCTGCGTGACCCTGGCAGTTTTAGGCATTTCTTCTCAAATTCTTGTTTATCACCTCTTGACCGTGGTTGAGTAGAAACACTTCAATTATTTTTAGCAGCTTGCCTCCAATACCATGCAGATCTAGAGGATAAATTTGTCCATACTGAACCATGGAGCTGGGTTGTCAATGCTGCAGCAGATGGACAAGTGCCAGCACTGGCACTGACATGAGGACAGCCAGGCACTCAGGACAAAAGCAATATTGTAGAGTAGCTACAGTGCAGTGGGCAATATGGGCAATGCAGAGGATTTGTATTTGAGGACATTTTTGTTGCTCTTTTCTGTATTTGCTCTCACAGTCATGGTGGCCAAGCAAAAATGGGAGTCAGGACAATGAAACAGCTCATTAAAGGATGGATGAGATTCTTTTAAGTATTATGTTCCCATCTGTATTTAAGTTCTGTTCAACCCACTTGTTGCTTTCCAGCCACCCTTTCTTTTGGGAACAGACATGGGTTCATTGATGACTTCTTTCCAAATATTGCCCCACCATATTGTCACGGTGGAGATTCTCTGTTTGTTGTCATTACCATTGTGCGATTGATCTCCTTAGTCACAGGCTGTCAATTCTTTCCACAGAAATAGGGAGGAAGAGGTCAAATCACTGAACATTTGACCTCCCTCCTCATCCCATGAGGATGTTTTTTACAGAAGGAGCTGGAAGCATTACGGAATTTTTACAATTATTCCTTTCCGTATTGCTTGAATCAGACCTTGGCCAAGTAAGAACAAGCAATTGCAATAGAAATGCAGCTGTCAGATGTGACAGCAGTGATGAGAGGCATTGTAGGTGGTGCTGCTAATGAGCTGTTATATTATTTCACTGCTAGTAAAGAGCTGGGGGCTAAGGTTTTAGGAACGTGCTCCCTCAGGGACCAGGGCTTCTCCCTTGTACAGCTCTGTTATACTCACCAAGAGAACATGCCAAATCTGTTGAAAGTTTTGTCATCTAAGCTTCCATCCAGGCACTGTTGGTGTTTTTGCCGTCAGCGCATTACTGAGCAGCATCCATGCTCTGCAGGTGTTTCAGCACCTCTGGTGCATGGATGTGTGAATGATGCAGCAGCCCCTTAGTGACAGCGCAGCAGAGGTCACATTCATACAGAACCTGCCACTGGCAAATACATTTGAGCCCAGCAAAGCTCCAAAGGAGCCTTCAGATAGCTGTTGCATTTTGATGGGCTTTTTCGTCCTCCCCACAAGTGATTTTTACAATGGTGGAACTATCCTAGTGCTGGTTGTTTGCAGTGGGAGAGAGACACAGTGGTCAAACTGTGAAGAACCAGATCATGTCAGAGCACTAAATCGAATTGCTCTGTGGTCTAAGAGGAAGTGTTCCTTCCCACAGGCTGTAAAGCTGGCGCCCAAACCAAAGCACGTGTCTCTTATCAGAGGCAATGTCCTGTTATTAATAGGTGGAAGTGGTCTGCAGGGGAAATGATGTGACTATCACAAGTCTGACCAGAAGAATTTGGTTATGGCAGTCAGGACTGCAGCTGGCAGATCAGAACTACTCTGCAACATCCAGTTCCTAATTCACCACGATGCTTGGATTGCCTTTGGTTCTTTGAGTTATGAACATGCCATTGTTCTTACTTGCATAGGAAAGGCAGAGGTCCTGCCCAGTATTACAGACCTCGGCAACACCAGGAGGGGAAAAACCAGATTTTAGTTTCAGAAATGATGAAAGTTACAATTAAGAAAGCAAAACCCCGAAGAATTTTGGATTCCTGCTGGCTCCTAGGTGCAAAGTCTGGTCATGTTTAATAAAACCATGGCAACATTCTGGTTGTTACGTAGACACCATGTCATGAAGTGGGCCCAGAGGACCTGTGTAGTAACCCCATCTCCTAGCCTGGCTGGACACTGCTATGAGCTAACCGTGAGGGAGCAGCAAGCCACCCTCCATCTGTCAGTATTACCAGATTTCACAATCTCATGGCAAGACTTTCTGTGGTTGCTGTATTATTTCAAGGCTCTTTGATATATCAGAGCAGAAGAAAATCTTAGCTGCAGTTTTTGACCTTCCTGATCATGGGAAAAAGACTTGAAGTATGGATTCAGATTATAGGACCAGCAAAATATTGTGTTTCGAAAATGTCATTAATTAGGCAAAATATTTAAAGCACCTGAGGTGAGAATTTTGCTCCCTGTGGTCATAATCAGGCTCCTGGTTGATGCAGAGCATGATGCGCTTTGTTACAGGAGGGTGATGCCATATCATGATAAAGCAACAATGCAAACTCTTGCCAAATGAAGATTGCGAACTTGAGCTGGTGACATGTCTTCC
Source organism: Clamator glandarius (assembly GCA_033459285.1). Classification (NCBI taxonomy): domain Eukaryota; kingdom Metazoa; phylum Chordata; class Aves; order Cuculiformes; family Cuculidae; genus Clamator; species Clamator glandarius. Next base: position 4,468,922 of record JAUNZM010000009.1, read on the forward strand.
TCTCTTGGGCATTAGTTAGTAGAGCAGCAAATGAGTTGACAGGGATGAATCTACTTTTCTATGGGTTTAGTTACTGTTTTGTAAATCCCACTCCAAATTCAAACCCACCAGCCTTTGTATAAAACCTCTGCAGCAGTGTTTTTCAGGAACAGGCACCACTGAAGTGTTTAAAATCAACAAACACTGCAGTGAATCATCAGGGTGGTTCACTGACCTAATTGTACTGCATGGGATTGTAAAAGCAGGGGCTGATTTTCCTCTGCCACCAGAAGAGGCTACACTGTGACTGTTGGCTTCACTACCCAAACTGAAGGAGGTGGCCCTGGATGATGGTACTGGCAGGAGCAGCCAGCCTGTCCTCAGAGATTGCTCCATGGGTTGAAGTTAAGTGAGATGCCAGATGAACTGAAAAGCAGAGGCTGCCAGCAGCAGCCACATCTTCACAACTCTGAGCACACTGACCAGTGCTGCATCACCAGTGCTGCTTTCCCCCTTCCCTAGCACTTCTTCTAGTAAATGTTTCTAAAAGGATGGGCAAACATTTTATTGGCTGCAGACCTCTGTTTGGAGTTTAATGTAAACTAGGAGGCTGATATGAAGGGTTGGTTACACTCTGTTTACTCATATGCAAGCTCATATCCCACTAGGAACAGGATGAAACATTTTGCACAAATATTGTGGAAAGATCACAGTATTCCAAACATCACGCCATGAAAACGTGCATTGAAAAAAGCAATGTGGAAATGTATGGTGAAACTGTGTGCACTGAACAGGGATGTAACAGCACCTACACAGCTCTTCAGGGTGGGAGAGACCATGAGAACAGAAGTGTCTGCCCAAGAGAAAGAAGCAGCTCACAGAAAAGAAGTGGGAAAGAGAGAGCATGGCTGCAAGCACAGCCAAAGCATGAAAGTTACAGTGTGGTGCCCATTCGCACACAGCGGCTCTGAGCTTGACCACCGAATTGCTAGACAGTGACCTCAGTGAATCACACCGATCAGAGCAACCAGATGGCACAGTAATGAATTCCAACTGCTCAGTAATTGGAAACAGCATAAAGGCAGCAATTTTGTACTGACAGCATTAATAGAACATCATCTTGAGAGTGAAAAGCCTCAGGGTTCATTGGTCTGGGCAATACAAAATGATTAAGCACTCCTAAAGGAAAGAACAAAATCTTTGTGTATCTCAGCAGAGACCAGCTCAGCATCCATCATTCTAAACTATCTCATGAAAGGATGTGTCCAATGCTGCTCAGAAATCATCACTCTGTGCACTATAGAGGAACAATCACAAATCCTTTATAAAAGATTTTGAAATTTCATAAAGAAGTTCCAGGAACACGGCCATGGGAATGCTCTCCTGCTTTTCTGTCAGTTCTAACTTTACTGCTTAATGTATCTTTGAGGTACATGATTCCTAGGCTGCTTTTTTCTTATTTAAATGTGATATTTTGATACATATCTTGGGGATTTAAATGCCCAAATTGCATTGCAGTGCCTTAGGATAGTGCACATCGTTCCTGAAAAAAATGTTGCCTCTACTGGTATCTCCTGTGTTCGCAAGATCAAAAATGTATCTTCTTACCTGCATATTCCTATTCTACTTCTTATTTTATTTGAGGATCTTAAAAATTAAGAAGACAAAGTTTGTGCTTGTTGGTGTGTGTGTAACAGTGCATGAAGGGTGTTGGATCTTCCATATTTTTAGGCTGAGAGCCTTTCTGTAAAGAGCTAAGACAATCATTTCCATCTGCTCTATAATGTTCAGCTCTTTCAGTTGAGGAGCAAATTATGATTCCTCAGGATACCACAGGAATTTAATTAAGTGGAGCTATTTTGCTTACACAGTGCAAATGAGAGCAGAATTTACCCGCAGTTGAGGGCCAATTGAGAGAAATATTCTTCATCAGAATACAATCACTTCCAAGGTTTTTATGTAGTTAATCATAGACAGGTTAAGGAATGGATCTTTAAACATGTTTTTGTAATTCCAGTCTTTGATCCTGTCTAGCAGTTTAAATGGAAATGTCATAACTTTATTTTACAGTTCTTATATGTGCCACAAGAAAGTGGAGAAATTAAACAGAGAATTAATTAAGGCATTAACTTCAAAGGAGGCTTGGGGGGTTGGTTAATTGTTGGGGTTTTTTTTTAGTACAGTTGATACTTGGTACCATAAAAACAACTGAACAAACAAACAAAACCCCACTCCCAAACCACTCCCCAAGCCCGAAGGACCCTCTAACACTTCAGATCTTTCATGTAAAAACAGGTTCTCCAGTTCCACAGTGGTAAACAGCCCTGGAATAGCGAACTGATGCAAACAATCTGGATCTTCTGAGAAATCTGGAAGTCAAAAGTGCTTTTGTGTAGAACTTGGCACTTGTGACCTTTCAGACAATGGCAAACTGAGGCTCTCAGCTCAGCATTTGCCTGCCCCTTTGCAGTAATAACCCAGTGTGAATGTCTGACAGAAGAGACCACTTAGACCAAGGTCTCATTTCCAGGTTCACAAGGAGCACGCAAAACCAGATCTTGTCATTTACAAGTGCATTTTCTTACACACCCAATAAAGTGCCAGAGGTTATACCTGGGCTGCAGTACTGGTAGTTAGCATGGAAAGATGAGATTTATGATATTTCCATTTCCTTGCCAGGATCCTGCAGCCACGTTAAGCAAGGAAGGGTGAGGCAGGCTGGGATAATGACAAGTAGTGATTAAAGATTTGCTCCTTTTCACAACAGCTTTGGGGGTGTAATTGTGCTATTCACTTCAGTGCTTCCAGGGTGCCTCTCTGGCTTTCAGCTGGATGCTGCAGGAACCCATACCAGCTTGTGCTGCTGTGTGGCAGGGTGGCAGGGACCACTGAATGGTCTGCCCAGGTCTGCAGAGCTGTGATGAAACCCATCCTTTTCCTGGGCTGAAACATGACTTTCCTTTTCCTATATTATCTCTCCCCATCTCTGACTCATTCCCTGCTTCTTTTTATACACAGCAAGGAACAATTCCAGTGCCTCTGCTGCTTTGTACCATGCACAGAGGGGCGATACCTGGGTACCTCTTGTTCACATAGTGCTGTGCAGTCCTGGAGGACCAAAGGTCTGGCTCACGGCAGACTGTTTTCCCACAATATACAATTTCTCTGTGTGTCACCTCTCCTCCCGGTGGCACTGCAGGAAGGGAGACTGTGCCTGGAGGAGAGCCGAGCAGCTGGATTGGCATCTGCCATGTGGCAGCAAAACCAGCACATCACCATGATGAGTTCAGCCCCAGAATTATTATATAACCCTCGATTATACAAGCCTCAGAGTTTTTTCTTCACGCTCGTGGCAGTGACCTTTACTGACAGTTTTCTGGCCAAACACACACCAAACTTCCAGAAAAGGCAAGTCCAATTATGTTCTCAGCTCTGACCTAGAGCTGGGAATGTATCTAACAACTGCATTAGTGATGAACCATCACAGTCACAACCTGGTTTACAAATCAAAGTTGGCCTTTGGACTGTTTGTCTGGGATTTGACCAGGAAAAGGCTGGAAATTCATCTAGAACATGAGCAGCCTTTGTTCAGTGAATTGCTGACACCTTGCTTCAGGGGCATCTTTCCTGGGGCTGGATTTAATCAGCAAATAACTCTGCTGGGTGCTTCCTCCTGGGTGTGCACATCTGAATGAACTCTATTTCCTCACAGGCACACTGTGTATAGGAGAGTGTTGAGGCACGGTCGCAGTCTCAGTCACTTGGACTGTGTTTTGATTCAGTGAAGCTCAACTCCTTTGAAAGAGAGAGGAGCTCTGATCCTGAGTTATCAGCGGGGCTGGCGGTGGTCATCATCCAGAGTTAAGGAACAATTCTGATAGCCCTGAAGTCTTGTTCGTAAGTTTGTGCCCTTCAGACGAGTAAACAAAACAGTAATGAGAGACTTTCGGTACTTATATTCTAGGCTTCTGCTGGAGGATGCTGGCCAGCTAGAGGGCACTCGGCTGTACCAGGGAACTCATGGATGCACCCCAGTTGTGCCATAACTGTGAGATTATGGGCTATTGAAAATATGGCTTTGGAGAGTCCTGCAAGAGTAGAAGCTCTACATTATGATTTAGATCTCCTTTAACAGACAGTGAATCAATTCAAACACACAGAATTCGGTGTGTGTAAGTGTCCGGTAGTGAGCAAGATGCTGTGCAGTAGGAGAGAAAAACACTTCTTCAGAAAGATAAGGTAATTGTCTCTGAATGTTTTTTAGGAGTTATCAAGAGACTGCCAAAACCAGCAGAGCTGCCTTCTCTTTTCTGAAATACCTTAACATGTAGTTAGGTCTGTCTCAGTCATAAGTTTTGTCCGAAGGTGCCCACTGGAGCCTTCATTTAAGTAGATTTTAAAGTGCAGTCTGCAAATAATTGACAAATGGTTCTTACAGGTTTTTCTCTCCTGGCTAAAATCCATATTCTTCTTTAAACCAACCTGCTGTGTTAAGTTTTGAATGATTATCACTCTATTGTAGAGATGTTTTCAGTGATGCAGCTGAGGTGCACTCTTTTTCTGAAAGGGTCCTGCAGACTTGATTTTTTTCACAGTGTTTCACAGACTCGTTAATTTAAGCACACCATTAGAAGTATATGCATTGCCAGTGTTACAGGAACAGACACCAGTGGGAGAGTGACAGTTCTCAAGGCTGTGGAGGAAATTCAGAGCAGAGCCTGAATGAAGTTCTAGTTCTCTGAATGTCTGATCCTGCATTTCAGCAGACAATCCAGGAGAGCATCTCAGACCCCCAGTAGCTGCTCTCACAAAGAAATTCTGTGCTGAACTCCACTGGAGTCTGAAAGGAAAGGAAGTGCCAGAGCAACTCAAATGCCTCTGAGAACTGCAGCCCAGTAACCCATTCCTTCTTGCAGGGCTGTTTTCCGGTAGCTGGCTAAAACCAGCATGAAGATGCAGACATTGGATGGGCTGAATGAAGTAGCTAATCTGTGGTTTGCTAGACTCATTCTGGTTTTTGCTAGAGCGAGAATGTAAGTTACATCTGGGACACACTTTTTTGCTACTTTGAAAAAAAAATTAGTAGAAAAGTGAGCTTAGAAAGATTTGTTACACGGTGTTGGTGATTTAACGGCGCAGCAGAAGACAGCAGGAACAAGGAAAGAGAAATGTGCCCTAAACAGCCTGTATAGGCTGTCTCAGTAAGTCTCAAAAGCTAGGGATTAATCTAGGACCTCCTCTCCTACACCACACAGGTAATGCTGTGACCACCTGTGGTTGCTCTTGGACTTTGGCAACACCCAGCTGCTGTTCACAGGCCAGAGGGATGCTCTGACCTGCCTGGGCCTATATCTCATTCTACAACATGCAAATTGTGTGCGTGTTGTACAGCTCACTGCTCCAGCTTACTTCCCCTGAGCTCCCTTCCCCATCACCTTTGGTGGCTTGAAGCAGCAGCGCTGAAGTCAATGGGACTCTCTGAGGAAGGAACTGATCATGTCTGCCTTTCCTGTTGAGCGTTTTCCCTTTTACAGTTATAGCAGACTTATGAACGCATTAGAGAGAGCTGGGGAGTCGCTTGCTCTTACAGAGCTCTTGCGCACGCTGTAACTGAGGTCTTTCCCAACAGCGCCACTGGGCAGGCAGAGTGATTGTGAAAACATGCCTGAGTCTTACAAGGAGGTTTCTTTGCCTATTGGAGCATCACAGGTAAAAGTACCCACTAAGGCAGGCAGTGAATGGAGGTGCCAGATCTTTGGGATACCATTTTGAAAGCTATGAGGAAAACAGGAACATAGATAATACAATGGTGAGCATGTACTCATGCTGGCATGGCCCATACTCACCAGAGAGGAGAAGACAATTAAATTGGTGTAAGCAATATGGACTGAGTGCTCTATGGAAAGAGAATGGGCTGGGATGAAAGCGGGGCTCAGTGACGCACACACAAAACAAGTGGCTTGCAGAAAGCTGCCCATGCTGGCTTTAGCAGGGCTCAGTTTGATACAGACACACCAACCACCTCCCTACGGAGTACTTGGAGAGAGAGGGGTAGCGGGTGGATTGATCCATCAAGGAAGGAAATGGTCTTCTCCATCTCTCTCCACAGACCCTTCACTGTGTTTCTCCAGTCAAGCATATCCCAGGTACTCTGCCTCTTAGAACTCACACTTCTTCCTTGGCTATGTGAAAGGATCACAAAACCAGGCAAGGAGTGGGTGAAGGGAAAAAGACAAATGACTCAGAGGCCACAACCAGGAGAGAGGAAGTCCACCTTCCTGTACTTCTGTGTGGTATCTGACTGGTTCACACCTGCTCTCCATGGGTTTGTTTCCTCCTCAGCGCAAGGTCTTCCCCAGAGGTAGCTGCTGTTTAGCCCGTTTCTCATAGGTGGCCACAGTGCTCAGTCTGTTTGGCCAAGCTGATATTTGATCCTGGCAATATCCAAGCCTGGCAATATCCAAGCACATCATGGAAGCCAGTAGTTCCAAGATACCTTTATTTGTATCTCTGTGGAGAGAACTGAGATTGCAGGATTGTGGGGAGAGAAGGTAATGGTAACATAATGGAAACTAGATAGAAAACCTGCTGTCTCTCCTGGTACATCTTGGCAGCCTGTTGGGATTGTAGCTCTTCTCACTGCTCTGGCTCCTAGTGATGAGAAGTTAATTCTGACTCTTAGGATGTTTGTCCTGAGATCAAGCTAGAGCAAAGGCCCTTATGAGCCACTTTCTCTCTGCAGCATGGAGTGTGGCAGCTCTGTTCCTTTGGCTATTGGGGACTTAGTGGCTGTTTGAGGAAAGTTCAAACAAGCAGAGACATTAAGGTGGTGTGGTTGTCACATCCGATACACAGGCTTTTCTGATCAGAAAAGACTATGAAGGACCAACCATCTCATTAGCTCATGAGACAGTAGAAGCCATCCAGCTTGACTCATGGGTTTGGCAGAAGAGTTAGTAAGTTTACCTGAGGACATTCTGAAACATCATGAGTCTTGCTGTAGCTAAATATAAGACAAGCGAGGCAGTGCCACCCTGGAATCAGAACTAATGGGTGGGGTGTACAGAGGTAGCAGGGCTTGCTGAGAAGAGGCAGGCACACTCTCCCACTGGCTTTTTGCAAGGTCTCAAGGCAGCCAGGCTCACTCATAGCAGCAGAGCTGTGGTTGGAGCCAACATCCAATATCTGCAGGACATTGCTAAGGCAAGGAGAAATGATAAGAAGATACAAGAATTAATGGGGCAAGGGATAGAGATAGAGAGTTTCAAGGGATTCCAGAGGACTTAGAATTTTCCATCTTGAAGCTCAGTTTCTTACTTAAACTTAACACACATCAAAGTAGCCAGAAAACAGACTTCTGCTGGTCTCCTTTTGGTCTGCATGCTGTCCTCACTAGCTAGCCCATAGAGACAATGCTGTAGTACTTGCGGGCCCAGGCGTGTTCTAATAATAAAGCTGTAGCCTGCTGAAGCTTAAGGAGGAAAGATGCTGCGTCTGCTCCAGGAAGAGAATGGTTTTGTCCTGCAAAAGAGGTGGCTCAATGCAGCTGGGGAGAAATAGCCAGCCAGAGCATTTGCTGTATAGAATACATCACTCCCAGCAGTTGGAGCCAGTCTCAGCACCACAACGTCCAAAGCTGATATTAAACTTTTGTTTGTCACAGCTGCAAGAGATGAGTTGATGAGTTCTGATTTTAACCTGCCTCAGCTCTGGCCTCCCATTATGGATGCAGAGGTTTGGAACTTGACCCTACTCACAGGTAACTCGTTCACTGAACAATTAAAGGTTTTAACTAGTCTACCTCTGCAGGTCTTGCTCTGCGTGAATACCTCCTGACTCTGACCTTCAATATCTCTTCAGTGTGATTCTCCTCTATCAAATTGGGCTGACGATGCTTCCTTTCACTCACTGCTTCCTTTACTTTTTCTTTCTCATCCAGAACCTGAACTCTTTGGGGTTCTCATACTCTTGGATAGGGTGAAGCACTTCAGCTTCTCATTAGCACCTCCAAAGCTTATGGGAAGAAACAGAAACGTGCAGCAACACGAGCATGTGTGTGGGTCCCATACCCAGGCATCCGTGAACACTCACACAGCAGGGTTTGCTCTTCCAGTGACCCCAGAAAGGCATGATTATCACAGCTTGCAATCAGGACTGTCACCAAAAGAGAGTAAGAATGAATTTGTGCCTGGTATTTCTAGTGCCCCATCACTGAGCTGCATGAACAAGTCACACAGAAAGCAGCTTCTGCAGTGAAGATAAAGCACGGTAATTTCCTCAGTCTGAAAAGAGTTGGTTTTTATTAACCTTTAGTCCAGACTTGAGCTAGGGGAGATATCTTGAGATAGAAGTAAAAAATAAACTGAGTATCTTTGTATCAGGTGATATGTGTTTTCAGCAAGTTCCTGGAGGGCAGGGAGGCTTCCCTGGTAGCAATTGTATGGAAATCACAATATTCAATGGCAGCACCCACAGAATGTCCATCTCCATGTAGAAACTGGTTCTGCTGCTACAAGCACATTCATGTTGAGATCATTATCTGCTCAGGAGTTCTTGATTCGTTGTACTTAAGAGGATTTGCTGCATTTGTTTTGAAGGTGGGCGGCAGAGAATCTGAAGACTGACTTTATGTACAGGTAATTTTAAGACAGCACATTTATTTTAAACCGGAACATCAGTGGATTTTATATACACCATCTTACACCAGAATCACTCTACCCACCCCTTCTGGAGGTAGAAGAAGCAGTATTACAGACAGAATATAAAACGGAATTCTTCTGTATTACAGAAATATGTTTTAGAACAGCCATTATTCAGGACCAACCATACCTATAGTCTGTTCTCTTATACCTCTTGAGACAGTACGCAGATCTGCTCATCCTCCTGGTGCAACCGTGTTTCAGAGTTGTTTACAGCCTGTAATTCCAGCAGTAATTGTCCTTCCAGCTTCACTCTGCCTGACCACTTGTCTGAAAGTGAGCTATGATTTTTTGATGGTACTAGAAAAACTAATTTATTACTTATGCATGCAAAGAACAGGAGTCACAGAAGAAGAACAAAACAATAAAAGTCCAGCATGCAAATTATTCTGTTACATGCTTGGCATCTTCCTTTGTACTGAAGCAGCCCAACTTATCCAAGTACCACTGCTTATGGAGAAGCAAAATTTCAGCTCTTGCCCCTCCGATTCTGGGCAGAGCTTCAAACATTCCTTGAACAACTGCATATCCTGCATCACTGTTCCACCTGGGCTTGATCAGAGGCCTTTGACACTAGCTTTGCTAGTGGTCATGTGAAATTTTTTACTTTTTTCACCTGAGTATATGAAACTAATCTCCTTGAACTTAACTCTTAGTACTTGTGAGCCATGGATAGCCATCAGACAGACAGGAGAGTCAGATGGTGACTGCTGATAGCACCCAGCTGCTTCACAGGGAAGCTGAGCAAAGGTTATTATTCTCACTTGCATTACTCTTAAGGTTTTGCCTGGAGCCCAGCACCGAAATCAGGTTTCCAACCTGCCAGGCAATTTACAGCTCCTTCCTAAGTCACCCTCCCTGCCCTGGGGACTTTCTATACTAAAAAGGCTCTCTGTTCTTTTTATAGGTGGAGAGGTGATGCATAAACCTAACCCAGAGTCAGATTGTGCAGCAGGTGGACGCTGCCTGATGCCTTGCAGAGCATCCAGGAGAGAATGGAACTGTTTTCTGGCAATGCCATGAATTTCAGCCCTGTGCCGGTCCCATCCAGCCTCCTGTAGGCCATGGAGTAGTGAGTGACTGAAATTTTAAAGTAATCCTCGTCCTTGGGGGCACTTATGGTTATGAAAAACACTCAAAACTGCAGATACAAGGGATATGCAAAATCCCACCCAAAAAATCTGCTAAGAGTTGGTGTCTCACTTCAGTTCCCATAGGAATGAATATTCTACCAAACATCAGGTTTTCAGCAGAGATTAGACTCAGGTTTGCTCTATGTTTTCTTTTCACTTGTTGTTTTTTAATCTTCCATTGAGGAGAAGAGCTCTCACAGAAAATCAGACAGTTTAGTTCATCTGTGTGCGACTGGGCAGGATGTTTTGCTGGTTAATTCATCATGTGTGAAAAACAAAACATTGCCAAAACCTGCACCGAACATACTTCCTTCAAAAAGCAGGTTGCATTGCATTAAGCCTCAAGGGGTTTAGTCACTGTAGAAAACTCAGTCTACAGTTTCTACTATACTGGCAGGTGGGAATGCCCATACTTGCCTGGAATATTGCATCTCTATCATACTGCTGTGTAAGTTTTAATTAACAGGCTAAGTCTCTTATGACAAAATAGTTTTTTTCTTTTTTTTCTATACAAGGAGATTTTTGGAAAATTTATCTAAAATCCTTTTAGACAATATTTTATCTTTTGCTCTGCATATATCAAAGCCTGAGCTAGAATTCTTTATATCTTCTGAATTACCAGTTCATAAAGGGATGTTGGATAACATCCCAAGAAGCTCTCATGTCACTAAGACGTGAAACATGAGATGGCACTTGCAATAAAAACTTTGGGGTCTGAAGGTGACCTGTGCTTGGCACCCATGCTATTTAAAAGTTTTATCAGCTCTCTCTATGCCTGTTTTAAAGAAGAAACCTCCCCTTCTGCAGACTGCATTTGGTGCACTCGGTAAAAGTCCGTACGACTCAGAACAGAAGAATGGTGCTTGCTTCCACAGACACTGGTATGAGTCCTCTCTGTGATTTCAGTGCAGCGTTTCACAAAGTACCTCTATGACAAAGAGTTGGTAGAATCAACCTTTAATTCCTGAATGTAATTTAAAATGTCTTTAATATTTTCCAGGGTGAAAAGGCTTTAAAAGGACAGAAACATGAATAAGTCATATGCATTGAGATGTGGCAGTTGCAAGTTTGATTATTTGTGTGCTGACAGGCCATTTCCCTTTTGCAGAGTGGAAGATTATCTCAGTCAGCACTGGGCATTTGGCTTGTCAGCAGAAAGGCAGGGAAATCAAACACCGGGCAGGGAAAGCAACTTTGTTTCTTTCCCAGGGAAATCCAGGACAGGAAACAAAGGACGAAATTGTAAACGATGATCAAATCGGATAGAATCATCCACTGAGGAATTTTTTTCTCTTTTTACCGGGTGATGAGAACAAAAGACTCAATGTTTGGCTGCTCAGATCTCAAGAGAGCCAAGTCAGTTCCCTAGCTGAGCACCAGGGCTTCAACACTGAGGTGGTTCTGTTCCAAAGGGAGGATGAGTGGAGCATGTTGGGGAGGGACTACACCTCCGGCAGCTCTGAAGCACCATTGAAGAATCCACCTTTGCAGATAAAAGTTTGGCTGGAAACCAGGCTTTTCCTCAGTGCATGTCAGTCTGACCTATGAAACAAGGTGCAGTGCTTCAAATGCACAAATATGTGGTGAAACCTCAACACAGCCTTTAATCATACAGTGGTTAGTGGTTACTGCATTGCTGGGAGCATGAAGGATTCAGTAATACCCCACAGCTGTCAGAAAAAGCCTTTGTGCTCCTGCCAAATGGTGTGTGGGGACATTAAAACAAGTAGCGAATTCTCAGCAAAAAAATTAAGCTGAGCTCCTTCACTTATAAAGAGCAGCAATGTCTTTGGGCTCCAAATCTGAGCAGTCCTGCCCTGGTGCCCATGCCAGCAAGAGAAGGGCTCTTAACTCTTGTCTCTGCTCCAGCTTTTGAGGGTGTGCAGATACTGCTTTGATCCTTACTTTATGCGGGTGTGTCCTGGCCATTTACCACATCTCCCTTCAAAGACAGTTAGCATGCTCGAGTTCGCATGGGCACAGACATCAGCTGCTGGAAGGTGGGCTCAGGGAAGTGGTAAGTTATCGGCTGCAAGGGACATATCCTTACTGCCTGTGATTTTTAAATTTCAAAACAGGAAACCAGTGGAAACAGAAACTTGTGACATGCAGACAACATTTCTGAAACACAACAGTTGAGAGGTTTTTTTGACAAGAAGTGCACAATTGCCAGCCTGGCCAATGCAGAATAGGAAGGTCCCGCACATATGGAGCAAAGGGATTTTTTTGTGGAGGCAGAGTTGAGGAGTTCTCCTAGTTAGCCTGAAAGAGCAGCATCAAGCAAAGTAGGAAAACATTATCATCTACATTCAAATTGCTTGCTCCCATCTTGTTTTGTTGCTTTAGGTGAGCCAGAGTTTTCCAGTCTCTCACTGTACGTATCTGCTACGCAGACTCTAAAGCTTCCTGACCACCTAGATGCACTGTGCAGTTTGACTCAGGACAACATGAAGAGCGTGACACTGTCCAAGGCAGAAGATGTTTTAGATGGGCAGAGTCAAAGCTGTTGTGTTTTTAGCAGAGGAGAGGTTGAACATCCACTCTGCCAACGCTTGGGTTTGTTCCCTTTGTAAATCTTGACAAACACGTGTTCAGATCTTTAGAGGCAGCCATCCTCCAGAATAATTGAGAACTAAAACTGGCAGTTAAGTTGCCAAATTTTGTAAGGAAATAACCTGAACGTTATGCCAGCAGTGCTGTCAGTCACCAAGCATCACCCTGGGAAGATCAGGCAGCATTTCCTTAGGGTTCCTGCTGCACAGGATAAAGAAAAATGCTCTTCAGGGCAGAGCAAAATAGCCTTTGATTATATGCCTCTACCCCACTTTGGCTCCATCCTGCCTTTTTCAGGCCTGCCACTCCTTGCTGACACATTACCAGGTCACCTCTGCTTCCGTGCTTTTGCTCTCTGCTTCCCAGGCAGGCCCTTTTGGACAAGTGGCAGCCAGAGAGCCTGAGGAGGTCTCTGCAAACCACAACCAGTCTCCAGGTCAGATAGAAAGCTACTAGAAGGGCTGAAAATGCTTGACTGGGGCCAGCAGTGCAAGTGCTACACACATTCACATCCTCTCACAGAACAATATATATATGGTTGTGAGTCAGAATGAATTTTCTTGGCAACCAGCAACATTCAGGAGGTGAATTTGCCAAATACTAAGTTATTCAGTGTCCTTCCATCTCTGGGGCATTTTAGGCTGCAGAGCTATGAGGCTTTTGAATGAAGTGTTTGGGTCAGGCAGCATTCTTATTCAGCTGGAAGATGGCCTTTCCTCCTGTTCTCACTCCCAACTTATCAAACGTCTTTGCCTTCAGTTTGGTTCCTATCACATCTTTGCATGAGTTCTGTAGGAGCTGATCTCACCTTGCGATGTGGCTGATAATCTGACTCCAAGCAGCTGCAACCAAATAATTGCCCTCAGAAGGAATAGCATGGTGAGTATGTGGAGGAAATGGTTCCCTGTTTCCTTTCACACTGCTTTCCAACAGGATGATCTTACTTTCCTTCATTGTACTTATTGCTGATTACAGGCTTCCTTTATGGGATGGCTTATCTCCTTCCTCCCCTGAGCAGTGTTTAACCTTCAAGGAGCTAGTTTGTTGCAGATGGGCGGACACAGATGTATTGCAAGTGCTTTCTTCTATTTTCTGTTTTTATTCTTCATTAATATAGAACATTAGTAGATAATACATAATATGCTGAATATGTGGTAGTGGGTAACCTGCCAGCTATATTTGGAGCTCCCAAAACAGAAGATCAGAAGACCTTCTTCTCTACTGGGAAGAAAGTTGGTGGTGCAGATGATTTGATCCAAATCTATTCCTGAAAACTGTTAATGGAATTGTAAATAAATGGGACTCAGCCACATCAACAGTCTGTGCTTGAATGTGTCTGAAATTGATATTTGGGCTGGAATGCCATAGAGGAAGCACATCTCTAATCAGAAAAGCCATGAGCGATTCTTCTTCTTCTGTGGAGACTGAGAAACTCCAGCTGCAGGTTGGTGGCTTTGTGCACAACTGTCAGTGTGAAGGTGAACGTGTTTCACAGAATCACAGAATCACAGAATGACCAGGTTGGAAGAGACCCACTGGATCGTCGAGTCCAACCATTCCCACCATTCCCTAAATCATGCTCCTAAGCACCTCATCTACCCTAACCTTAAACACCTCCAGGGACGGTGACTCAACCACCTCCCTGGGCAGACCGTTCCAATGCCTAACCACCCTCTCCGTGAAGAATTTCTTCCTAATCTCAAGCCTAAATCTCCCCTGGCGGAGCTTGAGGCCATTCCCTCTCGTCCTGTCCCCTGTCACTTGGGAGAAGAGGCCAGCTCCCTCCTCTCCACAACCTCCTTTCAGGTAGTTGTAGAGAGTAATAAGGTCTCCCCTCAGCCTCCTCTTCTCCAGGCTAAACAACCCCAGCTCTCTCAGCCGCTCCTCATAAGGCCTGTTCTCCAGCCCCTTCACCAGCTTTGTTGCTCTTCTCTGGACTCGCTCCAGAGCCTCAGCATCCTTCTTGTGGTGAGGGGCCCAGAACTGAACACAGTACTCGAGGTGCGGTCTCACCAGTGCCGAGTACAGGGGGAGAATAACCTCCCTGGACCTGCTGGTCACTCCGTTCCTGATACAAGCCAGTGCTGATTCACATGCGATATGATAGTGCATTCCAGTTTCATTACTGACAGTGGCTTGAGTGGCTCGAGAGAAACCAGTTGAGCAGTCCCTGTGCTCAACTGATCAGCTTCCTACAAGTACATTTATTTAACTATTTTATCCTCACATCTCTTCTCAGGCCTCATGTTTGTTTGTGGTGAGGGTTAGGGTGTTCCTGTAGAAATAAAGAAAGGTTATGGCCTGCTGAAACAAGAGCTGCATTCAGCAGCTCCTGTAGTGTGATTTTTCATACCTTATCAGCCTTTGAGAATGTATGTTTACCTATTTGACCAACCATCTGTGGATTATACTCTTAAAACGAGTGACTCACTGAAATTCTTTAATGCATAATGAGTTGTGAGGGTGTTTTTCAGTTCTTTTGTTGTTTTGCTAGTGCCCTAGGACATGAGTATGCAAAGAGCGTATTTGCTGTGTTCACTCATTTTATATGTATCATGCTTTACTTTATTGCAGGATACCTGTGCTGGAGAAGATCTATAAGAAGTAAGGTACAGTTTGTTTAGCTGAATGCTGAACCCATTTAATGAAGCTGTTGTGGCTTCAAGTGTAAACAGGTTCAATCATTTTAAATCTGGTTTATGTAAAGTTAGCTCATACATAAAAGTGGCAGCATAACTTCATCCAAAACAAGGGACACAAATCCTGTTCATTGATACACAGTGGACATAAAAAAATTACCCTCCTCAATTTCCTGCTTGAATCTGCTCCTCGGTTATTTGGTGCCCAACATTTGGAAAAGCAGAGTAAATGGATGTTCTCTAAGTGGTGTTGGAGGAAGAACCTTATAAACAAAAATCTATGAGACAGGTATTCTCAGTCCTTTCCCAGGTCATTAAGCAATGCTGTGCTTTCTGCTGTGCCTGTTTCCCTGCTCTCTCATGTGTCAGTGTGGGGTTTTCCTTTTCTTCAGGCCAAGACAAGAATGAGGGAATGCTCAGGAGCCAGTAAAAAAATTGCTTGTGATCAGCTAGGAGATTCAGAGATGCCCAGTTATAAATGGCACTCCTGCTTCAGTGGCCTGGATAACAAGTGGTTACAGAATCTGTTAAGCCAGCTCTATATGTCATGTGTGTACAGGATTGTCAACAGAGATAGAAGTATAGGATCTATCCAGTTTGGTGTCCTGCCTTTTGACCTGGCTGGTGACTGCAGGTTAGGAGATCAGCACTTTTTCCCAGCTCTTCTCTCCCCCTGAAAACACACAGAATATGCTTTACCATAGAAGAGAGTTTTGTGCCTTGGAAGGCCCTGTGGTTGAGGAGCTGCAAAGCTAAGTTTTGCTGCCAGCTCTGCCATTGACTCACCCGTTGATTGTAACCACCTTCATGGCTGTTGGGTTATTTAAAATGCCAAGCCCACTCATTTAAAGATTGTCTGTCCTTATGATTCTTTCAGTGTTTTGTAGGCACATGTATTTTCAGTGCCTACCACTGAATTGTCATCTTTAAACAGGATGTCTTAATGTGGATAACTGCAAATTCTGTTAATAGTCAGAAGCGTTAGCAGTGGCTCTTCTGTCTCTTGGGCTCAACAAGCGTCAGTCTGTTGAGCTGAAGATCTCTTCTCCAGCTGAGCACTGGTTGTGTGCCACATCATCTCCAACAGCATCTCGAGAGGGAGACAAGGGCCTAGCATACAGCAAAATACCGGGAGGAGACTCCCTTCCTTTGCATGTAGCCCATGAATCTGACACTGTACGGCAGTGTTTGCTCAGGCAAAAAGATAAAAACTACAGAGCCAAGACCAGAGGCTCCAAGGAAACCCAAAACAGTGAACAAGGGCATGTACATGTGAGTTGTAGGGAGCTGAGCTACTGCATGAAGAGATGTGGTGAGTTGTTTAGATCACAAAGATGACCGGATGGAAAAGATGAAGGTGTTCCAGCAGCATTTACATGTCAGAAGCTATTTATGCAAACAATGTCACTTAGGGGAGTCCCTGGAACAGGCTGTAGAGACAGTGTCCACTGGCTTGCGTGTGTTTGGGATGGCAATTGGAAGGAGTTCTCTGACGATCACAGCTATCGGTCTGGAGTGCCTTCCCAAATGAGGAAATGAGGGAAAAAGCCTGGATTTATGAAGTGGCTTCCTTCAATAACCAGGGGCAAAATCTCAGGCTCAGCATGTCCCCTTAATCTGATACTTTTAATGTTTTTTCTCCAGCAAATTAAGTAATTATTTTTCTAAGGGCTCTTATACGGAGGTCTTCTATGTTTGCTTTTGAGCATCTGTGTTTGGATAATTTAATCTTTGTTTTCATCTCTGTCACTGGACTTCTTCAAGGAAACTGAAATATTTTGTAGTAAGAAAAACAGTTCTATTAGGTGCAGGCTGAAGACATAATGGAAAAACCCTGTGCAGTATAATCTGTTTTAATCAGTCACATCATTCAGCTATGACTAGTTAGAGGGGACACTGGAAACAAAGTGTTTAGCCTCAGAAACACCAGAATGTGGTACATTAGTAAAAAGACAGAAAATTAGTAAATCAGAGTAAAAACAGGGAAAAGCTCAGCAATCAATCATCATGCAATGGCTGAGATTATTTCAGTGCATTACAAGTGCGAATGGGTCTGAAATACCATACTTTTTACTTTCGGTTACACCATTAATATTGTGAGATTTCGATTCTCGGCTACTGTATTTACCCAAGAGGAAGACTCACTTTTTTAAAAGCTAAACTACCTGGAAAAACAAAGCTCATTCTAGATTCCATTGTTCTCCCTTTAGGTTCAGGTTGTAATTAAAGTCTGTATTTTAAAACAGAGCAACTACTCAAGAGTTTTCTTTTTTTTTATTCCAATTATGCAGGGTGTAGGTGTATCACAAAGCGATCCTACCATTGTGCTTCAATGCCTCTTCTGAAGTCCTCATCTCCATCCTTCATCTGCCCTGTGACACCAGTGAGGGCACGTGCCAGTCACCCTGGACAGTTTTCTGGTACCTCTGAAATGCCTCCGCTACTGAATAGCTGCAGGAACAGTATTTACGGGTCAAAGCCCGCTGTGCTTACTGTACAAACATGAGACAAAGAGAGGACACGGTGCCTTCTCAGCCTAAGTGAGGTGATATTTCTGAGTGCCTCTGTCGAAATAGTTACCTGACAGCAGACTGGTTTTCAATCTTATGTCTACGCTGTACAGGGACAACGAGGATCTCCTCCCTGAGCCAATGAGGAGGATATTCCACACGCTGTTTCTTCTTGAGGCACTAAATAATCGTTGCCACCACAGCAAGTGACAACTGTGCTTTCTGCCCTGAGAGTGTCTGTGTGGGCTGGGTGACACAAAGGCTGATGTTGGCCAGTGTTGCTCCATCCTTAGCCCAGGCAGGCCAGCACAGCCTGGTGCCGGGGCGGTTTGTTCGTTCCATGGAGCCCTCCCTGTGCACTGGGCCAGGCAGGTTTGTTCCAGACTGCCTGGCGCTGAGTCAGGGCTTGCACACATGACACCTCTGCAGAGCACCCAGCACACCAGCCGGCTGTGTGTGGTGAGGAGCTGGCGTGCGGACACGTGCCGAAAGCTCTCCCCAGGCTCCATTTCTGACTGCAGGAAGTTTCATTGTGTATAGAAATATAGAGTGCTGGGCTGAGCTTAACAGCCTCAAGTTGTGCCAGGGAGGTTTAGATTGGATATTAGGAAAAATGCCTTTACTGACAGAGTAGTGAAGCATTGGAATGGGCTGCCCAGGGCAATAGTGGAGTATCCATCCCTGAAATGATTTAAAAATCATGCAACTGTGGTACTTCAGGACATGGCTTAGTAGGCATGGTGGTGCTGGACTGTTGGTTGAACTGGATGGTCTTGGAGGTGTTTTCCAACCTCAGTGGTTCCATGATTCTATGATAAAGCAGAATGAATTCTCTGACTTTTCAGCTAAGCCTCGTCTAAATAACATGGTTTTCTGAAAGTTAACTGGATGCTTTCACACAAGGTCTGTCTCTAGAAGTGAACACTTAAAATTTATGATTATCACCAAGTAATGAGGCATTGGTGTGCAGAAAAGCCATGACTTACATCTGTTCCAATGGAGACAAAGGCCGTCCTATACTTGGTTGTTGCTGTAAATGGAGGAGGAGAAGGGTGGCAAATGCAGGGAGGGACAGACGGGACAGGTGACTTAAACTGGCCAGCAGAGGAGTCCCATCTGCTTTGTACTCAGGTTAAAATGGAGGGATTGAGATGGAGAAGGATGGCTGCTGTGGCAAGCAGGGCAGGCGCAGCTAGGGTAACCGGCCTCAGCCAAGTGCTCACAGCCCACAGGGGCACATCTGCAGCCAGGCGAGGAGCTCAGCAAAGCAGGGAGGCATGAGACCAGGGACACAGCTTGGGCAAGGCTAAGAGCCTCCACTTCAGCATTATTCGAATAAAAGCTGGGCAGGCCCTGGCTTCCCAGACAGAACCCGGATTAGAGCCGAGCACTCTGAGCCCAGACCTGGAGCTCAGCCAGCTAAGCCCTGCGGCTGGGGAGGAGCCCAGGCAGGCAGAGCTTGCACATTGCCATGTGTACGGGCACTTGGGGCTGGGTGGTGAAGGTAGCCAGCACGAACTTGTCTCTGTTTGTTCAGACCTGCATCTGGTTGTTTGTCCAAAGCAATCCAAGGCGCCTGCTTACTCGCAGGCAGTGTTCAGGTCAGTGAGGCTAAGGCTTTGGTTATAATTTCAGCAAGGTGTGTAACTGGAAGAGTTCAGGGTTTCTTCAGTACAACCTGTCTGTCAAATTAAAAAAGTACAAAAGCCAAAATCTTTAGAAATTATGATATTAATGATTTGCCTATTCTTGATGTGTGAAGAAGGCCGCAATTAATCATATCTATTATTAGCTTAGTATTATTCATCCAAATTACAAGAAGACATATCATTATTATTTCCATAATCCAGAGGAGGAAAGCAGGTCTCACAGAGGTCAAACAAGAGATGAGCCAGCATGTGTTAGGTTAGTCTTCCAATAACTAATATTTGGTGCATGGAAGTAGACTGACTTTTTTTATTCTTTCCCCACTAGAGACACTGAACATCTACAGCTTTGAAATTACTGAGAACTCAAGCATTTCTGCAAATCAGTCTGAATTTGTGATCTGCTTTTACTTCCAAACAGATACATAACTTCTGGTGCGGCAGTCAAAGGTAAGCAGCTTTTGCACAGGTAAGTCACACATGGCTCTGATGAAGGAATAAAAACTGGGATCCAGTTTTATAGTCAAGCATCCGACTGTCTGGAGCAGCATGATGAAAGCAGTAGCTTTGCTCCATTGCTCCACTTGAATATGTCAGTTTCCACCAGTTGCCTGGCTGATGATTTTCCTCATTTTAGTGCTTGGTTTACTCACAGCAAACAAGCGATCATTGTGGGATCTGAGGCACGGCTTCCTAACCCTCTGACATGTCATTTTCACTTGGCTCCTCTCTTGCTAGTGAGAAATGCACTCCACATTTGGGGTTGAGACTGTACACAAACCCCAGGAAGAAGCCTATGCACTTGGATTCCAAGGGGCTGGATGAAGCAAATTGCACCATTTCCCCTCACTCAAGAGCACCCAGCTGTAACCAGCCAACTCAATGCCTCTCCAACCCACTTCTAGGTGAGTCAAAATCTCACTGCCCAGTGGAAGGAAGCAATTAATTTCCTTCATACATCACCATCTGGGACTAGGGTGTGAAGCCTTTGGGAACAGCCTTCAGAAGGGACACTACCCTGGAATTGGAGTGTTCCTAAAGATTCGAGGAACCCCTCTGAGCCCTCACATTTCTAACGCAAGTATTAAGGCACTAATTCCCAAGATGTTTCTCAATTGGACCGAATAACTTTTGCCAAGCCTGGCTTTTATTCGCAATAAGGTTTAATGTAGTGGCTCCAGAGCTCTGGAGCTGCAGTGAGCTGTTTTTGCTGTAGGATCTTATAAGAAAAGGCATAGGCCTTGGTTGATCCAGCTCCAAGATAAGCAGCTCATCAGGCTCGTTTCTTTGGCTGGGTAGGGAATGCCTAAAATCCCTCCCATCCTTCCACTGGCAAAATTTTTGCAGTGGCGCCTGCATGGCACAGAGTGAGCTAGAGCTGCTGCGGTGCAGAGCTTGTTACTGCGCCTCGCCCGTCTCTTCCAAGTATCACTGTTGTCTTCACATTTTGAAAAGCAATTACAATCAACAGCACGTGACTTCTTGCAGCTGTGGTGAACATTTCCCTTGGCCGTGGCAAACGGCCCTGGGAACCTCAAACTGCAAGCAACAGCCCCTCCTTCTGTTTGCAACAGGGATGCGCATTCACTTTGAACACCGCAAAAGTTATTTTCTCCCCAATTTTTGCTTGTCTTTTGTAAACCAGCTGGAGAGCCACAACCTCCAGAGGGTTGAATTTAGAACAAATAAATCCCCTGAGCAAACTAGGAATTATTCTGGAGTTTGTTAATAGCATAAACCCTAGGAGAAACAAGTATTATTCACGGCTTGCTGCGAGGAACACACCCCCTGCATAGTATTCGTTTCTCAGCAGCTGCAGGTTTGTCTGGTTAATCCCACGCACTGATATTTAGCTAAGTGAATACACCCAGAGCAAATCTTCATTCTTTATGTCCCTGTTGTCAGTCATGACCTGTACATGATCTGTAGGAGCAATAAGTGCTATCAACATCTCACAAATGAAGAGGCAGAAGCAAGAACTGTGGGGCTTTGTCTGAGGCCACCATGGAGCCAGCAGCTGGAAATCCAGCAGCTCCAGGCCTGTATTTATGACTGTGAATTGTCTGATGACATCACTCGTCATAATGGTCACATACTTACATGTGCCTGGACATACTTACACAGTGCCTTGGTTCCCAAATAGATCCTTTATTTGAGAACAACTTTCCAAGGATGATTTGGTCTCACAGCCTATGTTACACTTACATTGGATGTTGTCACAGGAATGTGTGGGGTCTCCTGTTGTGTTATCCATTTGCTCTTTGGCCGATTCCTCCTGCTCCCTGAATTTGCAATTAAGTGTCTGTCACAGTTTAGCCTCAGCAGGGCCAATTTTAGCAGCTAAAACTCCCAGTTCCCTTCCCCCCAACTCCTGAGGAAAAGGAAATGAGAGGAAAAGACTCACAAGGTAGAAACTAGTACTAAAAATACAATTAGTAAGAGAAAAAATAATAAAATATATACAAATATATGAAGAGGCATCCCCACCCCACGTCTCCATGGATGCTTCAGTGGTAAAGTCCCCATCCCTGGCGGTGTTTCAAAGACGAGTAGATGAGGTGCTTAGGGATCTGGTTTAGTAGTGGACAGGAAAAGTTGGACTCAATGATCTCAAAGGTCTTTTCCAACCAAAGGATTCTGTGATTCTTTGGGAGCTCAGGGTGGCAGCAGGGATGTGAGAAACTGTGGGATTCCCCGTCCCCCTGCTGGTCAGAGACGTATTAGCCTGATACTCACCTACTCGGCTTGGTGAATTCCAGGGGGAAATACCAGGACCAGGTTCTTAATGGAAAGTACAGTTTTATGGCACTTATCACTGTTGCTTCCTCTTCTTTCTTCCTCTGAATCCCCTTCTTATTTTACAGTTTCACATCACTTTTCTTTTGCTTCCTTTCTGATCTGAAGAGTCCTAGTTAATCCTCCCTGTTAGAGCGGTGTTCCATATATTTGGCTGTCCATAATGGTCAGCTCATAGCCCATCACTCCATACACGAAGCTGAGACCGATTTCCCTACCAGCATTGACTGACATTTATCCACAAGAAACGCTAGTGTAGGCAAACGAGAAGGGGCAGGAAAAAGTAATGAGTGGGGAAATGCAGGATGTTGCCTTCTGGGGGCAGTGTGTACTCGTGTAATTTCAGAAATCATGCTCTGCTTTATTTCTCAAGTGCTAACGGTGTGCTTATCATTTCAGGAATTTCTGCTATGCTGGAATACCTCCCCATTGGATCCAGTCTGGTCCTTTGCACCCCCTGGACTGATTAACAGTGGGGCCATTACTTAAGGTAATTAAGTAAGTGCATTCACCAACACTCTCCCTTTCAGTTCTCAGAGTTTTGTCTCTTTCTATTATAGATCCCTTCAGAGTGTTTTTTATTTCTCAATACACAGGCACGTTGATTTTCCCCTTATCACTCTCTCCTAGCAGAGAGCAGTTTGAAGGGACCTTTTGTGGAGGCTGGGCTTTCAGCACAGGCTGTTACATGAACACTAAAACCAGTGGTCAGAGGTTCTCCCACCTGTAGTGGCACACATGACAGGAGCATGTGGCACCTCCAGCCTGGAAAACCTTCATTCACAGGAGACTTCTCCAGGGTTCTCACAGGTATGCCTTGGGGTCTCTCATTTCTCCTGTTATTGCATACATACAAACAGAATGTAGCATCATTGTTTTCTGAAAAAGAAATTAATAATGGAGATTCAGTTTGGGGCCTCTTAGTCCAAAGACACTGAGTTGCTGGGGCATGTCCAGAGAAGGGGAATGGAGCTGGGGGTCTGGAGCACAGGGGTTCTGGAAGGGGCCAAGGGAACTGGGACTGTTTAGTCTGGAGAAAAGGAGGCTGAGGGGAGACCTCATGGCTCTCCACAGCCCCTGCAAAGTAGGTTGGAGCAAGATAGGTCCTGGTCTCTTCTCCCAAGGAACAGAATAGGACAGGAGGAAGTGGCCTCAAGTTGTGCCAGGGAAGGTTAAGAGTGGATATTAAGAAATATTTCTTTACTGAAAGAGTGGTGAAGCACTGGCACAGGCTCCCCAGGGCAGTGGTGGAGTCTCCATCCCTGATGGGGTTCAAAAACTGTGTCCTGTGGCACTTGGGGATAGGGTTCACGGTGGGGCTGGGCTGACGGCTGGGCTGGATGAGCTTAGAGGGCTCCTCCAACCTCAGTGATTCCATGATTCTGTCATTCTGTGAGATAGGTTGGTTGGATTGTTGTTGTACATCCACATGCTTAGAAATATTTTGCTCAGTAGCTCTCTGAGACAGAGGCAAAAGGAATGAGCGCCTCACAGCTAGACCAGCCTGATGCTAAATCTGCAGTGATTTTCAGGAAGAAATTACTTGAGTGAGCTGTGGTGGGATACTGCCGCATTTTCTCCTGTGGTTTCCCTCCCTCCTTTATAGATGTGGTATTAAAAAGCTGATTTAAATAGATTCTTAGAAATTAAATTTGAAAATATGTATTTGGCTATCTTGTATAATTGGGTATTTTCCTCAAATCTATTCATGAATATCTGTCAATTTTACTTTTAACAGCAAAAAAAATACTGAGTGATAGATAGAATTTCTCAAGCACCAAAAATCTCTTTAAGCCTAATGAACTGAATCTAAGGGACGGTTTCTGATTTATCTTTTGAGGTAAACAGCACCAAAAAGGGAGAGATAAATTTCCTCTGAGTCCTTTCTCTCAGCAGTTTTTTTGCCTTGGCTAGGAGTTCTGCCTATGTAGTGACATCCAGGCACAACTTATTATTGCAGCTCTCTTATTATCTCATTTTATTGTTATACATCAGTATGTAAACACTTGCTGACCTGTGCAAGTACTGGTTTATTTACTGATGTAAATATTTGCTGACCTACTTATTAGCAGCAGATCTCCAACGAACTCCGTTTACCTCCAAGGTAGCAAAATAACCCTTTAGTAGAGGAAATTGTAAGTGATCAGGAGGCAGGGTCACCTGCTTCAAGATCCTCTTGCAAGGTTAGACCTTAACAAGGGAACACTAGCAAAAGAGGATAAAGACTAATTTATGGGCAGAGAAGACAACAAAAGCAGACATAGTGTCAAAGAGTAGGACACAGATACACAGCTGAAGCTCGGAAAGGAATATAGCTTTGCAATGTGGGTAATTCGAAATCCCTTAAACTGGAAGTATTTTCTTCACTAGTGAAGCCGCAGGATTCAATAGTCTAAAAAGATTGTTGTGGATGTGGTTTGAATCTTTGGGCAGCCTAGAGGTCTTGGCAGCAGGGATCTTTACACCTGGGAGAGATGTCTGTGTTCAGTTGCCAGCCTTAGCCAGAGTTGCAGGTGAGTTCCCTTTGCTGAGAGCGTTCACAGGTGTGTTCACGGTCAGGCTTGGCAGCAGCTCTGCAGCACGAGGGCAGCTGCTGCCGCTTGGTGTCTCTCGGCGATGCTTTCTTGAGGATTGTCTGAGCATCTCAAATGTCTGTCTGGTGATGAAAACCCTTCCTGTGCAGCACTCGGCTCAGCCCAGGCTCTCTTCCTTTCTACTAACATTATTTGACTGTTGAGGACCATCCCTCATGGTTTTGCATACTGCGATCTCCTGACGACATTCCCTTTTCACTGCCATCTGTAGGACTTGAGATCTTGCCATACCAATGTTCATTATGTAAATGCTAAATTGCATTGGCAATGGATTGCTATTTCTCCCACAGTGACCTCTGTAGCAGGATGTTCCTGTAGTCATGAAACTTCCATGCAGATGTCCCACATCTGTTTCAACTGTACGAAGCTTGCTTACTTTTCCCCGCTGCTTCTTAAATCTTTGCTATTACAGAGCTTCCCAGATAAGTTACAGGCTGGCCTTTATGCCCTAAGCACTCGGCAGTGCCTCTCTTCCCTCTCCCTTGTACAAGATGGACTCTTATGGGGATGAGTCCACACAAGCATCATTCCCAAAGGGCAGATGTGCTTCCAAGGAGATGCTGAAAGCTATGGGCAAGTCCTGAATGTCGCTTGTCTTCTGCTTCTGCTCCTAAAGCAGTCCCAGAAGCAACTCATGCAGACAGGGTTGCGCACAAGCCCAGCGTGTGCAGGATGTTGTTGCCGGCCAGCCATTGTAGGCATTTGGAGAAGTGACACTGGAAACTTGAATTCTGAATGCTATTGTTGCCTTGCATTTGTACAAGGTGAGAGGAACACTGTGTTGTGTCTCTGGGTAAAGTGTTCTGCTAACACAGTGGAGTGGCACGTTATGGGCAACCAGAAGCCATTGAGTACAAGTATCCTTTTCACTTAACTCACCACTTGCTATTGTCCTGGTAATACACTGAGTAACTAACACATTTTCAACTTGGAGAAGTGGGTTGCAAATACAAGAGGACAGATCCTATCTCTGGCACTCAGACAAATCTCTGTGAGGTTTGGCCTGTTAGCTGGCAGAAAGAAACAAAGACATAGATTGAAAAAAAAAAAAGGTAATATTTGTGTTTAGAGAGCGTCTAAGTTGTTGACAAAAACATGGGTATGATATGAAGCTAACATCAAACCAACCTGTTGTAGCAGGAGAAATGGTATATGGGAGCTCTAAAAATTTTGCATGTGCATGTAAAACTCTGATTTCACACTGTAATTGTATTTCTAGTGCAATACAAATAAGTTTTTAACTGTTCTGATACCCCTGCTGAAGAGGAGGGTGAGCTAGGAATGGGATTTTCAAGCCCTCATTTGGCACCATTCCTTTGTCAAATGAATTACCCAGCTCCGGGGCCAACACCATCCCAGCCCTGGCTGGGGGACCATCCAGTGGAATCAGGGACACGTTGGACTGCTTTCTCCTACCTCTGTGCCTGCCTAGGAGGAACGACAGATGCCAAAGCTGAGAGAGATGTTAGTTTTGTGGTTTTATTTGCAACCAGCAGGTGTGATTTCCACGGGGAGGCTGCTGTTCCTTGAGAATGAGAATGCCACAGGTGCATGGGATCACAGAGCACATGTCCTCTCCCAAGAACACCCAGGGACAAAAGCTAAATGAGGTTTGGCCTGCCATTATGATGACAGCATTTATTTTCTCATGTAAACATCAAATGCTTCATCAGTGTTTCTCTGACCCACCCACGAGCCTATCCTATGCTGTAGGGAGTTCACTTTCAATTAGCTTCCTCTGGATCCCTGGCCTTTATATATTCTGATTTTTTTTTTTCTTGGAATATATATGTAAAAATGCCTTTCATCTGTCCTGGCACAGTCTGTGGTATCTCCGCTTCTGTACCTGTTTGTGGGGCTGTGGCACATACACACACACACGGGCTACATGCCATCCAGTTGCCTGTACACAGGCACACCTCAGCCTGAGCCACCTTATCCACATCTCCGTGACTAGAAACACAGTTCTGCTTTGTGCACTCGCACGCACCTCTGTGATTTGCAAGTACTCAAGAAACAAACAGCCACGAGCTAGCATCTTATTCTGCTGTGATGTGGTTTTTGCTAGTACTTTTTGAATGTGAAATAAGGATATTAAACATGGAAAGAATACCTTCCTCTGCAGTATAGAAATTCCTTTAGGTATATTAAGGGCTTCTAGATGTGCAAATATTTGAGTTTCCACACAGTCAGGTGTATTTGCTTCTCGCCCTTCACAAGCAGGAAGCCTGTGTCACCACAGACTCACGGTGGCGGTTTCTTAATGGGGATCCCAACCCAAGCTGACAGTGCTGTGTCCAATTTTTTTAACCTGTCATGAACCATCTTTTCTTCTTTGGCATTTTATTTGTATTAACAAGATACAAGGAACAAGGCATGCTCAGAAGGAGGCCCAGAAAGCAGTAACATTCACAGCCCCTCCACAAAAAGGGGTTGCGAGAGCATAAAATCGGTTCAGGGAGCCTATAATTGTGAATGTCACTCTGTGATGAAGGGACAGTTTTGGGGAGAAATCTGGTGAGAGCTGCACATCAAATTCAGAGCTGCACCATTGCATCACCTTCACCCCAAATGAAGACAATGGGAAAGCATCTGTGTCTGTTCGTGTTGGAGGAGCAACCGGAATCCAGCTTTTCTGTGGCGGCTGCACTCCTGCGAGGTCGTGAGAGAGTCTCTGTCCTGCTTTCCGCCTCATTTCTCTCATTGTAAAACATGATTTACTTCACTTCTTCTCACTGGTTTTGTGGCTGCTAACAGGGAGCATAAATCACTGTTTTACTGTTGCTTTGTCTGGGAAGTCAGGTCCGTCCTGCTCACTGCATGCTCTCTGCTCATCACACTCCGGAGAAACTGGAGAGTCCAGCTCTGGGTGGAGGCTCTGCTGTGGTTCCCAGATACCCCCTTGTTGGCTCAGGCTGTGTTTGTAAACACTCACAGGCCCTCTCCTTTGGATTGTTCTTTAGAGCCAGATTGTCTTTTGATGTTAAACAGGATGTGTGTGTTAATTAATTTATTTTACTGAGTGTAGGAGATTGCTGCCAATGTTCTTTGAAGAGTCCTGTGAGCCATTTCTCCCCGCACATAAACATTCAGGCAATTTTGGTTAAAGTGTTTATTTTTTTTAACTATGCATAAATTTTAATCTGGCTGTTTTACAACAGAGAGGTTTTACGGGCTCCTTTAAAAATGTCAAGGTCATATTTAAACAGTTACTGTTTAAACTCAAGAGATGAAGCACTGGACCAGGAGGATTCAGAGATGAAAAAAATGAAAGCCAGTATTTTCTGATAACATTTAAGAGTTTAGCACTGGTGAAAGTGATGGTGAAATGCTTTGGGGACCGATTGCTTCTGCACCTACTCCTCTGTATTTGAATGGTGGACGTTGCAAGTGAAAATACACCCTTCCTGCCTCAGTCCTGAGTTGACTTCTGCCCGGTTATGAAAGGGAAGTGCAGGCTCTGTAAACGCTGTCTTCCTGAGCTGCCAGGAGGGGCTGGTTCATGCCAGTTAGAGCAATGACATTGGTGATGTGGAGGTATGCTGCTTCATGGTTTATAATGGTCCAGGAGGCTGGGATGATTAAATGTTATCATGAGGTCTCCCAGATTCAGAGGAATCTCTCGGGAGAAGGATTGAGAATCCCAGTGCTGTATGATGCTGTCGTTTTGCATGTTACAAAGCTGCAGTGGCACTTGGGTGAGGAGCACAGGGTGCTTCTTTTCAAACCCCAGAACTTTCAAACTGCAAGTTTGACTAAAATAATCAAGCTTTATGGAATGTTATTAAGTTATATTTACATTGGAAGAAAGCAAAACCCTACATTTTTCTAATAGCTTTCTCTTTTTGTGATAACATTAAATAACTCTTGACTTGGTTTGGCATTTAATTGGTAGAGTGTTCTGATTTGAGAGCTGATGCAGTTGGAGCTGATCAGTCTATCACGTGCTACCAGATACGCGCAGTATTTTACCAAACATGAGCAGACAGATGCCTTGTTCTGAAGAGACTGCAGTTTGAGACCAATCTCTAGAGATACTGTATGACAGCAGATTCCCCAAGGGAATGATTTGGTCTCTCTGCAATCTCAAGTGTTTGTGTGCACTTCAGTGTAGGTTAGGTGCCTGGTACTCTTATTCCAGCACAGTAATCCATGATCGTGTAAATCAAGACCTAACCAAGAACTTGATGGAAAAACTTTAGTATCTCCCCAAGGACTGTGCAATAAATTCAGCTGAGCTGACAGGAGAAGGGATTGGATAGTGAGATCCATGAAGGTTATCTTCAATTTGAGTGGAATTCAAGCAGAGCTAGTAATGGCCAAATGTACCCATGACTTCAGTGGTGAGAGTGAAATTGGAGGTTTTCCCAGTGATCTGTGCTCCATTTTAAAAAGCATAGAAGCAAATATTGTTGTAGCTGGCACTAACTGGAAGTCCTTTTTTTTTAGCAGTAGCAATAGATGGCGGTGACTGATCCACAGAAACCAAACTAACTGCTTATTTCTCATTCCTTTTGGTTACGGGTGACAGAGCAGTGAGTGGGTTGCTTGTGCATATTCTTCTTCACCCTGTGAAAGGCAGCATTCAGCTCATCAGGACTGTCCATCTCTCATCTATTTTGCAGCAGTAGCCTTCTCCAGGACAAAGACCATATTTAAAGCCCAGGGGGACCACAGGTGTGGCATCGGTTTTCAGTAATCATTCCATCATCAGTAATGTGTAGTACCATACCATATTTTAAGTTGGTGGCGATATCTGGGATATAGGGACTGATCTGTCTTCACCCTTTATGTAACAGTAATTCAGTCACACAGTCTTGTTTAAACAAACAATGTTAATCTTAAAATAGCCGCTGGACATTCCACCCCAGTGGCCATGTTCAAATGGCTGTTCAAAACATTTCCCCACTGCTGTATACCTGCACAGTAACCCTTCAGTGACAGCAGAGCCATCCAGACACAGTGTTAAACTACTGCCAGTGGACACAGATCTGCTCACCTGGTCTGTTTCCCTGCCATCCACCTACCAAGGGGGACAACAGACACGGAACAGTTTGAGGCAGAGTTCATCTGAGGGGGATTTTAACATCCCAGTTGCTGATACTAGAAGCATTCAAGGAACTTCACCTTGTTGCCATATAAACGGCATTGGCAAAGGCTGCCCTAGGCAGTGGTTGAGTCCCCATACCTGGACGGGTTTAAAAGATGACAAGGTGTTCAGGGAAATGATTCAGTAGTGGATGGGCATGGTTACACTCAATGATCTTACAGGTCTTTTCCAACCAAACAATTCTATGATGCTACCAAATGGTGGGAAACTCTGCTCTTCACCCGAGGAGCAATTGACATTGTCCGGTTTCAAGAAGATAGGAATAAAAACTTGAAATTCTTTGAAAATGGTATTATTAATATTGCTATAGATACAGAAGTAGAGGAAATTGTTCTCACTGCTCATAATATTTGTCTGGTTTCCATCATCTTCACACAAGTTTTCTTTGGAGACCTGTTGATACGTTTCAAAGTATAGATTAGACATGATAAAAGTGTATTTTGTGGAACTGATCAGTTAAGAGAGCAGCCAGCAGATACTGCAGCTCAGTATTCAGAAGCTGTTTAGCAGTGTCTCTACAGTACAGAGAGGAGGCTGGGAAGACTGCTCTTCTGGAGCTCACTCAGTTTCTAATGTAGAATCAGGCCAGTATTAGATAAAACTTGGATTATCACGAGATGAGACACAAAACCAGGCTACTGCAGGACCTTCCATATGGGTCTTTGGGTGAAGTACTCAGCTCTGCAAGACTGTCTATGTGTTTTCTTCCACCTGGCTTTGCCCACATCACGTGTCCTTGAGCAGCAATCCTGAACAGGCAGTGAAACCAGTCAATAAAGCCGATATCAAACCCTCAGTAAAGGCAGGATAAGGCTCCAGAGAGCTAAGCTGCCCTGGAGCTGGTGACCCACAGCAGACATGTACAGAACAGGGCTGGTCGTTTGGATATACCTGCTGACCCTGCCTCATGATGGGAGAGAGCACTCAGCGACATTAAAATAGAACAAATTTGCAGTGATATCAAGTTATATGTTTTATGAGCCATATAATTAACATGCGACACTCAGTGCCATGGGATATTACTGACTTAAATAGCTTAGTAAGTATCAAAAAGGATTAGGCACTGACATGAAACAGAACAGCATATGCACTGACACAAGCTAGGATCAAAATTACAAGGGCTACCAATCCTTGTGCTTCAGGGCATATTTTGATCATCAGCCTGGGGTCAGGAGGAAAGGAACTCTCTAATCGAGTAGCACACAGCATGCACACACATTATAGTTACATGGATCTCTCTCTTAGCCTGCTTTGAGTCCTTTCCCTTACCCTTCTCTGTCTTCCTTTCATCCCCTCCTGTCTCCCTTCCCTCACATTTATCATCTGGAACAGGTCACTGCTGAAGACAAGACACTAAACTAGATGGATGGCTGAATAGTCCATACTAATAGGGTAATTTAATGTTTGTTTCTCTCTGGAATTCTAGCGTTTACTTCAAATATAAATTTTATATGGACTTGCTAAAAAGTTCCCCTCTTTCCAGCCTTCCTTCTATGCATGTTGCTTTTGATTTTTAGCAGCGACACCTACAAATCCACTCAGGATCATTTGGACTGTGATTCTTCAGATGTAACAAATGGGACCTCAGTTTGGTGAAGGAAGAGAACACATCAAAGGAACCTGATTGTCCTGGCAGATACTCAACAATTGCTGAGGTAAAATAAATATTGAGAGATCTTGCCTTGTATAGCCAACACGAATAATCACCTATAAAAATAAGAGTTTTTTCTGTGTACATAACAGTAAGCCCATGGAGTCATGATAAAAGAGTGCTTCATTTAGGAAACTGCATTTTGATTTGTGGAGCCTGAAGCAAAATAATTCTTTACTTTCTTTACTTTCACCTGCCAAAAAATTTCCTCATTTTAAGATGACGCGATATTTCACACAACACTAGGGGCAGGGGAGTTTTATTTTGTATTTTCATTTGGTTCTATGCCAAAGATAGGAGGACCAGGAAGATGTAGGGCCAGGAAGCCCTACAGATGAGCAGGGCAGGTTGGATTTTGTGTACTGTAAAAGCCAATGTGACTGGCAAGGCCTACCTTGAGTTCCTCATTCCAGATAGACTGACTGGACAGCAGAGGCACAGGGAAGAAAAATGCCTTGACTGTTCGTGGGACCCTGAGTTAACATCAGAAAACCAGAGAATGTCTAAAAAAACATGCCTACTCATTTTGTTAATTGCTTATTTCTTTTTTGCTTCTTGCCTTTACCCTTCCAGACTGATTTCTAATTCCACCTGTTCTTACCCTTCCCAGGGCCTTTAGTTTTGCTCATGCCCTCTCCTCATATCTGGCACCAGCCAGTGCCACTCTGCTTGGCACATGCTGCCCTGTGGCTTATTCAGCCTTGCTGGAAAGACACCACTGGGCAGCTTCCCCAGTACCCTTCCCATTTTCCACAGGGGACTCAATCCTAGCTGGTTTCTGTGAACTAAAGTTGTAGTACTTCACTCTGCTTCCCTGAAGACCAATGCTTTTGTGTGGCTGCCCTTTGACAGATACACTCCAACATGCCAAAGCTGACCTTGGGCTCCATGGACAGATGGGGCCTGATCCAAAGTCCATTAACATCAGAGGAAATGTTCACTTACACCCATGGGCTTTGTGTTAAATCCTTTGCATTTTACTTACTTTCTTTAGTGCCTCTTACTCAGTTCCAGTTATTAAAATCAGATTAATCCCTGACAGGTCCCTGATGGTTCAGTGTGCTGTATAAGCCAACCCGTGCTGCTTCAAAGGACAGAGACCAGAAGTGCTGCTCTGCTGATGGGAAATCTCAGCTGGCTAAGACTGAGAGCAAGGCATTGCTTCCCAATTTCACTCCTGTGTAACTGAGGTCAGAATCTCACCTAGTGCCATTAGCTGAATCTCCCGTTACAAGCACAAAGGCTCTCTCAAAACCATCTCTTACTGTTTAGATCTTTCCTACTCCCTACAACATTCTCCACACAGACACCGTTCGGGATTCACCTCTGTTTGCAGTCTTACTCTCAGCACAAGTAGACTACTATGTCAGCCAGAACATCAATATTTCTTTCTGTTGACACAATACTCTCTTATTCATATTGCCACCCCTCCTCCTGCTTCATTTTGTCTGCATTCCTTTTGAAAACTGTACTCCCATCATTTAGTCTCCCACTCAGTACTTGGTTTAATCAAGTCTGTCACTCAATTTATATCCCACTTCTCGCTTAGCGCAAGTTTCTCAGCTAGCAATCTGTTTCTATAGCACTCGCTATGCGTAACACATGGTTAGCTTTTCTCTCCACACTTGCTTCTCTGTTCCCTTTCTCTTTTCCAGACCTCACTTTTCCTTCTAACACTTGAAGATGAGAAGCTTCCTCTCCTGACTCCCTCCTTTTATGTTGCTCATGTATGAGACGACTGCAATCAAAGCTTCTTCAATATCACGGGGTGCTTCGTGTAGGGCACAGAACAGTCCTTGAGTCCAGTTAAAACAGTTTCCAGCTGCAGAATCTCACTCAGTTTCATACATAGCTTTAGGGAAACCTCTCCTGTTGCTGTATTTCTTTCTTGTGGCTTGTACCCCTTTCCATCCTCATCACCTCTCCCTGGTTTGTAGGAACCCAGGACAAACACAACCATCTCAGTCTTTCCCTCTGGCTGCTCATTCAGCACGGTGTGCTAAAATCTAGTCTCAAACACCATCCCTTCGTGTCTGCATTGAGGAACAAAGAGCGGAGAGTCCTGTTCCATTTGCTCCATACATTCTAACACAGGGGACTAGGTTGCATGTTTCTTGACTACACTGTTTAGTGCAACCACAGCACAAACCTAACACGGCCCCTTTCCTGCACAAAGAACATCTCACATCATGTTGGATAGTGGATGTGTGGGTACTGCAGCGCTGTAGCTGCAGGCTGTGTATCAGCAATGTTGCCCACCACCGCACCCGGTATCTCTCAGTTAATTTGGGGTAAGGACTGTGGCTTGTCAGGCTGCTTTCCTCTTCACCTGCAATTCACCGCCTGTTAGAGAAACTGGTGGGCCACCAAAGGAGGCTGTTGGAGCAGCTTTAGCTCGGTAGGAGGCAGAGTCACTGTTTGGGACCTGTTGGATAGATCATTTGTTGGTTCTCTGAATGATTCTGCTGGGTAAGCAGCTTTCCAGGTTTAAATGCTGGCATGGGGTAAGATGCAGAGCATTGTTGTTTCGTAATCACCTTCGAGAAGTACTGCTTTGTTCTTATGGTACTGTTATGTTGCCCTACTTTTGCTATCTCCTTTCTGCATAGGCTGGGTGCATTTTTGCCCACGGCACCCAGACTTTGCAGCATCAGGCTAGCTGCATTTAACCCAGAGATGGGGAGCAGAGGGGACATCGCAGCAGCTGCTGTCACTGCTTTCATGTGATTGAATAACACAACTTTGTACTGCAGTAACAGAGCAGTAACGCATGGTACTTACACGGCACTTCTCATTTTCTGATCAGTTTAATACTGTTCCTGGCTCATGGAACGCTCATCTGTCTCTGTGTTCTTAGCACAGCTCACGCTCCCAGCCACACTGGAGAGGCCGGAGCCGTCCTCTCCTGTCTGGCTGGATCATGACTGTCCTATATAAATCTGCATATTAAGCAGATTTGGCACTTGTTCAGGCACAGACGGCCTCACTTCAGTGAGAGGTGAAAATAAACTTGTTTATGGAGGCCCTGCGGACAGCACACCCAGATGCTGTGCTGTTTGCTTTTGTCTGTCCAGTCCCATCACCATGACCTGTAACTGTGTGCAAACCTGGAGTCCCCTTCCCTGGCAAAGCAAGGACATCCACGCCACTGCCCATGCAGCAGAGGGACCACGGCCACTTGCACCCCAGGGTGGGCAGGGACAGGAGTGAGGGGCACAGCTCCAAGGGGGAGCAGAGGAGTTTGAGGCTGCACTCCCATCTGGCTGGGGCAACATGGGGCTGTGGGGGCTTCAGGCTGCAGCAGGACAAGTGGCAGCACTGGGAGCTTCTTCTTCCTCCTCATCCTCAGCCAGGGCATGCAGGGGCTGGGAGCTGCTGCTTCTTCCTCCTCTTCTTCCTCCTTCTCCTCTTCTTCCTCCTCCTCCTTCTCTTCTTCTTCCTCCTCGTCTCCTTCCTCCTCCTCCTCCTCTCCTTCTTCTTCTTCCTCTTTCTCTTCTTCATCCTCTTCTTGTCATCCTCTTCTTCCTCCTCCTCTTCTTCCTCCTCTTCTTCTTCTTCCTCCTTCTCTTCTTCTTTGTCTTTTTCTTCTCCTTCATCCTCTTCTTCTTCCTTCTCTTCTTCCTTGTCCTTCTTTTTCCTCTTCCTTCTCTTCTTCTTCATCCTCTTCTTCATCCTACTCCTCTTCTTCCTCCTTCTCTTCTTCTTCATCCTCTTCCTCTTCTATCTCTCCTTCTCCGTCTTCTTCTTCTTCTTCCCCCTCTTCTCCTTCCCCTCCCCCGCAGCTGCCGCAGGAAGTTTATGCGGCCGCCGCTCTCCCCGCCCCGGGCGCTGCGGCCCCGCTCCCGCTCCCGGCCCCGTTCTGCCCCGCTCCATCCGCTCCCCCCCGGGCCCCGCGGGCGCTACCGGTGCGAGGGCGTCGCCGTCGCCGTCCCGTCCCCCGCCCCTCCCCTCCTTCCCTCCCCTCCCGCGGTGCCCGGGCGGGCGCGGGGCGGGGGAGTCCGCCAGCCAGTTCTCGCGGTGCCGGGCGGGCTCGGCCCCTTCCCCGCCCCGGCTGAGCGGTGACTGTGCACGGCGAGCGCCGAGCCGGGCGCGGGGGGAGCCCTCCCGCCCGTGCCCCCTGCGCGACATGGCCACCACCGCCACCTGCACGCGCTTCACCGACGAGTACCAGCTCTACGAGGAGCTCGGCAAGTACGGACCCGCGCCGCGCACCCGCAGCCCCCGAGCCCCGCAGCCCCGCTGCCTGCCGCCCGGAGCCGGGCTCCCGGGAGCCGCGGCGGGATTAGCCGCCGAGCTGTAATCCCGCTCTCGCAGCCCCGCGTCCGCCGCGGCTGCTGCAGGGAAGCGTGTCCCTGTGCTCCCGGCTGTCCCCGCAGCCTCCTGTTGCGCCCCGGGACTTCCCGTGCCCCTGTGCCCTCCCTAGGACCGCGCTGCCTCCTCCTCCTCCTCCCTGCTCGCTTCCCTCGCGTCCAGCCGTCCCCGCGCTGGGACACGGCTCTGTCCCCGCTTCCTTGTCCCCGGGAAAGGACCGGGTGCTGCTGCTCCCTGGGTCTCTCCGCATCGGCAGCGCTGCTGCTGCGCCCAGGACGGGGCTTTGCCGGGGCCGGGGTTATGGGGACGCTGCTCCCCGCCGGCTGGTGCTTTCCCCTCCCTCCTGCACCAGCGGCCGGGCTCTGCCGCGTCCTCTCTCCCCAGCCCCGTGCCCCCGTCCCAGGGGTTTTCGGGGTGGCTACCGCTGTCCCCCGCGTCCCTGCGTCAGCGTTCGGGCTCCGCTGCATCCCCTGTCCCCGGCCCCGTGTCCCCGTCCCTCCCCGCGCCACTGCAGCTCCGTGTCGCCGAGCCCGGGCCCCAGCGCCGCCGCTCACCTTGCTGCTCATTGGTTTGTACGTGGAGGTTGAGGAAGGGGAGAAAAAGGCAGGACTCTGCAGTATCCGGAGGATTCGAGCTATTTTAGGCTCTGCCGGGCTGTCTTGCGGGGCCCTTGTGCAGCTTCCCTTCCCCTCTCTTATACTTTAAATATGTGCGTTTGTCCGCAGACACGGGTTTGTGTTCCTGGGGTGAAGGTCTTGGAATTTTTCTGCCAGTTCTTTTCGATTTGTCCTTTTCCCCTTTTCAGATGTTCCTGTAAAGGCAGTTGTTACACTTTTCCCACCCTGTTTTGTTGTTCTTTTTTTTTTTTTTTTTAAGAAAAGAAAGAAATGCTTTCAAGCACTCATCTGTGTGGTCTTGTAGATTTTGAGTCCCTCTCTTTTCACCTTGGTCTCTGTTTTAACTC
The DNA here is from genome assembly GCA_033459285.1 of Clamator glandarius. NCBI lineage: Eukaryota > Metazoa > Chordata > Aves > Cuculiformes > Cuculidae > Clamator > Clamator glandarius. The sequence goes on from JAUNZM010000009.1 coordinate 4,505,507, forward strand.
TTTGTTTCTTCACAGAAATTCTTCCCTCTCTTTCAGATCTCTTCTCCAAGTGGCTTTTTGGAACAGTTGCAATAGTATCAGTAGTTCCATCCTGAGCCCAAAGCCTCGTAGCTTCCTCCTCTCTTCATTAGTGGGTATATGCTTATTGCCGTTTTGCAGGCAGATGGAGAGATATGGGAGAACTGGTGACTTCTGCGAAGTGTTGCAGCAATTTCTTGACTGAGCTGGCACTTAAATGTCGGGGCAGTGAGTCCTGGTTGTCTGATGTAACTGTCTTTGGGAGATGGACTTAGCAGCTAGCATTTGCAGCGTCGCTCTGGGTTGCTTGTCGCTCATTCAACAATCCCTTCATGTCCTATTTCTGTGCACATATGGTCTTTCTCTCCCTGCACAGTGTGCTGGTCTCACTGTGCTGTCTGTGAGGAGCTCAAGGGGTCTTCAGGGGGTTGGAGAACCATAGAGACTAGGTTTTGTTTGCCAATCTAACAGCACAGGCTCGGCATCAGATTCTTACGTGTTGTTTCCCTCCTCTGTCTGTCTTCTGCCCTATCCTTAATCTGCTCCGCTCTGGGGAGGGAAACTGCTACTATTGTGTTCTCAGTTTCATAGCTCCTATCCTCTTTGTTTTTCTTCTAGGGGAGCCTTCTCTGTGGTCCGCAGATGTGTGAAGAAAAGTTCATCACAGGAATATGCTGCAAAAATCATCAACACCAAAAAGCTATCAGCCAGAGGTTAGTGTTGTCTTCCTTTTAACAGAAAACAGAAAACACTTCACTGGAGTTAAAGCTGTAATAAGTGTAATGGGTCCGAAGTTGCTTGTCTCTGTCGTCATTTCAGCGTTACAAAGTAGTTGACTTGTGTGGCAAAGAAGAGATTGAAAGGAGGTAGTGTAGGGTGGCAGAAGAATTTCTGTGTCTGGAAATGGATACGCTGTACAGTGGCGTTGCCTTTTTTTCTTTTTGAGGTCTTTCTTCTGCAAGCTGAGCTTGAGGTGTGTTTATAGAAGATTTATCTATGCGTGCCTGTACCGATCACTCGTAATAAAAAGAAGTGTTGCAGACCGTTTTTACTGAATGTCTTTTCCACCTAGGACATCTGTCTTACCAGAGCAGAAGTGATTATTTTTGTTGAAGGATAGATGCTGTATGCCTTGCTCCTTTCACGCTAGAGTTAGACGTGGTGTGTTTGGAAATGAGCAGCTTTGCCTTCAAAGGCAGAGGTAGGTTGGATGGAGAAATCTAGTGAATTTGACTTCTCATCAAATAAGAACAAGTATTTTTTTTGCTTCCAAAACTTGAAATACGGCTGTAGGCTTACAAAAGAAGAACAAATCTTCACTCTTCCCCCAGACTGTTAGCCTTCTGTTTTCCAGCAATGCACGCATGTACAAAGGGCAGCTCACCTTATAGCATGCAGGGAACGTGCATCTTCTAGCGTGCAGGAAATCCCTTCCAGGGATTAAAGTCGCTTTGCGGGTGGGGTAGATGGAGGAGAGAAGGAGAGAAACTGAGCTGCAATAAAAGCTGCTGAAAGCAGAGACTGCAACAAGTTGAGATGCCAGAGGCAGCTGTTTCCAGAAGAGGTGAACGAGACAAGATCTAAGTCCTTAGAGGCTGTCCAGATTTGACAGAGTTAATGTATTAGGTCCTTGACTGTGTCGCTTGTTGAGTGTATGGCTCAGTACGGGAGTTGTCTGAGGAATGAAAAGAAGCAGAAGGAGGAGGCGGCAAACGATCTTGATAAATGATTTAGAAGTGAGGAATGTTTTACCTAATCTCTGTAAAAGAGAATATATATTTTCTTTTTTGTTGCAATATTAAATGCCATGATAGGAGCAGAAGACAGCTCGAAGAATGGGGAAAAATTTCTATGTACTGTGGTTTGCACGGAGCAGCAGTGTCAGGAGTAGGTGCCGTGCCGTGAAGGCTGATTCCCTGTCCCCTGCCTTGCCATGCAGCAGTAACCCTGTGTGATAATGCGTTGTTGCGGTGTCTAGCCCGAGTGAGGTCGTTCCGAGGACCAGCCGGTGGAGCCCAGGGTTCCTTAGGAGGTGGTTGCAGGTCCTGTGAGAACTAGTGTCTCCTCCACAGCCAGGTGACAGTGCCTGCGTATATAGGTGGGATATCCTGTATCTTCAGTTGCAAATTGAGTTCAGCTGAATATGGGAGAGGTTGGAAGGGTGGCTTGGCTTTGCTGACAGCCATTAATGCAGGGTTCACCCAACAGGGTTCCCCATCCATGCTGTAGTGAGAACGAAGCTCAGGAAAGACATCTTTTCGGGTGCTGCTGGACACAAGCTTGCTTAGAGAAGGGAGGGGGCAGCTTGATAAACTGATTGCAGATGAGAAGCTGTTTCCTTACGTGGGAGGCAGTACTGAAGTTAACTCTCGAGATAAGAAAAATGGGGGAAACTGCAGGGTAAGCAGAGTTGAAACCAAATTCAGAAACATATTAACAGAAATCCAAAGGGAGCTGAAGAACCAATTGAGTCAGTTTGTAAGTGTTAGGGCACCTAATGAGTTATGTAGGGAGAAATATGTAGCTTCTAATTGTTTTTCATATTAAGGTGATGACAGTTTTATGACCCAGCTAGTAGGAAAAGTAAGTATGGGTGAATAGAGGCCGTGTTTTGATGTCCTGCTTATTTTCAAGGTTTCATATCTTCCTATAAGTAAAATACATTGAGGGTGCTGGCCTGGTCCTCAGCTACTGCCTCAAGGCAGCGGGCAGGGATTGACCTACAAAGGTATCAGTTAGGTGAAGGGCAAGTATAGGGAGAGCCAGGGAAGGAGATGGATGGTTCTGCTGGTGCAGAAGAATATCAGAAACAAAGGACTGATCAGGTTTCATTCAAGTCTTTTATGAGGACTGAAGAATCTGCAGTTACAGTGGAAAGTGGATGGTGGCTTTAGCTGAATATATAGCTTCCTCAGTTATCCAGCTGTGTTTGCTGGTAGCTCCAGTGGCTGGTACAAAAAGGGACCGAAGGTTTCAATAGGAACTTAGTGAGTTCACCTTGGAATAGGTCTTTAAAGCACCAAGGGGAAAATGTGCTGTTTAGGCATTGCAACTGTAAATCAGTGATTAGGGAGATTTGATTCAGCAACCTGAAAATTCAAGTCTTGGGGAAAAGCATTTTAGAAATCTGTGTCCCCAAGGAGGAGAATTACTGTGTTAATTCTGCAGTATCCTGGATGTGTGCTGCCTGATGCTTCCTTTCCCGGAGCTGGCCCTTCTCCCCAGGGAGCCTGTGTGTCTGCCCGGCAGTACTGACAGATGGACTCTCCTGCGCACCCAGCTGCGTGCCTGCACAGGTTAACCCACCCTCAGGACCTGCCTCCCACCTTGGCTTCTTTCTAGGCTTGGTCACAGCACCAGAATATTGCCTCATATGGGGACACAGCCCTACTCTGACTTCAGCGTAGCTGTGTTTAACATTTTGTGCCTTCTGCGGCAGTTTGAATCCAGACAAGACACCCTGCTGCTCCAAGAGCCAGCATCTTGTCACTGCTGAGAAGTATGCACGGCCCATTGCTGCTTCCCAGGAGTTTTGCCTGCTGTAGCGCTTCCCCCAATTGTGTCCAGGGAAGTGGTAGTAAAGTCTTGCTCTCCTGCCACAGTACTCCTTGTTACTTCTGTTTTTCAAGACTATCTATGAAGAACCACTAGATAGCTGACTGGGAGGTGCTGAACGGCTTGTGCACGTAGCTGAAAAGGAGGAAGAGGAACAGGAACACTTCAGGGTGGATTGTGTGCGTTTAAAGGGTTCTGTATTACTTGGTGTGTTTATCAAACTGTTCTATTGAAGCAGTAGAGAGTTGAAGAGGCCTGGTGCTGTTGCGGGGCGTCTGTGAAAGCAAGGAGAGCGAATGTGGTACTGGCATTTGTGAAAGGCGGCCCTGTCAGCCTCAGTCTGGTAACCTTCACTCTTGTGAAATACACAGTCAGACGAGGAGAGTCTTTTGTTTATCTGTTGTCTGTGATTTTTGGATGCCCGTTCTGTCTCGTTTTTAATAAGTCCTGTCAGTAAGAGCTGGGCTAGATTAAAATTCATGTTTCAGCTTTAGTGAGTATTTGCTATCATTCGTATTGTGTTGATGCTTGAGGCTGCCCAGTGAAGAGTACGCCAAGAACTTTGACATTAGATAGGGGCCAGATGCTTGTGGAAAGGGAGAGGAGGCAGCCTTCACCTGAATCAGCGCTCAGCTGACACATAAGAGTGGTGGTTATTACACACGAGGGAAATACAATGCTTCAGTCATCTGAAATTCCTGTGGGATTGAGTGCACAGGCTTTTAGCAGAGCTACGGGCAGAGGGACCAAATAACTGTAATTTTTTGGAAGCTGTCTTGTGGGCGTCACCAGAGTACTTTTTGAACATGAAAATTCGTAGAAAGTAGAGCTTCAGTTCCTGGGCAGCAGGGACATTCAAATAGAGTGAAATTGCTTGCAGTGATCAAAAGGATCGAGAGAGAAGCAGGAGCTTTTGTAACGGTAGGGAAATATCCAGGATTTGGCTCTCCAACTTGTGCTTTAAGAGATAGTCCTGTATTGGAAAAAGGTGGGCAGAGCTCTGTCCTGTGATGAGTTTTAGGCTGCTGTTTATATCAAGTAGGATGTAGTGATCCCACCACCGTGTGTAGGATTTTGGGTCCTGTTTATCAGATGTTGTTTATATCAAGTAGGATGTAGGGATCCCACCACTGTGTGTAGGATTTTGGGTCCTGTTTATCAGATGAGGGACAGAAATCTCTATGCATTACATCTACTGCTAATTTTTGTTTGCTGCTGCTGATCTGTATCGTCCAGTTCTTGCAAGTAACTTTTCTTGATGAAATAATGCTGTGGAAGTTAGACCTCACGGCTGCTCTCTCCTTACTATGGCTCTGCTTGCCTGCGGAATAGAGAGGTGAATTCTCTCCCTGCTCTCTGTCTTTTAAAATGTTTCAATGAGATCAAAATTTGCTGTCTGCCCAGTGCCGTTTTTCCTGTAGGAGATTATGTGAATTGTGAGAGCAGAAAGGAATTACTTCTGCATATCAAACCCTGACAGGAGACAAGCTTTCTCTCTACACTTCCAACCCAGCTGCTTTTCATACACTTCTTGTCCCAGCTTCTTTTCATACGCTTCTTTTCCCAGCTTTTAGTTCTGTGGTGGTTGCTGATTTGGCCTTTACGGAGTGGTTTGTTGAAGGTGTCGGTAGTAATTTCCCTGGACACACAAACTCTGAGCTTGAATGCTGCGGAGGAAGCTGGGCAGCACCAGTCCCTAGCCTCTGACTTGGTGTGCTCTGTAGATGTTCTGAGCGGGTGTTTGAGTTGGGCTCTCTTGGACTGCTCACAGTACCAGGTTTCGTCCATCGTGGGCTACAAGCGCACACCTGCCGGCAGGAGAGGTGGGCAGCGGTGTGTGCTGCAGCCTGGCAGACCAGCTCCCTGGGAGCAGGGAAAGCCCAGCACGCTGGGCACAGATGGCCGGAGTGCAAATCCGAACCCAGACGGAAATGTCCTGGAATAAGCGTCCTCTGCGTGTGCCCCTGTTAGTAAGCTGGGGACAAATGCCCTTTCTTGCAGAGGATGGCAAATCAAACTGCGTCTGCTCAGCTGTACTCTCTGAGCAGCCAAATTGGGTCTGGTCGCTTGGTGTGGGAGGGAAGCTGCCCTTCCTGCAGGGTGGGCCTCGGGCTGGGTGGGGAGAGCTTCCTTGTGGCCCAGCTCCTGCTCCGCTCAGCACCGCGAGGAGTTGGAGGGATGCTGTGATTAGGGAGCGTGATCAGCTGCAGTGGTGGGGGTTGGAGGTCCATATATGCGTGAATGGATGCTGGGATGGCGCTGCCTGTCGGAGTGAACGCCAGGAGTGGCCAGTGGGGTGGATGGCAAGTGGCCGAACTCTCGGCTTCGCAGCCCAGCGCACATGCATGCGGTGAGGGGTGGTAGGGGCTGATGTCAGAACCTGCAGCCCACTGCCTCCCACCGCAGCCTGCAGCCCTGCTAGGGGGGCTCTGCTAGGGGGGCTCGCATGGTGGGTGTCACTGAGGGAAATTCCACTGGCGGAAGAGAGGTGAGCATTAAAGAGACCCTGACCTTGGAGATGAAGTTGGGACTGGGAACTTGGGGGCTGCTGCGATCAACCTGGTGTTTTGCCTGCCCCTGCACATGGGTGGGAGAGCACCCTGGCATGAGAGCCAGCAGAGATTGGTGTGGTGGCGAGTGGTGGAGGCCATGCCTCTGCTGTGGCTCGTTATAGCCAGGAGCTGGCTTCCTCTCACTGTGGGTGTCCGTGCTGGCTGGGGTTACCCCAGGTTGCCTCTCAGCTTACACTGTATATTTTATAAAGGAGCTGGAACAGAGCAGACAGGATTTCAGCTCGTGTCTGTCTCCTCAGTGATCACACTGAGTATTAAATTTCCGGCATTAACAATGAGGAGGGGGGGCAGCGGGCACACAGATTGGGCAGGAGTTCCTGCTGCCTCCGCGTGAGGTTGGAGAAGGGGCTTGGCAAGAGAATCAGGTTTCTTGTTTTCCCAATATAAACTGGATTTGTGTGCGGCAGGGATGTCATTAGACTTACTCCTGCACGTGTCCCAAAGCCCTGGGCTCTGGAGCATTTACTATGATCAGCGAGCCATGACTGATCATTTCCAGGTGTCCCTCCAGTGAAGAGTGGGATGCTAAGCACAGCACAGATATTTGGGGTGGGCAGAGCTTGGATTTCTTGTAAGAAGGATCCAGTGCAAAAGCTATGGGGTTTTTTTGTTGGTTTTGGGGTGGAAATTTCACTGCCTCCAAATTTAATCCTTCTCTGGACGGTGCCCAAACAGTCACTGCCAGGGGAGGACTCCTGTGTGGGTCACAAAGACATTTCTGAAGAGTGCTTTTCCCAAAACGGTGGATGAACACCACTGTTAAGAGCGGGCCGAGACAATCTCTTAGTTCCCTTCCATGCCCTCTAAGTATTTTATTTTTCTCAGGCCCTGCAGATTGAGCAAAGACAATTTTTAAAAGGAAAGCGGGCTAATATAAAAGACTCTCCGCCTTAGCACCATCTCTTTGCATCATGACCCCAACAGACAGGACATCGCCCCCTTTTCATTAATTCTGTCTGGTTGTCTGCTTTGGTGTTTCAGGGATTTCTTTTCCTCTTCACTGTTCTTGAAACCTCCTCATTTTCACTAAGATAACAAACTTCACCGAAACCTGTTCATTTCCTGGTGTGTGACTGTAGAACAAGGTACTGCTGTTGGGTTGGCCAAGGGAAGAGGGTAATTCTAGCTGGCACCAAGAAACCAGCATAGGAAACCAGCTTATGGGCTAATACATACTTAAAATGTTGAGGTGCTCACTAGATGGTTTTTAGTGTGTGGAAGAAATGTCAAGCTGTAACTTAACCAGCTGTAGCTCCTCGTGTTTGATTTTTGATTCCTTGTAGCTTTTCTCACCTGTTACTGTCCCACTCTCTTTCTTTCTGTTTTAATTTTGAATTTGTTTTTAATGTTTGTTTGTCTCCTGTGGATCGGTTGCTCTAACATGTAATTGTATTTCTCTCTAATGCTTTGATTGAAAATATCCCTTAAGTAATGCTGCTTTACCCTGCCCTGTTCCTTCCCATGAACACTTCAACATTCCCGTTGCACCTTTTAGATGAGCAGGGTAAGATGGTGTTGGTGCGAGTGGCTGATAACTGATGTTTCAGAGTAGTTCAGAGGTGTAAGGAGAGATGGTTAATGCTGTATCTTGCCTTCTTATGATGGGGTCAGGAGAGGAGGAGAGAGCTCTGGCTGTACTTCTGCTGTTCCATCTCGCTCTGCTCCTGGCAGAGTCAGGAGGAGAATTCCCCATCTCTGAGATGAGAGTTGAGTAGATGTGCTGACCTTTCAGGGAATGTGCGTGTGCATGTGCGTGTAGATGTGATACTGTACTCTCAGCACTTTGGCATTATGTTCCTGAGCATGAGTTACAGAGCTTTCTGAAGCAGTGACCCGCTGTCCTGCTGCTTCCATCCAAGGTTCTCATCTCGAGTTAACCATGGTTGAGCACTCGCGGCTCTGGGCTTTTGTCATTCCCATGGCTGGAGCCTGCTTAGCGGTGGCACTGGGACATGTCTGGATTGGTAATGTGCTTCTGAAGAGGGTGTGAATTGGCCTCTTCCCTTTGCTGGAAAGCAGAGAGGGCTTGGCTGTTGAACACAAGACCCTGTTTCTCCAGGGCAGCAAGGATGGCAGCTCTCTTTGCAAGGCTGTTGATGTGATTCTGCTGGACTCTCAGCTGGGAAAGGTCTCAGAGAAGAGAGCAGGCATGGTGGGAATGAGGACATGGTTAACTGAAAAAGAAAACAAACTCCATGTAAACCCATCTTTAGGGATGGAAGGAGCCCACAAAGATGAGTCAGGGAGTGGACACAGCTCTTTGCAGGCCTCCCAAGACCGAATGGCAGAGGGAGCTGGGAGCTGTGGCAGAGCTGCTGGGTTATCTCAGGGGCTGTGGCTGTGATGACAGTGGCAAACTGGGACTGAAAAACTTACCAGATGTGTGTGAGCCAAAGGATTAAACTTCCTCATAGGATGGAAAGGAGGGGAGGAGAAGGAGAGCGGGTGATGATCTAGTGACAAAGGACAGCATCCTTTTGAGAAATACCAGGCTCGTGCTCCTCTAGGCACTAGGCTGGGGAAGGGAATGTGGGCTGGCATTCCTCTTCCAGTCTGAACTCCAGGCAGCACTGCTCTGGCAGATTCCGTCTTTGAAGAGAGGGTCGATGTCCCCTGCTTTCACTGGGTACATTGGTGGAATTGGCATTGTTTGGGCCAATCAAATATAAGAAATGGTAAAAGATAGTGTCTCTTTATTTGGCCTTTGTTTCTATTCCCTGTACCTACAAATAACTCCAGTTCTCTGATGTCTGCTTGGAGCTTTGCTGCACCAGAGTTGGTACAAATAACCAAGTGTCAGCGTCGCCTGCAGGTCTCAGAATATCGAACATGAAGCTCACAAGCCTACATGAGAGTTATTGATAACACAAGGCTGCTGTCATTGGAAATGTCTGACGCACAGTCATGCCAGCAATATTTGGGCTGGTCTTGGTCTGGATCCCACATACCTGCTGTTGTCCTTGCCATTTTCTCTGCCCAGACCTGCAGCCGTGTGCCTGCACATCGGAGCTGATGGTGTGGTGTGCGTGTAGTGTGTGACAGACGAAGCTCAAGCAGCGTTCCCTATGCCAGGGCCTGAGGGCAGGCCTGTCACTGCCCCGTGCTGCAGCCTCCTGTGCAGAGGCTGGCTGTTAGAAGAACAGATCGTAAAAGAATTAGTGATTTGCAGGTGGCTGAGGAGTGAGGACCTGGTAAGTAGTCTCTGCCCTCAGTGCCTCATAGCCCAAAAGGTTGTTTGCAGGACTACGTGTTATCATGGTACCTCTCTGCAGGCTGCTTTAGGAAAGGCTTACCTGGTCGTGCCCAGCAAAACTCTGAGCAGCAGTGCACAATAAAATGTTTGGCTGCAGGCTGAGCTAGATGGGATTGTGGTAATTAAAACAGTTCCTTTCTAGAAGGGCTTCTTCAGCTTTAAACATTTATTTATTAAGTGAGACATTGATATCTACAGAAATTAATGGCACAGGTCTTTACCACTAGCCCAGATCCCAGGTGGCTTTTTAAGTCCCTGTGTATACAGACTGAAGGGAGAACAAGGATGCTGAGGCTGCAAAGACAGTTCCTGACAGCTTGTGGAAAGGCTTCTTTCCTTTCCCTTACCTCATTTTCACTCCCCTTCCTGGCTCCTTGGTTAGCTGGGGTAGCTGCAGCCTGTCTAGTGGGGCACTTCCAGATCTGGATGTGCTTTATCTGCCGTTGCTATTGTGCCATCTCCCTACGTCTGTTGTTGTGGTCTGCAGTGAGTGATAGCCATGGGAAGAGAGATGGGAGTGCTGGTGTTGAAGGCAACTCTCTTTTCAAGGAAGGGGTGTTCCCAGTCACAGAGGAGAAGTGAGAAAAGGAGAAGTGGTGTGACACAATCGGAAGTTGGGGGTGCAGGTGGAGAAAGGAGGGAGAATAGCTAGAAATCCTTCAACTGAAGTGCACCATTTTTTTTCATTCCTCTGGGTTGTTGTCTTTTACAAGCAGGACTGAGTATAAGATAGTTTCAGAAGGTGAGTTTTACCCTGACTTCTCTCTTGACGATTATTTCCTAAACATGTTGCTTTTTTTCCAAATCTGCTGTACGTTCCAGAGGGCTCTGCAGTTGAGGAAGGGTCTCTGTGTGCGCAGCAGAATGTTGTCCATGTGTCAGGTTCCCTGAAGCTCTGGAGGTGAGAGGTGTGTGCTGATCCTGCTTGTGTGCTGGTTGCTAGAGACCTGATGTCATACACCTGACTGGAAATGTGACTTCAGAGGGGACAGTCCAGCTCTTTCTCTGGGACCCACTCTCTAGGTGCCCATCTCCAATAGCATGGGTACCCTGGAAGATTCTGTAGGGAAACCAGTTTGTTAAACCTCTGCTTGTGTTGGTCCCCAGCGCCTGCCAAATACACTTTGCGTTTCTACCCTGGTGCGGCAGCTGCCATTCTGAAAAGATCCATGTCTATCTTATTTTTTTTTCTTTCTCCTCCTACCCCTTTGTGTACAGACATGTAATATATCATGGGTGATGGGCCAAGAAGTCACCCAGGGTAATGGGAGGCAAAAATAGCTGTGGAAGAAGGAATTGTCTTCAGTGCTGCCTGTAAGCCACGAATTCTTGCTGGAAGGTGTGTTCCTGGAGGCCAATAGAGAGCATAGCCTGGTGATGCCAGGTAGGAGCTCTTGCTGTTCTTTGCCCAAAGAGCTGGCATGCTGTTAAGTTTAATTTTGCCTGTCTCAAGGTCTCTCCACATACACTTTGGATATCAAATGTCCTCTGTTGAGATTGTGTCGAAGAGATGAAAAGAGCTGAAGTCGTGCAGCTTTGTTTTATAACGGGTGCCAGTGCAGAGACAAAGCTCCATCATGATGGATGTGCATCTTCAGTGTGAGTTAAAGTAGTGATTCATAGCTCTTGTGTTACTTTAAATATTTGCGATTTCTGGACTGCAGGAGTGAAAAGTGGCTTCCAGCTCTGCCCGTTTTTGTTCGCCTTGTGTGTCATCTGGCCTAGAATCTGTTGGCGCTGCAGATTAGGATATTGTGTTGCATCTACTGCTGGTTATGAGGTTGCCTGGATTAAAGTTTTCAGTATTGCCTGCTCATTGCGGAGCAGCAATCCACAGCCTTCTCTGTCCGAATTGTTCTTGCACTTGATAGGCGTGATGTAGAGGAGTGAAGTGTCGATCAGCTCGTCCTTTGTGTGGAAGGACTTCTGCAGCAGCACACTGAGCGTCAGGCTCTCATAAATGTGCTTATTCGTCTTCTCCGGACAGCCAAGTTTGGCATTAGAGATGTGGAAAAAGAAGAATCAGGTAGTTTGCTTTTTCTGATAACCATTATCTGGTTGACTGCTGACAAGTCCAGGTGACTGTGGCTGCTGCCAGCAGTTTGTGCTGCTGCGGAGTGGGTTACCCAGCTTTAAGGAAGCGCATTATGCCTCCTTAACTCTTTGTGTCTCTGCAGTTTCTTCATTAGTCCTGAAAGTGAGCTTAAAAACCTTTCCCTCCCACCAGCTCACAAGTGGTCAAGAAGTTTCTTGGCTTTCCTGTGCTCATCTCCCTGCTGAAACATGAAATGGTGATTGCTGAAGTTATTTCACATTTGAAAAACACAACTTAAACTCCTTCCTGGTCTTGGAAACAAAGGTCAGGTCTCACTTATGTGATGAACTGATCCGGGGAGCAGAGCGGGGGCCTGGCTTGTGAACAAGGAAACACACAGCTCTGCTGTGCTGGAAGGATTAATATTCTTTCCTCTGCGCTTCTGAATTCCTGGATCCTGCACTGCAGTGACTTGGCACTGCTAGCTCTTGCCTCCCTGCCACACTCTTACCTTGTCTGCTAACCAGCTGTAGCCCGATGTTTGTTCAGTTGGTTCATCCAACTCCTCTGGCACCTGATGGGATCAGTTGATTTGGTAAAGAGAGGAGCTTGTGTCCAGAAACGAGCTCACTTGGTGGGATTTCTCTCTATTAAACTGTGCACTCCAGGACCCTCTGTGCATAGTGGGATCGAGACAGAGCTGCTGGAGTTCCTGCATGGGCTGCAGTTGTGCGTGTGTGTGTGGCGGGGAGGCTGCTGGTGCGGCTGCGTCACCTCCGGAGCAGCTTCATTCCCTCCTGTCTCTTTCGCTGCATGTCCACTTTAAGAGGGTTCATCTGCAATGCAGCTGCTAGCGGGGAAGCTCTGTAAATCAAGAGGGAGCGAGCGCCAGTGAGCCCAGTGTCTGCCGTTGCGGCTGGGTCCTCCCCACAGCACAGGGAAACTTGTCCAGGAAGACTTTGCAGGAGGAGGAGGAGAAAGGGATGGCAGTGCTGATGCCAGGAGCACCTCCTTTCTGTGCCTGTGTCTGCTCAGGATCTTGAAAATGTGTGCAAAAGCACGATGGGCAGAAGCCCTGGAGCTGGAAAATCCTGCCATGCTTCCCCCTCCTTGCTTCTCTGCCCCATAGTTGAGTCAGGTGTTTGCTCCCGGCTGATCATGTCAGGATGTCTTTACTGCACGCTCCCTTCTCACACAGGATGTCCTGTTATGTTCAGAGCCTGCGAGCTCCTGCGTGTGACTCAAACGCACAAAGGCCTTGCAAGCTGCACGTTCACCATTGTGCCCTCTGTGCTGTGTGGGCTGTTGGAGTGACGGTGTGTTGGTACATGGAGTTGGTGCCAAGGACCTGTGGAGATGCTGTGATGCCAGGGAGGAGGGAAGCCCATGAGTAGAGTGCCAGGGCTGTGGAGATGCTGTACTTGGCAGGTTGGGCACTGCCACTGAGTGTGGTACAAGGAGGAGGAGGAGAGGGGCCTCGGCTGTGGTAGCTGCACACGTGGGGCAGATGAACTCTCTGAGAGGAGCTCTGCGAGGCTTGCAGCCCCTCAGGGGTGTGTCAGGGAGGCAGGCAAGGAACATGTGGCTGAGCAGCAGGCGGCTGGCTGTCCCGCTCTTCCCCTGCCCCTCTGCTTCTCCAGTGTGCAGGTAGCCCAGGCAGTCTTTCAAAGGGCATCCACCATGCCTGGGAGCACCTGTGGGGTTGCTTGCTGGTTCCCTAGCCACTAGCTTCTGAGAATATGCTGGTGAAGTAGTCTGTGGTCTGCAGTTAAGTAGCTGGGAAGCATGATGCCTTCCCACAGGGATCCGCAGGGATACCTGAAACTCCATGGGTCAGAGCTGGAGAGGGCCCCACTGGACCATCCTTAAAGGTGGCTGCAGCTGGGGAGAGTGCATGCTCCTCTTCATGCTGGTGCTTAGCAGGCTCCCTCCTTCAACACATTCAAAGTGTTCTGGGCAGACATGTTCTGGGTTTCTACTTTGTTTTTTTTATTTGCACTTGGGAAAGCATATTCTCTTGGCAGTCATTAGTGTTGCAGGAAAATGATGTGTGATCTAGAGTCTAGAATCCTAGAACTGTTTGGATTGGAAAGGACCTTTAAAGCCCATCCAGTCCAACCCCCCTGCAGTGAGCAGGGACATTCTTGCCTCAACCAGGTTGCTCAGTGTCCCATCCAACCTGGTCTTGAACGTTTCCAGAGATGGGGCAGCCAAGACCTTTCTGGGAGACCTGTGCCAGTGCCTCACCACTCTTGTCGTAAAAAATTTCTTCATTCTATGGCCCCACACCTCTGGATAGCATCCTGTCCCTCAGGGCTGTCAACTGTACCACTCAGCTTGGTGTCATCTGCAAATATGCTGAGGGTGCACTTGATCCTGCTGTGTCTTTGATGAGGATACTAAACAGCTCTGTTCCCAATACAGATTTGTGAGAGACACTGGGCATCACTGATCTCCATCTGGACATTTAGCTGTTGACTGCTACGCTCTGGATGCAACCATCCAACCAATTCCTCATCCACCAAACAGTCCATCCATCAAATCCATCTTTCTCCAAATTGGTTGAGAAGGAAGTTATGGAGGACCATGTCAAAGGCCTTACAGCAGTCCAGATAGATCACATCCATAGCTTTTCCCATGTCCACTGGTGCAGTCACTCCATCATAGAAGGGCACTGAGTTGGTCAGGCAGGACTTGCCCTTGGTGAAACTGTGCTGGCTGTCTTAAGTCACCTCCCTGTTCTCCATGTGCCTCGGCGTGGCTTCTAGGAGGATCTATTCCATGATCTTCTCAGGCACAGAGGCAAGGCTGACAGGTCGGTAGTTCTTGGGGACCTCCTTTCAACTCTATTTAAAAATGGGTGCAATGTCTCCCTTTTCTCAGTCACTAAGGACGATTTCTGACTGCCATGACTTTTCAAATGTCATGGAGAATGGCTTGGCAATGACATCAGGCAGTTCCCTCAGGACTCTGGGATGCATCTCGTCAGGTTCAATAGGCTCACGTGCATTCAGGTTCCTCAGGTGGTCAACCACCACCTGCTTTCCCCCTCAGCTTGCTCCCTGCCTCTCCTCTCTGTCTGGACATTCACTGTCCCCCTGGGAATAACTGAATTGTGCTGTCTGTGTGTAGGCAATGTTCCCTCCCCTTTTGCCTGGGGACTGGCTGATTTGTTGTAAGAAGTTATTTTTAGGGTTTGCTTCCTGGGATAGTCTACCCGTGGCCAGTTATGGTGATGCAAATGTCACTGGGATGCAGAAAGGACTCCCAGCTAATCGCTAGTGTGCCTGATCTCTCTGTTGTAACAGGGTGTGTGTGGGACACGGGGCCTGTGATTCGGGAGACAGCCACAGCTTGCAGAGTGTGACTCCCGATGGAAAACATACAGAGCTCCCAGGGAGAGAGATTACATTGCAACCTGATTGGTCCAGGAGAAAAAAAGAAATAAGAAAGGAAATACAAAGGATTTTTGTATTTGAGCCTTTCCGTCGTGTCGCTGGAGTTTGTGTTTGCCCTTTTCCTTTTCCGTATGTGGGGATGTCAGGGCTGTCCTGAGCAGGCAGTTTGCTCTTTCTACTGGATGTGTTAGGTTGCCCAGAGCTGCTGCCCAGTGCCTGGTCCAGACTCAATGTGTGTGTGCTTATTCTTTGTAAACACTTCTCCCACCCCAGAGCTGCAGCTGGCAACACCTGGAAAAGCTGAGCTTTACAGCAGCCGTAACTTAGCAGAGCATGAATGTAACGTGGGCTAATTACAGCGCTCGGCTGAGCAGGCTGTGGGTGGTCAATCTACAGTCCCTAGTGCCAGGATTGGCTTCAGGAGCACCTGCCTCTCGCTCTGGAGGTTCCTGTGCCCTTCTCTGTGTTGCAGCAGGTCTCTTTCCTTTTCTGTCTCATCCCTTGGATCAGTAAACCAAGCACAGAAGAGCCCTTCAGTAAGGGATTACTGAAGTGGTGGGTATGGGAAGGCGTTTGGTTTCCAGATAGGTTTCTTGGAGTAGCTGTGGAAGTGGGATCTGGGAACCAGGCTTTCCTGCAGCAAAGTGCCTGTGAAGCAGTGTGTTAGTGCACTTGGGCAGTGGTGTGGAGACAGCTCTGTGTGGTACTCTGGGAGATGGTATGAGGTGCGGAGACCCTTGAGTGGCTTTGGATCAGGGTAACAGGGAATATTAACTTGGTTTCCAGGCCTGATGCTGTTTAGCCTGGGAAGCTGGGTGCTGTGGTGCAGGGTTGGTGGCCTGAGCTGGGTGCTGTGCCCATGTGGCATGGAGCCTTGCTGACTGCCCAGAGGGAAGTCTGCTTACGGAAGGGCTGGGAGACCTCCTCCTGACTAGACAGCATCTTCAGAGTTACCAGTGCTTACTAACAGGTTTGTGGATGTGTTTAAGTAATCTTTACTTATAAACTTGCTTTAGCAGGTGGTAACTTTTCCTCTTAAAATGTCTTCTCACTGTCTTATTTCTATATGGTATCTAGAAGTGCCTGAGCACTTCACGTAGAGAGGGTGAAGTTTTTGGTCTCTTCAGGAGCTCAAGGCAGCTTCCTGTCGCTTACCTCCATGTTCCTCATGTTCCTGACTGCTGTGTGGACTCACTGCTGCGTGGCGCGTTCTGCCCTTTTATGTACAAGTGCTCTGATGGTTCTGCCAGAGTTGATACCTGGTGAGGTGCATGTGTGTATTTCCAGCCTTCTCTCACTGGAGTTCCATGGTAGCCTGCTCTTTATTCACAGCTTGCTCTGCTTAATTTAAAGTTATCCTGGTACTGCTTGGGGAACTTAGTCTTTAAAATAGATGCTTTGGCCTTTTTTTTTTTTTTTTTTTTTAATTGTTCTAATCCTCTGAGACTTGGGGTTTCTTGTCAGCAGGGCATATTTCAACAGAGGTATTATCTCTTTCGGGGTCATTCAGCACTGGGATGTAGAACCATTCATTTGGGGTCTCAAGAAGATTTTACTTTTTCTCCTCTGGTTTGTGCCCCCAAATACCAAATCCAGGTAGCATTTCCAGCACTGTTCCTTCTCCGGAGTGGCTGGAATAATTAAAATATAAATGTTGAATATAGGCTTGCTGTTGTGTGGACATGGACGCCCCAGTGTCTTTCGTGCAGTGAAGAAGGGCATTCTGCTGAATACTGGTGTTAGGAGCATGCAGAAATCCTGTGGGGTTGTTTCCTTCCTAAGCTTCTGTTGTTTGGATTCAAACATGGATTTCCTCGGTTCATTCAAAAGAAATCTAGCTGTGTGATTACAGTGGCTGCATTATTGTAGAGCAGTACTCAAGGGCCACATCACAGCGGTGTTGGAAAGCTGGGGTCTGGATGCAGCAGTCTGCAGGCTTGGACTGCCCCGACAGTGACAGCTGAATTGAAGCATCAGGGTTGTAGGAGGAGCAACCCCTCCTGCACAGGACAGCTTTATGGTTTCTGTTTGTGTGTTGGTAAAAGTGGAGTCAATGCCAGGAGTTCCTCTTCCAGGTAGAGTTTTCCCCAAGGTTTTGGGAAAACATTCCTGAATCTTGTTTTTCAGCCCCGTACCCTCAGTCTGGCTTTGTTGTTCCCCCCATCAACTATGTAACACATCACTATGTGTCAGTGAGCATCTTTTATCCTCCCAGTACCATTCCTGGGCAGGGGTGTGTGAGCCCCATTGTATACTTGGAAATACTGAGAGAAATGTGAATTCTGAAGTGCTTTTCAAAGTGCTTGGCAATGAGCCATGACGAGTTAGGAAATGAGCCCAAGTCATATTCTTTGCTTTAACAGTGATAAGAGGAGTGTAGGTAGAAAAAAGGCTGTGGGCATTTGGCAGGGAAATAACGTGGGCTGAAGGATGTGGTATTATGAGGAGTTGTAGTCTACTTTGCTAGTTACAGGAATAAGATTTTGTTCCTTGTAATACTTTTCCCTCCAGTTTGCTTATCGTTTATGGGATACAGCTCTGAACTACGTTCTGTTGGGCATGTCGTGTTGGCATCTGCTTTTGGACTCTGCCTTTCTGTTGTTTTTCTGGGTAATAAGCGATGGTTTGAACAAGGTGATGCTGATGACAATAAACAGCATGACTGTTTTTGTGTTTGTGCAGACTAATCAGAAAAAGCAAAGGAGATCACTTAGATAGGAAATTGTTCCTTTGTATCGGTCGTAACTCTAAGAAGGAGGACAGCAACATCTGCAGTGGGTTGCCTTCTGAAGCAGGTGGGCGTAAGGTAGCAAACACAACAACTTACAGATCAGCCACTGGACTCAGGAGAGAAAATATGAGCAATCTTATCACAAGAATGTGGGTAAATTCTAAAACTGACAGCTTTTCAGGATCCGAGTGAGTTGGTTGTGGAAATGTAGGTCCTAGGATGCTGTCAGGAAGCCTTCCCCACTCCCCGTACACCATGTCTCTTAGGCTAAATAATCAGTGAGTCTGTGCAGAGGGTTCCGACCCGCGGGAGCATTTGTACATGCTCACATTAATGCACAGTGGAGGCATGTGAAGGCTTTTCAAAGGGAAGAGCTGTGGACGCACAAGGTGTGCTGCTGCTGCAAGCCCTGCTGATCATACAGTAATTGCAAACTGAAACCAAGTCTTCAAGAGTGGAACATTCTTCACCATCCAGGGAGGAACAAAATCTTACATGCATTTAAAGCAGATTATTGTGAGCTCGTCAGAAGGAATAATGAGAAGTCATGGTACAGTGCTGAAGAGCTGTCACTTGCCAAAAACTGCTTCAAGGGAGGGAATGACAAATGGGAGGGAATGGCCAGAACACTGTTCTACCCTCAACAGTGTGTGTCAGGGATATTGCTCTCACTTCAAATGTTGTGGTTCAGGTTGTGTTTAGTAGGCAGTTTAGTAGGAACTGTGGAGCAGAGGTGTTGGAAGGAGTATCCATATAAAAAGGGGAGTGAAGGGGAAAGGAAAATACTAGGAAGAGGTGTAATGTGATTAAGGTTAATTAAAGTGTGCTGCACAAACTAGTTAGGTGTTCTGATGTGCCCTTTCTGTAGTGAGAGGCAAGTGTGGTTATGCAATGAATCAAAAATTTATCCTTTCAATAATTAATTTCAAACTTGCTGCCTTGAGACAAATACCATAGATTGGAAAAAAAGATGAGGAACTTGGGTGTAATTAGAGTTAGTATATTTGGAGAGGAATTACTTTTTGAAAGTAAAGGGCTTACAAACTTATTTCTTCAGGTTATTTGTGTTTGGCAGTGGGAGACAAATCCCTTCCCCCCTTTGGGTGAGGTGACTGGGATGATCCTGAAACACAGGTCTGTGTCTTTTTATTAATTGTTATTGACAGTTGTGTTGTCCAAAACTTTAGCAGGATGCAGCCTTCCCTTTGGAGACCTATGCCTTCCTGGCACCACAGCAGAAAAGCAGGAGATGAGACAAAGGGTGAAGGTTGGACTCCAGCATTGGGAATGATCCTTCCTATAGCTTGATTATAAAAACTTCAAACAAAACGATGGAGGACATCCAGCCCCTTTTCATTTTCAGTCTGTCCTTTCTGCCATCTGGCTGTGCTGTTGTTGCAGTGTGTTGTGAGTTGTTGGTGATATTCGACCTTAATTAGCAGGTTTCACCCACCATGAGTTGTAAAAAGCAAGATCAAATGAATCAGTGGTCTGGCAATAAGTCTGCATTAAATTTAAGAGCTGACAGTGCTTCCCAGTGTGCCTTGACTTTCTCTGCTTTGGAAATTCTGTTTGTCTTTGCACTTGAACTGTTTCTTTAATCTCTAGCATGTCAGAATAACGTGTAGTGCTGCTGAGGACGAGTGCTGGTGTGGGGACCTGTGCTAGTGCTGCTTCACATCACACTTTGGCCTCTGCAGCCTGAGGAGCGTTTCTGCTGGTTTGTTGGGGCTTTTTTGGTTGAGAACAGGGCAGAAGATAGCAAAGTCTCAAGAACCAGTAATGTAGCATAGCATTATGCTATTTTTAGACGTTCTGTGTGGTGCAGCTCTACAGAAAAGATGCTTTGGAAGCATTTGTTTTCCCAGTTTTTCCCTCCTGTGCAAAGGAATGTTAATGTTGTGAAGGGGGATGTGGAGCTCATCCCTCCTAAGTTCCATCCTGTGAACTGCTGGGACATGGTGTGCAGTTGGAAATAACCTTTTATGCTGCAGCCGTAGACATCGCTCTGCTGCTCTCCATGGATGATGTGCTGGGTGCCTCCAAACAAACAGGGGGAGTGTCTCTTCATGATGAGAAATTCAGGTTGGTTTAAGCAATATTTGAATCAAAATCTTGAGGAGTGTGGTGTCAAGCCTTTTCCAAGGAAAAAGGTAGTATGAGTTATTAACTGATTCAATGCACAAGTTGTAGGGATATTGACTGTGTTTCTGGCTGACAGCCCTGGTGGTTCTGCAGGGTTTGTGGAGCACTGAGACACTGCAGCGACTAGGGTAAGCACTTCTCTGACTGCTGAGAGCGGGTTTAACTACTGACTTGGATGGCTCTAGAGCTCAGCAGCTCGATGTCTTTGTAACAGTGACGTTCTTGTGCAGCCTTCTCTTCTAGGCTCCCAACAACACACATGGGTTCAGGCTTTCATCTGAAGTGAATTCCAAGTCTGGGTGTTTGAGGGGGAAAAGCAATATGTATTTGTCCCTTTAAGTTGCTTATATACCTGAAATTTAAGGATGTGGATGCATTTCTTTATCCCTGATGTGATCGCTAATCCCTAAAAGATCTGGAAGTTTTCTTAAGTGAACAATAGGAGGCATTTTTCTCCCCTGAATTTCTGTGTTTTGATGTGAAGTGACGTTCCTTGATAAGCGATGAGGTGTACCTTACTTGCAGACTGGACATCTTTAAAGCCACCCTTCTCTTAACTGTCAGTTCATTTGGAATAACTGGACTCAAATGAAGGGCAAATAGTACTAGGGTTTGAATTATCGGTATTTACAGCAAGGCAAACTGTTTCCTTTCCTCCTGCCCTTGCCACAATAAGGGCATTGTTTTTATGCAATGTAAACTGCATTTAGTAATGGGCTTGTGCTTAAGAGCTTCTAGTTAATGAGACCTATTAACAATAATGAAAAATGGCATCTTTAAAGTGCAGACCTAGTCAGAAAAATGATTCTCCAGGAATGACTGGATGGCTATGTACTATCGCTTGGCTTATTTAATTTAAGGGAGGAGGAGCGCAGTCTTGGCTCTGAAGCTCATTATTCTTCTACAAAAGTGCCCACGGTCTGCAGCTCACACTGGGAATCTGCAGGGCTGGTGCTTATGGTGCTGAAGAACTTCCCAGGCTGAGCCTGACTGGGACCGGTGTAGGCTTGGCTTTGCTTTCCCAAAGTCTCAGTGGGAGCAGCAGTGGTAAAACACAGCTTTTTTTGTCTGCTGGAATGAACACATCTGAGTCAGTAACGCAGAGCAGTTGTGTGGAGTGGGAAAGTGAGGTTTGTACATAATTATTCATCTGGCTCTGTTTGTGTTTCAGTGTGTTGCCACCTCCGCATCATGTGTTGTTTTAGTTGGGAAGGATACGCATTGCTTTTCAATACAGGAATATTTCTGCTTAAGGAGAGGGGAGCTTTGGCAGCAACTTTATTGAATCTGAAGTACAATTCCCCCCCACATTCCTGCCTAGGCGCTGACACGAGAGGGCTCCGTGGATGATGCTGGTTCATTTCAGTGAGTAGTAAGGCATTACAGAGAAAGTCTGGAGAAGTAGAAGCCCCCTGTATCCCACAGTGTTCTCCCACTTGGTTCAGTACTCACATATCCACTCTAATGATTTCTTTTTGAGACAGGACAGCCTGTCATGCCACTCTCCAGGCTCAGAATAGCTTCGCCCCACCTCCCCCTGGATCAGGGTGCTCCAAGCCCCATCCCACCTGGCTTTGAACATCTCCAGGGATGAGGCAGCCATGACTGCTCTGGGAAACCTCCTCACCCTCACAGGAAAGCATTTCTTCCTAATGTTTCATCTCGATCTCCCCTCTTTCAGCTTAAAACCGCTCCTATCCTTCTGTCCTTGTAAACCCTGACCAAGAACCCCTCCTTAGCTTTTCCGTAGTCCCTTTCAGTACTGGAAGCTGCTCTAAGGTCTCTCTGGAGCTTTCTCTTCTCCAGACTGAACAAGCCCTTTTTCAAAGTTGTATCTTCCATGTGGAGCTGAGGGGCTCTTGGGGTTCATGTCACTGTTAGGGTTGTTGTCCTCGCCCACCTGCCCTTGGTGGAGGAGGATTGGAGCGATTGCCACCTTAGCACCAAAGGCGCTCCCTGCTGTGGGGACTGTGTGAGAGATTGAACTGCTTGGAAAGAAAACAGGTTTCTGAAGCTGTTTATGTGCATGGATCAGGAACTGGTGGGTGCCTAGGGTGTGCAGGAGCATTGGCAGCAGCATCAGTTAGAATGGAGCCGAGAAGGGTGCAGCAGCTCCAGTGGGGCACGAAGTGGGCTGGTGCTTGGAGCGGGAAGTGGGCTGGTAATGGGCTGTCCAGAGCACTGCTGCGTGGGTAAGAGGGGAACTCGCTCTGGAGGCAGAGTGGTCTGTGACCCCATGGCCAAAACCACTCAGCAGTGCCAGGCTGTGTGCGTGCAGTTTGGCCAGGTTTTATTTCCCAGGTCTTGCTCTGCTCCTGCCACAAGGCCAGGATTTGTGAGTTGGACGTAGAATTGCAAGGATTTGCCTGTACTCTGTTTTCTTGGACTGTTGCATTCAAAAAGACTGGATTTCTGTACTGAAAACTGAGAAGATTTCCCTAGGCTTTATTATGTTCTAATATGGTGTTAGCAAGGGGAGAGGGAAAAGCCATTGCAAAGCTCAGCACCATGATGGAAGCCTATGCTAACACTTGGCCCTTAGAGCTGCCGCTTGCTCTCCTTAGCTTGTCTGTTCTAGGGACAGAATCACCAGGCACCCCTGCTTCTGCTGAGTGTAATTTACCTTGGCATGCCCAATACTGCTGAGAATCAAACTGTTTGGTATTCCTCAGAATCAGGCATTTAATTGTGTGTTCTGTAATCAGATCTGTGATGTTGTAGCATTACCAGCTTGCATTTAAAAACTACCAGTTTTTAAGCTTCCAGACATTCTGTAAGACATCTTTTTTGGAAGACAATTTTTTTAAACATATTATACCTTCTGGATTGAGGGAAATGCTTTTCCTCTGTCGCTTCATTGGCCTGCCCATTCAGCACTGCAGCCCAGAGTGTTATTACTTGTTCTCCTGGGTTAGCTCTTTGCTGGCAGAGCAGGAAAGCTCTTACATCTCTGCATCCTTAACAAAGAGAAAATGCTTTTGCTTTAGCTGCCACTCCGTCTCCTCCTTCTCTCTTCTGATGGCTTTTGAAAAGTATGCAGAAGAACATGAGGAAGACAAGCCCAAGTTTGTCATAATCTGGTGCCTGGAGCATCTTTTGATGAGAATGGATTGGTGTTAACGGCTGGGTGCCACTTCCAGGTGTGTTTAAAGTTAAAGTGTGTGTTAAAGTACCTCTCAAGTACATCAGGCATAATGGAGATAGTTGACATCTTGGGAATATGATGCTCCAGCATAAATTTAGACGAAATCATAGAACTGTGTTTTGGAGTGGTGGTTATTGTGCTTTTAAAAGTGTGAGGAGCAAAGGGAAGGAGCCAAGTTTAACTTGTACTGATAAACATGGGAAGAGGCAAAATAAGTATCTCTGGCATATGCTGTATTTCTGCCTAAATGTGACTTGCTGTTTCTCCTGTCCAAATTGTATTCCTGGGGCCATCTGATCCCCACAGAGCTACAAACTGATTTTGCCCAGTGGTTAAGGCTCAAGAGTGCATCGTGGTATCATGATGGCAACCAGCAGTCCCTAAGAACAGGCTGTTGCTGGAACAGCTGCCTTGGACAGGTGAAACATGCTCTAACTGGGCAGAAGGCAGAGAAGACTGGAGAAGCACCTTAGAGCTGCAGGCATTTGGCTTTGAGATGTGCTCCTCTGACCTGGTGAGCAACCTGTCCCAGGCCCTCCGACATGGGCACCTGCTTGTTTGAAAAATGAAACAAACTCTTCAAAAGCCTCTCTTTTCCTGGTAATCTGGGTGTTTTCCCTTTCTGGACGGAATGCTTATCTTGTCTGTCCCGTGGTGCTGATAAGCGAGGCCAGGATGGGTTTATCTCAGCCCCCAGTAGTGCTGGCTGCCATCAGTGTAAGGCTGGCACCTGGCTCTTCCCACTGGAACACCTTCCTCTTTTGCCTGCCATGGTTGTTTGATAACTGCTTTCCCCAAAGTTGTCCTCACTGCCTTTGTCCCTCTGGTGCCACCTTTGTTATGTTTCTCTTGGAGTGCTGGGTTATGGATTAGTTGTGGTCAATAGGCTTCTCCTGTAAGCTATCAGTTTCTGGATATGCTGCTGTCTGAGTTATTTACCCTTTAAAGCTTCCATTTCCTTTAGTCACTGAGGCAAGTGTCCTAGCATTCTAATACTTCAATAATTCTTGATATGTGCTCTCCATTCTGTCCTTGTAGGGCCAACTGGGAGCTTTAACAGTCTCTGGCTTTAACCTCAGATGATGTTAATTCCTCAGTGCTCTGGCCTGTTTCCTGATCAGCTGTAGCTAGAGGGAAAATTTTTCCGTATGTTGTAGACACTGGAGGAGATGCAGCTCACTGCAAGCTCTCCTGTGTATCGAATGGGTGGGAGCTGTGTGAATCTGGGAGTCGGTACACTCGGGGTTTGGCTGTCCCTGTGAAATAGCAGCAGGCACCCTGATGGGTGTCAGACACTTTGTTCTCATTGGTGAGGTCCTCAGTTCTGGCTGTAAGCAGCCAAGCACCTAACTGCTGCTTGGGAAGTCAGTGTGCTCTGCTGGCTGCTGAGCAGCCCTCCCTAAAGCTGTGCTGTCTCAACAGCAATGTCACATTTGCCTTGCTGTCATCTAGATCTCACGCTATTACATGACTGGGGTTTTTCCTCTCTCTTTCAGGCACAGGATCTAGGGCTCCCCAGGTCCTGGCTGTACTACTGACTCCTTGGAATTTTCAAATACATTGTATTATTCTCACTACTTTTTTAATCTGTGAAACTGTATTTTTCTTCAGTATGTGGCGGAGGATGGTAAAGATTGATCTGCATCTGTACTTGTGAAAATGATGGCCTCTTGTGTGAGCATCAGGAGTTAGAGAGGCTGAATCTGATGAACAGTTTTCTTTTGTGCTGGATTGGGAATTGGGGGTAGGCTAATTCACTCAGAAGACCAGAACATCATACAGTGACATAAACCACTCATGGGCATGGATTCTTGGAGTAACATGGCAAAGAACAGTGAGATCATACCAGTAGCTTCAGAAGCAGTCCCAGCTGGTGTGATCTGTGCTGCTGTGGAAAGAGGCAGCCTTTCCTCTGGCTGTTTGTGTTCCCCCCTTGCCCCAGTACAGATTCTTTATATAGCTACACGGTGAACCAGGTTAATGATGGATCAGTTCAGCGCGCCAATGCACAAATGCTTGTGCCAGCATCATCAGCAAAGAGGATGCAGGACCATTAGGAAGCAAGCAGGGAAGTATCAGACTGCAGTGCCAGCACTACAGCAAAGAGACCTCCTGTACCTGCTGTGGGACAAACCCGTACCACAGGCTGTGCCAGAAATGTGATCTTGTTCTTAGATAGTCCAAAACCTCTGGCTTTATCTTATCTGCTTGGAGAAAATGGTGAGAGCAATCAGTGCTGTGGTAGGACCTTTAGTTCAGGTATGTGTTTACTGGTCAACAGCATCCAGACAGAAGCAAAGACCAGTAGTGCCTGGCATTGCCTCTAGCAGGGGGTTTAGTGTTCTGCAGGCGTGGGCTCAATTTAATGGTGGTGTTCGCACCCTTTGTGTAATCCTCGGTCTCACTCTTGGAGGCACAAGTATGGAACCCAAAATTTCAGTGTGAGGCTGCTGTGATAATTTAAAGCCACTGCATAGTGGAAGAGAATGTCATACAGCATTAAGATAGCTTGACTGATGAGATCTCCACATTTTGTCTCCCTCTTTTCTTTGGGAAGTCGTTTTCTACAACTCAAGAGCTGCAGGGGTGGGAGCAGGTTGCTCCGTGATCCCTCATGTTGTGGATGCCCACACAGTGAGTCACTGGTAATGCCCGAGTTCTTATTTTTAGTCCTGTTGCTGCTACTGGGCTGAAACCATTGGCCACTAAGTGACTTAAGTGAGGATATAAACACATTAATCTGCCTAGGCCTTCCCTCTCAGCTGCTGCCTCTGTGCCATTGCGCATCTCAAGATGCAGCTTTTCCTGGCCCATCAGGCAGAATCGTGTTCTTCACAGGATGCCATTCAAACCTGAGTATAAAGTGCCAGAGCTGGGAGGAATGCCCTCTACCCACATGGGTTTGCGTGAGCGGGCAGGGCAGTGTGCTCTCTGCTGCGAAGACAAGATGGGCCGGCTGTGCCTTTCCACCATGGCTCCTTTGCCATTAGTGTGTTTCAGGGAACATGTGTTCTTTTCTTGGGTCCTATCACCACAGCACTTTTCTCTCCCTTACCCCAGGAAAAGTCCTGAAACCAACCACAGGATTATTTTGTATAAGAAAGTCTGTCCCCTTTGTTGAGCTTTGAAAGCATCCTGTTAAGTTCTCAGAGGAGGTCATGGGCCTCTCTCACTTGTACTGCAGGACTCCAGTAACCCTTTATGCGGTCATTCTTGGGCTTCCTTTTTCACTTGTTCTCTTGACAGAGCAAGGCACTGGGGAGTGCTGCTGTGCCCACTTGCTGGTGGTGCAGACTGAACATGGTGTGTTTTTCTGCTCCTGCATTCTCATACTCTCCTTTCTGGCTACCTCTGATCCCACAAAATGAACCAGTTGACAAATCCCATGGTTCCAGCTCTCTGTTTTCTGTGCTTCTTCTGTTAGCATGGGTATCTCCAACTTCAGGGAGTCTCTTGCACAGATTTACGCTGTGTGAATTTTCAGAGAAGAAAGGAGCATGCTCAGCTGCTCTTTGCTTTTATCAACAGAGTATTTTAGTTTTTAAATTATCTATCTTGAGGGTTTTGTTTGTGGAAGATAAATGAAGGCAAGACAGTCACGTGATGGGGACTTGCTCTTCTTCCAGTACACTGGAGATATTGTGGACCTCATTGCTCCAGAAGTCCCAAAACATGTGTCCAGAGCTGGTAGTTGATCGTTTATCAGTTGTCGTGGCTCAGTGGCCTCAAGTAGCCAGCGGTAGCTCAGAATTTGAGTATGGCTCAGGGTCTTGAGCTCCTGGTAGTGTTGTGGTGATGCAACAAGGTGTGGTGGACTCAAATGGATGTCAGTCCCATTGGTTATGGCTCAGCTGGTGTCACTCTGCTGACGTGCTTGGTCCAAAGCCTCATCCAGTTCTGAGCCCTTGTTCCCACACCTTTGAGGATGGCCTAATCTTTACAAAGTTCAGAGATAGATTTTTGAAACTGTCTTTTCTTTCTGATCCTTGCCATTTGGAAGGGAGATGATGAAGCCCTGGCTGTTGGAGGCGTCTTGTTTTTCTTGGCAGTCTCCTCTTTGGTACAATCTGAAAGCACTTCTGACTGCCGGGTCTGGGAGAACATTAGCTGAACCTAGAGAGTTGAGGTGTAAGCTGAAAAAAGTAACTACCATCGTTGTCCTGCCTGCTGGGGATGGGATGTAAAAAGGCAGTGGAAGTGGACAACGGCAGTTTTGGATGTAGGACTGGTGCTGCCAGCATGCTGCAGTTGGGGACCAGCCCTGTGGGAACATGACAGTCCTGTGTGTGATTGAACTTAACTAAGTTGTCTCTAGAGGCTCTGAAATTTATGCCAAGCTGGCTCCTATTTGTTTTCTCTGCTGTAGTGCTGTAGTGGTTTTGAAACACAGAGCTGGTGTGGGAAAGTAGGGACCCTGTGGATGCCAGGAGCTTATGCTGAGACCACTGCAATGGGAACTTTGTAAATCTCTGCACCCAATGAGCTGGAAATTGGTACTTGAGGCTGCTCACTCCGTGCACTGAAAATGGAATTGGCTGTGGATAGTGAAGTTGTGAGATAGGAAGTGTAATCACTTCACCCACATGTGCTGTGAGTTCCTGGAGCTGCTTTTCATGTGTCTCTCCCTTTTGATATGTCTTTCTCTTACTATTTGCTTATTATTATTACTGTAGAACTTCTCTCTGGATGTGTTCAATGTTTGAGTGGGAGAATGCACAGGACTAGGCAAAGTGTCACTAGAAATCTCTCCCTGGGTGTCTATTTTTCCCTTTTTCTCTCCATTCCTCTTACCCCGCTTCTCCGAGTCTGTATGCAAGTACTGAGTGTCTGAAACTAGTGAAGAGGGAGCTCAGTTTCTCTGCCTGCAGTGTAGCAGGCGGTGCAATTGCAGCGTAAGGATGTACTTGGCTAACTTTGTTCTCAGTAGTGGGGAGGATAATGGCATTGCAGTCACAGCGGTGGGGCCTTCAGTGTGGGGTGGCACCTTGGGCACACCTGTAGGTCCTCAGCAGGCCTGTGTTTGTGTTCAAGCCCATGAATCCTGCTATTACTGCTCCTGTGGTGAGTACAGTGCTAACGTGGGTATATGTGTTTGTGTTGTGGTTAAACCTTTGATTGTAGAGTAGATATCTCCATAAAGCTGTGAGGCACTCCTGCAAGGACAGAAGGTGCCAGCAGGAACCATACCAGAAGCTGGGTGTTTGTGCCTGCTGTGAGTGCCAGCTCCAGAGGAAATTGTGGTGCAATTTGCTTATCCCTTCAGTCTGACTCCATCTCTCTCTCTCTGGTGCTGCATGTTTAAAGTGAAGGTCTTGGCTTCCCAGAGAGCAGCTGCTTACGTTATCCCCTTGCACAGGGTCTGGTTCACTAAAACCCAGCCTTCGGGAACTTTTCCAGCCCCTAACACCATGATAGAGAAGAATCTATTTAACTTCATGAGTCCTTAGAGGCAACAGCTTGTCTGCAGTGCTGGATGTGTCATCATCAGACCCTAGGGAAGGGTGATTTCTGTCCCCTCTCAGTTGAGATGAGGAGGTGGTTGGATGTGAGATGCCGATGAGAGCCACCCCTCTGTCCATTGAGAGCAGATCAGCAAAGAGAGAGCAGTGGGAAGCCTGGGGTTTGACAGCCTGCATCTGTGCTAACTGATGCTGGTGGGGTGCTGCTGGTTTTAATCCCCTGGAGTGCAAGTAGTTTGTACTGTGGCAGTGCTGTGCCTGGGCAATTACTGTGGCTTTTGTGGTTTCTGAAATGTGAAAATGGGATCGAAACACTAAGAAAGTGCCCAAAAGCCCAGTAACCCCTGTGTGCTGCAGCAGGCGCTGCTCTGCCCCTCCACACCTCTCCTGCCAGCAGAATGGAATGTGACTGTGGCAGATGTGTTCCTAACCAAAGTTACACACCCTGGAATGCTCTGGGAGCTGTTGGCTCTGTTGGTTTGTGAGTCCCAGCAGTGGAACTGTGGGTTTTGGGGGGAAATTGGATTTGAAGAGACTAGCTCCGGTGAGCCTGGGGAGCAGGGCATGGGAATTACCTACTGTCCAGCTCCTGAATGGGGCTGCGGCAGAAGGGAGTTATCTTCTGACGTGTGGACAATGGGACGCTGAGCGCATCACATCACCGACAGCACGTGGGCATGGGTTAAGAAGGTCAGGATAGCAAAGCAACATTTGCGTAATCCCTCTGCTGTTTTGTGTGGAGATGAATGAGTGGCTAGGCGGGGGGGAGGCAGCAGAATCACTTTCAGCGGGGCAGGCCATGAGTGTGGCTACAGGTTGGAGTTTTGGTTTATTTTCCTAGAGGGGATAGGTAGATTTGTAGGATGATAGCAGTGAAACAGCTGGAAGCCCTCTTCTCAGGGCTTTGAGAACCTCCCTGAATTTCTCAGATGAACTGGAGGCAGATTCCCCACAACTCAGAAGCTCTCTCAAGAGTTAATAACAGCTCAGTTAGGGCCAGCGTATTTATTTTGTGACAAGTCTCGCATTCCCCAGCGTTCCTGAACCTCCGACTGAACCTCAATGCAGGTGCCGGCCAAAGCGCAGATGCTGCTTTTCCTCGTGCTCCCTCCATTCCCAATGGCCACAGCCAGCACACAGGGAGGAGGTGTGTGTAAAGAGAAAATCTCTGTCAGCTTGCAGGAATGAGCTGTGTATGGAGGGCTGGGGCACAGTACACTGGTACAGACCTGTCACACTGTCTAGTGAGGGGAGGGTCTCTGTATTTTAGGTTTACTGCAGCACGCTGCAACTTTAGGGAAGAGAACAGGAGCGGCTGGCTTTGCAACACTTCTGAATTGCTGGCCTTGCACTCTCTTCTCCCTTTGTGGATGAGCTTTCATGTGCGCAGTGACAGCTCCTTGCAAAGCTGCAGCCTCATTGCTTTCCTGCGTCCTCTTCCCACCAGAGCTGGCTGGGCTGTTTTGATGTGTGGTTAATAGACCGAGCCCTGAGAGGCAGCGTGGGCCAGTACTAATCAGAAGGATCTGTTTTCTCCTGCATCTTCCCATCCGGTGTCTGCCAGCGAGCAGAAGGCTGTGCCTGGGTGGAAGGATGTGGGGACCTCGTGCTGTCATGAGCTCTTTCTGGAACGAAGGGTGCAGCCCCTGCGCTGTTGGGCACAGAGGCCAGGAAGACAGCCCTCCTCTGCTCCCTCTGGAACAAAACCAGGGGATGACTAATGCACGCTTTGTAAATACAACTTATCCTATCAGTGACTAATAAAGGTGCTTTTTTTTTCCCCTTTCCCTTCTGCCTCACTAAAATAAGTGGTTGCTCAGAGCAAGGCTGCTGATGGGATCTCTCTCCTCTGGCTTTATTTCACTCCTATAAATGCTATAGCAGGGCCTGCAGGACTTTTACAGAAGGCAGCTCATTGCCCCTTCCACCTTATGTCAAACTTAATTCCAGGTGATAAGTTGTATATTCATTTGTGTTAGGGCCCCAGCACGCTCCTAAAGCTGTGTTCTGTTCCGTACTCTGACTTTTGCTTCCCACACCAGAACATGTGTCTTGTCTACAGTGCAGGAAAATCAAACCTTGCTTGGACTTTGTTGACAAAACCTTTGTCAGCATGCAGTTGGTTTTGTACATCTGGACCACACTGGGATGCTTGCTCCTGATGGGGTGTCTGACCCTTGCAAAGGGGCATCCTATTGCTGTCTCAGCAGCCTCCCAGCAGTGTCCAGCCTGTGGGTTAGGAAGCTTGTGGGCTTGCTAAAAGCTCTTGGAGAAAACTTGTCCTAGTGCCATTCTGTCTGTTCTATCCTCACAGATAAACGCAGTGTGCTAACAAGCAATCCAAAGGCACCAGTAACAATATCCACCAGGAAGTGTATGGAGATAGTAAAGGGTTTGGCAAGCATGTTATTAAAAAACAGCCCTTGCAATTCAATGGAAAGCTGGATTTAGATGGAAATTGTGTATCCAACAAAAATTATAACACTGAAGTTCTCTGAGCCCTGCTCTGGGAATTGCTCCCGTGGTCCCAAAGGTTATTCATAACCAGAGACAAATCCGTGAGGGATTTCAACAAGAATGCTCTGGAGAACTGTCTTGTATTTGGCAAGTGGATTCTACAAAAGCCTGAGCTTGTGACCTTCTGAAAAGAGATCTAAAAGCTCTCTGTAAGCTTGGCCAGTTTGGTTTGCACCTCCACTGCATTGTTCAGGGCAGCAAGGACCAGAAAGAGTGCTCACTGCCATCCCTGTTCTGCACATCCTGGAGGGGGATAGAGCTGTATGGGCAAGGCCGGTGTCCTCTCTGGAGGATGTCAGAGAGTGCATCTTCCTCTGTCCCTCCCAGTGCAAACCAGCCTCTGTTGTGTTCATCTGGCATTTCCGTGGCTGCTGGAGCCGTGGTTTACATGTCACAGCGGTCTTACAGAAGAGAATCTTTGAGAAATTATTGGTTTTATTTTTTTAGTCCTTTCTCTGGCAGGAGGGATGCTTTGTTTTCTTTCTCCTTGCTCCACAGCTCCCATCCTGCCCTTCCTCTATCCGGATCATGCCCTGCTTTCTTTGATTGGTCTGCCTGTCCTTGTGTGACACCAGGGCTTCGCTGCAGCCTCTCTCTCGATACCCTCTTTCTATCCGGCTTATCGCCAGCCTTGGTAGCTGCCCCTGTGGCAGGGGGGCTGCCTGCTTTTGCCTGCCCCTGCCCTCGCAGGTCTCCTGGGTGCCCGTGGAGGTGGGGACAGCCAAGTGCCCTGTGTCCTCCTGACTTCTGCAGGTCACCACAGTGACCCCCAGCTGGCTTTTGGGGACCTTCCGAATTCAGATTTTACAGGAAGTTGCCTGCTGACTTTGCTATACAGAACCAAAGCATACATTTTCCTCTATAGGCCTGTTCAGTTGATTGTTTATGTTTCAGAATGAGAAATGGCTTCATTTAAAAGCACAAATCTATTTGTTAAAATGTGAACTAAGGAAAAAGTCCACAAGCATGGTGAGATGGGAGGAGTGTAAGAAGAAACTTGGACTTAAACAGCAAGCACTCTGTGTGGAATCGGGCACTGAATCAAACTTGGGTCAGTAGAAGGAGATGTATTTGCTGTTTAAAACCTGGTAGAAGAGCAGCGTCAAGCTGTTACTCACAAAAACGTTTCTTTCTCCAAAGACACCTGCTCAGTTCCACACGGGCTCAACCCTCCTAGTGACTCCCCTCTCCCAGAACCCATTTATCTCCAAGTCCTCAGGCTCCCTGACAGCTCGATGAGGAACCTCTCACCCCAGGTCTGAGAGTCTGGCTAAAGAAATTCCCCTTTGAAATCCAACAATGCCACCAGCGGGACCTGAGCCAGTCAGTGTAAATCTGCCGTTAGCACGGATGTATAAACACTGAGGCTATGACGTCTGTTCCGTGCGCGGGAGCCAGATGCTCAGGGCGGCTAAGCAGAGATTACACTGGGGTGGGATTGGGTGGACCAAGTCGACCGACAGAAGGAAGTAGAGGAGTCTTCCCAGGTCTCCAAGCCCACCGATTTGTCCATTGCGGTGTTCCTCTGTGGTGTATGGACTGCAGTGGAATGGGAAGCTGTGTTCCTCTGGCTCTTGAGAGTTCCTTTAGTCCCAGGACCGCTGTCTTTTACAGCAGGGATTTGCTTTTTGTAAGGCAGGACAGCTTTGTGTTGTTAGAAGCCCTTAGCGGCCTCATAAGCACATTGTGTCTTGGACTGACCTGGGTTTTGGCATGTGGGCATTGCCGGGCAGATGGAGGCTTGGAAGAGGTAGTGTCATCGAGTGCTTCAGGAAAATCAGTGGCTGGAGAGCCCGGCTAGAGACTGGACAGGGTGCTCTGGTGGCAGCATGGTCAGTTTGCTTTGCCTGTCTTATGGGAGGGTGGGCAGTGCTTCATGTCTCAGTCACACTGCTTCAGTCATCCTCTTGCTATTTCTCAGTGTGAGCTGTATTAGTCTGAAGGCTGCAGGAATCATCCTCTCTTTCCTCTTCTTCTGTTAGTGTTTTAGAAAATTAGTTTGGGTACGCTTGTTTTAGCTCTGATTTCCTTAAGGAAACCTGGCATCAAAGCATTGCAGCAATCTTTCCTGTCTGGGGGCTGTAGAAAGGCTGCAAAAGCAGTTTGAGCAGGTGACCTTTCCTTGATAGTTCTATCCATGACCCTGCATTTCACGCTTGTGTGCTTGGTACGATTTGCTGTTCCCATACTCTGTGTTGGGACCGTGCTCTGTGCAGGATCTGATAGTCTGCTTTGTGCTGCTCTCTTCCATGTGTGCTCCTTGCTTTAACCGTGGGTGACAGCATTGTGAGCGTTCCAGCTCAGGTCTGAAACGTGATAACGAGGAGACTTTGCAAGTGCATCTTAAATGGTGGGGGTTTTGTGGCAGAGGGTGGAAAACGCACTGAAGATAGATCTTCTGGGCTAAGCAATAGACGGATTAGGCAGAGATGATGCTGGATTTTTGTTTATTCATATTCCCTGAACTACTTACGGTAACAGTTTTGAAGGAGAAACCAGTGCTGTTCAGGCAGTTGTAACTGTGAAAACCATGTTACCTAGGATTCTGTGTGTTTTGTCACTTCACAACCAGGATTCATGGGGAAAGTTTTCAGAGCTGTGTGATGTAGAAGATGGAATTTATGGGGTGCAAAATTCAATGTTATTAACCTGAAACTTAGAGTCTGTGGCCTGACCCTTCCTTCTTGTTGGGAACGTTAGCTAGCTGAAATCCTGTGTGCAGACTGGAAGCCAGCATTACAGAGGCAGAAGATGGAGACTCTGTTCCTTCTCTCTCCCCATTCCTTCTGGTATATTTGTGCACCGATGAAGCTGGGAGAAGGAAATGTGTCAGATCCTCAGTGGAAGAGGACAGTTAAAGTGTTAATAGCTCTCCCGTAGAGGTTAGGTTTGGAACTACAGGGCTGACTTAAACCCCTCCATTCTTAAAACTTGGAATGACTGGTTTGTGGCTGGGGTGGCTCAGTATTGCAGCACTTAAGGCGTTCTTTTGTGTTGCAGAGATTGAACTAGCTGGAGTGCCTGTTATAAACCAAGTCCTTGTCCCTGGTGCATCTGAGGGGGAGACGTTACACATGTGGTTTAGACTTGATATGATTTGCTCTTCATTCCAGTGCATTTTGTACTCTGTGTAGTTAGCAGGCTGGCTGCTGCCTTCCTCCTGAACCTTGTCCCTGAGGCGAGACAGTCCTGGTGTGATCCATGAGAACTCATTGCTAGGGTGGTACAGGTGAGCAGTCAGCACTGTGAACACTCTAATGCAAGTACATGGATGAGGAGCAACATCTTACACAGTGCCTTCATCACACTTTTGCTATCTATTTGCTTTTTTCAGTTTTTTCCTCATCTGTAAGGAGGAGCTTTAAATTGCCTCCTTGCCTATCTGGGATCCCAGCCCTTGGGGAGACACTTCTGAAAGTGGGAACAAGGACAAGAAGAGATTTAAGTCTGTCAAAGCTGTATGAGAACTTCAGAGACCTTGTGGCCATTGTGCCTACCTTTCCTGCCTGCACCCTTGCCCAGAGATTGTGTCATTCTGTGCAGTCTCTGTG
Organism: Clamator glandarius; assembly: GCA_033459285.1. Classification (NCBI taxonomy): domain Eukaryota; kingdom Metazoa; phylum Chordata; class Aves; order Cuculiformes; family Cuculidae; genus Clamator; species Clamator glandarius. Next base: position 4,539,887 of record JAUNZM010000009.1, read on the forward strand.
AACACCAGGAGATGAGCAGCAGGGATGCTGTGGACTTAAGGGTTGGTTTGCAGCACCCACCCCTGACTGGCAGCAGCGTTTATCTAGGCCAGCAGGATGCAGGGAGAGAGTGACTCACTTGGTCATCAGCCATTTGGGAACCAGCGGCTTTATTTGGTTGTTGTTTGCAGTGGGCAGTTTCTGTTAAGGTTGTTAATTTTATTAACTGCCTTGGAAGCTCCAGTGACTTCAGAGAAGACTGAAAATGGCATTTTCTGCTTCTCTTCTCTGCCCATAGGGCTGTCACCCAGACAGCTGGCCTGGCAGTAGACTCGGCTGAGGAGGTGAGAACAAGCAGAAATAAAAACTTCTGAAGCAGAATCTTCTGAAGCTGATCAGCCAGCAGCATGGTCACTGCTGTGGTTGGTGGCTGATGTTGTCAGGCTCAATGCCTTCTTTGGGTGTCACCATGGCTGTGGTGACTGGGTGGCTTTGCCCCAGGTGAACAGAGAAACGCATTTCATGGTGCAATGGAAGAACAAACGTGGGACAGTGCGAAGTGCTGGGGGCTTCTCCTTGCTGCAGAGACCAGTCCTACAGCACAGACCATCTGCTTCTTTACATTAGGGTAAGGGATGTACTTCTGTTTGCCCATGTTCTCAGCTTCCCAGTGAGCTGCTCAAGCTCTGCAGTTCTGTGCTGTGGCTGCAGCAACATCTCCTCAATGTTCAGACCTCTGTGGTTGTCTTCTACCTGCCATGCTGAGGGACTGCAGTGTTTGACACACTGCTTGACAGAAGAACTGAATGGGTAGGGATCACGTTTTCTAGCGTTTGCCTCAAAGTGGAGATCACGGCTTTGGTGGCAGGGTGGGCAAGGTTCCAGAATCATCTGGTTGGACTGGCTGTCCAGGCAGCGATAGCAAAGGGAAACGTAAGGAGACTTTTCTTACTGTGCCATCTGCTGGGAATGGTGGCTGGAGCTTGTTTGAACAGGGATGCTGCAGCCTGATCTCTGCTTTGTGTTCCATGGAGCTCGTGTGCGGCTGCAGAGGTTTCCTGAGCACTGGTCATGGGAGACCATGCCCTGCTTTCTTTTTTGAGTTTGAGACTCAGGTTCTATGGGTCAAAGTAACATGTGTAGGGTGGAAGTGATCCTCCAGGTCAGAGCTGAGGCTGTCTTGTGGGTGGTGTGGGAGAAGCTTAATCTGTCCTTATTCTTCTTTTGTGTGTTCTTTAGAAAAGGGAGGGTTTAGTCTTAAGGCTGTTGGCTCGACTTCTTTACCACCACCTTGCCAAAACCCAACCTCAACTGGGAGAGTTGCTATGTAGATGCTGGTGTCAGCATTTTAATAGCAGTTTTACTGCCTTTTCTTTCCCGTGCCGACACACCTCCCTTTCCCCTCTAGGTTTTGTTTTGGGATAGGCAGCGATTCACAGATCTGAGCTGCAGCTTCAGCCCTTTGGCCTCAGTCTTTGTCCATGAGTATATGAAGAGGACTCAATCAGTGAGGACTGCTGCTCTGAGTGTGTTACCTGTTCATCAGCAAATCTGTCCATCTCTTGAGATTTAGTGTCTGTCCTTTTGCGATGGTGCAGTAGAATTCAATGCCAAAATATACCACAGAATTTAGATCCAAGCAATAGCAAAAGACTTTGCAGGCAGAAGAAAGCTGTAGATGGCCTTAGAACTTAATATTTTGGTAGTGTAGCAGCATTAAATGCCCCAGGCAAACAAGATCTAAACTGATCTCACCAGGAGCATTAAACATTCATCAAAACAAGAAAAAAACTTAGCCAGAGAATAAATCCAAACTGTCACATAACAGCTGCCTTTGGGAAAGATGCGAGTGAAGAGCCTCTTTTCTGGAGATGTGAAAGCAGGCTTGGTAGTAGGGCAGGACGACTGCTTTCAGGCTGTTGTGCCCACCAGACAGGCCAGGTCTGCAGCTCCCATGTGAAGGAAGCTGTTTACAGCCTTATCAAGTGATACACAGGCTATGTTGGGATGGCAGATCCTCCCAAACAGCCTGAATGTTGGATTTGAAGAGTTTTAGGGTGTTGTTTTCACTTTTGAACACTGGACCTCCTAATAAAAATCTCTTGCGTCGTAATGTGGCATTGAGGTTGGACTTGATGCTTCCCAGAGTGTGATATGAGGTGTCACAGCACTGCTAGTGCCACTGCAATCAGATTTTGCTTTGAAAGTCTCAAAAACCCATTACATTTGAACTGTATTGTTTCTGTCTTCATTTCTTTTGCTGTAGAAGGGTGAGAGGCTCAAGTTCCAGAGATGTGAGTTTGCTCACAGATTCATCTCTGACATAGTCTCTGCTTTTGGGATCTCTGCTTTCCTCCTCAGTCCCTTTAAATACAGGGAAAAACCTTGGGTTTCAGGGGTGTTCAGGTTGCACTGTAAGTGTTTGTTACACATCTAGAGGTTCCCCAACCAAAGATGCTGTGGAAGTAGTTGTTCTTCTGTGGAGTATTTTTTGTTTGTTTTCTAACATGTTTTTTTTTTTTTTACTCCATTTAAGTATCTGTCTTCTAGAAATTTGCTAAAATTTTTATTTTCCCCAAACCTCTGCTTGTGGCCTGCAGGTCTGGGGACAATTGAAGAGGACTCTGCAAAGAGCACTTAAGTAAAACATTACTGCACAGCTCAGTGTGAGCTGAGGTACAACCACCATGCACATTGTCCTCCCCATCCTATTGCAGAGTGCATGTGGAACCCCTCTATGGGACTGTGTGTGTTTGTTTCTGAAATCACTCATCCTTTCTTAATCTCTGTGACAGAGTGTTGGGCTGCTGTTTATTTAAACACATGTTCTACAGCCAGCTTCTTGGATCTGAAACGCTGCCTCCCCCGCAGCTTTCCGACCAAAGAGAGTGAGGTTAGGCGCGTGTAGAAGTCAGCATTGTAGCTACAGCCGTCGGCCTCTCAAACCCCCTAACCCACAGCTTCTCTCTTTCTCCACATGGGAGACTGGAGCGTGCTGTGATATTGGTCACGCTTGGAGATGCGCAGGGACTCTTGAGCTCTGTGTCAGGATAGGAGTCCCTTGCACTGAGCGTTTCTCTGGGCTCTTCTGCTTCCAGCAGGGCAGGAGCCACCCCAGCACCAGGGAGGCAGCAGAGCACACTACTGTCTCTATAATATCTGGTGGGTTTAATGTTCTAATGTTTCCCACAACCAGTTTTCCATGACCCATTGCTGATTTATTGGAAAAATCAGCTCCTGGCATGTAAAATCCTTCAGAGAATCAGCTGGGGTGTGGGGCTGGTGTCTCGTCTCCTCTCATCCCAGGGTTGGCTGCATTCACAAGCGATGCCAGACTCTGTGGGCTGTTTGCTCCCCATTTACACTGGGAGAGCGCCTGGGGAAGTGGCCAGGTGAGGAAGGGTATTGGTGAAGCTGCTAGTAAGCTGTTACATGAAACAAGCTCCATCAGCTCCCCTCCCCCAGGCACTGGAGCATTTCTTGGCTCTGCACCCAAACCGGCAGCCAAGCACGTGATTTACTTGTAAAATGCAGTTTAAAAAAGCCTGGTGCCATTGCAGATGGGAAGCCAGGGCTGGGCAGTATGCAAGCAGGGAAAGTAGGGGGGGTCCCGCTCCCTGCTGAGCTGCAGGAGGCTGGGGGGACATGGTGCTGCAGGACATGGGCTTGGGGAGCACATGCTGGGGATGTGAGGCTACAGTGGGAAGCATGATCTGCAGGAGGAGACCATGCTGCACTGCAGCCCTGCAGGGATGCTGCATGTGGGGCAGAGGAAGGACGGGGAAGGGCTGAGGGGCTGCTTTTTGGGAGCTAAGCTAGGCAAGCGCTCTGAACTTGAAGGTCTTTTTCCAGGGTGCAGGGTATGGAGTGACTGGGACAGGTTTATAGCAATTTTTGCTCCATTTCTGTGCAAGAAAGGGGAAGTTTGACCATTCAGCTGTGGAGCTCAGCATCTTTGGGTTTGAAAATGTCATTCCTCTTGCTACTTGTGTTTGTATCCCACAGTCCTTCCTTTCTATGGGATGTAGACTCTCCTAAGCTTTTGAAATTACACTAAGCCAGGATGCGCAAGGAGAGCCAAAATAATGCTTTTATGCAAATCACAGACCTAGTGAGGGGCTTTGAGTGAACGCCACGCTGGGCATTTGCGTAGTTGCCCCATCCTTAGGGGGAGCACAATTACACATTTCTTCCTGTGTCAGGACCTTAGTGGGTGCGGTTACAGCCTCCAGGCCACAGCAGATAAAACAAGCTAGAATTCCTCCCCTTTGTTGTGCTTATGTCTGCCTGTCTGTGTTTGTGGTTGGCAATAGCCATTGCTTCAGGTTAGCAGGAAGGTGGCTGCATTTGTGTTGGTATCGGTTGGAGGATGTGTTGCTCTAGAGGGAAGCTATGATGTATTGCTGTGGGAATGATTCCCAGTGTCTCCCTTCTCCCTGAGCAAGGGAGAAGTCTCGTAGAAGTCAGAAATGGCCCTCTCTGCAGTAGTGGAGCAGGTGAAGTTGTTGAATTGGTGGGTAGTTTGAATGGTCAGTTGGTAGAATTCTTGATTATGGCAGCAGACTCTCGGTACCAACATTGGTGGTTGTAGGTGTTAACCTAGCACAGTGTGGAGGGGAAACTCAGTGGTGAAACGTTTCCCTTTACCTGTTCACCACCAAACCTGAAGGGATGTTCCCTCCATGACTTGCCTCCGTCACTGAGGTATGAAATAAGCTGATGGCAAGCAGGAAAAAAGAGAGGGAGTGAGATTTAGATGGGAGGCTCCTGGAAGTCTTCATGGGTTTTTAGTAACTAAAGTAATTAGTTGATGGGAAAAGCAAGCACAGAGTAAAGGAGAGTTGGCACAGGCCTTGTGTGTTCTTGGGAGATGAAGAGACATTTTTCTTGCCAGCAAGAGGAACTGGTATGCCCTGAGAGGAGATGTGGACCCAGAAACAGTTTTTTTATGTGAGAGGTGACATGTCCATGTTTATTGAAGACCTGAACTGGGATCTGAACAGTGCTTTGGCCTGCGTTCAGTTGCTCTGTAGGCAGGTCTCTATCCTTCACTTTCCTGTTGCAGTCACAGTGCTGGCTTGTTTGTCAGTGCCTGTGCTCACACCAAGGCTTCAGGCTGAATCCACTGCGTTCTACTTGGCCCATTCCTTTTGGCTGAATGAGGCTGGGAGCAGCTCTCAGCCTGGCGAGCAGTGGCTCTGGGGGCTGTGGAGGAGTGGGGGGCAGTGGGTGCTGGGGAGGGACGTGTCGTCAAGGGGTTGACAAAACCCTGCTCTGATCACTGCAGCAAGCCCTGAAGGAGGGACCTTGCCCAGATTCCAAGTTGATCCCAGATATGAAGCCAAGGACTATGCCTACAGTGGGTGACTGGGACACTCACTCCTTCCCTTTGCATGCCGATGTATGCACATGCATTCAGATTTAGATTGCTTTGCAGTCCTGGCTTTGGTCTAACTATGGGATCTTTGCAGGTGAGAACCTCAGCTGAATGGTGGGAGAGAGAAACCCCCCAGTTTGACTTTATCTGTGCCTTTGTAGCAAGAAATGGCATATCAGGCTTGAGCATGTTTAACCTCATGTGTTCGCATTGTTAATTGTGATGAGATGACTCTCACTGAGTCTGTGCTGATTCAGTAATTTGACTTCCTTTGACTCCTGAAGTTCCTGGCAAGTTGTTGGTGTCTGTGAGAGTCCAGGCTCCCCCTTCCTCTTACTGCGCACGTCATTTTGCTTTTCTTTCGCCTTGTAATGTGTACAACAGGTACCGCTCAGAGTCAGCATTCCTGCTGGAAGTAAGAGGACAGGAATGATCTTTGCATTACCAGATCCACCTGCTAGATAATCTACAGAAAGATATTTGATAAATTGTTTAGTGATAAACTGAAAATATGTATATGAAAAGAAAAGCTGGTTTGAATGACAACGAGCACACAGTGACACCCTTTAAAAGGTCCACCTCTTCTAGTTATTTCTAATACCATCTTTTCTCTTGCCTCTGCTATACGCTCATTCGTATCGGCCGTCAGTTCAATTATGTTTGCAAAGTAAGTACAAGATAATGAAATAATGGAAAAGAGAACAAATTCCCATGGCCCGGTCTTTGGGTTGCTTCTGGGAGACACAAATGGAATTGCTGCACCACCTTGGCTTTTACTCTGTGGTGTTGATGGTCTGATTTCTGCACTAATTGAACCAAAAAGTGGAAACTGTTCCTGTAGTTTTTCCTTTTATTTTGTTTATTTTATTTTTCCAGTACAGTCATACCGAGGAGTTCAAGGATACCAGTGTGTGTGGAAACACAGCTTCTTACCAGCTGTCTCTGAGCTTTCTGGCTGTCCTAAAGATCTGTGTGTGTATGCGCTTTTAGGGGCAGTGTTACTCTTCCATGCGCAGAGTTGTTGTTTGGTTAGGACAGCATGGGGACAGGCTGGTACAAGTCGCTAATGTTAGTGGTTTTGCTAGAAAGGCTTTGCCAAAAGGTGTGGCTGCCAGTATTACTTGAAAGAAGTCTTATGTTTGTTTGTGGTGTTCTGTTGGACACCTGAATCTCCTCCTTTGTCACAGCTGAGGTAAGCAGCAAGCGTTTCACCGCTGTCATGTTCCTCTGGCTTGCACTAGGTGAGGAAAGCGGAGCTTCACTGATACATCCTCTCTTGCTGGCTCCAGCCCTGCCTTCCCCTTGGTGGCTTCATGGTTCTTGTATGGTTGCTGGTGGTGGCAGAGAACAGCTGCCCATCTGCCCTTGTGCCTCGCACATTGTGCTGCCGGCATCGCTGTGGGCTGGAGGACAGGCTTTGGCTTTCAGAAATGTCACCTGCAGTGGGGGTAGGATACTGTTATGGGTTTATTAATTCTGGCTGGTCTTTGAAGGGGCATTGCTGAAATGGAAACATCAGAGTCCTGACCCGCTGACAGGTGGATAGAGGATACGGGGAGAGGGTTTGGGAAGGGTCGCCATAAGCTCCTTTTCTTTATGTTCTTCTTCAGGTATCTGCTGTTGGCTCTCATCACAAAGGATGTGCTGAACCTAGAGAGGCTTCTGGTCACTGTTAAAGCCTAGGATAGATTTTTATTTCTCTCCAGCTTCTGTGGAAGGAGAAATGGTGGCAATAAGAGGCTGGCAGGTGTTGATTTTCAGTGGTGGTGAGGCATGACATCCTGTCCTGTGCTTGCCACTGCGATTACTGGGACATCTCTGCTAGTTTGTAGCGCAGTCCTGTTGGAAGAGTGAGAGAACATGGGAGAAGGTTTGTGACTTGAAGTGTGGGGTGAGGGAGCTGACTTTCTTCTGCAGGGAATATCCGAGAGAGGAAGGTTAAATTTAAACAAGCAAAGTGTGAAGGAACCTGAAGGCTCAGGCTGGTCTCTTACTACAAGATGTTTGATGCAAATTCAATTTCTCCCTCGAAGCAGCTCAAATGGTGTCTCAGCAGCTGGCACCCATTGACTGTCTCCTGGAACTGGCACGATGACAGCAATCAAATGGGATTTATTGCTCTGGGTTTGATTCCTCTTCTGGACTCTTCCCCTTCTCAGAAATGCAATCGAGATGTGTTCCCACAGGAATGACAGCTCCAGGCCTCCTTAACAGCAGTGATGGAGCATGGTCCCTGTTCTGGATGCAGGCAGGTGGACTGTGGCACCAAGCAGCTGAATCATATATCCCAGCTGGGAGGAGCAAGGTTTTTTTTCTTCTGTGACACAGTTGCTCATCTGAGATGATTCACAGCTAAGAATTAGTTTTGTTGCAGATTCTTTTTACTACATTTAGGGAGGAATCTGCCTTCCCACAGAGGTGGCTGAATTTTTAGACTACTGAAGTTGCCCTCTTCCCTTTATCTTCACTTAAGGCAGGCATGCTGAATAAAGAGAAAGCTTGAGCCATAGGGCCTCAGGTTAGCTGCAAGTTGATAAAGCTAGGAAACAGCAGTGGATGTACTCCTTTGCCCATAGAACCATTTTGGAATGGCACTGTACTTCTGGTGCTTCTTGAAGAAGGTATGGTAGAATTGACTTTTTCTACTTCTCTTTCTGGTAGGTGTGAAATTAATCACTGTCACTTATATATCTTGGTTTGATTGATTCCAACAATTGTTCTGTCCACTCTTGCAATTGGTTTTTAATGCTGTTTTCTGCTTCTGCATGCCAGGAGAAGGAGCTCCTCGAAGTAAGTGTAGGTTTGCTGGCATTTGTTCCTAGAGAGATAACTGTTGGTGCTCCTGGGGCAGGGAAAGGGGTTGGTGTCTGCACACCTCCCTGGTCATGGGTCCTTGAGCCTGTGGCGAGACCTGAGCTGGAAAGCATGTTTGCACAGCAGTGACTGCAGGTAAGAGGAATCCTCTCTCTACATCTCTGAGGAGCAGGAGTCTGTCAGGGTGTCGTAGCGATGTCCAAAGCTAGAGGAGATCGTGCAGTGCTGTGTGAGCAGGGAGGCAGTGTCGACACCCAACACCCAACCATCTTCTCTGGTCCCCTGCTCAGGTTCAGGCCTCGCTCCACTTGCTTGGTCTCTGTTGCGGGTTGGTTGCAGGTGTCCTTCTCCAGACCTTGCCTTTTGCAGGCATGCCTCAGCTCTGCACAGACAGGCCCTTGTGCTCCCCCGGCTGCTCCTCTCCCCAGCACGGCTTCCCAACAGACTGGTGAGTCACAGGGACCTTTCTCTGCATCTTTTGGTGGTGTTAGTTACATAAACATTCTTGATTGACAGCTCTAGACCGCTGCAGTTGGAGGATGTCCTCTGCCCTGTCTCTGTATCTGAACACGTTCTCCAAGCCTTGGGTAGCTTTGGAGGAGAAGAGGCTGTTGAGGAAGAATCTGCAAGGCAGCCGTGTGGGTAGCGGTTAGAGCAGGAAACTGGGAAGTGATTCCCTGGAGAGGAATGAACCCCAGAAGCGGGGTCTTACATGATACATCCATCTCTGCCACAGCGTCTCTAGGGGAGCAGGTGGAAGGGGTCAGACAATGACAGAGTTTTACCAAAGACCAAGGAACGCACATCGATACTGAGTGAGTCACATTCCCACCCTGCTGGAGATCGCTGGGCCATCAGGAAGAGTCTGTGCTTTGGTTTTTCTTCCTGTTGGGTAGCCCTTTCTTTTACATTGTGTTGTCCTGCTTGTCTGCTGAGGTCTGATGCACTCAGGACATACAGGTTAAACTCTTGAGGTCTTACGCTGTGTGTTCTGTACTCAGGCAGAGCGGTTTTATTTTAACCTCCCTGGTTGGTGCTCCCTACAGCTGTGACATGATGGATTGTACATGGCCATTTCTGCCCATCAGCTTTACGCGAGCAGCCCTGTCTTAGGAATGGGCTGCATGTTTGTATAAAATGAAGCCATTTCATTTTTGCAGGTCCTTAACACTCACAAGTGATGATAACACAGTCACTCTTGTTCCTACTAAAGTAAATCCCTAAACAGATCAAAACCCAACTCAGAAATCCCGTTTCTCTGAACAGGCAGTTTCTGATCAGGTTTGTTCCAAAGAACCCTAGTGTGACTGTTGCTTGCAAGGCACTTAGTGCAGTATTTGCAGAGCAATGATGTTAGAGGTACTGGGGCTGTGTGTTGTCTCATGTGCTGAACCAAGTTGCAGAAAACATGTCACATAAAGGACTAAGAAAGAGAAACAGATATTCACATCTTGGTTTGTGTATCAAATGTGAGTAAGTTTAGGGTTTTTTTCCTGCTGTTTTTAAACACCATCTCCTTAAGCATTTACATTCTAAACTGTGCTACGAAAGAGGGGCGTAGGCTGCAGTGATCTGTGTGATACTCATTGCTTCAGAGTGTAGACAGAATTGTCCAGATAGCAAGATTCTCTGGTTTTGTCTGGCAAACAGTAAATGAATATTAGATGAGTGTCTTTAATATCCTGTACTTAAGTTTTAAGCATCAGCTATTGTTCAGGGCCAGACAGCTCTGTAGCGTAGCAGGAAAAGAGCTTAATGAAATCCAATATTTGGAAGCAGGAGGTGGATGAATTCAGACTTGGAACAGCTAAATTTTAACAGGAAGGATAACCAACATTTGGAGTAACTTCTGTGGGTGTACGGCATTATTTATCACTTGTATACAAAGCCTTATGTTTTCTAAAGGATAAGCTGTGTTTTAGAGGAGTTATGGAAATGGCTTGTTGGGTTTCATAGTTTGTGGAAGGTGGGAAATAAGCCAAAGGCCCCGGGAACCTGTAAGGCATGTGAGATGTGTCGCTGTGTTTGTTAGATGTGTAGTGTACATCCACTGTGCGTTACGCATAAATGCCTTCACTCCTTAAAGGGATGGTAGAAACAAGTGTGGTCTTTTGTGCAGAAGGGGAAAAAGTTGTTTGCTTTGCAAGTTCTTAGAAAGACAGGGATCTAACCCCAGGTGGTCTTTTCACTGCTATTCTGATACAGTTAAGGAAATTAGCGTTTTTGAGGTTCAGTGGGACCACTTCTAAGAGTTGTGTTAATGCCTAGCATTTGACTGCTCTACTGGGGAACTTTGCGTTTTCTGTGTTCTCCTGGGTAAACCTGTTGTTACACCAGAGAAAGGTAGAAAGCAGCTGTGTTCATTCCTTATGCACTTAAGTACCAGGTTGTTCCCTGCAAGGCCCAAACTGACTCTGCCACTGATGAATGGAATGAGACACGAATGCCTACACTGTGCCAAGGAAGGAAGGTTCAAAAATGGGCCATCTTTGGAGATGAGGTGGAAGAGCTCTCCTCAAGTCACAGGTTAGGCTGTATTCTTGTGCCTCTTGCAGTGGGATGGGTGACCCTCTGCTCTCGTGAGACCCCACCTTGAGTCCTGCATCCAGTTCTGAAGTCCTCAGCACAGGAAGGACTTGGATCTTTTGAAGCAAGGCTAGAGGAGGACGTGGAGATGATCTGAGGGTTATATCAACTCCCATATGAGGACAGGCTGAGAAAGCTGGGGTTGTTCAGCCTGGAGAAGAGACGGCTCTTGGGAGACCTTAGAACAACTTCCAATACTGGAAGGGGCTCCATGGAGACCTTAGAACGACTTCCAATACTGAAAGGGGCTCCAGGAAAGCTGGGGAGGGGCTCTTGATCAGGGAGTGCAGGGATAGAACAAGGGGGAACGATTTTGAGCTGAAAGAGAGGAGACTGAGATGAGATCATAGGAAGAAATGTTTTCCTGGAAGAGTGTTGAGGCCCTGGCCCAGGAAGTCGTGTCTGCCCCATCCCTGGAGGGGTTCAAGACCAGGTTGGATGGGGCTTGGAGCAACTGGATCCAGTGGGAGGTGTCCCTGCCCATGGCAGGAGGATGGAACTGATTGGGCTTTGAGGTCCCTTCCAACCCAAAGCATTCCATGACTCTCATCCTCCTGGAGTGGAATCCATGATCCTTCGGGACCTGTGGCAGGAGACCTGCCCCAGCTGACCTTTTGCTCCCGCAGGTAGTAGCTGCTGCTGCTGCGGGCCGGTGCTCCCAGGGGCTGGTGTGTGATCGCCTCCATGAGTTGTGCTTGAGTTGGCCTGTTTTGTTGTCCTGGAGACAGGAGAGTGTGGTATGCTTTCCCCCCTGACCAGAAATAGTTTCCCGTACCTTGTGACCGGAGCGCTGTGCTCCCTCCCTGGTCTCCAGCCAGGCTGTGGTGCAGGAGGGACAGGCTGTGGGGTAGTGACCTCTTGTCACAAGCTCTGAGGTGGCGGCTGCCCGCAGTCGTGCGCTGCCCTACCCGCTCCTTCCCTCTGCACGCTGGTGTAGGATTTCAGGGGAGCAATTGCTCTTGATTTACATCTCCAGTGGCATTTTGATGGTTATGTCATTTTGTTTGAGCCTCGCTGCTGTCAGCTGTCTGTCCTGGCTGTCAGGGCCCGGTGGCTGAGCAGCACGTGGTGAGCTCTTACCTCTCCTTCCCCCTTGGCTCAGCTGTTTTCGCTGTCTGCTTTCCCGTGTCCTTGTGCTTGGGAACGGATTCTCGGCAAGTGTAACCTCGCACGAGGGCAATGTGATCCGGGTGGGTGAAGAATCCCCTTCGATAGGAGTTCCAAGTAGAACTGGGAGGGCGAGTGGGGAATTTGTGTGACCCAGGCGTGCAAACAGGGTTGTGGATCATCTGTCACAAGCAGTCTTCCTGCTGTGAAATCTGGCCTGGGTGCAGTGCATGCAGCACAGCCCCGATCCCTTGCAAAGCTTCGCTTGTGAAAGATGCTGCTAACAGGGAAGCCGAGGCACCCACCCCTCCCCGCCAATGCGGGCAAGAAAGCAGTTCCACTGCAGTGAGGCCTCGGGAGCGTGGAAGCTCTCCAGGCTTTCTTGCTGCCTGCTGCTTTATTGGAGAGCGGCTCTGGCACAGAGCTGTGAAATATATGCAACAACAACAATAATTTCCAGGATTGAGAAGGAAGGAGAGATGAAAGGAGTGATTCACCTTCCCCCATCCCTGAGCAGCAGTAGATGAAGATGTAAGCACAGCTCAGACCTATCAAATATTAATCGGGACATATTCTACAGTTCAGCAGTGAGAAAGAAGACAGAAACCCTGCAGTGCCCTGAGCTGCTGTTCGCAGCACGGGAGAGAAAAGTTTTCGGAGCTGAGTGCTGCCACTGTCTTCAGAAGTGTATCAGGAATGTGGCCAGCAGGAGTAGGGAGGGATCGTCCTTCTATGCTCAGCACTGGTGAGGCTACACCTCAAATCTTGATTTCCGTTTTGGACTCCTCACTCCAAGAAGGACATTGAGTTGCTGGAGCACATCCAGAGAAGGGGAACAGAGCTGGGGAAGGGTTTGGAGCACAGAGGTTGTGGGGGCAGCTGAGGGACCTGGGGCTGTTTAGCCTGGAGAAGAGGCTGAGGGGAGAGCTCATAGAGCTCATCACTCTGCAATCCCTGAAAGGAGGCTGTAGTGAGGCGAGTGCTGGGCTCTTTTCCCAAGTGGTAGGTGATAGGATGAGAGGAAATGGCCTCAAGTTGTGCCAGAGGAGGTTAAAAGCCATGTGGATGTGGTGCTCAGGGACATGATTTAGTGGTAGAGTTGGCAGCATGAGGTTAAAGTTCAGACCCGAAGATCTTAAAGGTATTTTCCAACCTAAATGATTCTGTGATTCTCTTCTTGGAGAAGAGAACAATTGCCTAAAGCCTTGCTTTGGAAGGGAAAGAGAGGACCATGCGGAGACCATGGGGCTGTGCAGGCTGTTCTCAGGCAGTCCAGCGTGGTTCTGTTGGTCTCTGATAGGTTTCCAGTTAATCACATGCTGCAATCCTACCAGTAGCAATGAGCAGCCCAGCCAGCCAAGGGTCCTGCTTGCTCCTGTGCAGCAAACTCGTGTTCACAGGGGATGCAGAAAAGGTGTGTTGTTTTCCAGCCTATGTGCTGCACATCTGCTGCAGAAGAAATGCCAAGAGCAGGTAGGGGCTACTGCTTCCCTTTGCTGTGTTGTTTTGGTGGATGGACTCGGGAGGAAGGGTAGTCCATGCCTTTTGCCTCTTGCCCCAAAAGTCTAGAGTTTGGCAGCTGCTAGGGCATGAAAACTCTGCCCCTCTCAGAACCTTTTGATGAACCTGTGCCTATCCACCGCGCACGTTGTACTTTTGAGGATGTAGGGAAAACTCAGAACTCTGCCTCAGTGAAGAAACTCCCGTCTGTGATTTGGTGGCTGAAAGGGCCCTAGCTTCTCAGCTATGATGGGCAGAGTTGCTCTCACTCCCACTCCTTTCTGTTCACCCATGCTGCATATCTAGGTAGGAGAAACCATTTTTTACTCACATGGATATTTTTTTCTTCGACTCAGATGACATTTGTGCTCGGACAGCTGTTGCCTTTGGGCTGCAATAAGTACACGTAGCATTTGGGCAGAACTTCTCGCCTGGAGATCTGGAAGTGCTTGGTCAGCATTTGCCCAGCATATCTGCCCGTGGGCACTGCAGTGCGGTTACCTTTATGGTTCACTTGAGCTGGCAGAGTTCCCTGCTTCACGTGATGGCTCTGCCCCAGCAGGAGCTGTGTGTTTCTCCCCCTGCTCTGTACTACTTTCCCCACTGTTTCTCTGAAGTGGAAGTGATTCCTTGTCTCATTTCATTTGGGCTGTTTCTTCAGAGACTTCTCCTTCTTTCCAGCCCTGGAGAAAGAGGTAAGTCTCAGAGGGGTGTCACTGGAAGTGGCTTTGCGTGTTTGTGAGGCTGATGGAAGAACAATGTCTTTGTTCCCGCTCACTTTGAATCCAAGGAAGGAATAGTTTAGTGCTTACTCTGTGATGGGAACAGGGATGCTCCTGCAGCTTCAGCTGCAGAGCCCTTGCCTGAAACGACTGGGAGGTTTTGAGAGACAGGCGTGTTCCAGCAGTTCCCAGCCCTCTGTATGTCTATTGGGTCACTGTGTTCCTTTCTCTGAGCTTAGCTCAAAGGTGTGGTGCCTAACACCTTGTTTCTTATTCTCTTTCAGATCACCAGAAACTGGAACGAGAAGCTCGAATCTGCCGACTTCTAAAGCATCCAAATATTGGTAAACCTCTTTGGGCTCAGGGGGATGGGGTGAGAGAGGAGTCATGTGTCTCATACAGCACACTGCAAGAGAGCGTACATACTCTAAATGTTCACAGCATCATCAGACTTGCCTGCTGAGATCATCTCAGCTTCTCTCTATGACAAATTCTGCATACAACCCTGTCCCATTCCCTTCACATCCTGGCCCAGGTTTTCCCCATGCATGGCTGTCCAAAGCACCATGCAAGTTTGGCCTAAGTTCCTTTTAGAGAGATTTCACATTGATTCATTTGCTTTGAGCAAAACATTTGGACCATTAATAATCCCCTTTTTAGGATTTTAATCAAATAGAGCCTCTAGGAGCTAAAATCTCATTTGGGATATTTTATTTAAGAAAACGTTAAGAAATGCTGAAGTGCCACCTTCAGCCAGAGCACTGTTAGATATCCAGGTTTGGGAAACCTGTGATGCATTACATTGTCTTTTCTTTGCTTAACACTGTTGATCGGTGTAGGTTACATTCTCAGGGCACCTGCCTGGTCTCCCAGCTTCCAGCTTCATAACCATTTGCTCCTCTCCTCTGAAGACCTTGGAGAGGAGAGATGCCTTACAGCATGCCTGGGGACTGTCATCTGCAGCCCATTCTGTATGTGATGAAGCTATTTCCACAAGCTCAGGACCTCCTAAAATGCAGAGCTCTTCAGTTGCAGCTTTTCAGCAGAAAAGCTTTGTGACATCCAAGTGTAGCTGTGGAGGTGTGACACCTGCCGCGGTGAGCAACAGTGGCCACCTTCTGCAGTCATTTGCGGTGGTGAATATTAGCCAGTAGATTTATTGCTCGGCGATGTTCAGAATTATTAGTACTCATATGAGCTGGTTACTAGCCCTCATTTGCCCATAAGACTTGTTGCTCTTCATTCAATAGATGATGTCACTTTTATTTTCACCTTAGCTTCGCCTTCGTCATCTCTTTTTCTCAACTCTTACATCTTCTCTTGCTGGGCCTCTCACAGAGTGAATCTTATGTACAAGAGGAAACCCACGTTAACAAGTAAACCACGCTGGGAAATGGAACATCTCACATTGCCAATCCAATTCCACAGCTCATTCCTCATTGGTACTGAGTGGCAGTGCTCCTCTCCTGTTGTATTGTGGTTTGGAAAAGACGGCTTGGGGGAATGGCAGTGGTTCTTGCATTTCCTGCAGAGCATTTCTTGTCCTCCTAGGCGGAATAGGTTTTCTATTAAGATAGAGCAGTCATTCTGAACTGGACTAGTAGTCACAAATAGCAATGAGGGGATTAAGTTCTGTGCCTCTGACACAGATCAAAGCATGTTGAACAGGACTTCTGGATGTCATGGTCCATTCATGAATCCTATGAAGACCTTCTCTACCTGTCTGGTTCCAGGTTTGTCCTGAAAACCCTCTAATGCCTCCACGGCCCCCAGTGGCATCTTTCAGATGTTTAGGTTATCGTAGAATCACAGAATCATGGAATGGTTTGGATGGGAAGCGACCTCAAAGCCCATCCAGTTTCACCCCTTGCTATGGGCAGGGACACCTTCTGCTGGACCAGGCTGCCCAAGGCCCCATCCAACCTGGCCTTGAATACCTCCAGGGATAGGGCAGCCACACTTCTCAGGGCAACCTGTGCCAGTGCCTCCCCGGCCTCATAGTGAAGAATCTTTTCTAAATGTTTAATCTAAATCTTCCTCCTTCTGATTTAAAGCCATTCCCCTTTGTCTTGTCACTCCTGCCCTTGTAAAATGTCCCTTCATCAAAGAGATGTTAGAAGAAACATACTTTGCTGCTGTCTTAGCTTCTTTTTCCTCTCTCTGTCCAGGGTGTATGTGGAAAGTAGTTTTTCTTTCTCTTAACACTCTTTTACATATTTGAA
Organism: Clamator glandarius; assembly: GCA_033459285.1. Lineage (NCBI taxonomy): Eukaryota > Metazoa > Chordata > Aves > Cuculiformes > Cuculidae > Clamator > Clamator glandarius. The sequence goes on from JAUNZM010000009.1 coordinate 4,556,194, forward strand.
GGCTGTTATCATGTCTCTTTTTAGTTGTCTTTTTCTTCAGACTAAACAAACCCAGTTCTTTCAATGTTTTCTCATATGTCATTTTCTCTAGACCTCCAGTTTTGGTTTGTGTTGTTTTTTTTTTTTAAACTTCCCTGGACTCTCTCCAGTTGCTTCCTATCTTTCTAGAAACGTGATGCCCAAAACTGGACATGAGATTCTGACTCAGGCCACATCAGTGCTGTCTGGAGGGGAGGGAGCTGCTTCACCTGCCCTGCCAAAGATGTTCTGGCTTTGTGCATCAGTCAGTGAAACTTGCCATTCAAATATATTGTCAATGCCTGTTTGTTTTCTGATGCATTCTTGCCCCAGACTGCTTTCTGCAGAATGTCTGGCAAGCAGATAATGTTTCCATCTTGTATAGATGAGGCTTCTGATGGAAGCATGCATTACATTTGCCTTTCTTAAAGCCAAGAGGAACACAATCTGTGCTCTGGGTTACTCGAAAATTTGTCAAGACCCTTTTGACTTATATCATGGCAGTACAGCGGAGTCGCAGCTTCCCCCAGTCCTGGGCAATGTGATCTTTGATAGCAGTGACTTATATTGCGTCAAGTAGATAATGAATTACACTGCTGAAGACTATGGAGTTCTGGAAAAACTTGAGGTTCTCACTTGATGCATTATTCCAGTATGCTGGTGATCAATTTTGAGTGTGTTTTTCAATGAGTTGTGTTACACTGCTGTAAGCTTGCCCTGCAAATACATCTTTGCTGAATTGCAGTGATGTGAATTTGCTGAATTGGAACGAGCATGTGAGGTGCTGTCGGGAGCCTTGCTGAAGTCCAGATGCTGCACGTTGCTGCTCCCATATTCCTTGGAGTTGTTATGTTGTCATAGAAGGGAAACATGTTGTTCTGACCTAGCAGTAGGTTTTTCCTAGAGATATGCATTAGCAGTTAGGAATCACCTAGTTACTGCAGTTCTGTATTGTAAACTCTTCAGGATGAGGACTTGGTGTGTTGCCTCCATGTGAGCTGTGCTAGTAGCACTGCACCAGTCTGGAGCAATCCTGCGCGTTTTGCGCTTGCTTTAATTTCCCTGTTAAGTTTTGTTGGTGCTGGTTTTGTTGAAAACTGCATTGCAGCACATCCTGCTCTTCCATGGTGACCTAAGCCCCCAGTGAGCCCAGGGCAGAGGACTGGGAGTCAGGACTCTGTGAGGTGGGCTGCTTGTCTCTCCTGTTGGGACGCAGGATGTAAAGCAAACCAATTGCTGAATTTGTGGTCCTTATGAATTTGCTGCAAGACAGTTTATTCTGGACTGCAACATGCTGACCATGCTGCTCTGATAAAAAGAAGGTTACTCTAGGCACAAAATAATGGTCATACTTAATTTGGTTGTTGCAAAATGACCACTTTGAGTTATTCCAACATGTCTTCATCAAATCTCAGCCCTAATTATAGGTTATTGCACTGTAATTGGGTGTTTGCTTGTCTTTAGACGCTCATTATGGCCAAGGTAATGACAGTGCAGTAATCTTTCTAAGGGCTTAGTATTGCAGTAAGCTTTTTTGTCTGGACAGAAGAGAGTTGATGTGAGGCACTTGTCTGGTTCCCAATGCCAGGTATGTACCATATTCTTATGGCGAACTGTCATGTGAATGTGCTGTTTTTGTGGGCCACTTCAGTCTTTATTGCAGTAGGAAGAGCACTTCCTTTCCTAACTTCCAACTTGTTTTTCTCTGCTGATGACTCTATAGAGTATTTTGTATTCTGGTCCAGAGAAACTGCCAACCACATGTGCCCAATACAGTGGGACTGGAGAGAGGTGAATCCATGATCTGTTCCTTCCACCTTGTTTTAAAGGCAAAAAAGCTGCACACATAGGGGGTTGTAGGAAAGACAGAAGGCACCATCATTAAAGCCCTGCTGTCTGTAAGCAGATAAAATGCCTGTGGAATTTGACAAGAGGCACAGCTCTCTGGGGAATTCCACTTCTTGAACAACTTACTGTTCCAGCGATTCACTTATCTATAAATCCTGTAGGCATTTGGCACAGATGCATTTGGGAACACGTTGAAGGGAATGACATGGCTTTCTTTTCCCTTGGTCCCTGCTCTGTGGGAAGGCAGCAGGTTTCTGTTGGCACACTTGTAGCCTTGATCCTTCATTTGCAGGTGCTTTCCTGGTTGTGCAGCTGAAGTTTGTGTGATGGCTAAGATAAAATAAACTTCTCCATCACCTTGTGTTTGTTGCAGAGCTAACTTAGTGTGTTGAACATCAACTCCTGCCTACTGGAAAAACTCTTTTGGCCTTCTGCTTAGTTGCAGACTTACTGTCAGTCAGCCTGTGTGTTTGGGTTGTACGTCCCGTAACTAATTCCCTACACCGGGATTCTCTTGTGTAGAAAGCAGTGTTTCCCCAGGCTTCCTGCTCCTCACCAGTATAAGAGCAGTGACGGAGCTGGGAACCCCAGTGTCTTCCTGCAGGGTTAGTCAGTGCAGCTGTGAGGTTCAGTGCCATGCTGACTGTGACCTTTCCTGTCCGAGGACTCCAGAAGCATTAATGCAGCAAAGTTTGATGAAAATCATCATTGACAGCTTTGAGCACTCTTCGCTAGCGTTCATTCCTGTATTCTCATACAGAGCAGGATTGTGGGTTGTCCAGTGCATCATCGTCTGCTCTGAGTATGGGTTTTGTCCACTGTGTTGTTAGGTGTTGCACTTCTCCTTCTAAGTTGTCTTTGTTAAGCCAGTTGAAGTGGGTGCCTTCTCCTTGGATCCGTCACCAGACAATCTGCTCTCATCCTTAGGTATTTTTAACCCAGCTTTACAAAAGAGTTCTTGAATGTCTTTTGCTCTCAGTTCAAACGGAGCACTTCTGGGCAGTTACTGTGCCCCAGCTCATGACAGACTTTGCTGTGATGAACTGCATGCACTTAACTCTAAAATAATCAAAATAGGCATTTGAAGAGAGGCTGGTAGTGGCCCAAGAGCCCAAGCCAAATTCTGTTTCTGATTTCTGCCTTCCTATCCTTTGCTGAACTGCCTCAGACTTAATTTCTTTGCGAGAATTTATAGCAGCAGGGAAATGCTAGCCTCAGCATCTATCAGAATTATTGCTTTCTCAGGTTTTTCCCGCTTCTGCCTTTTTCTCCAAAACATACTTGCACTCAAATTCTTTTTATTTTAAGCTCTATCTGTTGGCTTCTCGCAGCATAAACCACAATCTTGGACATGGAGAGAAAATGGCGTAGGACTTGCCTGTGAGTTAGAAGAATGTCTTGTGCCCCAGTTGGGGTTTATTGCCTTTGACAAGCTGTCTGTCCTCCCACTACCTCTGTTTGTGGGAGTGATCCCGATGGATGTGTTTAAAGAAAGGCCTCTGGTTTGTGTGCCCTTAACTGATGGTTGCTTACAGTCAAGGAGCCCATTGCTTCCAGGACCATGAAGGACGCTGTGCTTCTGTGTGCAGCCCAGCTGGAGGGTCCCACAGCGCTCAGCACTGACTCGGGTAGGTAGCAGGCTGCATTGAACGTGTCTGCAGACCCAGTCCTGTGTTTCGTGTCATAGGAGGATCAGTCATAAGTTGAGTTTCCCTCACTCTTCATTTTGCGGTGCTGCTCTTGATAAACAAATACTCACTTTTCCCCCCTGCTGCTGCTGCCGGGCATGTTTTCCTATCACCTTTTCCTTACCAATGGATTTGGATCACTTCCTTAGCAAACAAGAAACAACTGTGGGCTGTGTTTTGCTGCAAATAGCAGATTGCCTTGTTTGCGTTTGTCGGCAGACGTTGCAACTGCCTCTGCAGCCGGGACAGAAGGGGTGCTGTGTGCAAAGAATGGTGAAAATGCTGGGGATCCTCTGGGGGTCTGGCCCTGCTTGCTGCCCTGTGGAAGCTCAGTGTTTGCTATGCAGGATGGTCCTGCTGTTTCAAGCTGCTGCCCTGCAGTTTCTTGTGTTGAGGGACTTCTCCTTCTCTGGGGTGAGACTGGTACAGGCAGGAGGGAAGGTGGAGGATGCAGGAGAAGAGACCTCGTAGCAAGAGTTCTGCTTTCTCAGTTATTGAGTGACTCCTTCTTGCAAATATCTCGGGGGTGGCTGAGAGGATAGCAGGAGCAGAGAGGTCAGACAATGGTGTGCTTGGCCTATGCCTGTAACCTGCTCGCTTCTTCCTCCTCTCCAAGAAAAAGAGAACCTCAGGAATAAAACAGCAAAGATAAACCACTCATCCCCTCCTCAAAGAGAATATCAGCCCAGGGGTGTTCCTGCTGGAGAACTGAGCTGCAGACTGTCATTTCTTATTTGTAGTCCCTGCCCTGTCAGGGTTTTAGGTGAGTGCCCCTGCCTGCCTGAGAGAGGGCTCCCCAAACCCAGCAGCCCAGCTTTTTAGTTCTCATTCTCCCAGTTACTGCTTTCACTGACTAGTGTGTCTTTACCTCTTCTTGTTTTCTTCTTTCCCTCTCTCCTCTTCCTATTGCTTTTCCTGTAGTTTTAAGAAAAATCCCCTGCAGTTTGGGAAAGGAGGAGTAACAAGGAAGTTTTTTTCCTGGCCAGGGGATATACCTGTCTGTAGGTCTCTGATCTGTATAGAGATGTATTTGGATTCCATTATTCGTGTTTACCTGGGAGGTTTGTCTGTGTGCAAGCAATCCATTCAAACTCAATAGTGTAACAGTGACCAGAATCTGTGTGCTTAAACTGAAGGTGCTGCAAAAGTCAGAGGAGTATTCTCCTGCTTCCCTTGAGTTAGAACACTGTTGAGGAAAGGGAAGGAGCATCCTCTGGGCTTCCCCTGCCTGAGCACTGAACAGAACAGAGGGACAGCCACACGCTGGTGAAACCCCACAGGCAACAAGGTGCCTTTGAAGCAGAGCTGCCTCTGTGTCAGGACCTCATCTCTGTCATGGGCAGCGTGAGAAGGAGCAGTGGAAGCCAGGTTAGCCCAGTGAGGCTACACACTGCCTGCACTAGAGGCTGGTTCATCCTCAATGATGGAAACACATGGAACAAAGCCACAGAGCCTGTGTGAGACACCTAAAAGTTGTTGGGGCTTCCATCGTTATTAATGCTAATAAAGTAGGTGTTCTCCTTGTATGTGTCTTGAGTTACCCATAAAGGCTTGTATTTTGGGGGCCTTTAGAAAAAGCTCTTGTATAATGCTAGTGTTTATCACAAATACTTTGCTTACCTGGTGTGTGGATAATTGGGGAATTATTAGTAACAGTTCTGGAAGTTGGTGACTGCACTATTATCAAAAGAGCAGGAAATATTCCTTCTAACTCATTCTTTCAGCCTGTTTAAGGTTTAAGTAGGGCACACCAAATGCTCTGTATCATGTGCTGAACCTCAGTCTCTCTGTGTACAGACACTGCACACCCAAAGGACAAATATCATTTAGTTGGCACTGAGATGTTTTTTAAAAAATACTTACATCTTTGTTTTTGCTTTTGCTCCTTGCCTCTACACAAGGACCCATTTCCTAACAGCATGGATGATGTTCTTCCAATAACTTCTTTCTAGGCTGGGAATTCCTGTGCATAACAGGATTTCTCCTGCCTTGGCACCATATATAGCAGAAAGGGTGCTGCTTTAACCTGATTTTTTTTTAGGGCAGGAATGTTGAACCGGTTACAGTGAGAACAGTGGTGAGGGGGAAAACCCACCTCTGTGTCTCTGCCTTTTCCTAATGTCCAGGGCTGTTCCTTGTCTCCCTTTGCAGAGCCTGCAGCAGCTTGGATCTGCGTGGACCTGAGCAGGGTGTTACAAACTCTTCTTCTCTTCCATTTCAAAGCTTAGACTGCAGTTGGTGTGACAGACTGTGGGCTTGGGGAGTTTACAGCACGCTGGTGTAGATCCAGTGTACTGCAGCCCCTTGGTGTCAGGTCTGGAGTGAGAGGGAGGGAAAGTCCCGGTTCCTGTGGGACAGGTTAACAGCAGCGTGCTGTGTTCTGTTAGCTAACTGTCCTGCTGCTGTTAGTTACTGCTTTAACCAAGCTGGTCATTAGCTGCTGGAACAGATGAGTTCTGGAGGATTATTTGCATTATACAATTTAATGCTTTTTAATAGCAAATTTTTAATTAAAAGGAGAGCCCTTTTGGAAGCAGCTTGAGCAGCTGCCGCTGAATTCTGCCTGTTTAATGTAATTAGAGAAGTGGCTAGGGTGGGCACTGAGCACCCACAGGTCAGTGGGGGCTCCTGGCGGGGCAGGCATCCCGAGGGATGTGAATCGTGCGGGAAGCGTCCTGGCGCGCAGCCAGGCTCAGAGGTGGTGGGACAATTCCCATCTTGGCTCCTCAAGCTGGTGAGCAGCTGGGCAAGCAGGAGTGGGTGGTAGCCATCTGCATCAGTTCTCTTGTCCCTTGTGCTGCCACGGATGTAGTGCTCAGTTTGCTGCCTGTCAGGCCGTGTGTTTTTATCTGTAGTTTCAGCATCTCCTGGCACGTTGGAGAATACCTTTGGGAGAGGGGATCAGGCAGGTTTTAGCTTCTATTTCTGCTGCTTTTGGTATGCACTGTCTTGAAATACACCCCTGGTGGTATCTCTGACCTCCTCCTTTCTCTGTGGTACAGGCCAATGTCTGGTGTCTGGCTGGGAACAGCTGAGGAGTGGGGCTCTGGCTGACCTTTAAATAGCATTGGTCAGTCCAGAGAGCCCAGAGCAGTTCTGAGTTTGCACTGCTGAGGTTGTGCGAAAGACCTACTGCGTCGCAATTGCCGTGACCCAGAGGTCTGTGTTGCCTTGTGCTGGCTCTGCTGCAGGTACTGCAACATGGGCAGCTGAATCTGAGAGCCCCAAACACTCTGTTATCACAGCATGTGGTGTGTGCTCATGCGGAGGTGGTTAGCTGATTGTGTCCTTGGCTTTCCCATAATATCCCAGTGCTTTACACTTTGGAATAGCAGTGAACCAAGATTTAGCAGACAAAGTTACCCTCCCCTGCAGCTTAGCCACCATCCCTAAGGACAGGCTAAGACCTTAGGTGTGTAGGAGCAGGCAGGTTTCAGCCTGTGTTACCTTTCCCTAAGCAGAGATGGGTAATTGTGAAGTGGAGACAGTGGGAATTGTCCTGTGGAATTCTGTTTCAGTGACTTCAGTAACTACTGTGCTTGTAGAGATTTGTGTTCCACGGGCTGCCAGCAATAGCCCTGTGTGCCAGGAGCCTGCCCTGGGCTGAGTTGTCTTACTTTCCTGTAGTTTGGGTGGACTTACATAAAAAAGGAAAGTTCTTCTCTGATGTCCTCATGATTCCCTTCATCTTTCTCACTCGCAGAGCCTTGCTCTGTGTGACTCAGCAGTGTTTGCTGTGGTTATTAGCCTGGTACAGGTTGTTACCACGGCAGTTTTCCTCTTATGCTCAGTTGCTTCGTATCGTGCTCAGGCACCGGAGTGCTGTGGCTATATGGGGTCATGTTATTCTGGCAGGGAATGCCAGCCGTGTGGCATAACTGTCCCTGTACTGGTGTTTCTCACTAAAATGCTTAATCATCTGTAGTAAAATCATAGCTTATTAATATTATTTCTTTCTGGAATCAAACTTGTACACGCATGAGGACTTTGAAACGCTTGGAAGCATCAGTTTGAAGTGTTGTTCTTGAGGCAAGATTTCCAGTGGGACTCTGAAGACAGCAGGCAGAAAAAACTAATCTTTACAGCTCATGTTCTGAGAAAATGCTTGTGCTGCTGGTATCCAGGTGCTGATGGGTTCAGGAGCCACAGCACGGCCCCTAGAGGAGCTCACCGTGCTGTCAGACTCTTCCTAAGTGCTCTAAATTGCACTGTGGCCTCAGACCTGACACACACCAACTCATGAAATAGAAAATAATTTGGGTAACTTGCATAAGAAACTGTTGAAGATCGGAGTTCTTGGGGAGAAGGTCTCACTCTTTTCCTGTTGTCAGTTATTTTTCAAAAAGACTGGCTTTGTGGGAGATGCTTCCTGCATTGGTAAGACTGGTTTTGACAGGACGAGGCTGGAGAGGAGCTTGAGGGAAAAGAAGGATGCTTAAACCAGGTAACTCAGTTGTGCTTGGTGTGTGGTGATGCACCGCAGCTCTTGAACCATGCCGAGTTATGGATGTGCATTTAGAACTGGAGGAATACTTTCAGGTAGTGGTTTCTGGTTACCCTGGGCAGATAACCACTGCAGGACCAGGTTCAGGCCTGCACGTGAAGAAAGACAGGCTTATTTTGTGTCCTGATGAAAACATTGGTTCATCAAGGCACCCATCCTGAAAGCGCTGCATCTCTGCCAGAATCTATATGATACTAGGAGATCTTCAGGTGGTGATGTGCATGACCAACTGGCTGGTATCCTTGCAGGTGTTTCTAGACGTGGCCTGTGGCCACATCTGCTCCTTTGGACAGTATTGGTGCTGGCTTACCAGTGCTGTGGGGGTTCATTATTTGCTTCTGAAGCTATTGGTAAGACTCAAGTGTCTAACAGAATGAGATCGGCTTGTGAACTCTGAGCACTCTGCTCACTGTGTGGAGTGGACTTTTTTCTGTGTCCCGACTAAAACCTTGGGCGAAGTCTTTTGCCATATGCTGTAACAGATTTAGTGCCTCAGTGGCTGACTTCTGTTTTCTTTCTCTTGCCCCTCTTTTTATCTGTTCTTGCTAGTGTTATACTAAGTGTTCTTTATCCATTTGAGACCTCTGACATGGAGCAGTCATTGGGTGACCCTGAGCATGTGCAATGTTGGCAGTGGTGATTGGAAAGAAACCTTGTGGTAAGAGTGTTTGGCTAGGAAGGAAAATAAGGTTTGAATTGCTGCTTCTGGGCAACAGAACCAGTTAATAGTAGTCATCTACCTCTTCTGGTGCCCCAAGTACTTGAGCTCTTCTGTAGCTTGGTCATTTGTTGGAAGACCCTGTGTTGCTGTTGTGCAACTTCCCTGTTGCTGCCATCCGAGGCTTTGTGCTGTTTGAGTTTGCCCAGCCTGCTGTTCCTGTGATTGAGGCGGAAAAAAGGGCTCTCTAATGTTGTTAAAGAGAAGGTTAGCTGAATGAACGCTTATAATTCTTCATTTTGCTATCATTGATAGTCAGCTTGGGGAATCCTTTACCCTTCAGCATCTATATACAATTATATTTTTCACCCTCTCGTGTTCACCAGGTTACACAGGTCTGAGTAGCCTGTGGGGGCTCTGCTCTGCTGTTTTTATGCTTGGCATGAGCTAAGGGTGGTGGGGTTATTTCTGAATATGGGCTATGTCCTGGCTCCATGGTTTTGTGAAAGGAAAATGATGTTTTTAATCTAGCGGTCCTTGGTAGTTACTGCTGTACCGGAGAGTAGAGCGTTCTAACTCGTGTGTCAGCAGAGTGAACCCTGGCATCAGAGCTGCCGACTGCAGTGTCCTTGCTGATCAAGAAGGCTGCTGTGGCTCTGCAGGAAGGGAAGGGAGAGAAATGTTAGGATACTTCTGATCTTCTGTTGTGTATCGTTGTTTCTTCATCAGCATTGGTATGAATGAAGTGTAGGCTGGAACTGAAAGTCACAAGTGTTGGTATATTCAGACTATTCTTAATCCTGTTTGACTCCTGTCCATTCTTTAAGCCTCATGTTTTGAGCTGTTGTTCATTATTCCCATGGAGGACGGTGGTGCCCACTGTTACCATTCCTAACAGCTTTCCTGGTGTTTGCTCTTTTACCTTCACTCAATGAGCTTTGCTACCTCAGCAGATTGAACCCTGGGCAGATTTTTGTTCCAGCATCGTTCAGGAATGTTGTGAGGAAGCAGCTCCCTTGTTAAGTTAGTGACCTGCGTCCTGCCTCCAAGACCTTCTTCTGCTGGGCAGTCCTGGGGCAATGTGCAGTGTCAGTACTTGTGAGCTGCCTCTGTCCTCCTGTCACGGGTCCTCACCTCAGGATGCAAATAACGTTTTACTGTCCTTGAAGGCTTTCTGCTACCTCTGCCAGTCTCTGCCAGATGAATTGCCACTGCCTTCCCTTTTCATAATGTATCTGACAAAAATGCTTTCCTCAGGACAAGGAAACAGCACCAATCAGCTCCTTTATGCTTTATTTTCTGATGTAATTTGCAGCCCACGTCTTCATGTCTAAGTTGATCCTTCAGATCCACCTGCAGACATGTTTGCTGTTCGTGGCCACCACTCCCAGCCTGGTGGTGGCTGTGCTCCTCCTCCATCTGGGTTCCATTCATGCTGCTCTTCACTCTGCTTGGTGTTTCTTGCTGCACTTCAGTGGCTTCTCAGGTGCCAGAGGAAGGAGAATGCTCCTTCATGCACACCGAGCGTCACCAGAGATGACCTTATTAGTACATTCTGTGTTCCTTTAAGTTTCTCCATCTGTTCCCTCCTCAGAAGGTCCCTGTACAGACTTTTGCTGCATCCTCGGCCTCAGCTCTTATTCACGTGCTGTCTCTTGTATTCACGTCAAAGAGCCTTGTGCAATGTAGTGAAACTACCTTGTGCTGGGGATCCAAATATCTCTTTCAGCCACTTCCCATCTACTTTCCAGTCGTGAATGGAACTCTGTTCTCCTAGGAAATACCTTTATTGCTTGCGTTCCTGTAATGCCACCTCTGCTGGTTCTGCCGAGCCCTCAGGAGGCAAGGTTCCTCGGAAACGGAGTTGTGTTGCATTGGAATTATTACAAATTCCAACCGCTTACTTGGAAGAACAGTTATCTTACAGTGAATGATGTGAGGAACGTAGCTCTTCAAGGTGATGTGTCTGTGTTTTCGTGCTGTAGAAACACCATGTTGTTCCTGGAATGCCTCCTGTACCAGCACTTGAACTGTACTTGGCTGTTTACAGGGTGCTCCTCCCAAAGCCTGCGGGTGGATGCAGTGGGAATCCTAGGGAAAGGAAGTTGGTCAAGGGTCTGGCCCAGAGAGCACGTACATAAAAGCAAGGAAAGTGCAGACAGAAAGAAGAAAGAGAGAGAGAAATCCTTTTGGGAAAGGTAGTGGCAGTGGTCTCTGCACATCTGTGCTGATCTCAGTGTTGAGTTCGTGTGTGTTTGCTGAATACCTCAGTGAAAGAGAGATGCAAGGAGGTTTGGAGGAGAGCACTGAGAACCTTTGTAAAAGCTGTTCCTTGTGAGGTAGGGGCATGTGCCAAGTGCAGTTTGAAACATTCCCAAGGCAGTGATGGCAGCTGACGTCATGCACCAGTAAGAGGTGCAGACTGACCTCTTGGTGCCAGCAGGGAGAAAATCAACGTGTTGGGAGAGGCAAGAGAGGTCACCTGTGGTTTATGTGGAAAAGAATGACAGACAGGGAAGGGAGAGGTACCACTACAGTAACAAACCCAGCTAACGAGGTTCTTCTAGGGATGAGAATGGTGATGTTACTGTGCTCAGTACTTGATTTCTGGGTGTGACAGCATCCAAGACCCAGTCTGGTCTCAGGCAGTGACTTTGGTTGAGTGAACCAGCAGGGAAACACTGCAGACATTTGTGTGAAGACCACTCATCCTAGTCAGAGTGTGCAGGTTTAGGAATTGAGTCCAGTAGAATTGCTGGTTGTAGCTCAGATGGGCAGGGGAAATAGAAAAGTTTTCCAGCAAAGGAGAAAAGCAGAATGTAGGGGGTGGGTAGCAATCCAAAATTAAGAGCTTAGTTTCTCCTCTTGGGTTAGAACTAGTGCCTAGGTATCCAAGAAACAGCAAAGAAACTGAGATTTTGATTCAGACAGGAAGAAATTGCACTGTGCTGGCTGCATGGATAGAGTTACTGCCCATGTGTTCCAGGGGGAGAGGAGGACAGAGCCTGGAGACCCCAGAATACCAGGAGACAGTGGTCCATTGGGGACAGTCCCTGTCGTGAAGATGAGAGGGAACAAGGAAAGGGAAAAGGGCAGTAAGAATGGGTGGAGAGAGCTGCCAAAACGTGAGCAGGAAGGAAAGAGTAGGCAGGTGTGAAAGGAGGATACTGAAGCGTTAGAGAAGGAGAACAAGCAGGAGGTCAGAGATATTTAGAGTTTGTTTTGATGCTGGGGAAGGGTAGGGTCTATATGAAGGGCACCCATCTGTTCCTTTGAGATAACGGAAGGAAATAGGTCACTAAGGGAGCACACAAAGCGAAGGACGTGGAGAATTAATAGACTGATTGGGTGAGGGAGAGCTTGACTGTGTGCAGGGCTTTGGTTTGTCAAGTGTCACATTTGCTACATGCTTTGTAAATCTACATTTCTTGATTATGTTTTTGCAGTGCGGCTCCATGACAGTATTTCAGAAGAAGGTTTCCATTACCTCGTCTTTGATCTGTAAGTGTCTTCTTTGGCTTTGATGCTTCACCAGTGATGCAGGCACATGGATGGCTGACTAAGAGTGGAATGAAAAACACTTGCGTTAATACTATTCTTGTTTTCTCTTTTGAGAACTGTAGAAACCTCTGGCCAGTTTGACAAAAATCCATTGACTGTGTGATAGGCCAGGCAGGCTCGTGGCAGCAGGTGTATGGTGGGATGGCAAAAGGTGGCTGTCCTGTACAGGCAGACAGTCTGACTTGGGGCTCTGAGGAGCCTGGAGCAGGCTCGAGGGAGGATGTTCTGCCTAAGCTCACCTCTATAGAGCTATCTGGGCACTTTGTGCCCAGTGTGTCAGGAGTATCTTATATGCTGCTGGTGAGATGGCAGGCCAAGGGGTCTGTGCCAGGGTGGTGGAGCTCTACTCTGACTCCCCTGTGCCCTAGCTTGGTGGTGGAGCTCTGCCCTGGCTCCCAGTGCCCCAGGCTGGTAGTGCAGCTCTGCCCACTGGGGCCACTGGTGCCCACACAGGCTGCAGGAAGGGGCTCAGAGGGGCAGCCACGTGTGTTTCATGCAGCCTTGAGCTGGACACCCTGGCTCTGTAACCTCCCTTGTTCCTTTGTGCTCCAGGGTCACTGGTGGGGAGCTCTTTGAGGATATTGTGGCCAGAGAATACTACAGTGAAGCAGATGCCAGGTAAGGCTGTTTCCAGACCCTTCTGTGTGTGTGCCTAGTGTGTTGGCAAATGGAACGAGTTCCCTGACTGTTCCGTGCATGGCTTTGTTCTGACACTTGCTCCCTGTCTGGAAAAAACAATTCCTCTGTCTGCTGTTGGCATAAACCATTGCAGCACTTAGCCTGGTTCCCTGCAGCTCTGGCTGTTGCTGCTCACAGACGCTGTGCTCGGTGGTGAGAGCTGCTGTTGGAGGCTGTGCCTGCCTGCCCTTTCTGGTTGTGGTGATGGCGTGTCCTTAGTAAGTGAGCTCAGGGAAGAGCAGTGCTGGGCTGTGAGTGCTGCCTGCTTGGCCTCTTCCCCTCACCAGGGCTCTAGCACTGCACCACTGCTGTCGGCAGACCCCATCAGTCTGCCTGTGTCTGGATAACGGGTTACAGGGCTTTGAAGGCTGCGTTTCTGCAGGAGCCCTCTCAGTGAGCTGGCTGACACAGTTAGAAAAGGCGTAGTATGTGAGAGCTACCTTTATATTTTAATAGCAAAAAGATTGTGAGCTCTGCCCTTCTTTTTCTGAGCGTGTCCCTTCCTCCTGTGCCTGAGGCCCCCGAAACAGGCTGTGCATGTCCCTCGCCAGTCTGTGCAGGGTGGGTCCTGCGTGCAACAGGAGCTGAGGGCGTACTTGGACCCATCCACCTGCTGGACATGCAGCATTTGGAATGGAAGCCGGGATTCTGCAGCTCCTGCTCTGCTTAAGCAGGGCCTGGGAGGGACCCACTGGTGGCAGCTCACCCCTGTGCTCCTGTCCAATCCTGACCCAGGCTGGAGCAGGGATCGGGAAGCCATGAGAAGAGTGGTAGGAAGGGAGCAGTGAGTGCTACTGCAGGGTAAGCCTGGCAGGCAGCGCGGTGAGGAAGAGGGTGCTGACAGCAGTAGGGGGAAAGTGTACAGCCTGGTGTGTTGGTGTAGGTGCACATGCTGTTGCAGAGCCTGAAGGCCTTTATTTGATGTCCCGGTGGTGCGCTTAGTGCCTCTGTTGTCTGGGCATTGGAGGATGCTTTCAAAGGAGGCATTGCCACCACACTCTTCCCCCATGAGCTGCTGGGGAAGGCCAGTGAGCCTGTCGTCCGATGGAGCTCCTGGCAGAGACTGGAGAGACCTGCAGATGTTTCCAGTGGGGTGTAGAGATGTTGTAGGCACAGCAGCTTGGAATGGTAGACTGTCATTTAAGCTGTTCTGCCTTGAAGTTGGGAAGTTTTGAAGTTATCAGTTGCCATGTGCCTCCTGCCAGCGCCTGTTACCTGAAATGGTCAAGAGCTGGCAAGGACAGACACTGCTCAGGAAACTTATGGCAGGGTTAGGGGACCAGGAGGGTGCTGTGCTACTGTGTGAGCGTGTGAGTCCTCCTCGGGGTGCTCAGCCCTCTGTCAGCTGGCCAGGCCTTGCAGTCCCCGCAAGATGACAGAGTGAGACTCCTCCCTTTCTCTCCCCATGACGAGCTGAATTCCAGAGTGGGCTGGGAGAGTGAGGGAGTGAGGTCCGTGCCAATGCGCCGCACTTGGCTCGCCTGGGACACCTCACACTTTTGCCATTTTTGGCTAGAAAATCTCTCTCGCTCAGCCTCGGCTCCATTCTAATTATACATTTTTGTTTTGGGAGCTGGGAGATATTCATGGACTCCGACCCTGAGGGCTGGACTGCCAGCTCTGAGGAGGTGGGGGTCACAAGCATACAGGGCTTTATCTTCTCTCCCTTTCCTCCCCTCAAACTTTTCCCGTCTTTTCCAGGAGCCAATTTCCCTTTCCTCAAATACTTCACTCATTTCAAATTTGTTCCCCTGAGATGTGTGGAGTCTAGCGAGTGGACTGACAGATCCTGCAGCGGGGACGCGGACCCATCTGAGTGCCTGCGCCTGGGTGCTTGCTGCCCTGCCCTAGTTGTCTAACCCGTGCTCCATCCCATGTTTGCCCTTGGGAGCTGACTAAATGCTTAGTGGAAGAGGTGTTTTCAGCCAGAACTCTCCCCTTGAGTGTGTTGTGTTCTCCTTATGTGATGGGTGTAAATAACATCTTGCTTTGCCACTGTGGTCACAGAAGAGAGCGGCAGACAGGGTTTTTGGTGAGCTGGGGGAGCACAGAACACTGCACTTAACAGGGAAGGAGTCTGCTTTTCAGATCACCAGCCCCTTAAGTGGGATCTGTACTTAAAAGGCACCCAGCAAGCGGGTGTGTGCGCACGTTGTGTATGCAAAGTGCTTGAGCGGCTGCTCTGAAAGCTTTGAGACCTGGCAGGCACCCAGGAGTCCTCATCCTGAATTCACTACAGGAGGTGGCTGCTCTCTGGAAGTTTATTCTTTGCTCCTGACTGTCCTGGCTGAATGTTTCCTGGAGCGGCTGGGGGCTGTTTCCCCAGTCCTGGCTGCTGTTCGCAGACACTTGGCCCTCCTGTGTGGGAGGGCACTGTTGGCTGAAGGAAGAAATGAGATGCTTGGTGTGATGAGGAGAGGAAGAGGTGATGAGGGGTGGGAGAGAGGCTCTGTGGTCCTGCTGGTGATGTGATGCTCGGCATCCTGTTGCTGACTGGGTTGGGTGTGTCCTGCTGTGACAGTCCTGAGCTGTGGCATTCACTGGCCTGGTGAAGGATTTCAGACGGGGGTCTTAGACTGTCCCTGGTACACATAATACAGTTAGGGAAATGGTTCTGGGATGGGATGAGATGCCGTGCGTGTGTGTGCATAACTGTTTGTCTCTCCTTTTATCTTGCAGCCACTGTATTCATCAGATACTGGAGAGTGTGAATCACATTCACCAGCATGATATCGTGCACAGGGACTTGAAGGTAATCTTTCCTCCGTGCCACTGAGGCTGAAGAGAGCAGCCAGGGGATCACTGGAAGAAACAGGACAGGGGTACTGGGTTGCCAGCTGGCAAAGATTTTTTTGCTTGAACTGGGATCAGGGGTTCCTGGAACACAACCGTGCTCCTTCAGAGTCTTCTAGGGGGCGTGCTGAACTCCCAAAGAAGTTTTCAGTCTCCACGAGTCTTGCCAGCTCTCGGCCTCCCAGAGGCAGCTCCAGGACAGAGCAGTTGTGAACCGTGGATGGGGTGGGCTTGGGGTAAAGTTCATTAGAATGAAGAATGCATAGGATGCATTCCACTCTGCCATTGAAGTGAGCTGCAGAGACAAGGGGCAATGGTTGTTCAGTCTGCCAGCGTGAGTTTTCTGCACAGAGCATGTGTATTTTTATTCTTCAGTGTTGCCGAACGCATGCATTGGGCTAGGGCAGAGATGCACAAGAAGGACTTGTTGTGTCATTCCTTTCTTCTCTCATCAGCAGAAGCTCTTTTAATCTAAACCCAAAACTGCTGGCCAGTGAAACACTGAGAGTCAACCATTTGCCATGTTATAAGACAGTTATGGAACCAGAGCCCCCACAGCATAGCTCACGTCTCTTCCCTCATGGTACCAGCTGTACTGGGAGCTGAGTGGCCTCCAGAACGATGAGATTTGTGCGGGAAGGGCTGCCTGCCCTTCAGCCTTCTCTGTCTGAAGCAGGGATGGTGATCGCCACCAGTGGTTGGGTTAAATTAATGCAGGATGACACCTGCTTTAGTGTTGGGTTTGGTTTGTTATACAGTGCACAAGGGGGAAAGTATAACAATGTTTTGCAGATAGTGAGGCAGCTGCAGGCTAGGTGGCTGTGTTCCCCGTGAATAGCTGTTAACCCTTTGTGTTTCTGTCAAACTCCCCTGCAACACTTGTGGCCTTCTGATCCAGAGCACTGTGAAAAGACAAGTGATCTGCTGGGGAATGGCTCTGCTGGGTTAGAGCTGACCCCTGTTCTAGAGAAAGCATCCTCCAAGAGGCACTGCTGCCCAAACCCAAACATTCTATGAAAATCAGTAGTGTTTCCCAGTACGGGATGCGTTTTCTTCGCATCCTGCATTCAGATATGATCAGTTTTGCTTCCCAAGTTTTGTTTGTGTGAAAGCTGTGAATTCTTTTAGAACTTTGTAGCTGCTGGACACTCCCTGCTGCAGTTAATGTTTCTCCTACTACTTGCTGTGATTCACGGAAGCTACCCAGGCCACAGGAGCAACCATTCCTTTTAGCAATAAGAGATGCCCTGCTCTTTATTTATTATTTCTTTCCTTGCTAAAGGCCTGGCCTTCAGGATAAGTGTGTTGTAAGTGCAGATCTGTCTTCAAGTGAAGTTCTGTCTCTTGTACCTCCCTCTCATAAGCCTGTCTTCTGGCTGACATGCTCTTAAAGAACTTCAAGTGTTGAGCTGCCCATGGGGACCATAAGAAATAGGGGAATGCATTCACATCCTTACCAAAAAGTATGTGAAACCCTAGTATATTTGCTGTATGTTGACAAACACACATGTTTGTAGCTGTATTTTAGAGGCTAATAGTGCTCAGCTAGCATAAGCCTGGCCTAAATGTCACTGTTTCTAAGTCAAGCTAAGCCCAGGTGTGATCTGGAGTCAGGAGGGATTTTCAGATTTCCCTGGGCTTCTGCTTTAGGGACTGGCTTATACTGGTGAATTTTCATCAGTGTAGCTTGATTAACACAATCTTTTCCACTTCCCGTGTAGTGAAAAGCCAGTGGCATCCAAATGAGACTCACCTCCCCTTCTGTCCATGCTGCATGTGGCAAGGGCTGCGATGGGCAGGACTGTGGGCCCTATGCTCAAAGCAGGAGCCAGATGCCTGCCTAGGACTTTGAGGCAGGTGAATGGGCAAAGCATCCTGCTGCTGTCAGGCAGAACAGGAGCAGAGGTTTGTGGGGGATTGAACTGGGGAGCAGGCTGCAAAAAATGACCTCAATCAGAGCTGTGAAACCGAGACAAGCTTCTCTTTCCAGATCTCCAGTCTTCCATCTTGCTCAGTCAGAACCTCCAGTTGATATTAATTGCATAAATGATCACAAGGGGTTGGGATGAGAAATCCTATTTGTCCTGCCTGTCTGCAAGCTGGATTTCCTGCAGAGCTGTAGCAACCACCACTGTAAAGGCTCAGGGGTTTGATGGGTCCCATGTTACCAGCTGTGCTAGTGCTGCAGAGGAAGCTCCTGGCTCTCAGTACAGTTTCTGTTAAGCCTTCTGCTGATGTCCTCTGCCGGAACACAATAGGATTTTGATTGGAGCAGGATTTGTGTGAGGGGCAGAGGTCTGTCTCCCTTCCCTGGCACACAGGGCACTGACACGGCTCTTGCCATAGAGATGACACTGGCAGTAGTGAGACAGCGTGTCTGACGCTGCTGTAAATATGTGACATGAAAAAGCAGCTTACAAGAAGGCTCACTGCTGTGCTGAGGCTGAAGCTTTTTCCGTAAGGGATGAAAGCCACTGTGTGTCCAGATGATGCCTTCCCACATTATGGTGCTGCATTTGGCAGCCCCTGTTAGCGTCGTATTTACTTTTCCAGTGCCCTGGGGACTGTGTAATGTTCATGGGGAGAAACATCGCTGCAGACTATTTACCACTGCAGACTGTCTGCTGCAGACAGTATCTTCTGTATCTCCCCGCTTCTCTCCCTGCCAATTACTATCTGCGGGATGGCAGAAGGATTTTGGGTTCTGTGCTGCAGGAACTGTACTAGGAGTGCCCTCTGGTGTCAGCCTGTAGTGCACTGGACTGGGAGGGGCGCTAGCACCCACGCAGGATTTGTGTGATGCTGAGGCTTTCCTGCCACTCGAGGTCAGGGCTGTTCATTGCTGTTGCTCTGCCTTCACCTGAACAGCTTCAGTACACACTGGCTAAATTGGGTCGGCAGGCGGAATGTAACGTTGTGATGCTGAAGCAGGAGGCTTGGACGAGGATGTCAGTCTTCCATTCTTACCTCCTTTCTTCTTTCTTCTCCCCAGCCTGAGAACTTACTACTGGCAAGTAAATGTAAGGGTGCTGCTGTCAAACTGGCGGACTTTGGCCTGGCAATAGAAGTCCAGGGAGAGCAACAGGCCTGGTTTGGTAAGAGTGTTGGAGCTTCCCCGCTGTTGCTCCCCGCTTTTCCTGGTGGCTTGTTGAGCTGCAGCCTCCTTGAGTGCTTTCCATCAGCAATTTGAGCATGCTTGTGTGTATTTGGCATTGCTGCTTTCCAAGCAGCTCAGCCTGTGGGTCCTTGGGCATGAGCCTAAGTACACCAGAGGAAAGAACATGATAAAGACAGAAAAATGTGTATTCCTGTGTTTCTCTCGATTTCTGTTTCTTCTTGGTTCACATTTGTTGTTAGTTTTGGACATTAATGCAGCTGCTAAGTTTAGACCCTGATCTGAAGATCACTGCTGCTCAGGAGCACAAACATCTGGAATTGGGTTTGGTCATTTTACAGAAATGCTTTTGACCTGGCCTTCTTCAGGCACATTTGGGTCTAGCCTTATCTTTGTTTAATTAAAACATAATTAGAAATGAGGCCTGCACAGGCTAAACAGAAGATCTGAGACTCTGCAGTACTGTGGAGGCTCTGGAGAGACAGCTGCTTCTCCTGCTCTGCCCACAGCAGCTGGCAATCGGATAGGCCCCATCCATGTTTTCTAGCTCCAAGCCATTATAGTGATACAAGGCCTGGCACACAAGTTTCTGCCCAGCTGGCTGACGTGGTCCCTCTTCCTTTCCTGACTTTCTTGCAAAACATGGGCAGTTAATCCCATCTCATTTCCTTTCATTTGTGTTTCTCTACTTTGAGTGCTTTACCAGGAATTAACATATACGCAGTGAAGGGTGGGTAACGTTTTTGGGAATTTATTGTTTGCCACTCATGGATTCTGTGACGTGGCAAGATCTCTTCTGCTCAGGTTCTGTAATTGCTTTGTATCCATTTCCTGGCAGGGTTTGCTGGCACTCCAGGCTACCTCTCCCCTGAAGTCTTAAGAAAAGATCCTTATGGAAAGCCAGTGGATATATGGGCATGTGGTAAGATTCTGTCCAAATGTTTTACACTTGAACACCACTTTTTCATGTAGAAGAGCAATTCCATATAACCTCTTGCTGGGAGGGTGTGCAGTGCTCCTTCTTACTGGGTGGAGAAAGGAAGGCATATGTGAGGATAAGCACCTTGTCTACATGAGGTTAACACTGGAG
Organism: Clamator glandarius; assembly: GCA_033459285.1. Lineage (NCBI taxonomy): Eukaryota > Metazoa > Chordata > Aves > Cuculiformes > Cuculidae > Clamator > Clamator glandarius. The sequence goes on from JAUNZM010000009.1 coordinate 4,576,147, forward strand.
CCTGAATTCATTGGAGTCTGGCTCCCGATCTGTTCCTCAGGCCATCTGTCAGATGTTTGGGACTCAGACAGGAGCTGTCTGTGCCATCAGAGCCAGTTGTTCAGATAACTGTTGCCGTTTCCTATTATGCCAGATGCGTAGAGGAGGAAATGTTGCAGAGAGATTATTTTCTTAAAAGGAAAAAAATGAAGTGTAAATTTATCTGGGACCTGTAAGTTTAAAGTTCTGTGATACTCATGTTGCCTGACAAAGACTAGATGGTTCTCTGCAGGCCAGGAGTGTTAGCTTTGTCAGTGGCATTTTTGTCCCAGGACTGTGCTCAGTAGGCCTCTAAATCCCTAGTCCTTTAAGGGTCCCTAGCTGCCCAGCAATCCCCAGAGATGTGGTTTCATTTCATTCTGGGAGCTGTGGTTCAACAGCCACGCTTGCCAGAGGAGAGCAGAAGGGCATGGTGCACCTTGTTCTCGCTCCTGGCAGCCGGACATGAAGTGCCAGTGTGAGGTTCAGCAGAGGAGAGGTTTGTACTGTCTGTTTCTATCTTGGAAGGCTACGTATGAGGGCAAAGGAAGAGATAGAGCAGTCATTGCTTTGGGGACAGTCAAGAGGGAAGGAAGAGGGTCTGAAGGAGCAATTGGCACGTTAGCCTAACCATAGTTATCTGTGTCTCTCCCTCCCAGGAGTGATTCTGTACATATTACTAGTGGGGTACCCTCCCTTTTGGGATGAAGATCAGCACAAACTCTATCAGCAGATCAAAGCCGGAGCCTATGACGTAAGGGCACTTTCTTGCTGAGTACCTGCATGGGTGTAGAAGCCATCCAAAACAAGGCACTATCTTACTCGGTGTGCAGCAGCAGGCCCCAAGCTACTGTGCAAAGCAATGTTTGGCATGTCCACAGACCTCATTGTCTTCACTGCTTGGATACAGTTCTCTCGGGGGTTCTGGAAGGATGTGTGGGAAGCATCACAGCCGTCACTGAGGTGTTGCTGGTCATTAGGGAGATGCAGATGGTGGGAAATTGTGCCTCCTAGTGCATTTACCACAAGGCGCTGCAAATATAGCCAAGGCAAACTCTTTTGAGGGAGCAGCAGGAGGGGGGAATGAGGGAGCCTGTCTTTGTCAAGGCCTGTTTAAAAGGATGGGGAGGTATTGTGTGGAATAGTAGCTTAAATTATGCCCTCTGGTCTCCTCAGTGCCATAGTGGAATTTCTTCTAGCTATGGAAAACATGGAGCCCAGTGAGGAGACTGAATGGCAGGGGCCTTTGAAGGGGCGGCTTTGCAGTGGGCATCAGCCTCCTGGGTTGGAGCCTCTGGTAGAAAGCCAAGTGGTTTGTGGAACTGTTGTCAGAGCATGGCACAACTGAGGTGTAGGAAGATGCCTGAAGGAGAGGAGTAGCAAGGAGGTTGATCGTGGGGAGCAAAGGTTGAGTTCAATGTGGTTTTGGTACCACAACTTGAATGTTTTATGTGGATTCTTCCATGTAAGGAGAGGCTTGGGAGGGAAGAAGGAACTCCAAAAATCGTAGCTCAGGGCCTGTGGACAGGAATATCAAGAGGAAGCTGAGGAGTTCATTTTGTTGGCTGTCTTGTGATTTGTACTTAAAAATGCGAGGGTTCTGCTGGACCCCAGTTACCTGCCAGCTTCTGTGCCTGAGAGCACAAGAGCAGCTGTGCGGTGAGAACAAAGAGCTGCTTGACCCCTGTTGTGGCTCAGTGGCTTCCTGAGTGAAAGAGAAGTGATGTCTTTGTCCTTGATAGCCTTAAATGGACTTCTCTTGCCTTCCTGCCCCTCTTGTGTCTGTTTGCTTGTTCTCATCTGAAGTGGATTTGCAGTAATTACATCAGTGGGGATTGTCCAAGCACTGCAGGGGCTGGATGTCTGACTTGAGAGAGGTGCCTGATCCCTCCTGGCTCTTGGCTGGATTTAGGTTCTTACGTGTAAAAGGAACAACTTCCAGTAGATTTCTCCCCTGTTCTGCATGTTAGAGAACAGCACCAGCTTTACTGGCGTGCCTGCCCCAGTGTCCTTATGCAGCTCACAGTACAGACTGTTCTGTTCTCTCTTGACCACAGAGAAGTGGCAGCTGTGCACTGGGCTTTGTGCTGTTGGGTTGGGGTTTGCAAGGCATTTCCATGAATACTTTGGAGCTTGGCTGGAGGGAGAGTGTCCTGGCTGGAAGCACGGTATCATCGTTTTTGAGCAGTATCTTTTAATGTTTGCAGAAAATAGTGTAATGCCTTGCTGATGGGAATGCAGAAATAAGATCATACATACATCAAGCCCTGTGAGCGTATCTTTATGACCCAACTAAGGGAGGCATAAAATGCAGAAGAAAGGAGACAGGATCAACTTCTTCTAAATGATGTAGTAAAGAAATGTTCTTGGGTTAGATCAGGGGACAGGGGACTCTTATTCCAACAACACATTTGTTTCTGTGTCCTCAAGTTTGCCTGTGTTTGCACACTGGGTTCATGGGAGTGAGACACGCTGCATTTAATCTCAGCACACTGCCATCTGTACCACGTGCTAGCATCCGGGGGATGGTGTGAATATCTCATCTTTAATGTTACTGGAGTTACAGGAGAGAGCAGTTACCCTTCATGGATGATCAGCAGCACATTCTTCCCTTTGTTTCCATGCTGCTGTGTTCTCACCAACTGTTACATCTTTCTTGCTCCCTAGGAAATGGTTTCTGGTAGGGACTCTGCTTGTTAGCAGCTTGCTGGTGGGTGCTGTGCCTAAGGGACTGCTGCTATTCCAGGGTGTTGTGCTTCATTGTAGGGAAGGTACTCCTGGTGGGGTGTTCGCTGTTATCAAGGTTTGCTTTCAATAGGTTTTGCTATAGTGTTAGTTATTTTGCATATGCTGTTAGAGCTTTTTAGCATGCTGGAGGAAGAGCAAAGGTGGGATGAAAAAGATAGTGCTTGAGGTTTTTTGTGTCAGAACTCAGCTAACAGGAGCTGTGACTTTACTTTTTTGACTGTTGAATGTGAAAGAAATTAAAAGATCAAAGTGATTCTGAAAAAGTCTTTAAACTGTTAATCCTCCTGCCTGTGTCTGGTGACTGGCACGAGTGTCCTGCTGGCTGTACCAGGCGTTTCATGATTCTGTACAGTTTTTGTTCAGTACGGGTTTTCACAAAACCTGCTGGTTTTTGCAAATGTGTTAGCCCTGGTACTAAAAGGGCAAAAGCTGGAACTGAGCTGTGTAGGAGCAAGAATGTCTTCTAGTAGGAGGTGTTTTCAGTTCATTGTCTGTTCCCTCTTCCTCTTTCAGTTCCCATCACCGGAGTGGGACACTGTAACTCCTGAAGCAAAGAACTTGATCAACCAAATGCTGACGATAAACCCAGCAAAGCGCATCACGGCTGACCAGGCTCTCAAACATCCATGGGTCTGTGTAAGTGTTCTCCTCTCTTACAGATCGATTTGGGGTTTGCCCTGACCAGATGTGTCAGGAAGACTGAGGATACTGAGGAGATCTTAAATCTTTCCAAAAGTGTTCTTTTGGAGGCTGACCTCACACAAGCTAGCTGTTGTAGAAGTTGTGTAAATATCCATAGTCTCTCTTTTTCTCCACATCTCCTCTTGTAATCCATGTAATCCTGAAATATCCAGTGCAGCTGGGCATCGGGACACATATTTTAGCATTATTTTCTTATTATCTCTACTTCAATGTATTGCACTGCATCTTTACAGCATGGGAATGTTTCTGCTCTGCTGCAGCTGAAGTGGCTGCAAACCCAAAATCAGCAAACAGCTTTTGGCTGTTCTGTGTGTTCTTTCTGCCTTGTGGACCCCCCAACCTGAGTATTTTCCACCTTTTGCAAAGCTGGCAAGGAAACCTCATAATGCAGCTGGGAGTAGGTGCAGGGGTGGGCAGCAGTGGTACCCGTCTTCTCTGTGGGATGAAGTGGTTCCACTTAAGTCTAACCAGAGGCCCCTGTAACACCATGGCTTGGTTCTGCTTTCCAGGAAGTGTCTGTGTGTTCCTTCACATGTTTTTTTTCATGGGAAACTGTGGTGATTTTTTCCCCTCTGCCACAAAAGAACAAATTAGCAATTTGAATTTATTTATACAAACATGAGTGTGGTGTCAGCTCCAAAGTCATGCAGGTTCCTTGGAATTCCAAACGTCAGACTAGCTGAGGCTTTACACTTCTATATTTTGCTCTGTGCATGCTTGTAATCAGCAGCAGTTTTACCTTTTGACTTCTATCCCAGTGCCGGTAACCAAAGCTGTACATATTATGATATCTCGCTCCCTGTGGCAACACAATATAGACTGGTTTGAAAGAGTTATGGGAGTTGGATTGCACTTCACAGCCATTTTATCCTCTCACCCAAACTGCTTCCTGTTGAGTCTGGTGTTTCCGTTTGCTCAGCAGTTCCTGTGTGTGCACCATAAGTTCTCTTTCTGGAGATGTATTGCTCTTCTGAAGCAAACGTCGTAGGAAATCCTAACAGTTTAACTGAGATGCTGAGTTTCTTAGCATCACTGAACTCTGAAATATGTGTCCAAGACTCTTAAGACCACAGTGGACATCACTCTTGCTCCTCAGGAGTCTGAATGAACAGTGAGCACCAAAGTTATTAAAAAGGACATTAAAAAGCTCCCTTCTCCCTCCACGCTGCCATGGGTATTGCAGCCAGTGTCTGGCTTTGCTGACAGGATCAAAGCAGACACTTCCCTTGAAACCGGGTGAATATGAGCAGGTTTACAGTTCTTTGGGGTACTGCAGAAGTTTTTCCAAGCAGAAGAAAGGTAATGGAGGATTTGAGCATACTCCTTTCCTGAGTTAGTCATTCACTCACTGTCCTTGTACAAGGAATGCAGGCTGGGGCTCTGTGCAAGAGCAACAGATGCTTTGGCATCAGTCTCTGGTGCCCTCGTGCTCTCAATGCCTGGCAGTGCTTCTGTGAAGTTGTCTTTTTGCAGCTGATGGGATCCTGTGGGGGATGGGCATGCATCACTGGCTGGAGGTCATGCTCAGGTTTTGCATGTGTGCAACACAGCTGTATGGTCTTTCCTCTTACACGCTGAAAACCTGCTTCTGCAAAACTGAAGTGAAGGTTCCCAAGGCCTCTGCCAGTTGGGCACTTAGAGCCAGGGAGGTGCCATGTCCAGGAACGCTGCCACTCATTAGTGTTCCTTGAGCTTGTTCCTTGGACTTGATCTTCTTACTGTCTTAATCCACTGGTGTGGTTGAAAGACCAGGAATGTTAATTCCCATATGCACCTCAGCCACAAGAGTTTCCTGAGCACAATCCTGTAACAGCCAATCTTGACTTAACCTGTCTTCCTGTGCTGGGAAGTCCCTGAGTTCTGAACCAGTTGCAGCCGTTTGCATCCATACAGTGTTGAGAATTTTGTCTGTATCATGGTTGTGTTCAAGTGCAGGAAACGCCCTGACTTGGTTTTGGTTTTTGATATTTTGCTGTTCCTGTCTTTCAGCAACGATCCACTGTTGCTTCAATGATGCACAGACAGGAGACTGTGGAATGCTTGAGGAAGTTCAATGCAAGAAGGAAGCTAAAGGTAAGTGTATGTTAGTTTGCCTTGTTTGGTTTTAATCCTCTGAATTTGAGGTTAATGCCTTGCTAGCAGCAATCTATTTGTTTATGATCAACTTACCAAGGACAGTGAAGTACCTTGTGTGGCCCTCCAGCACAGAGTACTGAACTGTACTGAGGAGCTGGGTAGGTTCTTTCTCTGCAGCCATGCATTTCCCATGCCTCTTCTGCTACACAGTCACTCCTCCTGCTTCCTGAAGGGAAGCTGAAATAGAGCAACTAGTTCTGAAATCCTGGGGCTTTAGATTCTGATCGCTCCATGCCTCACAGAAATAGTTTATGGATTGCTCATAGGTGGGACAAAGCCTCTGCCGGTGCGTGGAACAGCTCTCTGCTATCTGAAAGTGAGGAAGCAGCCAGGTGTCCAAGTGTAACTCCTCGTGACATTTTAGATGTCCTAGGCCATTCTGCCCGGCCTGTAGAAAGGCAGGACTTGGAGTGGTCCTGTCAGCTCCGACAGCCACATGTGGAAATCCTGAATACACTGGGACTGCCAGGGTGCCACTGGGGTTCCTCTGCTTTGGCACCTGATGTGCTGAGGTCCCCACAAGTTAGCCCAGCCCCTCTCTTAAGTAGTGACACCCTCCGTTACCTCCACTTTCTCCTCCCCACAGGGCGCAATCCTCACCACGATGCTTGTGTCTCGGAATTTTTCAGGTAGGTTCTCACTGTTTCTGTCCCTTCCTTGGTTTTGTTTTGTGTGGATGAGTCGGGGGATATTTTAACCCTTTTGGGGTTGAGGAGAGGGGGAGGAAACATGCTCATAGTCTGTCATGGTATAATGGGAGTTGCTTTGTCTCGGTGGTGACCAGTGTGAAATATGAGTTGATTTGTTTGGGGAGGAGCACTTGGCTCTCTAGTCCGGTACAGAAAGAAGCCAGTTGCCACAATCCAGTCATGATATTTTGTTAACAGCTTGTTTCAGGAAAATTCTAGCTGGCCTTTGTTAGCTTGCCTGTCTGGACCCCACATCAAGAACCTTAACTACGTAGCAGTGATTCCTTTAGACCTGAGGTAGGGATACAGCACAAGTGACAGTATTGGTGAGAACGAGGACAGGAGCTTTTTGGGTATTGTATTCCTTAGACTCATCACAGATATGGGTCTGAAGCACGAAGCTTTTAGAGTTTTCCTCCTTGGGATCTCAGGCATGGTTTTCATCCTTTTAAGCTTAATGAGCGGTAGCCTAGCTCCTGCCCAGATGCATTACGTAGGGCTCTTACTGAAAATGCAAATCCCAGCATGCAAATATGTGCTTTCTGGAAGATGACTGTCTTGGCTCAGCACATCGAGGTGATGCAGTCCTGTCTGAGCTCATTCCCATTTGGGTGGAAAGCCTCTCTTTGCAAGGACTTTTGCTTTATGGGATCGTTCACTTTCCTGGCCCTCTGTGCCATTTTTTTTTCTCATGTAAAAAGGGCAATCACTGAATGCATGAGTTAGAGCTTTATTGCAGCAGACTGCAGTTAATTCTAAGTGTCTGCTGAGTGGTTTAGAAGCAATGATGAATGCAATGGAAGTGTACTGTTTCATCTGGCCATGTACTGATGGTGGGTACCAATTCTTGTTTTCTTGGTGATGTTACAGTGCATTTCTAATCAGGATGGAAACTTCTGTGAGATGATCAACCCATACTGAGAGTGCATATTTGTGTATTTGTTCTGTGAAATCAAGGCAGCATTTTTAACCTCCTGTATGGTGATTTAAAAAAAAAAAACAACTTAGAGAGGGTGAAATTGAGCTACAATTAAGGACCAACCCTCAGCAGCTTCAGCTCCATTTTCCTTTGGTTATTGCGTTCAGGAGAACCTATGCCAACATGTCAAGGCTACTCATGGCAACAGCAGTTCCTCTCTGCTGCATTTCTGATATTTCTGCCTTTAAGAGACAACACACTTTTTCTCCATTTATCTGTCCTGTGATTGTGCTGTTACAGAACTTTTCAACTCTGCACTGTTTTCTGAGAACGACTGAAATAGCTGGGGAGCAGTGGCACAGTGATGTGGCTTCTGCAGTACAGGAGTGAACGTTTTGCCAGGCTTTCAGCTGGTGTGGATGCTTTCTGGTCATTTCACGCAGCTTGTTGTTATTTCACTTCATTGATGGTTCTGGAATAGTCAGGGGTTTAATTTTTTGAAACAGCAGTTTTAGCTCCGTTTTTAGTCTGCAAATGTTGTCACTTCGAATGAAGCTGCAGAAGTGCCTGGGTAAGGAAATCTCCCGTGGCCTAAATTTGGAGTGCACAAAATGCCTGGGAGAAGGGCTGTCCTTGATAGTGTGTGACTTATTCAGGATCGAGGAGGAAAGGACTCATTCTACTCGTTCTTTTGTCCCAAGGGCTGGGGCTGCTGCATCTGTTTCAGTTTGCAGCTGAAGACAAGGGAGTCCCAGGTGGCCCATAGTGAGGGCAGGGCTCTCGGTGCCACCGAGCTCTACCCTGAATGTGAACTGTGCCCCTAGGTGATGAGGCACCATGAAACACTGCCCAGACAGAAGTGGTGGAAATTTATAGCCTCTAAGGACAGTAGCTGTTTCTAAGGTTGTGATGATTTTTGAATGAGAGGAGATGAGCCACTCCTGTTATCCTTGCAGAATGTGTATAATATGAGCGTGACTTTTTAAAGGTTTTGTTATTTTTTTTTAGTTTACCGAGGTCTTTAATTGTGCAGTTGAAATACAAAACTCTGCTAGAACTGAGCAATAAATGCTTGCTAACTGAAAGGAAAAAATGAGAACGTCCTTGTGGTAACTCTGGGTAGAGCTCAGACTTTTCCTATCATGACAGGCCATCTAGCTGCACTCGGAATGTGCTGCAATAGTATGAGCTTCTTTCTCTAGCGACCTCAAGAGGGTTTATTTTCTCTTAATTGGGTGTCACTGTTCTGTGGGCCTGTAAAAGCCCCCTTCCTGGCAGACGTGGAGCTGGATTTATGTAGAGAGAAGCTTTTTGCTGTCTGGGGATGAGATCCTCTAAAAGTTTCTTCCCACGTGTTTTGAACCAAGAGGAACATGAAGCCTCATGTGACACTGGTATCAATTAATTAGGTGCAATAGTATGATCTGCATGAAATAGGAGAAGATGTCTTTAATCCTGCTGTCATTACTGTCTCCTCTGTCACGCATTTTGTAGTGTGCAGTTCCTTCATTTGACAGTGTAGGTTTAGCTTGTGCCAGACGGTGTGCTTGAAGAGTCTGTAGCAGTGCCATCTCTCTTCTTTTCCCATAAAAAAAAAATCTTACTTATTACACAGCAAAAAATTCCTGTTCTTTTGTGAGTAAGCTGCTGCTTGCTGCATTATGCTTTGCTGGTTTGTGTGTGTGTACATACATATTTTTATACTCAGATGGGAATTTGGGTTCTTTCCTTAAATCAAAGTTAGAACTGTGCAAGTAACATACCTGAAGTTTCTGCTGGTTTGTGGTAGTTGTGTAGGTACCATTCATTGGGGGCGAGAAATTTATATCGCCTGGCTCCTGTAGACACTAACCTGGTGTGGATTCAAAGGGTGAATAAGGAGAGACAAGGTTAACAAAATCTTTACAGAGAGCTTTGAATAAATATGAGATCAGTGAGAACCACACGTCTTAAGCAGAAGATGAGGTCTTATCTAATGAAAAATCAAGGTTGCTTTAAGTGATTTCTCTGTGTAGAATTGTTTAGTTTTAAAAGACCTTGAAGATCATAGAGTCCAGCCCTTAACCTCACACTGCTGAATTCACCACTAAATCATATCCCAAAGTGCCACATTCACACTTGTTTAAATCTTTCCATGGATGGAGACTCCACCGTTGCTCTGTGCAGCCTCTGCCAGTGCTTCACCACCCTTTCAGTGAAGTAATATTTCCTAACATACAGTCTGAACCTCCCCTGGTGTAACTTGAGGCCAATTCCTCTTGTCCTATCACTTGTTCCTTGGGAAGAGAGCCCAGTGCCCATCTTGTTACAGCCTTGTTTCCATGGGATGCTGGCAGGGCGAGTGATGTGTGCCAGGCAGAGACGCCAGCCAGAAGGGGACTGGCAGGCAGGCTGCACGGGGCAGTGCCACATGGTGTGGGACAATGTAGAGGGGCTTGGCTGAATTTGCTGTAACACCCTACAACGTGATTTTGGCTGTCATCTACCCACAGAGAAAAATGTGAGGTTCTGGAAAAACTGCAGGAAATGTGGAAAGTGTTACTTCCCAGCCTGTGTCTGGGTCACTCCCAGGACAAATGGTGGTGCTCTTTTCTTTCCTTCTCTGGTGTGTTCTTTTCACTTCAAGGATTTCACATTTGTGATATTTGTTACATTGGAGAACCCCGTACTCCTTTTGAAGCGTTGTAAGGCCGTAACAGTTTCTTGTTTTCAGCAGTTGTGTGAGATGCCTTGACGTATGTGTGGTGTAAACACTGGACATTTTCTAAAGCCAGTGTCACCTTGTTCTCCTCCTCACTTGCATGTGGAATCAAACTGGGCTTTATGGTACTTTCGAAGTGTCAAGAACTTGTCTGTTAAGATTCAGTCTTGCAGTGCTTTGGGGAGTGTGTGTACGCACAGCAAAGGAACTGTTGTTGGGCAGATGAGTTTCTTGGGTCAGTTTGTCTGCCCACCTTCATGTGTGCACATTGGAGCATTGTGTTTTGACACGTTACACTCAGCAGTCATCTGCATGACGTTCTTTGAGTGGTCTTGGGTCGTTTCTGAGAGCAGGAATTGAAGGCAGAGTCCTGACGTAGGAAGACCAGTTCAGGGACTGTCATAACCTTATATCAGGTGCTGCCTCTTTACTGTGAGGAGCCGCTGTGGGCACTCACAGCAGCTCTGCTGGTACCACCTGGTTAGTGCATGTCTGCAGGGTGTGTGGTAAGGAAAGCAGGATGGGAAATGCTTTTGACATAAAACCTTAGTGGTTGCTTGGATATAGCAAAAACATTTTTGCCTATTGGTGCTGCTTCTAGAGAGAGGCTGAGCAATCTGTGCACGAGGTTGTTGGCTTGTTTTTAGGAGTCATGTGTTTCAACAGCTATGTAAGCCTTGTCTTAGCACTTGGCCTTTTCTCTGGGCATCATCTGTGCTGGCGCTAAAATCCGGGTCAAGTACCCAGAGCCATGTGCTCCCCAGCAGCTGCTTGGAGAGGCTTATCTGTATCCTGGTCTCTAGCATGTTGTTCCTGAATACGGAAGGTGTGCATTGTGTCTGCTGTGGCTGTAGACGGGCTCTCGTTGTTGTCAATGTACTGCTTTGCTCTGAGAGATGGGGCTGTGTTGCAGTCCCATGTGCCTTCTGCCAGGCGTTTCTGATGGGTTCCCTGCCCGTGCTCACCAAGCTTTCGCTTCCAGTGCTGGTGCCAGGTGTTAAAATTGAGCATAGCAGAGCATCATTATCTTCCAGGGAAGAAAATCATCCAAGTCCCTCTTTTCTTATTCTCTTTTTTTGAGTAGTTGTCAGATACTGCCTTTTGTTTCCCTGCAGTCTCTTATTTCAGCTCTCCAGATGTTCCCCCAGAGTCCCTGTGGACGGTAGTCTGCATTATCAGTGCCCCCATTATGAGCAAGATGTTTTGGGTAAATGGCTGCACTTGAGGGCAAAGCTTTATCCTCTTGCAAAGGTCTGACAGATTTTTGAAGCATTTCACCCTGTTACTGCTGGCGCTTCTGGCTGGGGTCATGGGGTGGGAGTGGAAGATAAAAACAGAGGAGCTCTAACCTAGCATTTCAGACTTGGTCTTCCTGGGATGGTGGAAGTGGAGCTTTTTTGCCTAATGAAGTGACTAGTAGATGGGTGATTTGCTATTAGAATGGATTTGATTAGTGACTCGGCCTGTTTTCCAGGTCTGGTGTTAGGAATTGCCAGGTTGGTTGTCCTGAAATCTTGTGTGGCTTTGAGGGAACTGGGCAGAGAAAGAACAGCCTTGAATCAAAAATCTGACTGACTTCTGCTTCTCCCCACAGCTGCCAAAAGCCTGCTGAACAAGAAGTCAGATGGAGTGAAGGTAAGTTCTTGCTTTCCCATTTCACTGTCTCTTGTACCACCTGAACAGAAGGCAGCCGCTTTCTCTTGTGCCCGTCCCTTTCTTGGGTAAAACCACAGCTGCATCTTGTGACTGGGATTATGTTCAGTCTATCATGATGCCCTGGGTGGGATCTTAGTGTTCCTTACCTGCCCTTCATACATCACACCACTAACTACGTGTACTGTTGTAGCAGCAAGGTTTTTTTTCCCCCTTCCCTGAAGTATGTAGATCTGGTCAGTGCTGAAGGTTAGAAGGACCAAGGAATTGTGCGTGACATGTGCCTCTGACTCATCTGTTCTGTTCAGAGCAGAATGCTTCTGAGTACCTGGATTGTGCAGAGAGGGGTGGTCAGTGCCTATTGGGACCCAGCAGACCCCATGGAAATCTTTTTCTGCCCCTTTGGACAGATGCTGAAGGTTGAGCTCATAAGAGGGGTGGGGAAGAAGGAGCCTCTAAATGTTCACATTTGGATGGAATGGATCTGAGTCTTATGTTAGAGTTTGGTCTGCATCCCTGAGGGCCAGGCAAGCTCCTGTTTCTTTCTAAGGGGAATTGTTTTTCCACACTTCAGTTGTGCTCTGTGTGCTTGGTCATCCTTTGGTTCTGGAGGTCAAACAGGCCATTCCCAAGACTGTGCGTTGTTGCAGGCAGTCGCCCTTCACCACCTGGTACTGGAGCAGAGGCAGTTACAGGTTAGAGCACTGTCTTCTTACTGTTCCAAAGGATTGCTGTCCTTCATGTGGGAAAGTAGGGCTTGGTGTATTTGTTTGCATTCCCATTTGAAGCCCAAAGCTCTTCCCGTGGCTCGTAGGTGGAATAATTCATCTCCTGGCTCTGCACCGTGCACAGCCTCCCTTCTCCCTGTGCTGGAGGCTGATGCACACGCTGCAGGACCAGCGCACTTGTTCTCCCCTGCTCTCTTAGCCCTTTTCCATTTTAACGGGGCTCTGTTTCCAGAGGGCTCATGAAGGCTGCTTGAAAAAAAAGAGGTGCTTCCAGAGGACTTGTTTGGTTTGGGGACTGCTCTGGCAATTCTGCCATTCTCTGCTTTCACGACACCAAGTCTTTTGGTCTTTTTGACCAAAACACTACGTGGAACTGCTGTTCTTGCCCTCAGACACTTCTCTTTAAATGTGCCTTTGCACATGCCTGCCTCTTGTGCAGACATGCACGGGCACGCTAATACAGCAAATGTTTGAGTTGTCACATCTGTTGAGATGGAAAGCAGTACAGTAAAATCCCGGTGAAATAAGAATGGATGATGCCAAATGTTGTGAACTGAGAACCAGCAGGTAGGTGCTTCAAAATCTCAACGTGGCAGGGGAGAAGCAGCTTGAAAAGCAGCAGGTAACAACGGATCTACGTCTGTTTTGTCACCTACCTAGAAAGAACTGTCTGTGCTCTCAAGATTCTTGACTTCTAACAGGATTTCAGGGACTGCTACAGCTTGGCCCAAAGCCTTCATGAAGTGCAAAGATGATGTGCACGCAGGTTTTAAGGCACAGCGTCCTGGTCATGTCATTAAAAAAGACCTGTGGACTGGAGACTTCCCACTCCTCAGAGAACTTGTGGTGTCTGGTTCACTGAGAATGTTGTGCCTTCCTCTGTGAAAAGAGTGAAGTTGGATTTGCTGTTCTACCTAGTTTGAAGCATTCTTCAACTCTTCGCAGTGTATGTTGTCCCTGGTAGATAGAATTGAATACTTGTGGTTAAGTAGAAGGTAGATTTAGAGAGCGTAGCATTAGCTGTCTGTGGTGAACAGGGATCCCTCTGGGAACCTCTTCTCTGCTTCCCCAATGACACTGGAGACCTGCAACCAAGAGTCCATGCAACCTCCTTGCTCTTAAGTGTTGGAGCAGCCCCGCTCTGCAGTGTCAACCTGAGTGGTGTCCACAAGGAACATCTCATGCTCCCAACCTGGGCTGAGCGCCCTTAGAAGAGTTGGTTAAGCTCCTAGTTTTCCCTAAACAGCATCTGTCTTCATGTGGGACTGTTAGAAGTCTGGCTGGCTTACCCCTGGTGCTGAGTTTGAATGTGAGCAGGCAGTGGTGTGCATGCTTGTAGTACATCCTTAACGCTTCTAGGGTGTTCCTAGGGCTACATTCCTGCCCCCTGCCTTGCCTTTGCTGTCTACATGTTTAGGGCTGCTTCCCACTAGTCATCCCATGGAATCATAGCATTTTACCACTTGAACTTGCTTCTGGGAGCAGTCCTGGCCCACCTAGCTGCTGGGAGGCTGTCTGTGCCGGTCACTGCCTGCTCATCGTATGTTGCTCCTGATGCAGGGAACTTGTCATTGTAGCCCCTCTGGTTTTCTCATCCTGGATAGTTCTGACAAACCGTTTGGGCAGTGACTGGCTAACAGCATCTCATCTTGCGTTCCTTACAGCAAGCAGTGATTTTCTGCCCGTTGCAGTAGCACAGAGCACAGATACTCTGAGTGGAACACCAGGCAGATTTTCAGTTTTGGGGTATCCCTTCACTCCCACTTCCGATATCAATAACATTACATCAGATGTTGGTTTAGAACCAGCATCGCATGCTGTGATTTAACTGCAGTCTGCTGACCACATGCTGTGTGGCTAGGCTGTTTGTCATGTTCCCTGCAGAGATGGAGACTCATGGTTTGGTTGGTGGTTGGATTTTGCTTCTTAAAACCTCCTTGGACAATAATTCCTTGTGGTGATTTGAGAGAAAATTCATTTCTGTTTCTTCACTGGCTTTGTCTGGCCCAGGGTTACTGTGCTCTGTGCGGGTGGTCCTGCAGACATCCATGCAGAAGGCAAGGAGTGTTTCTTCCACTAAAATGAATGGCCCACTGAGAAAACCATGACCAATATGCCTCAATAATTTTCTGTTAAAGGTATCTTTCCCATCCTTTTGGCTGGAATTCAGAGTTATCTTTGTTAGAATCTTGCATTATTTGACTATAAATGCAGCAGAAGTTTCTATTCCATGATAGCAGGTAAGTTTAAGGGAGGCCTCAGTCTTTCTCCTGCTTTGTTCCCAAGAACTGCATGAAAATGTGTTGGTAAATACCAATGTGAGCAGTTGCTAATTTAGTATAATCAAGGGAGGAATGATCTAGAAGTCCTAGGTGGTGATGTGAGTGGTGCTGAGCTGATGGTAGGAGAAGCCCACAGTTTTTGTTTCTGGAGGCATCAGCTATAATGCGTTGCTGAAGCAAGCCTAGCACATTAGAACAGTTGGAGATGCATGCGTTGTACTTGCATCACACCTTTTTGAAAGGCAGGGGAAAGCTTTAAATCAAGAAACATACTTTATTCTGATACAGGTGTCTCCACGCTGAGGTTATTTTGATGAATTTCCATGGGTATGAACCTCTTCTCCATCAAATTCCTTTCCAAGATCTATTTGAAGCACTGCTGTTTGTCATCTCACAGTGCTGCTTCTCTTTCAAGTACTAATTCTGCTAATTGGGAGATATTTCATCAGCTTGGCACTTGAGAACTTTTCCATTATCTTAAATAATGAATGATTTAAACTGCCTTGAATCTTAAATTGTCCCTGCTCACCAAACCTTTGGTAGTGCTGTGCTCCCTGCTTCAGGAAGAATTTGGATCCAGGCTGGTGGAGTAGCAACCAGGAAGGCCCAGGTTTTATCCCCAAGGAACACTTTTCTGCTCCAAGTGCCGGGTGAGGTTGGCACATGCTGGGGGATGCGTTGCAGAGCCATGTAACGTACCTCGTATCTTCTGGCCACCACTGTGGGCCCCAGGTATTTTTCTTAAGATTCTAAATTTATTAGTAATGTTGTTAGTGGCCATTTGTAAGTTTACTTTAGGTAGTTTCAGGTCAGATCTTCTTTCCTGTTCTCCTTTCTGCTAGTGACCTGGCCGTGCATCAGAGAGGGAGGCGTTGAGGTCCAGGCACAGGTAGGCACTCAGCTGAAGGTTCTGGGCACTTTGTCCTGTCTCTGACCCTGTCAGCCCT
This sequence comes from Clamator glandarius, assembly GCA_033459285.1. Classification (NCBI taxonomy): domain Eukaryota; kingdom Metazoa; phylum Chordata; class Aves; order Cuculiformes; family Cuculidae; genus Clamator; species Clamator glandarius. Next base: position 4,591,670 of record JAUNZM010000009.1, read on the forward strand.
GGATTCCCTGTAGCCAGTGTTACAGCCCTGCTGATGGGGTTTGTGTCTCTGGGCAGCAGTGCTCTTCCCTTTGTCCCAAGGGAATTACCTCCTACTGGTGTGAGGATTCATGTGTTTTTAGTTCTAGCAGGGCCTGTCAGACCCATCTCTATCATCAGAATTTGTTAGTGCACAAAGTGCTATTTTTAGTTAAATATGTGATTGTAAGTATTATAAATCAGTTCCTCTCCAAGCTCTTTGTCAGTTCCTTCTTCTCTTCTTTTCCTTTTTTTCTGAGCACTTCAGCTTGTGATTAGGGGATACAAAACTATAGTGGGTTTCAGGCCCCACGTACTATTCTCTGTAAACAACAGCTTGTGGGGAGAGCTGTGGGATGTAGATTACAGCAGCATTCCCTTGCAGTGCTCTGCAAAATGTGTCGATTCCCTGCCATTTCTCTGCTGCATGCACACTGGTTTTGTCCCCAGTAAAAGCTGGAAGGGCAACTCTGCTGAAAGAGTCCAAATCCAGATTTTTGGTGTGATGTAGAACCCACTCTTCACCTTAACCTAACTGCAAGGAGGCCCCACACCCCATTTATTCTGCTGCTTGTAAGTAACATTGCAGTAAGGGTATTTCTGTACGTGCTCAGAGTGATTTACCCTGTCTGTTCCCAGCTGTGATGGTGTGCTGAGGGGACAGTGGCTCTGCAGGTTGTCTGCTATCGCCTGCTGACTCCTCTTGGTTGTTACCTTAACAAGATTCTCCCTTCAGTGTTGTTGTAGAGAATCTACTTTTCTTCTGAGATGAATCCCAGAATTTCACACAAATACAGTAAATAGAATGAACAAACTTTCATCCTAGGGTTCGAGAGGAAAACGTCTGTAGCGCTTGGGAGAATTTTTGTCGCTCAGACATAGGGAAATCCTTCCAGAGAACAATGAGGGACCTTACCAGAGGCAGTCTGCCTTTAACAACTGTTTGCATTCCCTAGGACAGCTCTACACTGCTTAGCAGTGCTTGGAGAGGTAGCTGTGCTATGGAAGGAAAAGAGAACTCTAATTGAACTTTTTTATTTACTTTGCGAAGTAAAGGTCATGTTACAAAAAGAAAGGTTTTTGCGCACCCCACCTGGTGGCCATGGGAAGGTGGTGTAGAGGGCTCTGATGCAGCCCTTAGAGGCAGTTAAGGAGACTGAGCTGGTTTTAGTCATTTCCTTTTCTGTACTTTGACTTCATAAGTTTAATGATGTAGCATGTACTGCTGCTGCCCCACAGTGGTATTATCCACCCTGTCTGGGGTTGCAGTAGTGCTGTCATGCTCTGATCTTAACACAGACCTCTCTCCCGCTTTTTCTGCTGCCTTGCTAGCTCTTCTCCCCCTGTCGTTATACCAGCCAGTTGTAATGTGCTTTTGGGGATTTCTAAAGCACCTCGTGCCACGTTAATTGCCCAGCGCTGTTTTAAATACAGACTGTACTCTAATTAAATTTTGATGTGCAGAGGGTTCTGTTTCTTCCTGTGTCACTCTCTCTTGTGCCTCTAGCACCACAGAGAGTGGTTGTTTACTGTATGGCTTGGCTGACTCTCCTTTCGTATCAAACCCTGTGCTCATCTCTTAATATTTTCTCCCCCTTTCCTTGTTTCTGCAACTCGTTGGAAAGCTGTACAAACATGAAATGAGACTGGCTTCCTTAGGGAGGTTTCCCTGCAGCATCCAGGCAGCCTCTGTTTGTCTGCTGCAACTTAGGGGGTACATTAGAAATAACTGATGTGCTTTTAGAGTACTTTCTCAGTGTGAATTTCCACTTATCCCAGTGAAGTTCCCTCTTGTGACTGAGTACAGGTATTTCTCCAGTTTGTTGGTGGTCCAAGCATTGTATTCATCCACTGGGAGCACATCCTATTTTAGCTCTAGCTTGAGGAAGATCCTGTGGAGAAGCTATATTGTCCTAGAAGATGATGAGAGGACTCACAGGTTTGTAAACTAGGTGATGGCAAACCCTGTGAAGCCTCAATGAAGTGAAAGATTGGTGAGTAAGATACTGAATAGATCGCTGTTTGGAATCTGTCTGTACGGGAAAGATGAGACGAAGCACAAGCTTTGCCAATTTAAGTCTGTTGATGCTGTGGCTGCATGATTCAGGGCTGTGTGGTGTGATTAGGAATGCATCTCTGGGTATGAGAGGAACATGGACGCTTCTCCTGCTAAGGACATGCCAGTCTGTTTGAGTGCTTGTGCTCTGATGTGAGGACAGCAGGGACAAAGGCTCAGTGAGCGTGTGGAATGAGGAGGTACAACTGCGTGGCCTGTGCTGAGTTACAGGGCTGCTCCACGATGGGCTGTGGTGGAATGCACGAGTCCAAAGATACATAGCTGAGCCCACATCATTGTGGCTGTTGTGGACACGCTGTCCTACAGGACTGTGTGAGCTGGGCTCTGCAGTACCTCCCTGTGGCAGTAAAAGCAGAGAAAGAGCCTAGATAGCACCTGAGAAGGACAGATGGAAGGAAGATGGACGTGGAGCCAAGAGGGGAAGGGGGCAGTGTTGAAGTGCTGAAAGACCTGCCAGGCTCTGCTTGGACAGGGTGACACAGCATGCTGAAAGAGCAGAGCAATGCATGCTGAGCCTGTTGACTGTGGAGCACAGTTTGGTGTGAAGGTGCCTTTGAGCTGGAGTAAAGTCCAAGAAGTTGAGTAGCGTTTGAGCATTGCTCCCTGTTTGTTCTTCTCCCAGTACCTGGGAGCACAAGGTGTTCTGACTATTGAGTGTCTCTGCCTTCTTTGCCTTCTCTCTCTGTCTGAGCGTGGATGCATCTTGCTCAGTTACCATGTGAGGCAGCCTTTCTCCTCCCCTTACTATGCGTGAAAGTTTCCTCTCCTTTCTTTGCCCCTTGAGGATGCCTTTCCTCTCATGTCCTCTGCCCTGCCCTGATTCCAATTGCAGACACAGTCATATTTCCTTCAGTGTGAACGACCAAGTTTCTGCCACCCCCTCCAGTGTGGCTGGGGAAGCTGCACAGTGTGCTGAGGGGGAAGAGCACACAGATACCCCACCTTGCATCCCACATCTGGAGCATTTATATCCCTCCTTCCTCTCCTCTCCTCATACCAATGTGTGGAGCACCTGTGTTCTGACCTCAGTGTCTGAGTGGATGAGGGTCTTCAGCTCTGCCCCGTCCTCTGATGTGCAGTCATGTTTGTTAATTTCTCTGGTTTCTCTCAGCGCCATCTCACGTGCCTGCGTGTTTCTGCTGCCGCTTGTACCTGCCCCAGGGGAGCACGACGGACAGGGGGGCCCTTACCAGCACACTAATGTGTGAATAGTTTCTGTGTTTTTCTTCTCATCTCCTCTCTTCCCTTCTCTTTCCCTCTCTCAATGGTGTGTCCAGAAAAGGAAGTCGAGCTCCAGTGTGCATTTGATGGTGAGCACCTCCCGTAAGCTGCCTGCGATTCGTGCGTCCGCCATTCTCATGCCATGCACGCTCGGCTTGTGCTCATCACCCTACATAGCATGTCTGTGCAGCGGGGCGGTGGCGGGGGGGCATCGCGCACCCAAGGTCCATGTCCTCACCACAAGGGCCCTGCGAGTGCCCGGGCCTCGGACTGCTCCCATTTTGTGCAGAACATCAGCTGCTGGCAGTGCGGTGTGACTGTGCCCGATCCGAGCGGCGGCAGCTCTCGGCAGAGCAGGTGCCCACCTCACCTGCACGTGGAGCTTTGTGGTTCTGTTGCAGAGGTGCCAAAAAGAGGAGCGGGTGCTTTTGGCTGGCGTTGGTACAGTCATGCCTGGTGGGAGCCCTGCAGTGTAGAACAAACTGGGAGTCGCTCCATATGTGGCAGAGACTGATGGGGCCGTGCTGTGCAGATGAGATGCATGGGCACGGCACTGCCGTGCAGCTCAGAGCTGCCCATGCCTTCTTTTTTTAGAATATGTACCCAAAAGGTTTGTCAGAGCCTTTATAACCCAGACCTCCCTTTTGTCCTGGTCTCGTTTATGTACCCCAGCATGACCAGATGTCCAGTAACTGCCCCCCCTGTCCTGTTCATTGCCTTTGTTCATCCATCCAGATGTCTGACATCCATGGAATTTGTCAGAAAAAGGGTCAAATCCCTCACAGAGGGAACTGGCCAATGCCGTATTTTGAGGAGTCGAGCACAGTCTGTGTCTCTGAGATACAAACAGTAACTAAAGAACAAAAATTAGCTATTGTGTCTCCTCCTTTGCACAGAAAAAGAACAGAAAATGTCTCCACTGTTGCAGGTAGGAACACGAACATTAGAGTGCTGAGAAATCAGAATGACTTTTTTTCTCCGTTGTTATCTGGAAGGTATTTCTTCACTTCCTCCTTCGATGACAGCTTAGAACAATGTAAACACAGGAGTAGTAATCTCAAAGTATTGCTTGGAAACTGATGTGAGGGACTGACATTTCCCCATTCTTGCCTTTACTGAACTCCAGGGCAGGAGTATGATGTGCTTTTCTTGCCCTTCTTTTCTACCTGCTGCCGGCAACAGATTCCCTCTGTGTGTTGTTTTAAAGCAGCTGGGATATGTAAACCGTGTGTCAGCCTTGGAAAACCTGGATGCAGCAAAGGGGGCTGAATAACCAGAGATGGCCTGTGCGTTGGTGCTTATTTTCTCTCAGCTGGCTGGAAGTGTGTGTCCCCAGTGATACTCCCACTGCTCTGTTTTCTCTCTCTACTTCTCTGTGGTGTTTGTGCCTGTCTGTCTGTCTCTCTCCTGTTTACCTCAGGGAGTGCTGCTAGCTGTTGTGCTAAACTGACCCTCTTACGTAGACCTTAAGAGGGGCCTGGCTCTATTTGAGGTGATTTGGCCTCTCTTAACTTGAGTTGCACTGCTGCGAGTTACCAAGGAGCATAACGCGCCCAGCGGCTGGGATGTTGGCTGGCAGCAGGAGGGAAGGGAGGGTAAGAGTTGGCTGTGGTACCTGGGGCTCTGGGAAGGGCCGGCAGCCTTCCAGAGAAGTGGCCACAAGACACCGATGTGTGCAGGAAGCTCAGTATTGTCAGGTACCTCCATCTAAGAAAGAGCCATGAAACATGCTTAGGCCAAGTGTCCTGTCTCTTATTTCCTTGGGACTCTCCTGCAGTACAGTCCTGTGTGATTGTGGACTAGCAAACACGATACTTGGTCTTCTTCAGCCTGCTGGCTGGGGAGGAGTGTCACGGATGAGCTGGGGGCTTGGCGCAGCCTGGAGGGTTGGCTGTGTGCATTAGGCGTGTGTGTATTTGCAGTTTAGGATGACGTCTGACACCAAACAAGCTGCTGACACCTTTCTTTAATAATGATGGCTTTCTCTGTCTTGGGTTCTTTTTTTCCATTTGGCCTCAGTTATAACAGCTTCAAAAAAAATTGCAAGCGTTTTTGAATAGCTTCTTTCCTGTTAATTTTATCTTCTTATCCCTGTGGACTGAGAAAAATGGGCTGGGCTGTTCGCACTGGATGAGGTTTGGAAGATAAATCTCTGCAATAGGATCACTGTTCCTGAAAAACTGTGGGAACTTCAGTGCGGTGTGAAGGGGTGGACCCAGAAGATTGGTTGTGTTTGTGCCATAAAAGAACTCAGGATTCATTTTTTCAGGTTGATCTACTTCCCTCTTACTTCCACAGCAGCCTGTGTCATCTCCTCCACTTTCAGGCTGGGAATACATGCAGGAAGCAAAGCTCTCAGAAGGCCAAAGTCTTAGTCTTGGGATAATGTGGGATGTATAGGAAGAGGTAGTAAACAGTGATTTCTGAAGTGTTTCTTCTTTTTTAGCTCTAGGAACGACTGTGTCATGCTCTTTCTTTTTTTTTTTTCTCCCCATCAACTTTTTTAATGCCTCTCTTTTACTTATTCCCCTTTCCATCTCCCCATCTTCCTCTTCTGTTCCTCCCCTCTCCCTTTCCCTCTCCAAAAGGGATGGCCAGGCCAAGGCATGCTGATTGTGGAGAACTGAAGTATTAGTAGGTGTTTGTGATCTCACAGGATCTGTCTCTGGCTGACATAATGAAACCTTTGGCAGATGTTTTCCAGCTCAGCATTTAACTTCCCTGTGGTGGTTCCTGGAGAGATGAGGGCCTGATGTTCCACAGCATGCGGTGGCATGGAGAGCAGCTGTAATGAGGTCGCACTGCTATGTGCTCCTATCCAGCACCCCTGAGCTGTAAGGAGATTGAGGAGGCTCCTGCCATGCTGCTGTGGGTGTTGTTCTGGTGTGTGGCAGCCAGAGAGCCGTGTCCCTCATGTGAGGTTATGTGGCAGTGGAGCTGTTGGCCCAGTTCCTCAGCAGCTGACTGGCTTTGTGGGCTGGGAGCTGTTTGCCAGCAGGCATAAGTTTGTCTGCCTGCAAACGCAGGCTTTGCTCCTTCCTCAACAAAGTGACCTGTGTGGCTCAGTGGGGTAGGTTTTGCAGCGGGCTGGTGACTGTTGTGCTCTGTGAATGCAGGAGACGGAGGTTTTATGCTTCTACCACACCTACACGACTGAAGAGGAGAAAGATGAAAAACTACTGGGCACCATCCAGAGCGCTTGCTGCCTGGGGGACTACCTGGCCTTTTCCTTGTGTCCCACTCCTGTATTTCTGTATTTTGTTCCTGAAGTCTCTTGGTTTAGGTCACAGCAAGGGCACGACACATCACACTGCACCTTTTCTAGGGCCAGCTACACTTTCTTTTGCATCGGTAGATTCCCTGGGACCCTCAGCATCATCACAGATCTAGGAGTCTTCCTGCACCCTTGGAGACTCCTCAGACACAGCTCCCAGTTGTCTCCTGTTTGAGACTGCCCCGTGGCTGCTGTGTGTCTCACTTCTGTAGGCTCTTTCTCTCAGGGCTCACTCTTCTTCACCAAGTTCTTTTGTTGGTGCTCATTGCAGGGTTCTCCCTGTCCCTTTGGGCTGCTGCCTTTTCCCCTCCTGGTCTCCCTCTGTGTAACTCCAGCAGTCCATGCACATTTGGGTTTGATTTATTCCCTTCTCACCTCCGAGGGCAGGATGGTGCCCAGTGGCCCGGGCAGCAGCCCTCTGTCCTCCCTTTGGGTAATGGAGCCTGTGGGGTGGGGAGGGTCTGAAGAAATGGTTGGGGTGGAAGCGATGCTGTCATTTTCTTGCTGCCTCTGCTTGTCCAGCAGGGGAACTAAAACCATGTTTTTCTGTCTCAGCCGCAGAGCAACAACAAAACCAGTATAGTAAGCACTGCAAAAGAAACACCCCCAGTGCAGACGTCCATGGTATCTTCCCCCACCGCTTTTTTTTTTTTTTTTTTCCTGTTTGATTTAATTTCGACTTGTCCCCTCCCTCTTCTTCCCTCCCATCCCGAGTGCTGCTTGTGCTGCTCTTGTTCCAGCTTGTGTTTTGGCTTCGTTCTGTCCATGTCGCTGTGCTGTGGTGGGGCCTGATCACAGCCTCACGGGCTTCAGGGTGGGGGTGCTCAGCAGAGCTGTGGTTGGATGTGGGGATCGCAGCTTGCCTGGACTTCCCCATGTGCCCCTTCTGTACAGTTCTGTGTGTCCCGTTCAGCTGTTCCTGCTGCCTTTGGGGAGGTTGCTTTGGAAGAAGAGAGTGGCAAGCTCCATCCCCTCTGCCACACATTGGAGGTGGAGGATGGACTTCAGGCCATCATAGAAGGAAGGGCAGGCAGTGAGGTTTAGAAGAACTATTTGGTGCCTGTTTGATCTGCTCAGTCGAATGGCTGGTTCTCTGCAGCTTGCTGGGCTAACATTTTCTGTTGCAGCTGTGCGCAGCGGCTGCAGAGGCGCCCTGTGCCCAGTGCATTTAGCAACACAGTACAGTGCGGTTCAGCTTGGGAGATCAGGCAGCAGGGTAGTGGCTGACAGGTGGATGGGTAGGTGTTTGTCACTGCACCCTCCCCATCTCTGATACCTCACTGAGCCACCTGCAGTGGGAGGAGACGATGCAACATCCCAGACCCTTGTTCCATAATGAAGGGATGAGGACAAGAGCGAGTTAGCACCCACAGGCCCTGTAGCTGCTCTTTGTGTGTCTCTGGAGAGCTGGGTTTGTTAGGTGGGCAGGTGAGATTTGACAGTTTTGTCGTAGGGCCAAGGGTTCTTGGGACAGTTCATAATTTCCTGCTTTCCCTTCATGGGCTTTGCTCATTATGTGTTTGATACTGAGGGAGCCTTTCTAACTTATTAATTATTGTTGCCATTATTGAAATTGGATCTCATCTTAAAGACTTTGAGAGAAATGTGCCTTTTTTCCCAGACAGTTCCTATAGCAGCCCCTCTTGAGGGGCACTGAGGTGGTCTGGCTTGTTCCCTTTTTGTTAGGGAAATTATGAATGTCCCTTTTTTAGGGTAAAATACCTGGCAAGCTTTCCCAAGAACTGGAAGACAAAGGCCCCAGCCTAGTCTTACCCTTTCCTCTCCTCTCCTGAAGCATTTTCCTGTGCGGAAGCTGTGGAGGGGCCATCCCTTCACGAGCAGACTCAGAGTGCGGGCTGGCTGCTCCGCTGCTGTCTGGCGTTTGTGCTAGCCTGGCTTCCTGGAGGCAAACTGGGAATTGAGGGCAGTTGCAGAAGCTGGGGGCTTTGTCTCCTCGTGACTGTAGCTTTTAGTGCAGCCTCTCTCTTCAGGAGACCTCCTATGCAGGATGTGTGCGTGCACACAGGCACTTGTGTGCTGTTTGGAGTTTGTGGTTTGGTTTTTTATGTCGGTCACCTTTTCTCCACGTACTGGGGAGTGAAAAGAAACAAGGAAGTGCTTTGGGACTAGAGTTTAATGATTCTTCCATCCTTTCCTAGGAACCTCAAACAACTGTTGTCCATAATGCTACAGATGGCATAAAGGTAAGGGACAGGAATGTTGCCAGAGAAACCTCTGCTTTCTTGTCGGTCTCGTCTGTGTGTCTTACTGAAGTTTCTGCCTTCCCACAGTCTAGTTTGTAGCGTGCTCCCGCATGCTGGCAGCCTGGGAGGGCTGTGTGGTGTGGCTGGGCATCTCTGGAGAGGCTCAGTAGAGACAACTGTCCCAGTGTTGTCATACCTTTCCCACTGTGGTGTGCGATCATCACTCTTCTGTATGTGGGGGTGGAAGAGAAGATGCAGACACTCAGGCACTTTGCTTTTTCTTCTGGAAATGGAGACCTGTTCCTCTGGGACAGCCTGAAAGCCCTTCTTAGCTTCTTGTGGCTCTTCTTCTTCCAAACAGAAGCAACTCCCGTTTGGTCTCATTTGACAGAGTTTGGTAACTTCTGTTCTTGTAAAAGTCCTGGCTGGACAGCTTGAACGGCTTAAACACGCACAAGCTGAGCAGAGATGCTGTTAAGTTTTGCGTAATATTTGGCCTGCTTCCATCTGGGTCTTCCTCATATCATCCTCTCCCTACCATCCTTGCCAGTGATTTTGCGCTTTTCCCCGTCTTCCTTTACAAACAACCTATTTATTCGCACTCCCTCTGCTGATGCCTGGTAATGCTCTGTTCTGCTGTGCAGGGTTCCACAGAGAGCTGTAACACCACCACCGAAGATGAGGATCTGAAAGGTAGGTGTTTTGCTGTGATTTCTAATACAGTTAAGTGCAGGCAAGATGATCCTGGAGATCATTGCCTTGAACTAGCTTCTGCAGTTTCTGTGTCTGGCTCGGTTTATAAACTCACTGTGATGCTGCCATCCCTGTCACAGTGGACGATGTGCTGGGGAACTAGTTGATGTGGCCTCTGGGGGGCAATAAACACTGTTTACCATGAGATAATTTGGGTTTGTCTCAGAGACAGAATTATTCTCTTGCAAATACCTTAATTTGTTCATGTCCAATCCATTTCTAGGCTTGGAAAATCCCTCCCAGCCCCTTGAGATTTGCAGTCTGGTTGTGGTTTTGTGCTTCCCTGTAGGTGACAAGGAGCTGAAGCCCCTCTGTTCCTGCTCAGTCTGTCTCCTCCCGGCTTTTTGGGAATCTCTTTGTTGACAGGCACTTACTTCCTTCCTTATTTTTTTCTCTTTGAGTCTGTTTTTCTTTCTAAGATGAAGATTGTTCTCAGCCTGTCCTTGAATGGAGATGATTTTTCATGTCCTTAACTGAGGTGTAAGTAGAGGGAGAGGCTGCGAAGAGTTTTCACACCTTTCAGTGACCATATTGTAAATACTCTGGGCCTGTAAAACCCTTGAGATGAAGGAGCTCCAAGTTGCATATCTGCTCATGTTGTTTGAGCAGCTGTCCTTTTCCGGATGTCCCTGAAAAAGGATAAGCAGACGTTTTCCTGACTGAGCAAGTTCAGGATGGGTGGATGCCACTTGCATTCTGAGGCAGATGTGTTGTTAATGGCTTGCGTTGTAAGGCAGAGGTATTCTTATTCTCCCTGTAGCCAATCTGAGTGACAAGTCCACGGACAAATTGGTGCTGCCCTGTGGTGTTCAGCAGTGTTATCTCTGTCAGCTGGGCTCATTCCTGATGCATTGTCATGCCTTATCACAAGCTGCTGGCTCTTCTTCTGGGAAGTCCCAGGGAGCAGAAGTGCCTGCCAGTGAGTGGAGGAGCTCTGCCATACAGATCATTTCAGATAAGATCTGCCCTCAGTACAGTGCAGTGGTCTAGCTCCCATCTTTTTGCCAGAGTTATCTGTGGGTGAAGAACTGAGCTTTGAGGGAAGGGAACTGGATGGTATTGGTAGTGTGGTAATGAAACTGATCTCTGCTGGATACCTGTCCAGAACAGATATTTGTCCAGAACCTTGTGTCCTTTGTGACCTTTGGTTCAGGAGGGGTCCCAGACTTGAGCCTGTGGGTCCTATAAGTCAGGATTAGGGATGCTGTGAGGAGAGGAAAACTGGAATGGGAACAGAAGGTGGGGGGAAGGAGGGCAGCTAGCAGGCCCAAATCTGTGAAGAACTGTAGAGGGGCTGTGTTGCTGTGAATCAAAACTGGGATACTTGGGTTTTTTTGGTAGAGATTAGAAGATTTGGTTATGGTTTTAATAGAAGGGAGCATTTGGATGGTGGTTGGGAGGGAGCTCGCTCGCACAGTGATGGTTTGTGCTGTGGCCGGCTCTGGTGATTGCAGTGCTTCAGTTCTAAGCGAGGCAGTGCTCACCAGTGTTCCTTTTCAGTTCCTACCCTCTGTGGTTTAAGCTAAACCAGCTCTCAAGAAAATTCAATAGCCCTAGAGGTCTGGGGGTATCAGAGTTCTCGGCGTTCTGCGTGACCATGACTCTGCAAAAAGGGAAGTGCTTGTGCATCTCCTCTGCCAGCCTCTTGTTTTCCATAGCCAGCAGGTTATGTGGATGAGTTCTGCTGTGGTGTAGGAGATCCCACTCCATCCGTGGCAGCTGCCTCGGGGATGTGCTGTTCCCACAGTGGGGTTGAAGGCAGCACTCCCCCTGCCCCTGTGTCACTCTGAATGGCACCACAGGTCCGTTTTTTAGAGCTCTCTATCTGACCTTGCCTTGAGGATATTCCTGCATGTTTTGTGCCCAGCATTGTGGTTTCTTTAATGTTCTCCTCTTTCCTCTCTTTTTTTTAATTTACTGAACTTGCGTGTTTTGTTTGTGTTTGTGTTTCAATTCCCTGCCATGCCAGCTGCCCCGCTCTCCACCGGGGACAGCAGCTCAGTGCTTGAAGGACGGAGGCACAGTGAGAGCAAAACACAGACTGAGTCCATGCAGTCCCAGCTTTCTCTCTGTTTCTCAGCCAGTAAGTCCAGGGGTGCAGTGCTTCACGGCATCATTTTCCCAACCCTCCCTCTACCTTTCCCATTTCTCCTTCCCCAAGAGTTTTCCTTTCCTCAACTTCCTTCCTGAACCTTGATTTTTCATTTTAAATGTTTCAGAACAAAAAGAAATCATCTCCCTTCCTGCAAAATACCCTCCTTTGCATATGGAAAACTTCCAGACCTTGCCTTCCCTTTTTGAAGAACCAGAGCCTCATCCCAGCTAGTTCCATTGCCTTGCTTTCATCTGGGTGAGGCGTGGAGTTCTTTGCAGAGGCACAGCCTTTGGGCTTCCTTGGGGGAGTCACTGCAGCTCTGATTCCCCTGGTGGTGAATGGAGTCCTTGGTGCAGGTCTGGCGGGGATGCAGAGGCTGAATGCAGTCTCACTTCTCAAGACTGAGCACCTGAGACATGGATGGTGGTCAGGTAGCAGAAAAGGAGTGAAAAACAGTCTTCACAGACTGCTTCAGGGGTGCTTTGGAAGGGAGGCTAAGGCTGCTGGGAGAGCCCATAGCATTTCTGAACCCATTGTCAGGTGCTTGAGTGAAAATCCTTGGATAATGTTTGTGTTTTGTGAGTTTAACTTGTGTGTCTGTCGTGCCAGCTCAGTTAGCTGGTACCATGGTTAGTCTGCCAGATCTTTCCTGAGTTGGCTGCCTCCATAGAGGAGCTGTGGCTGAAAGTGAATTTGAGAAAAGTTAGCAGGTTGGGCAAGATCTCGATGGGATTCCCAGCCTGCCTCCTGCACAGACACACTGCACTGGCTGTCTGACTAAAGCTATAATGCAAATATCCCAACATGAGTTGGGAGCATCTGGAGGGTTTGATACTGTCTAGGTCAGTCTGGGAAAGAAGGAAGGAACAGGCAAGCTCTCTGTCTCCTCTTCTCTCCGTTCCCTACTTTCCTGCACACAGCACCAGGATCTCAGATGATGCAGCAGAGTCTCTCTTGCTTATTTTTGAAGTAGCTCTAAGAATGTCAAACCGCTGGTTCCTGAGGTGCAGTGTGAAAGGTGTTTTGCCCAGCCAGAAAGGAAGGGAAATGATCTCTTCTGAACTCATTTTAGCTGTAAACTGCCTGTCACTGCTTTCTGGTTAACTCCTTCCTCTTGCTCATAGCAAGGCCCCACTTGATATGCAGAGGAGGGCCAAATGGCTTCTCTGCCAAATGGGGCAGCAGCATCCTGACCCGCTCCCCTCCCAGTTGAGATTTGCAGTGGTTTGGATGCCTGATTTTCTTTCCTTTTCCGTCACATCTCATACTTGCTCTCATGCTGCTCTGTCACTACTCCAGCCAGTTCTTGAGGTTGCCCTCTCACTGCATCCAGCAGCATTAGTGCCATTCCTGCTGTACTCCAAGTGGGTTTCCAGCAGCGCTGCCGGGATGGTCCCCTCTGAGCAGCAGCTGGCACAGCAGATGTGTGACAGAGGCAGGAGAGCAGGTTACTGGGATGTGATTGTCTCTGTGTGCCACCAGGGTCGGGCTGTGTGTGCTTGTACTTCTTTGGTGGTGTTTATTTTGCTTTTTGTTTTGTGTTTGTTTTTTATTTTAATGCTTACATTTGTTTTGCAGCTACGCAGTCTTGTGAAGAGAAGCTTCTTGCCTGGGACAGCCCAGGGCAGACATTGGAGTTAGAGCGAGCTCGGTCGGAGCCTTTGCTAACTCCAGTAGTTCCCTTTGTACTTAACCGCGCACCGTGTAAGTTAGCAGTGGGGTAGCAGTAGTGCAGTAGTGCAGCTCGTGCTCATTACCGTAGATGTAAAGCTCCCCCCGCTTCTCTCCACTTCCAACCCCTCACCCTGTGTCCAAGAGGCCGGCGCACCCCTCAAAGCGAACCACCAAGGCCAGGCAGGACTTGGGGAGCGGGGTGCCTCGAAGCCGGTCCACTGTGACTCTCCTGCTGCAGTTTTAAGCTGGGCTCACCTTGCAAACCGAGCTGCCGTTGGCCAGTGGTGTGCCCCTCTGCAGCCTCCTCCTGGTGGTACAGTGCTCAGCTGGGCTGCCTCTGCGGGTACTCCAAAAGGCAGCACGGTCAAGCAGCAGGCACTGTCCTGCTGAACAAATGGGTCATGGCTATGTGCCGGTTGTAGCTTGGGACAGGCGGTAAAAGCAGGCACGGGAGCACTGTCTGATGGAATGGACTCTTCTTGAAGAACAGGGTCGATGCTGCTGCGTTTGAGGATGCAGATCTTCTTGAGATGAGTCAGCACATGGTGGCAAAGGCCTGCAGACTTCCTCACTCATTCCAGATGGAGCCTTTTCCATGGACTCCTTCCTGTGGATATTACACACACAGCAGTGTGCGCTCTGTGTGGAAGGGAGGTAGCCCTGCTTTGTGCAGATGCAGTTCCATATGAGTTGCTTGTAAAGACATTTTTCATAGTATAGGTAGCCTGCTGTGTTCTGATCCATTCCCCGTGTGCATCTTTCGATATGTGGAGATGTACATAGCCTGTGTGGCAAACCAACAAAAGCTCCCTTACTATCAGCTGTCCCTTTTCAGAGGTGTTCTGTGGCTGGCTGCACAGTGTAGTTCGCTTCACTGATTTCCAGAGTGGGCACAGATGCCGTCCATAGCCAGTGAGTTCATCATCTTGTTGCTCTTCAGCTGTGCTTATCAGTGATGGGCTAAGGTGCACGTATGGATGGAACTGTACAGGGGAGGGCAGTGCAGACCGGCATCTTCTGGCATTTAGCGTGGAGTTCCCCTTCTCTGGCTTGGACAACTAAGGATGGTAGGTTGGATTTGAACACTAGCTCCCTAACAACAGGCACTGTAGATGGCTCAGATGAGACTTCCAGAATTGCCCATTGCTTTCAGGGCCTAAAGGAGGGACAGTCAGTGGCTGATTCTTTGTCTGATACCTACACTGTAGATGCTTGAGAGCAGGTAAATTCCACATCTGGTGGCAGAAATTGTCAATTACTTGGTGATATCAAAGATAACATTACAGCACTTCCTAAATGTATAATGCGCAGTGTTCTACCTGCGGGGAAGTTGTGTTGGAGGTTGAAGAGACATGCAGGTGTGTGTACAGGCCCAGGCGTATGTATAGTGCGCATACAGTTGTGGGACAAGAGTTGCGTTATTTAACAGAGCTGACCCAAACTGTGCAAGCATTAAGGACTTCTTAGATCAGTGTGGGTGATGGAACACCTTGGAGGGTATGGGGCCTAGGCCATCAGCTGTGGGAAGCCAAGAGAAGAGAGTGGAGAGGAGACACAGAACAGTAGCAGCTGCCCCCGTCTTCTTTGATGCTGAAGCCCTGTGCTCTGGGCTGGGTTAATGGCAGTGCTGTTGCAGTGCTGTAAGGATTTGTGCCGGGGGCAGGGGTGGCAGAAGGCAGCTGCCTGAGGAACTGAGAACTAATTTCTAGCTAGGACCTGTTCATCTCGCCCATCAGTCCTACTGCAGTTGTCTTTCTAGCACATGGAAGTCATCGCTTTGTGTTGCTGGTTTGCAGCGTTCATAACAATGTGATGGTGATAGGCAAAGTGTTGGGAGACGCTTTCCAATTGGCTCCATCTGTGCTGTGGCTGTTTGGCTACTGTGGGGAAGGGTTTCCACATCTTTGGCTGCCAGTCAAGTGCTTCACGGTGGCAAGCTCACTGGCTTGGTCAGGCTCCCCAGAAGCGCCGTGGGCTGTTCTTCAGGAGACACCTCTGGTGTATGAGACCTTTCTAGAAGAACAGTATGGAATATGTCATCTTTATTTGCTTTCTCCCTGCATTATAGGCTCCCCATTCCCTTCTCATACCACTGCTCCCTGCTCTCATGGGGATGGCCGTCATTACTGCATACCTCCCGAATGCAGGGAGCAGCATCCTACAAGATCTAGACTAATGGTGCTCCCCAGATTGCTTGTAGGAGGCACCCACTACCCCAGATTCCCACTGAAGCCTCACACACAGTTAAGTTGCTCTCTCTTTTTGTTTGCAGTGCGCAAGCAAGAGATCATTAAGATAACGGAGCAGCTAATAGAAGCCATCAACAATGGAGACTTTGAGGCTTATACGTAAGTAGAAGTGTCTTTGGGTGGGTGGTTTATCCATTCCTGTGGAAGGGTTGCTCTTGGGTGGGACAGGCTGTCATGCAGTCAGGAGTGGGGAAAAGTTTATGCTTTTTAGCCTGTGTCCACTTGGAGTAGGGATGTGGTGGGGCTCTAAATGAACCACAAGCAGAAGTTGGGTATCAAATAGCAAGAGGAGCCATAAAGCGAAATGTCCTGGCTCTGTAAGAACAGTAGAAGAGAGGGCAGTGAGATGGGAGAAAGAATAAAAGAAAACCCACAAACCTAGAGGCTCTCTTTATGTGAAATGCCAGCTAGCATCAGCTCTGTGGTGCTGCAGTCAGACTGAGTCCTCCAGAGGCTTAGTACCTGGAGCAGGGCAGTGGTTAGGTGAACGCAGGGAGTGAGTCCAGTGCCGTTGCAGCCCTTCTCTGTCAGTAGATCCTGGGCTCAGGTGCAGACTGAGAGCCCATGGTGCTTCTCTTTGCAGAAAAATCTGTGATCCTGGCTTGACCTCATTTGAACCCGAAGCATTGGGGAACCTGGTGGAAGGAATGGATTTCCACAAGTTTTACTTTGAGAACTGTGAGTGGGTACATTTGGTAATACCAACAGCTTTCTCTCTCTAATCTTCCTTTATGCCACACTGGGGGAGGGAAATTGTCTTTGTTTTTACTGTCTGTCGGAACCAGGAAGAACTCAATTGTGTGTGGGTTCATCAAAGCCAGCGTGCTTTCTCTCAAGAGCCTTTCTCAGCAACCATTCCAATTCCAATCCCTAGATCCCTTCACTGAGGGCACAAAGTATACCTGGTGCAAATATTTCGTAGGCATGGACCACAGGGACTTTTGTTTGAGGAAAAGGATTTCCTACTGATAAGGAAATGGAAAAAAAAGAACCTGTTTTCACAGAAACAACATGTATGTTCAGAGTAGGCATACTGAGTGGTCAGACACACAGATAGTCACGCACAAATCGGCTGCACCCTGGCTTTGAGGTTTCCCTGAACAGATTTCTAAGACCTAATGAACCAGTTCAGTGGATCCAGGGATCACCTTGTACGCCTAGGGCAGGAGGAAGAGTGGGAGCAATGTTGTCATTTAAACTAGTGACTTACCTCCCTTCCTGGGTGTCTCCACAGTGAGAGATAATGGAAATGTAAATCCTGAGCTGTTCAGTTTGATCTGTTTTGGGGTTTAGGTCAGAGTTGTCAGTATAGGCAATTCTTGTTACTCTACGTAGGCAGAGACTCTGTCCCCTCAAAAACCTATTCTGGGTTGATGTTTACACTTCTCTGAGGCTTGTTCATACTTTATGCAGGCCTAGTTGAGAGATCTCCTGATTACAGACTCCTTTGCAACAGTTTCCTGTAATTCAAAGCTCTTTCCCTATAAATGAAGGAACAGCAGTACCAATATTAAGAAAGAGGCAAGTATGCTTTGCAGAAGTGGGAGGAAGAGGGCCAGGGGAATCCAGGCAATAAGTGTGCAGTTCCTAAGGAGAAGAACAGGTGGTAGGGGAAAGAATTGCTTGGATTTTGCCTGGGAAGCTGCAGGAGCAGTTCTACTGTGTCCCAGAACCCAGTGCAAAGCGAGTAGGATATGAGAGGCTGGAGGATGTGGGTGGATGTTTCTTCTTAGTAAAATGAAGTTGATAGTTTTGCATGTTCTGCCAGTACTGTCGAAGAACAGCAAGCCGATACATACCACCATCCTGAACCCACACGTCCACGTCATTGGCGAAGACGCTGCCTGCATTGCCTACATCCGCCTGACACAGTACATCGATGGCCAAGGCCGGCCCCGCACCACGCAGTCGGAAGAGACCCGCGTCTGGCACCGCCGAGACGGCAAGTGGCTGAATGTCCACTACCACTGCTCTGGAGCTCCCGCAGCACCTCTCCAGTGAGGATCCAACATGGGTATGGACTGTCAGGGAAGGATATAGCATACAGGCAGCTAAGACTGCTGCATGAGGGAATCCAGTATTCAAGGCTGCGTAGCTGGCTGTGAGAAGCATTTGTAGACTGCTGCAGACGAAACACTTCTGCTGGTTGGTTGGTGTTCCTTTATCTGAGCCCTGTGCTCTGCAGCCAGTGGGATTATCTGCCTTTCTTGACAAAACAGAGCCCTACGCAGGTGGTTGTTCCTGAGTACAGCTAACTGTGAGGCAGCAGTGCTTACTCCCAGGTGCTCGGCTCTGTGCTCGGGCAGGGTTAACCCAGAGCAGAGAGGATGAGTATCCCAGTTGTGCACAGGTTTGCTGTTTCCCAGCCATCAGGGATCTACCTGTTTATGTTGACAGTTCCAGATAACTTTTTAGATAAAAACATGGTATTCCAGAGAGGATACAGTAAAATCTATACAGAACAATTCCACTGCTGGAAGGGTAAAGATTATCCATATGAATTTTATTACTGAGTTTGTAATTAGCAGAAGCCATTTAGTGTGCAATGCTGAGAATATGCAGAGGTAAAAAAAATTCTAAACAAGTAATATCAAGGAGGTAAAATGTCCCCTAATTAGCTTGCCACAATTCATCAGAGGAAACTGATTGTAAAATCTGACATGAAGAAATGATTGTTGCTTGCTCCTGAAGGACAGCAGATCCATTTGCTTCTGCAGTATTTAGGCATCCTTGTTCTTGGCCTTACTGGTCTCTCTTACTTAGATGTACAGTCTTTCTGTCTCATGTTGTTTTATGCTGAAGCGTATGCCACCTTCATTTTAAAGATTTAAGTTTCTTAATTTTAGGACCTTTTTACTAAAGATTTTCTGTATAAGAGCAAGCACAAAAAATATCCACATTTGTTAAATGTGTCATTTGAGAATGAACCACTCCAGTATAGTCACTGCTTGAGTCCCAGTCCTGTGTGCTACTGAGAACTAAGAGGAGTTTTTATTCTTAGTGTTGTGAGGGATTAAGCCCACCTGAAGGCAATTGCAAGGAATGCAAGCTAACTGCTTAACTGCTTAAGTCACAGGTGGCTTTGGAAAAGCAGGGGCCAGTTGAGAGCACCAGAAGCAGGAAAGCTTTCCAGGGAGCCAGGCAATCAGCTGAATTCACAGGGAGTTGAGGCAGTGAGGAGGATGAAGCCTTTTCAGGGAAAGACAAAACAACTTACTTGCATTGGTATTCATCATAGGGATGTTGGGGGAGACTTCTGTCTTGGATTTAGTCCAGAAAAGGTGCAGCAGGAATTATTCAGTTAAGATATGGGCATGGCTCAGTGGCTGCACCCAGGAATTTTGAGGAGGCTTAGGAGTGGAGCTGCCACAGAAGATGTGTGTGTCCTTGGCTTGGCTGCTGAAGCATTGCTCTCCTCCACAAGTATGTGCTGAAGGGTTTCTGAAAGCTGCAGGGCAGGACCGCTTCCAAACCACAAAACATTGGTTAAAACACTATTTTAAAAAACCCATACTCTAAAATGAAGTTTGAAATATTTGCATGCATTTCTGAGTTCTGAAGGTGCTGTAACCACATGCGATTATGAGTGGGTCAGTGTGGGCAGCCCCCACCTGAACACACTGAATCCTGTTGGAGTGGAGCAGCGTTAGCCCACATGCAGGAATGAGATGATTAGGAATGTTCAAACGGAAACAAGTGATTTGTTCTCACCTGGGAGGCAGAGTTCAGCTTTCGGTAAGTCTTTGGAAAAGGAAACTGCATCCCTAAGAGAAGTTTGAGGTTGATCAGAGGACTTCTGTGTAAGGAGAAGGAGGAACCAAATGGAGGAGATTAATAAGAGAGTTTGTGATGAAAATTTGCAAACTAAGAACTGGTAGAAAGAAGTTTTTTGGCTACACGTTCATGGCAGGTCAATGCTAAACGAAGGTGAAAAAACCCACAACACAGCTAGCTTAAAACTTACCAAAATTAATCCAATAACTTGACAGAAGGTTAGCCTGGAGAGGCTTTAGCTAGAAGCAGTCACCAGGGGTACAACTGTGCAGAACTGCAGAAGAGCTCATATATTTGTTTGAATATTAAGAAAATTCAGGGCCAAAATTCCTGGAGACTTAAAAAAAGAAAAAAAAAACAGGACTGAACTTTGAATTCAAAGCATACGCCAGTTGGAAGGGAGGCAGAGAGTGTTCCTGAGGCCCAGAGCCTTTGATCACTCCTTGGGGAACTCCCTCAGCTTCTGAGCCATACTGTTATTAGATAGCGGGCCCCAGTCTGCTCTAACGATGCGAGGAATTCATTTTAGCACGTAACTTGTTGTCAGTGGTACGCCCAGCTGCCTGGAAGGGAGAGCGTGCCTCTCCTCCTCAAGGCTCTCCTCATGATCCCACCTGTGTCATGTTAGGTGGGATTTCTATCTGCACAGTCAGCTTGTAGAAAATGTGTCTTATAAATTGTGTATGGCTAATGTTTGGCTTTATTTCCCTCCTTTTTCCATCCTGTTTTCCCCCCCCCCCCCCCTTTCTGGGTGGACACTGCCTCTTCCCTACTGCAGCAACTTGTGGCGATACCCAGCTGGAGGGCAATATCTTCCTAGCGAGCAGCTCTGGAGTGCCTGAGTGACAGCGACGGTCATGTCTGTTCTGACGTTAAAAAACAAAAATACAAATTACAAACAGGCAGCAGCCAAATGCACGAAACCCTGCATGCATCTGATGCTCCGGGCGCTGCCTTCCTGTTGTTTTCCATGGATCCATCGTGTCTGTTTCTGCTGTACGAAGGTGTTTTTAAATCTAAAACAAAAAAAAAGACAAGTTGTTTGTATAAAATAAAAACCAGGAATAATGCTAAATAAATGACAGATTGTCCAACATGCCCCCTCCCCCAGGGCTACGAAATGGCAGCATCTTTCAGAAATGAAGTGAGGGGGGAAGCAAAAGTGAAGGAGAGAGAATGAGAGAGAGAGCAGAAAAGGAGGCAGCTTGAGCAGTGTCCGGCTGGGCTGTGCTCCGCGGAGCCACAGTGGAGGTTACCATCACGCTCAGGCTGTGGCGCGACGCCAGTCGGGCAGAGGTGACGAGTGGAGCCAGCGTGAAGACTGGGGTTTGAGAGGAAGGAGGCACTTCTCTCCCTGGAGCCCGGCAGATGGACTTCGGCCTGAGGTTCCTCTTGGATTCCTGCACAGCAAGAACGCTATGGAAAGCCGGTTGCTCGGCTGCTGGATCCCAAGACAGACTTTTTTTTTTTTTCCTCTTTGTAAAGAAAAAAATGGGATGTTGATTTAAAACTAAAGGTGGAAGTAGGGATTGAGAAAATGGGTTTAAGTGAATATAACTTAAGTAGAAGCTTGTTCTTCGGAGATATTGGTTTGAGAAACAGCTACTACCTGGCCAAGCATGGAGGTTTGAAGTCAGCTTATTTAATGTAACTAAACCAAACCAAACAAGTGTTGCATTAAGAGCAGAGATGTTAGAGGAAGAGGGTACATGTATGGGATTCTCGGTTTCTTTTCCTTTCTCTTAGCATAGCTGGGATCCACAGTGCTGCAGAACACGTGTTCCTTAGGAAGCAGACAGCAAGCGTAGTGTTATGTTCCTCATGAAGACTTGCACATACACTCCTATATGAGGCATAAATAGTGTGTGTTTTTTATACGGAAATATATGCACCCATAGAACTCGAGGGGCTCCCTGGCCCCCGTTTGGTTTGTTTGGTCTCCGGGTTGTTTGGTCTCCGAGTAAAGCCGCAGTGGGAGCCAGCAGCCCCACCCCGGTGCTCCTCCCACCACAGCCCCATCCCATGTTTGTAAGCGTCATATTTCCTAGTGTTTCTTTGGGTAAGTTTTCTATTTTTTACAGTGATGTTGTAACACAGAATTATCAGATCAGAACCTCAGAACCCACAGGGAAGGACTCCAGGCCACCTCCCCGTGTTGCCTCTGGGTGTTGGAGGATACCTCAGGAAGCCAAGGGGACAGGGAATTGGCACTTGTGATCTGATGTTAGTGCTTTGAGCCAAGCCATGTCCTCTCTTTTCTGTGCTGCAAAAGGAGCCCATTTCCTTTGTCCATTTGGTGAGGAACATGGAAGTGTTTTGTTGTCCTTACCCAGGAGGGAGCTCAGCCCCAAGAAGAAAATGGCCTTTATGGCAGACTGATATGATTTGTCTTGACCAAGGGAAGGCATCGTTTCCAGCAGCTGGGATGAGCTTCTGCCGGAATTTCTGTCTGCCCCTTATCGTTTTCTGGATCTTTAGAGGGAGTTTAAGTGATTGCATTGACATCAGACTAAGAGTGAGGCAACAGTTTTTACAGACTGTGGAAGAGAAGAAAGCCTATTTGGAATTTTAATCCTTCAAGAGAATGCAGAAACTAAAAGCTGTTGCACCAAGTGGAGCTGTTGCTTTGCCACAGCTCCCTCTCTGCTCCCTTTGTTAGCTAGGTGCTATCGCACACCGGGATTAGATGGGCGACCCCCAATGAAGGGAAGGACCGTCCCCACCTCCCGGGTTTATCTAAGCAAACACCCTTTTCTCCCTCCCCTCACACCCCAGGGAGGAGCAGGGGATTGAGCCTGTGGAGGGAAAACACTAAATTTTATATTTTGAAGCGTTTTCAAGGCAGCACTAAGCCAGTGGGTGGAGAAGTGAAAAGTCATGATATTTTATCCAGATTTTTTTAAAGCCAGAGGGAGAGCACAAAGTGGAGATTACAATGATGCCATCAAAAAAGGAAAAATACAAAGCATTATGCATGCCTTCTTTAGGTCTGATCTTCCTTATCTCTTTACCTGATGATTATTACTAATTAAAAAGAAACCCCTCTGTATTAAGTATCTGCATCTTTCAGAGAAAATTGAAAAAGAACAGAGCTATTTGGGGTTTTTGGTTTTGCACAGTCTTGGAGACAAACTCTCTTTTTGTTTTTTTGTTTGTTTTGTTTCCTTTTAAGTTAATGAGACCCTTAGCTTGGTATGGCCATTATCAAACACAGCTGTACACCTTTAGCATCCTTAATGTTCTCTTATGGGGCTAATATAAGCGTCTATATAATATATATTATAAATATCACATTTTAAACAGGAAATGGAAGGCATTTGATGCAGAATTTTTGCATGACATAGAAACAATTAAAGTTAGCTAGTGTTTGTTTGTTTGGTCTGAATGTTGGTAGAACCTTCATAGCTTTGTTACGATGAAACCTTGAACTGAAGATATTTAATAAAATAACATTTAAACAGTGCAAGGGTTTGGGTGTCACATTTTTCACCTAAACCTGAGGACAATGTGCAATGGGTACTCTGGGATAAGAATCAATCCGCAAAGCTTTTTTGCGCGTCAGTAAATCGTGTGATTTAAAGATGTCATGTTTGAAAAAGAAAAATGCAAAAAAATATTCGTGTTGCTAAAACCAAAGGGACAACAGAGCCTGTTAGAAGGAACTTTATGGCATTTCCCTGACAGACCATAGGATAATATGGAATGTGGCTTGTGTTCCAGACAACGTCACCCTTAGTGAGCCTGTGCTGTTATTCCTTTCTTGGCCTTTGAGTTCCATGCAAATATTGCAGGCTCTTTGTGTGAAGAGTTGTCTTGCCGTTTGGTTTAGTTGCTGTAACCATGCTGAACAAATACAGGTTGGGTGGCAGCTCTGAGGTTTGGGACTGACAGTCTTCTGTGTCCTGTATGGATGCTCCTGTGGAGGCACACATCAAACCGCTCTCCTGTACCGATCTGCCTGGTCTCGCAGCATAAAGCATCATTTCCCAACAGAAGGTATAAGTTAGTTGGATTGAGCCTGTTTTGTTTCCATACTGCCTGTTGTTGTTAGCATTTCATTTCTGCTCCCTCGAATGTGCTGTGTCCAGCTCAGGCTTTGGTATTTCTCTTTATTTCCCACCTTGTACTGTTGACACGCTCTCTGCAGGGCAGAGGGGCTCAGGGCTGACCCTGCCCAGCCCCGTGTCTGCTGCATGGGGAAGCGGGTCTGGTGCTGGGACAGGGATGCTCCTGGGCTGCTTTGCCGCTCCTGCTCCCCGTGCCCTTGTAGTCCTGCTGCGGGAAGGAACATTGCAACGTGGTGGCTCCAGTATGGAGCTGTCAGGCAACAATATTCCCATAAACTTATTTTCTAGTAGCCCATTGCTGGTTAAGATCTGCTCATCGTACCGAGTGGCATTTTGCCCAACTTCCTATCTCAGAGACGTGCCTGAGCGTAGTTGTCGAAGTTCCCTTGCTCTAGGGGCTTGGCTGCCCCTCCTCCTCTCAGCCCCCAGCTCCTCCAGGGATGCGGGAAGCTGCAGAGGGGAGGGGTGGCTCTGCCTCGCGGGGAGAGGAGTTCAACCTGCCTAATCCCCTCTAACTGCAGCAATTACCCAGTAAATAGGTGACACTTGCGGCTGCTTACCGAGATGATTGCTTCTGCTGCCTGATGAAAGCAGGAGGAAAATAGTCCTTAGTGTTTAAGTGGAGCAGGTAAGAGTTGTACAGCCCCCTTCGTGGTACGGCAGGCGATCCGTTCGGGCCAGGAGAGAGAGCTCCTGCTATCACAGCAGCAAAGAGGGTTTCTGCTATCGTTGCATCGCTCGTCGGGTAAGAGCTCTCCTAAAGCAGTTAATCGTACCTTAATGATCTTGGAGGAAGCGCTGCCGTATGATCTGGTACGCTCTAGGAAGGTACCCATGCAGTCAGCGATGATTTTCCGTGCTCTTAGTAGCTCTTTTAACCAGAACGAGAGTAATTTAAACACTTGCTGAAAGCACAATAATCAGAGTAATGTGTATGTCAAGCATATTTATGTAGTGTATATATGGAGCCTTTCAGAGGTTGCTGTGCATGCGTGTGTTTTAAGCATCTTTTTGGAAACATTGCAATGTGATAGCTCCAGTATGGAGCTGCCAGGCAGTGATATTCTCAGGAACTTATTTTCTAGTAGCCCGTTTGTGGTTAAAATCCACTCATTGTACTGAGTGGCGTTTTGCCATCTTCCTACTTCGGAGGTGTGCTTGACCATAGTTGTCTTAAGTTCCCTTTGTCTCTCCCACACTACACACTTCATACACCCAGGCTGGTAATTCTGTGGGAGACCTGTGGTAGCTTTTATTTGTGCCCAAATCAGATTTTAGACTAAGATTGGTCTGCTCTCCGCTGCTGGGTGAGTGGCACGGTCTGGCAGGATGCTTTTATGCTCTGGAGTGTATGAGAGATGGGGAGAGGCATGAGCAGAACTAGACTTCAAGGGTCAGTATTTCTGGTTTATTACAAACCTCTTCCCTGCCACTCAGTGCCTGAGATCTCCTTGCTTGCAGGAATGCCTTGCCTGCCAGTAAGGAACAGGAATTTGCTGGTTTGTGTGTGGTATTTTGAAGAATTTTAAGCAAGCAATTTCTTCTATAGATAACAAATACTAGGTAGGTTTTTAAGACAACCTGACCACAGCGAAAGGATGTAAGTAATGAAGTCGATAAAACCTCAGTCCCCAAGTTCCTCGTGCCACAGTGGGGTCCTCTAACACGCAGAGGGGAGGTTTGTTATCCTTAGTCTGTGACAATTAACACAGTTTTCCTGGATTGCTCACAGCAGTGTCTGCTTTGGTCAGTGAGTGGATTCACCTGCTAGCACAGGCTTAGCCTGCAGAAGCACGGTCAGTGCTCCAGGTGCAAACTGATGAGCTGAAGGTGAAAAGCCCTGTGTGCGTGTGTCCGAAACGGTGGCTTTTGAGTTTTTTCAGCTTTTCCACAGAGGAACGGGTCCCTCTAGAGCAAAGCTGTATCTTGTGTTGCTTTTTTTTGAGGGTGCCCCCAAGCAGCGCTGTGCCTGGATGAAGCCTCTTTCCCTGGGCACCTGCGTTCCTTTTGCTCATTCTGCTGCTGTTGGCTGCTCCAGTTCCTACTCTTGTGCTGATCCCCTTCCCATTCCCTCTCCTGGTAGCAGGAGCTTCGAGCACCGTGATCCAGTGGGAGGTGTCCCTGCCCATGGCATCATTCTATGAAAACTGAGAAGATTTGAGGTAAAAGTCACGTGTTTGGGGAGGGCTAAGAGGACATCTGCGTTCAAAGTTGCGGTTTTGGGAAGTTGAGGGTGGGGGAATTTCAGGTACAAATCACATTTCCGGGGAGTTTGTGAAGAGATTTGGGATAAAAAAGATTTAGTTTTGGGGAGCGAGGGGAAATTTGAGAAGATTTGTGGTAAAAATTGCTTTTTTAGGGAGTTTGGGGAGAGAAATTGAGTCAAAAAGTGGTTTTGGGGAGGGCTATGAAGAAATAGGTGGCGAAATTTGCAGTTTTGGGGAGTTTGGGGGGATTTGAGGTAAAATTACATTTTGGGGAGTTTGTGAGAGGAAGTTTGAGAAACTTTGAGGTAAAAGTTGTGGTCCTATGAAGTATCGGGAGGGCTGCAAGGAGATTTGGAATGAAAGATGCAATTTTGGGACGTTTGTGAGCGGAAGCCCGAGAAGCTTTGAGGTACAAGTTGTGGGTTTGTGGAGTCTGGAGGGGAGAGATTTGAGGCAAAAAAAAATCATGGTTTTTTGGAGTTTGAGGAGTGCTGTGAGGAGATTTAGGGTGAAAGTTACGGTTTGGGGGAATGTGGGGGGATTTGAGGTAAAATTGCATTTTTTAGGAATTGGTGAGGGGAAGTTTGAGAAGCTTTGAGGTAAAAGCTAGTTTTGTGGATTTGGGGGAAGGTTGTGAGGAGACTTGGGGTGAAAGTCATGGGTTTGGGGCATTTGTGAGGGGATTTAGCGTGAAAGTCATGTTTTTGAGGAGTTTGAAAAGGTTGTGAGGAGGTTGAGATGAGATCTTAGGAAGAAATGTTTTCCTGTGAGGGTGGGGAGGCACTGGCACAGGTAGCCCAGAGCAGTTTTGCCTGCCCTGCCACTGGAGGTGTTCAAGGCCAGGTTGGATGGGACTTGGAGCACCCCGATCCAGTGGGAGGTGTTCCTGCCCCTGGCAGGGCGGTTGGAACTGGATGGGCTCTGAAGTCCCTTCCAACACAAACCATTCTATGATTCCTATGCTGAGGACTCCATAACTGGACTCAATATTCCAGATAAGGTCTCACCTGAGCAGAGCAGAGGGGCAGAATCTGCTCCCTCGCCCTCCTGGTGCCGCTGCTTTTGATGCAGCCCAGGACATTGTTGGTTTGTGGGCTGTGAGTGCAAGTCGCTGGCTATTGTGTAGCTTTTCATCAACCCCAGGTTCTTCTCCTCAGGGCTGATCTCGCTCTATTAATGTGCCTCCACAGCCCACTCTGGCTTCCTGCTACAAGGTTCTCTGTCTTTCCACGTTGGAAATGGCAACCGTGTGTGTCTCGGAGGGTGCTGCCATAGGGGCTGTCCTGGTGGGGTCCATCCCTGCTGCACATCCCATGTCCCATAACCCTGTGTCTCCGCTCTGCCCTGCAGCCCCGCCATGCAGGGACCCTCAGCAGCACGGGGGCAGCTCCTTGAGGAAGGGAGCGATATGGGAGCCAGTATAAGTTACCATTGCAAAAAGCAGAATATCACCTCCTGGAACCCATCGGTGCCCACAGCACCGTGATGAGGTGCTGGGAGGCATGGTTTAGTTATTGATAGGAATGGTTGGACCTGATGATCCAGTGGTCTTTTCCAACATGGTGATTCTATGAGTTGGAAGGGACCTTCACCTAATTCCAATCCCCCTGCCATATGTTGATTTAAGCTTAAGTAAAGTTTCATCTAAGTAATTGTATTTTTGAATGTTAGACAGAATGTCCCTCTGATAGCATGATGTTTTACAGCATGTTTTTGTTCAAACAATGTTTTTCCGGATCTGTTTGTTCTTTGGTGTCAATAGCATCTCGTGTTCAGTGTGACGTGAGCTGAGCAGCGGTGTTTTCTATGATCACCTCTGTTTGCTGCCTTTCCCCATCTGCAGTGCGAGGTCAGACAGAGCTGGAGCCAAAGCTCCAAATGAGCAAAGAGATTTGGCTGTTGTGAAGCTCACAATAACATTAAAACTAGTCCTTGGAAAGTAATAGAATATGCATCGCACTTCAGGGAGAATTTATACACGTATCGATGGAGATCGCTGCCTCGCGTGCCCAGCCCTGCCGGGGTGCTTGTTTCCTACAACTCCGATCCGACCCTCGCAGAGCCGCCCCCCTCGCAGCCCCCCCACTCCCGGGACCCCCCGAGCCCGCAGCCCCGGGGGGCGGGGCCTGGTCAGCGATCGCGCCGCCCCGCGGGAGGGGCCGTTCGCGGGAGCGCGGGGGCGGGGCCTGCGCGCAAGATGGCGGCGGCGCGCGGGCGGCGCGGCGGGCGGCGGGGCGCGCAGCGGCCGGGAGCGGGCGGGCCGCGGCCGGGCTGAGAGGGGCCCGTCCCGCCCGGAGCGGCCTCCTCGCGGCAGGTGAGCTGGGGGCGCGGCGGGGGCGCGGGCCCTGACACCCGCGCGGCCGGGAGCCCCGTGCCCAGCCCGGATCGGGGAGGGGGAGCCGGGAGCCCCGGCTCGGGGTGCCGAGCCGCCCACGCTAGCCCCGAGCGGCGACTCCTTCTCCACGTGGCTCCTGGCCCCCGAGCCCCCTTCTCCCGGTCTGGTGCGGGACTGCGCTCCTGCTTTGTTGGCGCCTGGTGTGGCGATCAGTGCGGGTCGGCGGGCAGTTGAGGCGGAATCGTGGAGCGGTTTGGGTTGGAAGGGACGTCAAAGCCCCTCCAGTTCCCCCCCTCGGCCATGGGCAGGGACACCTCCCGCTGGATCGGGGTGCTCCAAGCCCCATCCCACCTGGCCTTGAACACCTCCAGGAGCGGGGCATCCATGCTCAGTGCAGGGCTTTCAAAGCACAAACGCCGTGAAAATCCGTGTTATGTGGGAAAAGCTGGCAGAACGTGAGGAATTACTCCTGTAGTATTGCCCATCCTTTACTCGTTAAAGTATATTTGTACTGGTGAGGTGATAAATAAAGCGTGAGACGCCCCTGTTTGCCTATGCAGAGTGAATAAACTTCGTGTTGCCCGAATTAGAAGTGGGTGTATGTCATCTATCTGAGCATAACCACAGGTTGCACTGCTCCACACTGGGATTCGTTGTGGCCGGGGTTTCCAAAGAAGTGTGTAGTTGTGGATTGTGCATGCATTCCTCATTAGGGAATGTAACCTCGTCCTTTGTGGCAGAGAGTGAACTGGAAATTTCTGGTGGATTTCTCGGGTTGTCTACGTTCAGCTCGGTTTTCTGTGATAATGGGGCTGGGAAATTTGGGATGGTGGTAGAATCTCAGGAGCACTGGAATGGTGGGACGCAGTGTACAACGACCCTCTGAGCAACTGGAATAATGGCAAGCCCGTGTACCAGCTGCAGGAGTTTGCTGGGCTGGGTGCCCACACGTACTTGCTTTGTGTGAGCCAGCTCCTCATCCACACCAGTATGCGGTCCCAGGGCTGAGCCCTGTTGGACTGCTGCATGTAAGCACCCAAATGCTCTGTTTGCAGCGGGTTTGGACAGTATTTCTGCATTGGGCAGTAGTTCCTATGACACTGAAATTGTGGATCCAACTTCTGGCAGATTGGGCCTTGACAAGTTCTGCAGTTGGTACTTCATGCCGCACCAAAGCGAGTGTGCTGTGTTAAGAGCCAGGCTGGTTCCCAAAGCAGCCAGTGGAAAAACTCTGTGCTCAAATCTGGCAACCAGTGTAAAATATTCTCAGAGTTTACCACTGCCAGCAGCTGTGAACACAGCCTTATCTCTGAGGGTAATTGTCTATGCACTTGCTGCTTTCAGTCTAAAATTTCCTTCCTTATCCCAAATTCCTCTTTTCATTCTTTCGTCCCGTTTAGTTTCTGCTCTTACCAAAGTCCACAATACTGTTTTCTTGCTACTGCTTCTCAAACATGGTTTCCCAAAGTGTCTGTTCTTTCTCTGTTTTGATGTGTTTTTCAGCCTTTGTAAAACTGCTTTTCCATGTATGTATAGGGTTTTGAGCAAGGAAGTACTGGAAATTCCAAGAAGCAGTGGAAAGGAGCTGCAGAGTAGAAGCCATGGTACATCTGTCCACATCAATTTTTTTTCAGTAATTTTGCTTTTAGGTAGGGTTCTCAAACCTGGTGTGAGAATGGGGACCGAGGCCCTCTGGTGTTCCTGAGCATAAGGAGAGAAGGCTTCTGGAGCATCTGGCAGCAAAATGGGGTTTCTGATACAGAAAAAATGGAGAATCCCTGTTTTGAGGTATGGCATATTACCTGCAAGTGTTTGTCAGGACAGGAGCATGTGCGCTGGCATGCTGCATGTTTTCCAGCAGTGTCTGGTGGCTGCAGTGATGGTACTTTCCGCTGCTTGGGGATTCTGTACAGCGTGTTTTACTGTTGTGGTGCCTACCCTCTGGTCTGATGGGCACCAGAATTCACAAAGGTGTCCTGGGAAAGCCATGTAAATCCAGTTTTGTATTAGTATTCATAATTCCATGATCTCTTAAAAAAAAAAAAAAACCACCAAGGTGTACCTAAGTGCAGTTGTGGCCTGAACCACAGCATATCTTCTCATCCTGAGCCTTGTTCAGAGGTTGAAGTGCCCATCTCGATCTCTCTGTTCTCTGTGGTATAGCTGGAATATGCAGTGATTCTCAGAGCAGAGCTGCAGAGATAAGATAATCCGTTTCATTTAATTGGCAGAGTTGTTTACACATGATCTCCTGCTCATTTTCCTGTTTTAAAGGAAAGCATATCCATCCCTGATTACAGCTCAGGTCAAAATCCCTCAGCACTTGTAGCAAATCTCTTTTAATTGGTCTCATTTAGCTCTCATAAGGTTGCGTTTTAATTCTCTCTCTTCTGAATCCTTTTCCCCAGTCTGTAATGTAATTTATTACAGGATATTTTATAGACAAGGGAGCAGCCTCTGGCTGTCAGCAACCTTTGTGGTGGATCAGATTCCCAGCTCAACAGGCAGCTGCAGTGGGTTTTGTGGGTGTGAGGCAGCGATGTCGCAGCAATGGAGTTTGTGGGTGTGAGGCAGCGATGTCGCAGCAATGGAGTTTGTGGGTGTGAGGCAGCAATGCCACAGCAGTGGGGTTTGTGGGTGTAAGGCAGTAATGCTGCAGTGATGGGGTTTGTGGTTGTAAGGGAGCGATACTGCAGTGGTGGCACACAGGCAGCTGTGGTGAGGTTTGTGAGTGTGAGGCAGCCATGCTGTAGCAGTGGGGTTTGTGGGAGCAAGAGAGTGATGCTGCAGCAGCAGTGCAAACACAGAGTCTGCCGTGGCAGTGTTAGATGTGAGTGCTGTGTCTGTCCTGGCTCCTAGAAATAACTGGGGTGAACGCTCCCATTTGCTGTGTCAGCTCCTCGGGGCTATTTGTAGCTGTGGCTGATCTGAAGGTCTTTGGGTTCAGTTTTTCCCTTCCTAGCTTTCTCTCCAGTTCCTGTGATTGATGCAAACACATTTCAGTTGCTGTTGCTGCCTGATGACAGGCGTTGGGCAGCACAGAGCTGGTAGAAGGCTGGTGCTGGAAGCATGTCTTTAGAAGGCTCGGAGCACCATCAGCTGTCACAGATTCCCGGTGACTTCCCTGACTGTGGTTGCTGTGGTTAATCGAAGGTAATGTGAGGAGCTGAAGTGCTACATTTCCTTATGCCTACACCAGGCGTTTCCCCCTGGCCGGTAACAGCGCTGTCTGCAGGCACAGCACTGCTGCAGCTCGTGCCTGATCCGGCTGCTCTGACATCAGATTGGGAGTTCTCAAAGACTGGGGTTTTTGTTCTGAGCTGTGCCCCCTGCCCTTACACTGGCTATTTTCCCACTATAGTGAAATCAGAAGGGAATATGTGCCTCTGCTCCAGCTGCTGCAGTGGAGATCCCAGGCTGTGTGGTGCTGCAGCGAGGGTTCAGGCAGGCTTTCTGCTTTCCTGATCCTGCGCTGGACGCAGGAATCTCCAGCTGAGCTGTGGAGCACAGTTGTGTCTTAAATTGTTGCTGAAGGATTTATTGGAGCCCATACTTCAGAGCCATAACTGTTCTTTCTACACAGTGATATCTGAAGGTCTCGGACCTCTGGTGATTGCTGTTTGGGGACTGTTTTACCTCCATCACCTTCTTGCCTGCTCTCATGTTTTTAGTAGGCTAACTGAATCCAGCAGCAAACGTAAGGGGTTGATAAGGTTGTAAAATGTACTTTGGGCCTTTGCAAAATATCCGTGGCTTGCACTGGGCAGTGTCACAAGATCTGTTTTCAGAGAAGTCGGTTTTGGCATTTGCTTGTTTTCTACAGCTGCCTGAGCTCTCCAAACAAGGAGGGAAGTGGTCACAGTCCATCTCTATCTACAGACCCGGCCTGCATTTGAATTGGTTGAGTAAAATGAAGAGTGCAAAATCAGGAAGGGTGGCTTCATGCTGCACTTGCTGACTTACTGACACCACCAAGATGTTCAGAAATACCCGTCTCTTCCAATGTGTCTGTAGCCATGCATAACTGATGCTGTTATTCCTGCTGGGGATGCAGACCTGGAATATCACAGGATTTGTAGCTGCTCACAGGCTCAAATGTTCCCACCTTAACAGCCTGAAATACTGCATGCTGTCTTTCCATGAAGTGAATTTTTTATTCATCATTAAATAGAAATGGTGAAATTAAGCTTTAAAACTAGCAGCATTTAGATACCAATGTCCGTATTTTTTTTTTTCTGGACTTGAAGAAGGGCAAAGAGCAGAAATGTACGCCCTGCTTGGTGTACAGGGCTTGTGTGGATCCTAGTGCTGGTCTCCATGCTCAATGTGTGTGTCCCACCACAGTTACCATCTCCAGCACTTTGGCATGTGTTGAGTGTGGGATGGGAATGAGGGGGGTGGTCCAGGGTGCTGGTGGTATCTGAATGCAGCTGCACTGCGCTTGTCTGCTCTGTTTTCCTGTGCTGCAGTGCATTACTCTGATGAACTCTTTTTATTTCTTCCCCCACCCCTCCTTTGGAAGTGTTTGCATTAGTGGAAATGATCATCCTGGGTGTTCCCTGTAAAGCAAGAGAAGGCAGTGTCCCCTTCTCTCCTGCTTTCCTGTCCCAGCACTCTAGCTCGTGCAGGAGACAGTGGCTCCCAGGTCCCTACTCAGGGAGGAAAGCTTTCCACAGGGAGGGAAAGAGTAGGACATGACACTGCGTGTGTCAAATGATATGCTGACAATATATAGCCCTTCCTTGGACGGGGGATCACTGCTGCCTTTATTTATCGCTGTCTGGTTTTCCTCTATATCCTGCAGTTCCCTTGGGAGCTGGATTGGCATAGCTGATGCAACAAGGAAGGAGGAAAGAGGGACAGCAAAATGACAGTTTTATCCCTTCTTAATCTCTTTTTGCAGTTCTGGTGTGCCATCTGGTCAGGCTCTTTGAAAGCGTACAGCCCCAGCACCCTGCCTTTTATCCTTTGCTTGTTTCTCCAGTCCCTTACATTACTCCCTTGGGGACTTTCTGCATCTGAAACGCCCCAAGAATCTGATGTTCCTGCAAGTGGTCTATTTGGGGAGGCTTCCTTGTCCAGATTATATGATGGAGCAACTTGTTTTTCTCTGATCACGTTTAGTCTTACTGTTCCAGCTGATTCCATTAGCCTAATATTTTATTGGTCTTTCAGCTTATCTCTAATTAACACTAATTTGCTTGGCAGCACTTCTGAAGTAAAATCAGAGCTTGCATTTGGATTTTTAGAGCTCTTCAACAGATCTTAACTTGGTAATTTTCAATCACTTTAGTATAAATTCCTCAAAGGAAACAACAGGATGGCAGGCCATAGTTGTGAAGGCTTCAAGTAGTAGAGATCGATTTAGAAAAGAAGGGAAACTTGAGATTTATTTCAGAAAGGTTAGAAGAACCCACAGAAAGTTTTACAGATGTCTGGTTTTGTCTTAGGAGCCTTTTATAATGGCTTTGGGTTAGCCCTCTTGCCTGACTTGGTGCTTTAAAAAGCGTGGTGAATTTCATGTCAGAAAGAGCTTTTAAAGCAGTTCTGACATCTCTTGGGTGGTGGGAGTTGGACCCATCTGGCTGCACGTGGAGATGTGCAACTGAAGTATCCACATCTGAGCTGGGCACTATAAGTTGCCTTTATATTAGGGGTATGTTGGGGCACCATTCCTCTCACCCTAAAGCACATGTCCCCATCTGGGGAGATGAATCATATTCTGGGAGTTGTTTTTTTATTTTCCTGCTGAATATAATGCAAATGGAGAGTGTTTGTCCAGAGATGGGAAATGTCAGCAGGACCAGGTACTTGAGCAGACGGGTCAGCACAGAAAGGCTGTGTGTGAGGGCTGCAGCAGCCCCATGCTTCATCAGCTGTGTGAATCTCCTTTCAGAAGAACGATGGGAGCTGTCACAATGTTGAATCTGTCTTTTCAGTGGGATAAAGTGGGATCCTGGCCCAGTTTGGCACATGCCAAGAGGCAGATTCATTTCAGCACTGAAGCCTGGCGTTCATTGCTGGTCTCCATGTCTGATTGATTGTCCAGAACACCTCTGGAACATCAAGCTTCTCCCTACCATTCCAGCTGCAAAAATGTATTGTAATTTCTTACTTGTAATTTCATAATTTTTACTCATTTTTAATTAAATGGTCTGGATACAGCCAGTGATGCTGTAGCTCAAACTGCATGTGCTTTACTTTTGGCTGAGTCATAACCATCTTCCTCATAAGCAGAGACTGTCACTGTCTCCTGATCTGGTTTTATCTGCAGGCTTTCATCCATACCCTTCCGTTATATTCCTGTTTCAAATCTGGCTGCTGTGAATAAGCCTGCTTCCCTGAGTCAAGGCTGCCATGAAAATGTCCTGTTACCACGTGTTGGCCTCTGTAGTTCAGTGTCATGTAACCGTGGGTGGAAAAAGGGGTGTTTCCATAGCCGAAGTCCGCGTAAACACATAAACACAGGGCTTTCTGCAGGAAATCTTGCTTTGACCCAAACAAATTACTGATGTTTGCCTTTCCTGGGATTTCTTCTAAACACGAATTCCTCACTGACCTCACGTGGTGGCACAGACAGAGCTCAGAAGTCCCTTTTGGTCTTACATTGTGTATGTGGGCAGGTTAAGGATAACCTAGTGTTCAGGGGTTGCTGTAATTGCGGTTGGTGGTGTTTCTCTGAGGTTGGTACAGGTAATTCTTTTCCGTGTTATAGAGCTGTTGTATAATTATCTTGTGTATGTCAGTCCTAGCTTTTTCCAGTTGTTAAATGGAAACAGGGTGAAGATGCCCTTTGAATGTCCTCTTACTGGTTTGCATAGCAGCTGATGCTACCACTGAGGAATGCAATCTGGACTGCACAGCCTCTCAGCATACACGTTCAGAAAACCCTATGGGTAAATTAAGGTGAACGGAATAAAAAAAGCCTCCTTTTTCTTTTTTTTTGCAATATTATCGTTCTCCAGGAGAGAAAAAGTTACTTTTCAGTTGATCAATAAGAAACCCAGTCAGGCTCAAGCACTTTCATATTGGTACAGCATGGAGTGCGTTGGGGATGGGGTGAGTGGATGAGGAGCCAGAGCTGCTTTCTCTGGAGGAGACGAGAGAGATGTGACCACCTGAACATATGGCAGATGATTGGCCTAAAATTAGTTCTATGTAGTGTAAGCTGAAAAGGAGTCTTCCGCTACTTCTCTTTGCATCTGACCTGCACCATTTTTAAATATCAGATTTAGCTGGGTTAACCTTAACTGGCAGTAGTCATGCAGACTCCAAAAGGATATCAGGAATGGGCAGCATGATAAGAGCTGAGCTGTGTGCCCAGCAGGCCCAGAGCCAGTAACTACAGCCCTGCATTGCTGCCTGTTCTATCCCACTTTCAGTTGGACACTGGCTTAGTTTTTAGATGAGGCATTTCCTCTGAGGGGAAGGAGTGAAGAAGTCATAGCAACAGTCATGCTTGAAGGAGGTGGTTGCAAGGGAGAGAAAAGTAGTCCCTCTAATCAAGGTGTGGACCAGACCTGGGGTCACAGTTTCTACTCTGTATTTCTCAGCGTTCTACTGCAGGACTCGCCAGCTCCTCTGATCAGTAGTTGCTCCCTTATCTCTGTTCTATGTGATTTACCAGGGAGACAGTACCTATTATGTCAGAAAACAGATTATTTCTAGAGAATGATTCTTAGATTTTTTTCCCATACCTTCTAAAAAGGGAAAAAGATATTTCTGTGTTTCCTCAACTTCTTCTCCTAGGACCCTCCCCCTGACAGTCTGACCTGTGATGCTGTTCTGGACAGATATTTGGGAACTGAAATTGCTGAGAGTGCTCAGGCCCCTTCCCCTTCCTGCTGTTATATCTTCCTGAATCGCATCCTGTGCAAGGGTGAAGATCGTCAAGAGTCGATGCTGGAATCTGAAGCAGTGCAAATTGATGCAGTGGCTGCAAGGCTGTTCCTGAAGGTTACGTCTGTAAACCATTTGGTCTTATAGTCTGTGTTCAGTAGTGCTAAAAATGGGCAAATTTTAATTATAAAGACAAACATCTCGTATGCAGAAGCGAGGTGGAAACGACAAACACAAGAGTCTGGTTTTCCCTGTCATCAGGCTTCAAGTGGAGAAAGCATTAGGTGGGGATGCAGAGCTTGTTTCGTCTGCATGGGCTGGTGAATCAGAAACTTCACACTTGCTCTGCCATGAAGAAAGCCATGGCACTGAGCTAGAAAACACACACTGAGAGCTCTGCTGTTTCTGTCTTGTCCTTGCAGCCCTTGGGCACTGGTGTTATACAGCCTTTGCTGCCAGCTCTCAGCTGGGATATCTGTACCTTCTCCTGGGGCTGTGTGGAGTTCTGTCCTCCTCAGCAGCTGTCACCTTTTAACGGAGCTGCCTGCCAGTACAGCTCTGAAACCACTGCCAGCAGCTGCGTGGCTGCTTAGCACGTCTGCCAGGGCTTTCCTGATGGCCAGAATGAGATGAGGGAGTTCCTGGCCAAGTGAAATGGGAATGACCTTGTATGCACAGACACTAAGATATGATCTAATGCTCAAATACTAAATTTAGATTACTTACAATGGATTATCCTTAGGTAATATTTTATTAGAAAATGTTTCTACCTTACTTGATCCCACCTATCTTGAGGGAAAAGGAAGGAGAAGCAGAAATAAATGTTTTGTTCCATGTAAGGTTGTGAGAACAGACTGGCTACTGCAGCAAAATCCATCCTGTGAATGTGAGAAGACTTCCTGCCCCTTTCTTCTGCCTGTAAGGCTGACCTCACCGAGATTGCGAGATTGCAGAAACAGAGATCAGTGAGAATACAAGAGGAATGCAGACATGATTTCTGGTGATGTCAATCCGGCTTCAAGTTGGTAACACTGATGTGAAAGCCTCTGTGTCCCATCAGTGTCACCCAGGAGTGTATTGAACAGAGGCAAGGAAATGGCACATCAAAACCTCTTAGGCATGTTTGTTAATGGGTATTGCTTTTGGAAATGGCCAATTCTAGGCAGAGTATACGAGACCAGGGAGTGGAGGAACCCTTCCCCGTTGCGGCTGCTTGGAAACAGTGTCTCTCTCTTGGAGAGAAAGTCACGCTGTGTTTTTCTGGCTTGGCAAGTGTCCTGCACGAATTCAGCATTGCCATTACACTGGTAGCACACCATCATCACGCTGTAACAGTGCTAGGTGCAGAGGTTATAAATGACTACTGATTTTTCTGAATGCTGCAGTATTTAAGTATTCAGCTTGAGGTATTTTACTGAGAGGGCCTCGTTACCAGAGCAAGTGCCAAGTGCTTTAAAAACCTTGTGCCTGATTAATGCAGCTCATATTTGGCGTAACTAATCACTGCTAGGGCTTAAACCCTTTGGTGTGTGGTGCATCTGAGGCTGGGCAGAGGAATCCCATTTTGCTCTCCAGTGAGAACTCTCACACCAAGGGCCAAGTGGTGCTGTTTCTGTAGTGTGCAGAGCACAGTGTGTGGGCAGCAAACCAGTGCAAAGTGCTCTCCTGTCTAGCGTTTCATTGTTCTCTCTGCCTGAGGCTTTGCAACCTTGGTCTTTTTCAGTTGAAGTCTTTAAACAATGGATTATCTGTTTTTGCAGGCTTTAGAGGATTTGAAATAGCAGTTGCCCTTAGGCGTTTGGCTCAAGATGACAGTGGTATCAGAGCCCCTGGCCCCTCCTGGAGGCAGGCATGTGTAAGATGGCCATATTCCTCTTCTTCCTCCAGTGAAGTGGATTGGGCTCTTACTGGTTTGAGGGGAGCCCTTTCCTCCTGGCCATTTGCACGCAGGTGGTGTGTGAGAAAGGGGGGATATGTGCGGTGAGAGTGAGAGTACCCATAACAGGGAATTTTCATTTTTGCTGGGATTGTTGGCTTTTACTACAACACCAACCTGGATTTTCCAGATCAGAAACCTGAAAGCCAGAATTGCTTTTCCTTCTCCCAAAGCCCAACAGTCTGAAAATTTCATATGGCTTTAGAAGTTCCAAATTGTCATGTAGCTCTAACCAATATTGACATTTCTGACCTTTGTGTGCCAGCTGCTGTTTTTCTGAAGGATGGTGCTGGGACTGGAAGGCCCCGTGCTAGAGATTACAAACCAGTTGCCACCCAGTTGTGATGTCTGACGTGGCAGTTTCTGTAAAAGCACTTCCTGATCATGCTGTTTAAACAGTGGCTGTATTGTTTTCTTTCTGTTACTACGAGATCTGAAGTAGTTTACAGATGTCGGGAGTTCTGCTGTGGAGAGAGATGTTGGCTGTCAGAGGGGACCCCAAAGCCAGCTCCAGTAAGAAGCTGCACTTCCTTTATCAGTTTATTGCTGCCTAGAGGAGCTCTTCATTGCATGACTTTGCCCAGGCTGTGCTTTGCACAACAGGATTGACTTTCTTCTGAAGAGCAGTTTTATCTCAGGAAAGTCGGTTGCATAGTGTTGTCTGTAATGTCTGCATGTCCGAGGTCCTGTGAAGATTGCCACTCCTGCAGATCCTGTTTATTTTCAGTGCTATTTCCCAGCCTTCTGAGCTGTTCTGGTCATACCATGCCACGCTGGTCATCACTGTTGGATAGCATGTGCCGGCCTGCCGTTGGCTTCATCAGAAGACCCTCCTCACAGAGGTACACAAGTTGTAGAAGGAGAAAATCTGATTCTCTTTGGGAGGTTCTTTATTCATTTATTTCCTTCCTTTCAGTGGGTTGGTAATGATAAACACTTCCTAAATGATTTCCTATGATTCTCTTTGTGAACTGGAGCAGGCTGTCCAGGGAGGTGGTAGAGTTACCTTCCCTGGAGGTATTTAAAGGATGGGTGGATGAGTTGCTATGGGGCATGGTTTAGTGATTGATAGGAATGGTTGGACTTGATGATCCAGTGGGTCCTTTCCAACCTAGTGATTTTATGATTCTAAACCACGCTGCATGGTTTCAAAGTACCTTTGCCTTGGAAACTTTGAGCTTACTTGTCAGCAAGAGGTAGAAGTATTTAAAGTATTTGTAAATAGAGTCAGATTCAGCACTTGGCTGCATGAATTTTCATCAGAAGAGAGTGGAAGCATGAAATCTTTTTGGGCTCAGTCTTGGGCTCAGCATTTTCTACTTTAGTTTGTCTGTACCACCACACCTCAGTTACCCTTCCAGGGAAAAAGTGGTCCCACCTCTTTTGTTGGAGTTTTTTTGTAGGGGAATAAAAATTAAGAGAGTTGGTACCTTAACTAAGCAACACAGCAGGTTTGTCTCTATGCTGTAAAGAGCCTGTATGTTCAGGCTGGTGTCACTCATGTAATATGTGGTTATTGATGTTACATTACAGCTAGAATGGTCTTTTCTGTTTCCATGAGAATTGGCTGAGACATACAATGTCAGGGCAATAAATGTAGCTTAAGCATGCTGAAGGCTTTGCAGAGCTGGTTAGAAATCCTGAAGACTCCACCCCAGTGAGCCTGGTTGAGCCCGGGGCTGGCCCTGGCTTCTCCCCTGTGCTCCGGTTCCTGCCTGTTGGCTATGGTCAGCGCTGGAGCCGCACCAGCGCAGAGAACCTACCCTGCAGTCTGGGCTCTGCAGTCTCTGTATGGAGGGGACAGGAGGGAGCTTCTTCTGTACTGGGTGTCCAGGGGCCGTGAGCTGGCTCAGGCAGCACACGGTCTGATCCTGAAAGGAGGCGGGAGCTGAAGCAGTACACTCCAGGACATGGGACTAGGACTGCTGAAAAAACATGTTTGATTCCGGAAAAATTAATTGTGTTCATGGAAATGGTGGATTTGCAGAGGTGCAAGTAGGCCTTTGGGCGCTAATGAAATGGAAAATATTTCCTCAGGAAGGTGCTGCATCTGTCAGCTTGTAATGCCAAAGGGAAACATCAGACTGGGAACCAACAGGGGACTGTCAAGGATGGGCAGCACAGCATGTTGAACACAAGAAGTTTGGATTGAAACAGGTTAGGTGGGAGAGACTGGCAGTGGAGGAGACAAGACTGGGAAACAGCTGAGACACAGACAGCAAGAAGCAGATACAAAGGCTTGTAGCACCTTCTTGTGCCTTGGATGATGGAATTCAGGTCTCTGAATCTGAAGACCTGGCTGTCAGAGAACACAGAAAGCCTCTGGGCAATGCTGCTTCCTTTTTTTGGCTCTTCCATGCTGTGAACAGTCACCCAAATCTGCTCTAACTTACACTTACGTCAGGATACCCTGTGGGAGAGCAGTGACAGCTCTGCCCATGAGGTATCTTTGGGATGATTAGGTAGTGGCATTTCTCATGCAGGATTCTGTTTTGACACACATATTTGAGACAGGAGGAGACACACGGAGGTGTGTGTATGGATGTATAGCACCATGGTCAGATGTTCTGAAGTCTGTGGGGACAAACGCTCGTAAATTGGAACGTACCGGAATTATGTTTGCTTGTACAAACCTCACTGCATCCTCCACTCTGTGGCGACATGTCACTCGGATGAAAAGGGAGCCATTCCTCTCTCAACTTTTGATTTGGTCTTGAGGCTAAAAGGATTCCCTCACAATCACTGGCAATAACCAGTTTTGCCAAAGGTCTTTGCATGTTGGCTGTTATGTTAGAGCATATCCTGAAGCTGTGGCAAGAGGAACTCAAGGTGGCCTGTGATCTGGGCTGTTAGGACATATGACTGATGGACTATGAAAGGGAAGTGACCATAATTTACTCTATTATCTGTGGGATCTGCTGCTCCAGCAGTGGATTCCTACTTACTTCCTTGCTCCATCTTTTAGTTCCATGATCTGCGAAACCACCTGTGCCACTATGTCTTATTCCTGCAGTTTTTGCATCATTGTTTAGGCCAAAACACTACTGTTGTTGTCACAGAAAAGAAGACCAAGAGGCAAAATAGAGTAAGTCATTTGAGGTATGACTTTTTTTTTTTTTGCAATTCATTTTTCTACAAAGATGGGGAAAAAGCCCAGCGAACACATGCTTAGTTCCCAAGATTCAGTATTTCAAGGCTAAAAATCACTTTTACCAGTCTATAACAACAGTAAGAAGAATTAATACATAAATAATGCCTGCTTAACTCGCACTGTTGGGTTCCAAATGCTCGGTTAATACCAGCAGATACAAACATCCCTTTCAATATGTAGCATGCATTCTTCCTTAGAAAACAGCAGGTAGAACTAAAAGAATGAGTTGAGTAACATGATCTTTTTTCCCTTTATTTTCACAATCCATCCAAGTCAGAAATTGTTTTATTTACGGGGGATTTAGTAAGGTTGTACGAGGAAACTTAATTCTGGTACCTTCTAACTTATGAGTGTTTGTCCTTCATAACTGTGACTGGTATTTAAAGGACATTTTATTACAGAAGGGAGGAGGCAGTCCTTGCACCCAGAAATCTGCTTGGCATAGGTGATGTAGGGGTTTAATGAGAAGTACATATGCAGCCGGCATTGGCATTACTGCCTGTGGACCAGGGCTAGTGGAAGGGGCAGCAACAGCTTTACTGTTTCTACCAGTGCCTGTTTCCCAGGGGGAGCAAAGTCAGACAGGTAGGATCATCTTCACTTGCAGCCTGTGCTGACATGGAGGAACTCTGCAAATACCCATCGTATTTAACTTTCTAGTACTAGATAAACATGACAGAACTCATGAAAAGTGGTGTTTGGTGTATGACCAGTTGGAATGTCTCTGGCTTGTCAAATTGAGCACTTTGTCATAACCCTTCTCTAAAGTGCCAAAGTACCTTTTTTCATAGGCAATAAAAACATGTCATAGATGCTTGATCATTGCCAGCATGGAATGACTCAAAACCACTGCATAAGCTCCTGCCATTTCTAAATTACCAGTGATTCATAGTTAGGCCTGTCAGAGAGAGCCTTTAATTTAATATTCTAAAAACAGTTGAAATCATCTGGAGTTGTTCCTCTAATAAACGGAGAGATTGTGTGATCCAAGTGAAGCCCTGATGGAAATAATGCCAGATCATTTGAACAATATTTAGATATCAGTCTTTGTTTTCCACTTGTTAACACAAGCAAACTGAAATAAAATTTGGGTACCTCTGAAGGTGGATAGCAAGGTGGTTAATCTATTTAGGACCGCCTGTAATTGCAAGAGATTAATTGCTTGCTATGGGAGGCTGCTTCCTACTGGCGTTTTTGGATGATGGAGGGGAGACTCTCCAGCACACAAATAGGGTTCGACTCCAGCTTCTGTCAGTAGTTCTGGCCAGATCAGTATAGGAGATCTACTTCATGGCAGTGAAAGGATAAGGAAATGCCTTACTTGGTCCGCTGTTAACAGTTTGGGATGGATGAAGTGGACAAATCACTGTATCATAATCTTCAGGTAGATTATTCAGGGTATTTCTTCCTTTCTGTCAGTTAGCTAAGTGACCTCTTCTAGTAGTTTTTGGGTATCATTGGCTGGTTTTTATACATGCCACTTTCTTAATTCTGTAGAACAGCATCATGAAGGCCCCTACTGCTGCAAATTTCACTTCCTGCAGGTAGAACTGGTATCTGATGGCAAGCTCAGAAGACCCGTACTCCAGGGAATAGCGAACTTGTGCAGCTGTTGCGCTGCTTCCCACCATAAAAGGGAGGAGTATCTTGCTCTAATATCCTGCAGTTGGGAGCCATTTGTGATCTTGAGGTTGGAATAGTAGAGGAGAGAATGGGGAGAATAAAAGGAGATGAGCGCATTTTAGCCAGTGTCTTCTGTTTTATTGTTTTCCTCATTAGCAAATTCACTCGGTGTGTGTTAATGAGGTTGGGTTTTTCCTCCCTCCTTGACTTATATTATCTCCAAGCCCCAGTGATAGGATGTGAGACTTGTGAGATAAAGATTTTAGCATACAGGATGGTGGAAGAATACAGTGCAAATGGAAAGAGCAGCTTTGTGATAAAAGTGTCCAAATAGCATACATTTAGATGTCAAAGGCACCTCTGTGTAACCGCTGTTACTTAAGAGTGGTGGTTTATTTTGTAGTGTAGCAGAGGGAAATGAAAGCTACTGACAAGTTCATTTCTTTATAGCTAAGTAATACGCTTGTATCTGTGCTCTTTTTGCACACCATCACTGTGCACAAGTCTCCATTGCCAGCTATCTCCTCTCATCCCACTATTTTCCTTCATATACTGGCCTTTGTCCTCAATGCTGAAATTAGATTTTATTTCATACTGCTAAATCTAGGGATTCTGGTTTTGATATATGAGTGAAGAAATTTGTGCTTTGAATTGTTTTCATCCAAGCTGGAATTTTGTCTGCTTTCCTGCAGTTCCTTGTGTGCTGCAGCCGAAAGGATATTGGCCGTGGATTACTGCATGTGTGGCTGGAAAGGATGTGTGTGGAAGTGAGCGGCAGAAGCTGGTACTTCTTTCCTTGTGTTTTTTAAGACAGATACTAAATATAGTGAGTGTTAAACAGATGTCTCCGTTGTCGCATAACAAATATTTGAAGAAAATGAAGTTATGTCCTGCCTGTTTGCTGACGACAGTTCCAGCCCCCATATTAACAGCAGTCATAATAACAGGAGGATTTACAGTGTATTTGGTTTCTGATTCTCAAAGTGAGGTACCTAGGAAGATAGTGTAAGGGGATTTTTTTCTAATGTGGGAAAGATCAAGTGATGTCCTTGAGGTCATCCAGCGAGTCATGCAGCTCTCCTTGACTTCCAAACAATGTGTTTCCATTTAAAACCATGCTGACTTGCAAGCACTTAGATGAGCATTTCCT
Source organism: Clamator glandarius (assembly GCA_033459285.1). Lineage (NCBI taxonomy): Eukaryota > Metazoa > Chordata > Aves > Cuculiformes > Cuculidae > Clamator > Clamator glandarius. Next base: position 4,635,316 of record JAUNZM010000009.1, read on the forward strand.
TTATAACTTCAGTGCTTGATGCTTATTTTTCTTAGTTCCAAACTAGTTGTTCGTAAACATTAACTTATCAAGAAGACATCATAAAGCAAGGCTCGAATTCCTGTCTGGTGTACGTGAGCAACAGACTCGCTGTGGAAACTTCTGCTCAAGGTCCTCTGGAGAGTTGTGTTGTGAAAAGGAGAAGGTGGTGGATGCCAGAGAGATGATGAAGACAGAGCTGAGAGGAGAGATTTTATTTCTACAGCTGAGCTTCATCTTATGATATTAATAGCAAACAGGCATTTCTTTTGGAAGGAGGGGATGGATTCTGTACTCAGCTGAAGTTAATGTGCTGTTCTTTGTAGCATGAGCCACATATTCCTGTTGCCATTTAGCTGTTAGGCATATTTTACCTTACCTTTACTGGAAGGACCCTCTTATTTGGTGAGGCAGCGGCACAGGTTGCCCAGAGAAGTTGTGGATGCCCCATTCGTGCAGGTGTTCAGGGCCAGGGCAAATGGGGCTTTGAGTACCCAAATCCCGTGGGAGGTGTCCCTGCCCATGGCAGGGGTTGGAACTGGATGGGCTTTGAGAGCCCTTCCACCCCAAGCTGCTGTCCTGTGAATCTTTGATTTTTCTTCTGTAAATCATTCTGATGCTCAATTGAAAGCTGTGTGTGTGAGAGAGACAGGATCAGAGCAAAAGCTGTGATATCTCACTCCAGGGTGAGAAGGTTGGATAACAGATCAGACCCAGGGTAGCAGCAGTTAATCTGGCCCATGCCCACCTCCTTTTCTTGTGACTCTGTGGACATGCAGGAAAGCAGGTTAAGGAGTTTATGGATTGTCTCAATTACCCACTCCTGCCACCTTGTACTGGTATTTTTCTGCCCTCTGACTGGAAGCAGTTGCATCGCGTGTGCCGGAAGCGGGACTGGTGCGTATGACATGATGATTTGTGCAATGGAAGTAGTTTGCTGCTGTATCGCAGCAGAGGATATAATTCAGGGTGTGAGTGGGATGGGGGCTTTTCCAGTAAGTGGGGAGAGGACAAGGCCTCAGATTTTTTTACTGCCTCCATAAAATATTGTCATCTGCCCCAGCTTAGAGGTGTATTAATAGCATCCTGATCTCTTACATGCACGGCTGTTGCCTGGATACAAACATAAAGTGATTGGAAAGCTATCATGAATATAAAATGAACAAAACAGGTCATAGAAGTAGCCAGTAGATGTTTGTCCTGCATGCCCATGAGGCTCTGCTGGCTCATTGCAGGTCATGCTTTGCTGCAATACTGTGTTAGGTTTTCACTACACTGCAAATATAACACGTGTGATGTTTTCTGCTGGCTCGCTCTGTGGGGTTTTTATTTCATTGAAATATGCCCAGATCAGTTTTTCTTACAGCATTTGCACCCGTCCATAATCGATTACCTTTTGTGTGCCTTTTATCAGATGCTATCTTGCCATCTTAGCTTCTTTCTGTACACAGTTGCATTTTTGTGTGCTGCGTTTCTCTTCTATGTAAATACAGGCACTGTGCTGCCTGAATGAGTGTTAAACATGGCTACAAAAGCCCCTTATGTTTGAACATCTCCCTGGGGTCCTATAATGGATTTGTTGGGACTCAGGGGAGATGTCCCTTCCTGACCCTGTTCTGTTTTCTATCGTTTCCTGCAGTGTTTCCCATTTTCTCTATGAAAATGTATGCTTACTTCTGACAGCACTGTGACCTCTTTCTGTGAGCTTTTTCAAGTGCAGGTGACAGTGTCGGGGACGGGTTTGGTGATGTTTTCCAGCTAATCGTCTGTTTCTTGCAGTCTGTTCACATGTAGAAGGTGTGTACTGTAACTTGCGATGTGATTTTCCTCTTTCCAGCTATTCTGGTAGCACTTCATGATATTTCTATTTTAGGAATCAAGTAACTAAAGCAGTTGTTTAGTTATCTTGACTCAACCACCGACTGCTAGGATGGGACTGCGGTGACCATGTCTGAGTCTGCTTCAGTTGTGAAGTGAGTTGTTGGCTTGTGCCAATGTGTGGGCTCTAGTGTGAACAGGCAGGGAGGGGAATGAGCACAGTGGATCTGGCTCCCTGTGTTCGGGGTGGTAAAGAATGGAAGTGTTTCTTGCTTTCTCTTGGAGAGTTGTAATGTCTTGTTTAGCCACCATGAATGAGCATTAGGTGCAGTATCGTACATTAGAGTTATTTGGAGATTAGGGAAAGGAATATGGAAGGATTGTTTTGGGGTGGTTAATATGCTGTAATTGGCATTAAAACATTTCACCTAGGTCCTTGTTCCTGTGAACTTTGGTAGGTTACCTCATTGCTGCCTCAGTTCTGGTTTTGTTCAATTAGGGTAATACTGCTGTTCTAGTACTTGTGCACTCTCTCTTCTGAAGTGTGTGGGACAGGCGCTACCTTTTTTCAGACATGCAGAAATCTGATCATATATGCAGGTATGGCGTGTGCTTGGGTATGTGTTTGGATAGATACATAAAACAGCAATCCTAACCTGGTGTGTGCTGTCACGTAAATAACAATGAGAATATAGTCAAAAGCAAATATATAATTCTTTATCAACAATTTGGTCAGAACATACAGCTTTGTGCTCTTAATGGTATGTGACGTTTTTAGGTCTTGCTGTAAGTACTGTATTGGTAGCTTTCAGAAATCAAACACCCGTGCACAAACAAGTAAACAAAAAATTGTGTCCATCATTTCATTTGTGTTCATCATTTCTTTGATGTCATGATTCATTTTATTTTTGGCTTACTTTGTGTCATACAATGCACTTATAAGAAATTAAAGAGGAGAAGATGAGAATGCCATATCCCATTAGAGAGATGATGTGTGGAATACAGTGTTCTTTTCTGGTGGTACCTGGTGATCAAATGGTTTTGGTGGCAGGGATAACAGCTCTATAATGGACAATTGTGTAATCATGAGTGAGAGCTTCAGAAACACTGAACAGATGTAAGCAGACCTGTCTCTCTTAAAGGCAAGGAGGTTAAAAACCACCAAACTGTGTAAGTGTCCGTCTCCTTTGTGTTTGTAGGAGTAGATGTTTCTATATTCATATTTATTGCTAGTTTCTACTAAAATATTGCTCTGATAATGGATGATGTGGGTATACATGGCTTCTTCTGCCTTAATCCCTCCCTTCCATTTTAAATTACTTTTAGTTTTATTCTATATTTTGTTGTTGATAAAAGTCGTCATCTTGTTAGGTAAGATTTATCAGCTGCATAAACACCAAACAATGAAGGAGTGGTAGGCTTGTGGAAAGCAGCAGGTGCTGTAGTAAATTGTACCTTGAACATGAGTCAACAATGCAAACAATGGGTACGGAGGAGCCCTGCAGCTGAGAGACAGCAGCAATGGGTTGCTGCAGCTGGCATTGCATGCCACGTTTGAGGAGTGAGAAGGGCCAACTCAGGAGAAAGCTACGGCAATGAGTGTGATCTCTGAGAAGGAAACAATCGGGATTGATCAGGCTGGAAAAGTTAAAAGAATTTAAAAAATTTACAGTGTGCTGCAAAGGAAAAAAAAGAGCAATTTCTCCTCCGTGTTCACTCACACAAGTTAAGAGCAGAAGGAAAGGGCTTAAATCATCCAGTTAGAGTGGACTTCAGGAAGATACTTTCCAACAGTTCAAGCAGTGGATAGGAATGCAAAGGGTTCTTCCGGATGCTCTGTCTTGGGAGGTGTTAACAGAGATAACAGACAAATGGGTTGGGAATATTTTAGGTATCATTGGTCTCCCCAAAAGAGTTTCCTTCCATGCCTGTGCTCTCTGATTTGAAGGGTACTGAAATCCTTTCTGTATCATTTCTCTGTGGGTTTTCAGCATATTCTTAGCTCTGACAATTTTAATTGCCTTTTCTTGAGGATTTCTTTCTGCTAAATACCATTTCAGTCTAGGTGGACTGGAACCCTTTAAAGCATAAGCTGTGTTAAGAATGTGTACGTTAAAGCATGGTATTTTTTTCTCAATGTCTTGTTTACTCTTTCTCCTTGCGGATCCAGTGAGTGTTTTCCCTGACACACAATATAAATTCTTACAGAGTAACTGCAGGTAATTTATAGCTTGTAATTAAAGACCTCCATCTCTCTTTGGTTTTTATTTCTCTCTTATTTTCTGTGTTGCTGTATACCGGCCCAGCAGCACTCCATTAGGATCTCCTCAGATAGCCCACATTACTGTGTATTTAACCAGCCTCCCTGAAAAGGGGATGTTCACTTGAAATTTTCAGGTTTTGCTTTCTTTTGCAACTATTTAATAACAATGTGAAAGAAAAGAGTTGCTAATCCTTGGGACCTCCACAAACACCCTTCTTCCACGCTCAAACCAATCAGTAACTTTTTGACTTTTTGTCTCTTTTTGCCCATTTCCCACTTGTGCCAGTACTTTGTTCTCCTTGCCCACACAGTGACTTGAGCAGCCCTTTGTAAGGGACTTGATGCAATCTTTTGAGAAGACTCCAACAAACAGTGTGTTCTTGTATCACTTTCCTCCATCCTGTGTTTTCTAATACTTGCAATAATTGTGCTCTGTAACAAATATACCTTGTGTGCAGTTCATCTCAGGCTTTGCAGAGTTCCCAGCTCACAGGGCTGCAGGTTTCCTTTGCTGTGCTGAGTTGGTGATTATGGACAGGAATACAGGGCCGGTAGCCTGTGGGCATTTTTCAGTGGCTTTGGTTCTCACGTGGTCCTGTTCTTCCCCTGTCCCTGAGTAACCTGGTGCATGGTGCTATTATGAGTGCAGGGGCATAAGGAGCCAAACCTAGAACTGAATATTACCTGGCTCGTCACAGGGTGTGCCAGCCCAGCAAATACCATGTGTGGCGATTACTGTGCAGGGAAGGGAGAGAGATACTTGCCGCCTTCTGACAGTGCTCTTGGCTTACAGTGCATCTTACTTGGATTAAGCGTGTCAGGTTGTCTGTTTTGGTCTTTGTCTGTTGCATTAGGTGATTCAGGCTGAGAGCAGGGAATTCGCAACAGAACAGAAGTGAGAATGCAGAAGTGCTGAACAACAGCATGTTCAGTCATATGGAGACTTTGTCTCACTGTATCTTCTTGCAGAACGTGTGTTTTTAACATCTTTGTTGCAGGCTGGGTTTTGTTTTTTGAGAAAATTGCTAAGATGCTGAGTGTTGGAGATTCATCGGGTGTGGGTGAAGACACTAACACAGGGGAACTAGAGATACTAGAAATAATGAGTGTGTTTCCCATTTGTGGGGAGGTGCTGGAGGGAATGCTGTCAGAAAAGTTTCATGTGAAATATGTTTCTGTTTGTGCCAGGGGAGGAATAGAACTGGTAAAGCACTGGTGGTGTTCCAAGCACTGGTACCTTTGGAGTGAGCAGCTGCACGGCAGAGAAATCCATTTGCAGGTGCAACATGGCAGCAATAAACAAATCAATATGGGACTGGGTTATACAGAGTAGAAGTTCTACCTTGAATCACAGAATCACAGAATAACCAGGTTGGAAGAGACCCACTGGATAGTCGAGTCCAACCATTCCCACCACTCCTTAAATCATGCCTCTAAGTACCTCATCCACCCTCACCTTAAACACCTCCAGGGACGGTGACTCAACCACCTCCCTGGGCAGACTGTTCCAATGCCTAACCACCCTCTCCATGAAGAATTTTTTCCTAATCTCAAGCCTAAATCTCCCCTGGCAGAGCTTGAGGCCATTCCCTCTCGTCCTGTCCCCTGTCACTTGGGAGAAGAGGCCAGCACCCTCCTCTCCACAACCTCCTTTCAGGTAGTTGTAGAGAGTAATAAGGTCTCTTCTCCAGGCTGAACACCCCCAGCTCTCTCAGCCGCTCCTCATAAGGCCTGTTCTCCAGCCCCTTCACCAGCTTTGTTGCTCTTCTCTGGACTCGCTCCAGAGCCACAACATCCTTCTTGTGGTGAGGGGCCCAGAACTGAACACAGTACTCGAGGTGCGGTCTCACCAGTGCCGAGTACAGAGGGAGAATAACCTCCCTGGACCTGCTGGTCATGCCAGTTCTGATACAAGCCAAGATGCCATTGGCCTTCTTGGCCACCTGGGCACACTGATGGCTCATGTTCAGTCGCTGTCAACCAACACCCCCAGGTCCTTCTCCTCCTGGCAGCTTTCCAGCCAGGCTTCTCCCAGTCTGTAGGTCTGCTTGGAGCTGTTGTGCCCCAAGCGCAGGACCCGGCATTTGGCCGTGTTAAACCTCACGCCACTGGACTCTTCCCATCGGTCCAGCCTGTTCAGATCCCTTTGCAGAGCCTCCTGACCCTCCAGCAGATCAACCCTTCCACCCAGCTTGGTGTCATTTGCAAACTTGCTAAGGGAGGTCTCAATGCCTTCATCCAGGTCGTTGATAAAGACATTAAACAGGACTGGACCCAGGACTGAGCCCTGGGGAACCCCACTTGTCACTGGCCTCCGGCTGGATTTAACTCCATTTCCCACCACCCTCTGGGCCCGGTCATTCAACCAGTTTTTCACCCAGGAGAGTGTGCGCCCGTCCAGGCCAGAGGCCGACAGTTTCCGAAGCAGAATGCTATGAGAAACTGTATCAAAGGCTTTAAATAATAAATAAACGTGAGAGTTAACTTGCCAACTGTGCAGACCCAAACATCTTGTTTCTGGATGGGTGTAAAGCAAGTGAAGAGAGCTGAGGGATGAATGCCAAATGAGTAAGGACCAAGGGACCGATGGGCAAACATGACTGCTTTGGCTGTGCGATAACAAGAAGTGTAGCTGAGAGACCTGATAAGAGTCTACAAATATTTGAGAGGCACGCACTTGAAAGATAGAAACTAATTAATTTAGTAGGGTGAGAAGGGGCATAACTAGAAACAAGGGAAACAGATTATGAAGTACATAGAAGTACAGAATAGTCTGCCCAAAGGAAGGGTTAAAGAACAAACGTATAAGAACAAATATATCAGACTGGTAGAAAGATTCAGGAAATAACTAACATCAAAGAGTCAGCTTTCTGATGAAAATAGATTGAATAATTTAAGTCTCTCTTACCGATTTAATATATGTTTGCTTCTGAGGTATTCAGGCAAGTTGGCAGCCTCTCTTACCTCTTACATTTTGCTTCCTTAATGCTTCCTGCCAATTCAGATCTACGTTATTGCACACCAGGCTTAGATCATGTCTGTCTTAAGAAAAATGTTTAAAAGAGGGGCAGTTGTGCAAACAATATCAAAAGATATAAGGGGGGGAAGAAAGGTGAATAAGCTTTGGGAATGACTGTCAAGAGCTTTGTCTTGCTGCATTCTGCCTGAAAGTTGTAGCTGCAAATCCATCTAAGCACGCTCATACCAGATTAGAGGTCTGCCTGCACTGCTCTGTGCCTGTTTGCATTGAGGTGAGTGATGGTGGGGGAGCTCCTGGGCGGTGAGTTACCGTTTGTGTTGCCTGAGGCCAGCTTGCAGCTGATGGGATGGGGAGAACAGGAGAAAAACCTTTATAGCATAGAGGAAGGCAGCAGAGAGTTTTTCCTTAATGAAACAAAGTGCATCTTAAATTGCAGCCAGAGTCAGTTTGGCTGCACCTGAGGGGATGGAGAGGAGTCCTGAGCGGCTCAATTTAGCTTGTGCAAAAGGTAAATGGTAAAAGGTGTTCAGGTTCAACACTGCTGGCAGTGGATTCTTTTGGGGATAGCTGTCGGGGTTGGCCAGTCTCTGGTGTGGTGGAGAAAGACAAGGACTAAGGGTCACATGAAGCAAGTGCCTGAGAAGAACGTCGTGCCTGTGCTTGGCATGTGCTGGCTGCAAGGCAGCCCTGGGATTTATGTGAGGAGATACTTAAAGAATTTGGGAAGTCTACCAGTTTTGGGGTTTTCCTTTGTAAAGCAAAAAACTCCTAAGCCTTAGTTTTCATCCAGCACCGAGAGCACAAATCTATGCTGCAGCATTGTGTTTCTGTACATGGCCTCTGCATGCTCTCTGGGCTCCTGTATCAAGGGCTTCATCTGCGGGTGTGTTTTAACATCTGCATTATGAAGCAAAGTCTTCACGTGACAGTTAAAGCCAAGTTCTCGGTGCTGTGATTCCTACGGTCATGGAAGCTGCAGCAGGCTGATTGGTAGACTGCCAGCTCTTAGCATATTCTTCCCCTTCTTACTTTTCCACTCCTATAATTGGGGATCAGTTTTGGTGATGAAGAAACATTGTTGTGGCTTTCCCTTGCCATGCTTTTCAGGAGGCACAACAGTGTGTGCTGTCTTGTTGTGTTGGTCGTCTTCAGAACCAAGCGATTGTTTGCTTGGCCATGTGCAGCGAATTTCATAGTCATATGAAGTACAGTCCTCTCTTTGATCTCTTGTTCCTGTGTATCCCTAATCCAGCTCATTTTACATTATTTTTTTTCCTTCTTCAGCTGGAGGGTGTGCTCTGAGCCAGGCAGTTTTGCCTTTGCTCCCTGTGCTGGCTGCTGAACAAAGGTGCTGCTGAAAGGTGAGTACATAACATCATTCTCTTTGGTGTCAATTTATGTTTAGAAGACCTGATAAATTGAGACTTGTCAAACGTGTCCACTTAAACTGGATTTGGGTTTGTGATGGAGAAAAACTAATCTACCAGCTCATAAAAACATGAGCATCAGCTGTCAAAGCTCTGTTACGTTGTGGTTTAGTGTAATTTGTGTGGTGGTCTGCAGCTCTGCAGAGCAGGAAAGCTGAAAGGTGGGCATGTTTTATCTCTTCATCAGATGTAAGTTTAGAGCTAGAGAAACTGCCGAGACCTTGAAAATAAACAGTAATAAAAATACATTCCCTACCCCATGACCAGCATGGGAAGGGATGGCTGAGAGCGCTGCCTGACTGCCCATGTCCTGCTTATCAGTGTGAATTCTTCACCAAATCCGATGTCCCTCACATCAGCTCTCGTTCCAGGGCAGCTGAGGTACCTGAGCATTAATGGGAAGAGAAACAAAGCAGGCTTTTATCAGATTGAGAAGGCTGTGTACCAGCTGGGGGATAAGTTCAATGGTTCTGCCCTGCAGTGAGTGCTTGAACAGGAATTTCTGGAAAACTTTCCTTTCAGCCAGTGAAGTGCTGAGTGTGCCAGGCCTGTGAAGGTGTGGGAGGGGGGAGGGCCGTTTCACAAGGGTTTTCATTGGCAGGGAGCAGAAGAAAACAACAGAGGATTAGCAGGGAGCTTCTAACAACAGCTGAATACTTTATGGTTGAGAAATGATGTTTGTGTTTTATCTGCATGCAAACAAAACTGTGTTTATAGGAGATCATTAATACTTGAAGTAAGGGTGGATGAAAGTAAATATGAAATGCTCTAAAGTCTATATTGATGTACTTTCCATGAGTCTGTGTTAACCATCAAAACAGGGATGTCCCATGTAAGGTTTGGAGATGGTTCTTTAGGAACAGCTGTTAAACCATACGCTGTCATATGTTAAAAGTGTATTGGTCTTATGCAGACAATTTTCTCTATACACGTTCTGTATTTCAAAATGCTGTAGTTCTATACCTGTCCCTGTAGAACCATTCTGAATTAGAGCCACTGGCTTCATGTTTTAAGAACCAAAGGAGTCATTGCAGAGACTTCCAACTAGTAGTCTAAAAAGACTTTCTATATACAAGAAAGCATGGAAAATGCATGTCTTGACCTTATGAAGAAAACCAGCTTGGAATGTTCAAGATTAAAAGCAAATTTATATAGTCTTATTAGAAAGCCAGACCTTTATACTTGATAATACTTGAACATAGTGGGATACATAGGGTTAAATTTAGTCAATTACCATTGTTTCCTTAATTTTTCTTCTAGTAAAGTTTTTAGTAGAGCTAGAACTGTAATATTAAGAGAAATGCAATTATTATGTATTTTTTATAAAGTATTTATTAATTACATAAAAATCACGGTTTAAGCATTGCCTTGTCTTTTATGAAGCTGTTACCTACATCTCTGCTGAGAAGTGTTTACTTGTTAAAAGGAAAGAGGTTGGAAGAGCACTCCTGTTTTGTAATTGCAATTTGGAGTTTGCTTTTTTTAATCCACTTGTTTTAACAGTGTGTTTCATGATAATCTGTGCTGTTGTTCTGATCTGGAGCCTCTCTTTCTTGTCTCGGATTTGTCTGTTGATGTCAGAAGTTCATATTGATATGCTGCTGTGGTATCAGAATCTTATTTTTGACCTTATAGGAATATTCCATGGAGTGCAGGGCCCAAGAAGCGTTGCATGTTTTAATTCTTTTATCTGCTTTGGATTTTTTTTGATCGGTTGGGTTTTGGGCTAGTTTTGGACTAGTTTTGGACTTGCCATTTCTACTGAATTTCAAGGTATATATTTGAAATCATGAAAGGCAAAGCAAGATTCTTGTCCTGGGTTTGTGTACAGATAAATATACCTGGTAGAGCAAAGTCTTGTTCTGTGATTCCCTTGCTCTGACATCTACAAGCAAAGCCTCTCTGCCTAAGGACATGTGCAGTCCCTGAAGAGGAGGTAACTACAGTGAGTACTCTGCTGCGCACAGCTGATCAACTGGTTCTGTATGTCACAGGTGTGTCCCTGATGGATGTTTGGCACAACAATATGAAGTGAATTAGTTTCCAGTTGTATTTGGTGTGTTTCTTCTGTCAGGTGGCAGTTAGGAGCAATCATGAGGGATAAGATATGCAGAATCATTTGCAAGCAAACAAGGAGCAGTAGGAAGACGTGGCAGGTAGGTGTGAGGGTCTGGCCTGGAAGGAGAAAAAATTATGAGTTTGTAATTTTATTAAATAACCATAAAGTCTAGTTCCGTGTACCTGCGGGGGCTGTAGGGAATGGTCATTTCCAATATGGGTCAGTTCAGCAATTACTGTGGTGCTCTCGAGGCTGAGCTAAATTGTGTCAGACTCCGGGGAGCTGGAAATAGCATTTTGCTTTTTTCTCTAAAACTTGCTTCTGTAGAAAAGCCCTAAAACCAAGCAAAGTTTCTGTGTTGAGAAAGGTTCGGGCATTTACCGAGGACACTTGTGGTTTTGTGGTTTTCCTCTAGAAGGCAGGGGTTCCTTAAAAAAAAAAAATCCCTGATAAACCAAATCCCTCAGACAAACTCCCTTATTTTCAAATCTGATACTTTTTTTCTAAAAGATGGAGTTTTAGGGATCTGAATCAAGCTGCTTTTTCCATCTTGTCAGTTATCTCTCCCTTTTAGATGAGTTGGGAATTGTCTGAGCTGCAGGCAGGCAGTAACTTCATGCAGCTACCAAAACCAGTCTATAATGCCCAAGTCAGATGTATTAATTAGGCAACTTGGCAAGACCAGAGATACAAAATATTTCTTCCTTTGGAATGTTGTTGAATTTAGCAATGTAATTGCAGGTATTGCAAGAAGCTTACTGCTTGTCCCTAATGTCTGTGGTATCTATTTGTTTGTGCTTCTCTTCATGATAGAGGGCAACTTGAACACCATCTTCAGCACATGCAGAATCTGTTGAGGGATCTTTGCAGTTCTTATGTTAACGTGCTACATGCTTTTTCCGCACCCTGATAACTGATGGTTTGAGGGTGCTTGTAAGCACATAAGTTTACTGCAGGAAAACCTTGTAAGCCCACTTTTCAGTACTGCACTCAAATGAGAAATTGAGGCACTGGGTGAAGTTTCAGATTGCTGTTGGAGACAACAGGTTTGAACACAAACTGTTCTGCTGCGGAGGAGATCTGTCACGTGGGGCTGTGCTGTCAGCAGCTGCTGAGGGCTTTGGTTCTAGCAGAATGCCACCTCCCTATCCAGTAAGCAGTAGCATCCTTGTGATTCCTTTCAGATGCGCTGGCTTTTGTGGACTAGAGTGTACAGAGGTGGATATTGCATTGGATTTGGTGTCTTTCCCAGGCTGGCAGGACTGCTCCCAGCTGTCAGTGACTCACAGTAGCCGAGTTACTGTCTCAGAGTTCAAGTTAATGGAATTTACAGTTCAGTTTCCCTTGAATTGTCTGGCAGAGATGAAATTTCCCATGAACCAGGAAAAGCAGGAAAGATTCTACAAATCAGAAGCTTTGAATGTGTGTTAGGTCTGAAAAACTGCTGAGAGGTTCCAGACTTCTGCAGTCTTTTCTGAGGGCAGCTCTTTGCCAGCAGTTGTACTTTCAGGTATTCCATTCTTTTCTATCTGAAATCTTATGCTGTGCCTATTGCAGAACCATTCCAGTTTCCAGAATTGCATTAACAACAGGATAAATGTCTGTCATGTGGTTGTCATCTTATTCTTTCTGTGTGGATGGCAACCTTCATTTGGGTTTTGAGGTTCTGTTCTCTGAGCAGGGTAACTGCTTTGTTTATGCCAAAGGACAGGAGCACGAATGTCATTAATGTGATGTATTCATAGAATTGATGTATTTACTGAGAAATAAATTATATTTTATCCTCTCTTTTTTGCAGCTTGTTCATTTTTACTGAACAGGTTGTCTTTGCCCCATCTATTGATGTGAAGCCATCTTTGGTATTTCAGTATGTAGGATGGGGACCTGGCTTTACGTGTTGGTTTTGGCTGTTGTCCTGGTAGCCTGTGAGCCCTCATGAGAGCCTGCTGGGCTCCCATAGAGCTATGTTTGGACGCAGGTGTAAGTGCTACCTCCTAAACAGCGCAGAATCAGTAGGATGCTTTGGATAGCCTTTATTTTCTTTGAAGAAAACTGTTATGTGACTGAGAACCACTGTCATTTTCCAAAATCAATAAATTTCTGAAGCTTATTTGCTGTGTTGGTGCTCTGTTTTAGAGTATCAGACTCTCTGGAGCAAGTCCAGCTTGCTGCAGGTGTAGTTGATACTGCCTAGCCCACGTTTGTGGCTCCATTTACCACCAGCAGTGCCTTGTTACCTCCCTTCTGGCTGTGGTTTTTATTTGTGAACTCTGGCTATGTGTATGAAAAGTGTCTTGTAATTCAGACTGTGTATTTCTTATGTTGGTGTAATGTTTTTAGAGGTATACTGACTTTTTGTTACTGTCTGATTTTTGTGTTTTAAATGGATTAGAAAGGTTAGACAACACCACTGTCCTGGTGGATAGCTGTCACTGTTGGCTGTGTCACTGAGTGCATGATGCTGATCTGGCTGTGCCCTCCTTGGCCATAGCTTGCTGCAGCAGTGCCCGAGGAATCCACGTGAATTTGAAAATCCTTCAAAGACAGTGTTTCCATGCTAGCAAGCTAATTTTGTCTTGATTGTTTTTTATGTAGACTCTTTACCTTTGGCGCTTTCGTATTTTATAAATCAAGCTTAGTGACATATTTGATGGTCTGATTGTTTCCATAGTGACAGCAGTGGCAAGAACCTGCAGAAGGAAGGTGACAGCACTGTATTTTCAAGATAAACTGCTTTAAAGAGGAATGGTTTGAGGGGGTGGGAACACAGCAGATTTTTTCCAAGCAGTCACAGAATATTTAGGAGTACTTTCTTGGAGGTCAGAGAAGAGCAGGCGGCAGGGCAATGGGGTTGATTTGGTCTTCTGGCAGTTGTGTAGAGAGAGCAGTGAACACACAGGCAGCCTAAAGAATGTGAAACACTTTTAGCAGTGTGTCTCCTTTCTTGCTGCTCCAAAAGATCATGAAATTTCAGAATACAGAGAAGCGTGATGTACAAATTATTTTTGCAGAAGAGGCAGAAGTTAACATGCCTGTGAGACAGTGTGGGTAACATACTTTTGTTTCATCACTTCTCCCTCCCACATTCGTAACCTAAGCGCAGAAGCTTTTGGCATTAGGAATCAGACATTTATAAAGCCATTAATGAGGACATCAACCTCCTTCCCCCCCCGCCCCCACCCTGTGAAATCAGCTGTCCGATGTTATTTTCTGGGGAGCAAGGCTTTATCCTTTGTCATTACGCATCATATTGCTCATGTTTGTCAGATGCCTCGAGAAGATGCGAGTGTTTGATCAGGGTCATTGTGGCAGCAGAAGAGGTTGTTGTTAAGAGTTTTGTAGGAGTGGCGGGGCTCCCTGATGTGTTCCGCTTCTGTTTGATGTTGATACCAGATATTGGAAGTGGTTGCCTGAACTTTAACATATGCTCACCTTTCTTATAGCAGCCCAGACAAGTGGGAGGAGATGATGGGAAGAGATGTTCATAAGTGATGTTAAATATTTTCTTTCTGGGACTAACACTTTCCTCTGAAGCTTTCAACAGTATTCAGTGTGCTCTCCCTTCCCAGCACCATCAAAGCGCAGAGGATCTGCAGCCAGGTTTGGGGCCCAGCGCCCAGGTGTCTGTGCCTGGGAAGAGCCGGCCTTCGATGCCCACCTCTAGGTTGCAGGGACATCTCTGGCGCCGTGAGATCCAGCAGGATGGTGGTCAAACACAGGTGATGCACTCCAGTTCAACACAGTGTTCCATTCAGATCTCTGATGCCTTCCAGACAAAACATGTTGTCAGACTGTAAACTGTGTTCATGTTACATATTGCTCCACTGGGGAGGAGAAGCCAGCAGATGGGAACTTGTGCTGCCTTGAAAGATGCAGAAGTTCCTTATTTGTGAGTGCCTGAGGGCTGTTTGGTCACATCTGCACCTCTACTGGTGCTTCCATTGTTTTGTTATCTCGGGAGTGGAGATGTGTTGGAATATGTAGTTTACAGTAGTTCTTTATATTTATTTGCAACATGTTGGTCAGATGGGATGTTGAAAAGTGATTTTGATTTTCCCTTCACCCCACTGAAGGGGAAGTTTCTCTGTTCTGTACCAAGTGGAATTGTGCGTAAAACTGGAAAGGGGTTTAGAAATCCTGGGAGCAGTTAGTTGTAGCAGAAAGGCTGAAGTAAATTGCACCATCTGTTCTGAATTCTGTGCTCTTATTTGCAGAATGATACAGAATTAAATGAAATCAGCTACTACTTAAGAGACAGGTTCATTTATAGATAGTTAAGCTTTTGAGATACTGACATAGTGGGGGAAAAAGAAGATTGGTTCAGATATGTTCTCTCCACTTCCCTCTACCCCCCCAAAAAATCCCCAAACCCGTTGGGTTTTAATTGTTTACTCTGATGGACTTTAGGCATAGCTTGGTGCTGTGCCTTAAGTAGTGTCCTGTGTCCCAGCATGTGTTGGGCATCACTTGTATCTCAGTTCTGTTATGAAATGTAGACAGAAATAGACATCTTGACATGCCTCTGTCATATGAGACTGGTATCTCATTTCTTCATCTGTAAAGCCTACCCCCCCTTAGAACAAAGGGGTAAGGGTTTTCTTTTTGACACTGTTAGTGCATAGTTGCTAAGTTGCAATGCATTTATTTTCTTTTTTAAATATAGAACAGGATTGCTCATTTCCCTATTTTCATTTCCCTATTTTAATGTAGTCCTTCAGGGAGTAACCAGTTAAGCATTCCATTGCATGGTTGCTTTGCACGTTGATTTTCTTGGTGGGCATGAGAAGGTTTTCTGAGCAGACATGTCCTTGACAAAGTGGATTTTGTTCTAGGCTCGTAGCTGGGACAGAGCAGCTCTGTTCCCAGAGCAGGTGCCATAGAGGATGCTGTAATGTGCTATCACCAGTGCCATCCCAGTGGTGAGACTCACCAGTTGAGATGGCTGCTTCTGTAAACGTGAGCACTATGTGGAGACCACCAGACTTATCAGAACTGAAGCTGGCTTAGTACTCAGCCTGAAGCTGTTGCTGTATTCCAGCTGTTATTGTTGTGACAGGCACGTACAGTGGACAGTCCTTTGGGTGGTGGCTGTGCTTTACTGCTTATTCTTCTGCTTTGGGAAGCTGATAAGACTTTGATTTTTGTCGGCACGCTTCTCCCCTCACTTCATCACCTTTCAGTCGAGTGCCTTTAAGATGCCAACTTCAGACAATTTGTAGTAGATTAATTTCCAGTCCAGATGTGTGAGGCACATCCACATTCCTTTTGTGGTCGCTGCAGGAAAACACAAAGTGGGACAGTGTGGCTGATATGGCTCCTTGCTCTTGGAATGCTTTTTGGCAGTTTTTGAATGTTGGTTACATTGCTGGTGTCTTCCCCCTTCCTAAAGTGTCCTGATAGAATAGATTTGGGAAGGCTTTCTGTTTCTGTGGGTGTAGCTTCGGGATTACGGGAAGACAAGTGGATGATGTTAGCAAATGGCAGGTCTTTGAAGTACGTTAGAATCAACTTCAGAGAGAAAGAAAATCCCTTGAATGAGCTGCAGAGAAGCAACAATGCTTCCAGACCTTCAAGAGGATCAAGGTGAAACTTGGTGAGCAGCACGTATAGAGATGATGATCCTGCTTTGTGACAAGTTGCAAAAAATACCTTCTTTCCTTTTTGTGCTCCCTAACAAAGCAAAATAACAAAGTACTCTGAGATCATTCTATGAAGGGAATGTAAAGAGCTTTTTTTGTCAAATATATTCATCTTAATAGATATGGGTAGAAAATATCTTAAAAGGGATAGAAATATCTCCTTTGAATTCTGAAGTATCTTCAAAAGTAAGTTAAAAGGGCTTAATTAATCTGATTGTGTGGTACATTTAACAGCATTTATTTGCTTGTTTAGACTTGTAGGAGGCAATCGTCTCCCAGCTGATGTTTGTCACTCAGTCGAGTTGGCTTTGGTTGGGAGAGGGGGAATGGAGCAGTCTCATTTCTCTTTCTTGTTAAATTCTTCATCGAAGAAGGAAAATACTTCTAAACCATGCATCTGAAGTACATTGCAGAAGGTAAATATGCTTCTCTCTTCCTAAGAAAAAAGCTTTCTTGGGAAAAGGAGTTGGAAAGCAATAGAAAGTGGCCACGGGAGTGAAGTTCTCTCTGAGGTTCCCTTTCTGTTTCTGCACGATTCGGAGTCTTGAAAGACAAAGGAGTAAATTAAGCACTCTTTCAGAAGAGGAAAGTATTTTTCAAAAGCAAGAATGTATGTGCACAGGTTTGCAGTGGTTGGTAGTGGACAAAGGCTGCAGTTCAGTGGGCTGTGCTGTGCATTAATATTCCTGGTGGCTGTGGTGTCAGGAATGGTAGTTACAGACTCACCTAAGGAACTGAAAGCTGAATGTCCAGAATTCAAATGGGAACAGTGAAGTAAAATGGGTAGTTTTATAAAACTATTGGTTTTAAACCTATTTGGTGATACACAGGGACTGCTAGGAGAACTCCAAACAACTACACTGTTCACTTCTAACAAAAAGCTCACTATATAGATAAGGCTATAAAAAAGTACTACATGCAATACAAAAGTGAGAGCAAACTGGGAACTGAGAGGTGGTGGGTTTGGGTAGGGGAGGGAGGTTTAACTCTGTCGTCCAGGAAAGAATCTGTGAAGAATGGAGAAAGAAATAAGATGGCAGCACAGCAGCCAGGATTTGCAGAGCTTTTCAGCCCTTTGTGTGGTTATCTCGCCTAAGTGCTTTAGCCAGAGACGCTTTCAGGAGCTGCATGGGGCCAGCCTGGAACACAAACGTGCGTGAATCCAAATGTAATTTCCCTGTTGTGCACATTCTAGCTGTGACAGCTCAAGTTATGAATGTAAAATAGCAGGGAAAAAAGTTTAGGCCTGAACTGTTGATAAGAACTGACTTACCCAGAGCTCCCA
The DNA here is from genome assembly GCA_033459285.1 of Clamator glandarius. Classification (NCBI taxonomy): domain Eukaryota; kingdom Metazoa; phylum Chordata; class Aves; order Cuculiformes; family Cuculidae; genus Clamator; species Clamator glandarius. The sequence continues at coordinate 4,652,805 of JAUNZM010000009.1, forward strand.
TAGGCTCGCAGAGGCACTGCCTGCATTTTAAGTTGAGCTACTTCCATGCTTCACTTTGGTGTGCCTTAGGAGAGAAGAAATACCCTGCTTCTCTGTGCATCTAAGGGATTCAACATAATACAAGTGACAAACATTTACTTCCACGTGAGTGGCAAAGCAGGCAGAGGGGGCGTGGTGCTCTTTCTCCTCCCTGGTTTGTGGTCAGAGCCGGCACATCAACCCAGGTCACCATCTGTGACTTCCATCTGTAGACATGAGGTACGGCACAGGGACCAGCAGGATCTCTGCCCTTTCAGGCAGCTCTGGTTGTTTCTGTGGGGCAATAACCTACAGCTTTCCCCAGTTCCCAGGGTTCCAGAGGCATTTGCCTTCTCTCTGGGGATGACTGGTGTAGAATGAGGGATTTTCTGCTCCATATGAGCACTACTTGCAGAACAGGCACCTTGTCCTGGCTGCGGGACAGCCTGTCTCAGGGGCTGTGCAGGCAGGGGAAGGGGCTTTTCCCTCCCTGATATGCCGCTTGCACAGCAAAGAGAAGTTGCAAAGTTTATAACTTTCCCTGCTTCTTTAACATCAGATTTTCCTGGGTCTGTCCTCTCTTTCTCTTTTTCCACCCTCCTTCCATCTCTTGTTACCATGGAGAATGAAATGCCAGCTCCATTCACGTTGTCGGCTGAATAGGTTTTGAGGTTGATGGATGGTGAGAATCTCTTATCCCTCCTTCTCTAAACACCGCCCCTGCCTGGTTCTTGACATTTCACTTGCTAGAGACTGGCAGTCAGTGAGAGGGAGCTGAAAAGGCTGGCAGTGTCCTGCTGAGATGCTCTTTCAGTTCTCTGGATGAAATCAGCAGCTGTGAGAAGGTCTTAAGCACCTCGGTGCAGAGCCTTGTCCTCAGGCTGCCTGAGGCATGAATGCTCACTTGAGTGCACGCTCCCGCTTTCCCAGAGCACCCAGGGAAAGAGATTCCTGGACGAGACCTGCTTCTGCTCATGGCTGTGTTTTAGGGGCTGGTATGACCTCTGCAACCTAAAGAGAAAGGTAAGGAGGGAATACAGTGCATGCTCTGGCACAAAATGCTCCTCTTTGATACGCTGCTTTTAGCTCTCATCATGGTACCATATCACACAGGAGTGGAGTTTCTTTGCAGCAATCTGGCTTGCCTGGTTTCCTGGCTGCAGTGCTGAAGTTAGTGAGAGGATCTGTATTCGGTGGAGTTCTAACAGTCCCTGTATGCACTGGCTGCGTATGCGCAGTAACACTAGTGTGGTGTCAGACAGCCTGCTGAATAGGACACCTTGTAATAACAAGTATTTGCAACTGGGGATCTTGGCAGGCCCCAGGCTGAAGTGCGAAAGCAAAACAATAGTGCTGTAAAATTACACAGAGAGTATTACTTTGTTGTGATTTATTACTTTCCATGGATGGTAACAATGGTTTTAGGAGGGGATCAGGGGAACTCAGCTTGTGCCAGAAGGCTTAAGTGCATCCTTTTTACTGGAGGAGCTGTTTTGACTGATGATTGCTTAATAGCATTTGGGAGAAGTGAGTACCTGGCATTGTCTGACAGGTATGGATTTAGCTTTGGGAGGTAATGGCTAGCAAATCTTATGGCTTTAGAATTTAAATTCAGACATTTCTTCCAACTAGAAGCTTTCTGTGAGCACATACTTGTTGAGAGAGAGAAGGTATTTCTGTGAGCTTTCTGTTAAAGCTCACTGTGTCAGAACCTTACCAGTGCAGGAATTATTATTAGTGGAGTACTTCAGCAGGTGACGTTTGAGTTTGTTTAAGGTCATACATGGAAATCTGTTCTGGGTGCTTTTGCAAAGCCAGGCTTTACAAACGATACAAACTCTCTTTCAGTGTGTCTTTTTCAAAGCATTGCGCTGATAAATGCTCCCACAGCTTCTGCATGCTTCCGAACTCACTAAACAAATGCATCTTTCCACGCTACCACCAACAGCTTTTGCATCTGTCTGAGTTCGCTTCCCATTTGATGCTTTATGTTCTGTTTGTTGTTGGATTCTTGTCTTCCTGCTGGTGTTTCCCTGCTGTGTGGCTGCTTTGCCTGTTGTGCAAGCCACTTCCTAAATGCTCATCCCTTTGCTCTTCAGCTAGTGGTGTGTGTGTGAAGGGAATTGTTAACTTCCTGCAACAGAAAGGTGGGTAGGTGTTAACACATCAAAAAAAAAATATATAGGTATGAAATATGTATGCACATACTATCCATTTCTTACTGTAAAGACTATAGTAGTATTTTTGCCGTCAAAGCGAGGTGTCCCCTAGAGAATGCATACACAGTGGATCCATTATTCCTGACTTACAGCCATACAAGGTAACATGCAGGTCTTTGGTTCCCTAATTTGAATCTGGTTGGCTGGGGTGCTGCAAAAAAAATGTAGATTTTTTTTTTCAAATACACACCAGTGAAGTAGCTTCTTTTTGCTATAAATGCATCTCCTTTGTCAGATGGAGCTGTGAGAAAGTGATATGGGGAGGAAAAAAGGGGGGAAGTCCACTGGGACACAGGATGATACTGTAGTTTGGGATTAGCTTCCTACCAGGCCCTCAGCTTTGTGTTACCATTGGTAAGGGAGGAGGAAAAGGGCGACCATCTGTTTTAGTGTGGTGATTCTAAAGGAGGCAAAACAGCATCAAGGCATGCACCTGCATTTCTGTCTGTTCTGTTACCCTACTGGGGTTTGAGTTTAGATACTACCTTCTCCTTGTAAAATATACACTTCTACCTGTGTATAGCTTGCATGAGATGAAATCCCTGATCTCTCTCTCTCCCACTCTATTTGTGAGGGTTGTTATGCTAATAATTTTAAGAGACTGTCAGAAGTTTTCCTAGATATTTCTGACAGGCTTTAGCTTTTGGAAATGGCTCTCCTCATTTTCAACATGAATGTGTCACTTCGCCTCCTGAAACACACTTAAATGGGAGTGGTTTGATTTTTGTTTCCTCTAATGAGAACTGGATTGACTTAACAGCAACAATAAACATTATTATTAGGACACATCTCGTGGCTTCTCTGCTTCATCCCATCTGATGTTCAATCATATTATTCTTGGACAAGGTTTTAATGTCCCAAACATCTTGGATCCAGAGTTGTAAAACACTTGTTTTGTCGCTTCTGCTCTGTAACCAGTCACTCTGGCATTTTATGGAGTCTGTGATTTTCATGAATATACTGTGGTTAGTGCCATTAACCACCAAAGGTGACTTTTTTCCCTCTTGGATTCAGACACAGATGCTTAGGTGGTGGCTGCTCTAACCGAGTGGTTCTTCCTGGTGCAGACTGTTTCATATGGTGTTTTCTCTGCTGTTTGAAAGGTTGCTAACATGGTTTATTGGTATGCTACTGTCTGGTTTTTACTGGAGAGGCAAAATGCCATCAATTCCCCAGTTGCAGAAATCCTGAAGATTTTACCCTTTCCCTTAGGTTTTAATTTTGGAGTCTCATTCTCATATTCATTCACTTTTCCTTGAATTTCCTCTTTCTGCATCCCACAATAGCCCAGAACACATGAGACCTCACCTTTATATTGCTCTAAAAGCAAAATGCAAACACTCAAATGTTGTGTTATTTAATGTCAACTTTAACTATTTACTCAAATCTGGGCTTTCTGAATGTGTGAAAACTTTCTCAAATAACTTACCTAAGCCTCAGAAATAAGTTGGGCTCAAAAATGCATCAAAATGAAAGAATTCCAGAGCAGTGGTATTGTCCTTAGCTGCTAGATTCAATAATTTCCCATCAGTGAATCTGTTCAGTCTTCCACACCCTCTGTTGCAGTAAAACATCACGGATCATGAGCAGACCTTGGATGCAGGTGGTCCACTACCCATGTGCCAGGGAATCTTTGACCCTAGAAATTAATATGATGCATAAAAGTGGTATTTTTGAACAAAACAATGGCAGCAGGAGGAGCTTGAGCAGTGAGGGATGCTGTATCCAGCACATCAGGGGCTGAGGAACACCGTACTGATGTGGTGGGCAGGAATGGAACAATTCTGTATGGCCAATGCAGCAAATCACTAGCCAACTTCTTGTTAATTATGTTTAAATGGCATCTCTATTAATGCTGCAGTTGGTTTGAAGAGAAGTCAAATATATTTATCAGATGTGTTCTGACTTTCTTGTTATCTGTCATTGGATCATCTGTGACAGAGTGCTTGATCACACAGATAAGTTGCCAGTTCTGCACAAAAACAGTGATCTAATGTTGCAGTAAGACTCAGAACATTTGCTGACTGATTTGACTGTTCTTCATTTGATTCTTGCTAGTAGTCCCTGGTTTTTGTCTGGTATTCCTGTTTCATTCAAGTTGTCACTTAGAGGAAATTAGCGTATCTGAACTATTTTCTATATTTTCCTAGCATTATCTGGGACTTTATCTGTCTTCCCTTTTCTTTCCACTGCTTAGCTCTTCCATAGACGTGCTGGTTCCTCCCTGCAGTCTTCCCCTGCTGGACTTCTCCTGCCATCATTTGCCCTCCTCTGTTCTCAGCTGAGCAGTAGCTGGAGCTTGTCGTTCTGCTATCTTGCCTTAAGGCCTCCTGCATGTTATTTACCTACAGGCAACCGGAGGAAGGTCCACCTCTAAACCTTCCTAGATGTTTACCTGCACCTTTTTCTCAGGGATTTGTGTCTGGGTGTCCTCTCGGAGCTTTCCTGGGTAGTACAGGGTGGAGTGGACCTTGCTTGCTTCAGCTTGTCTCCTGTCCTTGCTGCCTGGTGCCCCAGAATGGGCAATGCTTTCTTCACCACAGCTGTGAAAAAGCCCTGGGCAGGGCCTCCGGCTAAAGCTGTGTGTCCATGGATTTATGAGCACAGTTCTTTGCTGATCCGTACTTTGCAAGTTGCCTTTATGACCTTAATGTCTGGAAAATTCATTTTAGTTTAGCTTTTGCGAAGGCTTCTGACTAGCTCTGGTCAAGTGAATCTTTAAGCTCTTTTATTATTAGCCAGTCTTATATGCAAAGAGTGAGAACTGTGCTCTCCAGCTGCTTATTCCCTTATCTCGGGCGTCATATACTGGAATCTCTCTACCTTTTGCTTCCTGTGAAATATAAACTAAATTATAGACATATAATTAAATCAGCATATTAAGCGTGTGGGGAATGAGAGTCAGTGGGGATTTTGGTGGCCAATATACACAGTCAGAGTATTAAAACCTATGATATCAGGCATCTAAGCTATTTTCTAGCGTATTGAGAGCACTTGTTGTGTAAAAGCAATTTCCAGCTGAGACAAAATGTGTTTCTGTACTAGGTCAGCACAACAGGCAATCACTTCCCCTCACCTGCCAGAGCTGCTGCTCCATAAACCCCATAGCTGCCAGTTAAAAGGCTCAGATGTGCAGTGTTAGTGCTCCTTGGGAATGGAGAGGTTTGACTGGAAAACATGTGACAGTTGCAGGTTCTCTGCATTTGCTTTTGCCTGTAATCACTGTCCCAGTCACTGTCTTGCATCTGGCATCCTTAACCTAAAATTACTCGGTCAGTGCCTAAGACTGATCTTCTGCCTGATTTTTTTTGTGCCTGAACACCGCACATGTAGTACTGGTGCCTGCGTTACCTATATTAGTCATATAATTGCATTATCTGTATTTTATCTATAGACGTAGAGCATTGAATTCTCAGGGCTGAGACTTTTTATTGGTTCATTTATTTGTTTTACAGTATGCATAACAATCGCAGTTCCTGTTGTCCTGCCGTAACCTAAATTCAGAACAAATAACCAAAATGAAAAGCTGTAAAACAAAATATAGTGCAGGAGGTGTGACAGGAAGTGGCAGTCATCTCTGTAATGTAAATACTGTTCCCTCTAACCTTGCATTTCTGACTAGGTGCTGGTGTCAGTTTACCGTAGGGACTGGGGATAGGGCATGGGATGGAGTCAAACTGGGCCCAGCATGAGGGATGCCCTGTATAACTGAATGGTTTTGTGCAGCATATGCCTCAAGGCCAGCTGCTGGCTGTTTCAGCTTGTACTAGTGCATCGTTTCCTTCAGTCTTGTTCCAGAGCTGCAGCACTTGATACCAACACATCTCTTCTCACCTTATCTTGCTGTCTCTTGTTGGTGCTGTATTGCTCTTCCCCAGCTGCAATATTGGATTTTTATTCTATCAGTAGTGTAAAAAGATATCTGAAAGTGGTGTTTGCTTCTGTTTTAAATGAAAGTTAATGGGTTTTTTTGCAGCAGAGGTACACTGTATTAAAAACAGGAGGGCACGCTAGGGAGAGCTTGTGAAAACACTGCTTGTATTTCCCTTTGGTTCAGAGTTTTGACTCCTAGAACTTATTTGGAGTTTGATCACTTTACAGTTTAAAAGTCTACATGGAAATAACTGCTCAGTTGCATAGTGATTGCCAAGACATACACATGAAAAAGTATGATATAATGGATTGGGACATCTTTAGCCAGCCTCTGCATCCACTGCCTTCTCTCAGGTCTGGATAATGAAGATCTTGCGTTGTGGAAGGGATTCTCAAACTGTTTCTTGTGGAAGGGTCAGCATTGCTCTCATGCCACAATTGTGGTGTTTCTGTCTTGCTTCAGTCCCTGCAGCAAGGCAGCTGTAAAGTGCAATCAATCTGCTCATCAATCTGACCAACTGCTGATATTTTTTTGGTGCATTAGTTATTTGTATCAGTGTGGTGTGAACAGCCAGGGATCTGAGTCCATATTTGTGCTAGTGGCCACAAACATGGTTTGGTGCTCCTTGCGGAACTGCACCCTGAGCTGTTTACCCTCCTTGGCAATGAACTGTTGGGTAACTAAGCGATGGTATGTCATGGATGAGCACAGGACAACTGCAGTCTCTTCTCTAAACAGAATCTCATTGCAGTGTAAGTGTACATGTGAGCTGTGATGCCCTCTTACATAGGGGTTTTCAGATTCAGCTGGGCTGAGGTTCATCTGCAGGAGTAACATCAGCTCTGGTCAGGCTAGCATGGCATAGGTGGAAACATGCTTCTGCTCTGTTCTCCTCTGTCCTCTCCTTGTATTTACTCTCTCTTCAGCCTAACCCTGCAGGATTGATAACCTCTTCCTTATTTCCTGGGACCTGAAACTCGTGCTTTCCTCTGTGTTTTGCAGTCCCACAGACCTGCTGTCCTGCGATGATGCTGCTCCTGCACAGCACGGAGCTGCAGTAGCTCCCATACACTGGACAGTGTGTCGGAGACCTCGATCAGAGGGCACTGACCAGGCTGGCAGGGAGGCTGGCCCTGCTGCTCTGATCAGAACCAAAAAGGTGCCATCAGGAGCTGCCATCATGCACTGACTCAGAAGTTGATTGTGAGGTTCTCTGCTTTGGCACGTGATGTTCAGTGACAGCAAGGATCTTTTATTGTCTCCACCCAAATGTGCTTTTTCTTGGTTTATGGGGAAGGGATTTGTACAGTACAGAAGGGAGCTTTTAGTCCCATCTTCCCATTTCCATATGTTCTCTACAAGCTGCTTCAGCTGTTGAAAGTACATGGGTTTGTTACTCTGTGTCGTGGATATAAATAGATGCCAGGAGCACAGGGCCTTATCAGCTATGAGCAGATGTACTCACCTGTTCATTTTAAATCTGGACACCTAAAGTGCAGACGAGCAGGAAAACTTGGTTTTCCAGAAGGTGACACTTTGAAATTGTTTGGAATTTGTTGGAAGCTGTTGCCTCTGTGCTCTAAGTAAACTAGCATTGGTCTTGCTGGGAAAGGCTCTGACCTGTGGAAGTTCAGGGCTGGTGAGTATTGAGGTCTGTTGTGGTTTAGGTTTGAAGTACTGTGCATGTATGGACAGTCATGTTTTGCTATGTGTGTCACTTACATTCGGCAGCCTGCAGGGTCAAGTCTGATCACCTGGAGAGCATCATCTTTATACCCCTCGCAGAAGTGACCCTTGAGGAATAACTGAAGATGCTGAGAAGTTAAGAAGAATACACACAGGCAAAACTTCAGAGGACAGGATCTCAAAACTGCCTGGGGGGAGTTGCAGATAGCCTTTATAAGCAAGATAGGCTAATTTTTTACTGCTGTATTGCTGTGTAAGCACTGAAATAGGCCTTTCTTTTATTTAATTTTTACAGGTGATGTTTTACTTTCCATGGCTACATTATTCACATAACAAGTTGTCCCTACAGAAATCCCAGGCTCAGACCTGGAAGCAGTGACTAGGCTTTCACGTGGCTCAGACCCTGAGCTAGTTCACCTGCTGAATCTTCTGCAGCTTTATTCAGAGCCACTGCTGATGTCTCTGTGCTGCTTGAACACGGGACACTGAGAAGCTGCCTTTGGAGGAGTAGGAGGGGCATTCAGGAGCCAGCTGGGATCCACATCTCGCAGAAGTGGGCTGGAGCTCTGGCTCTGCAAGACTTAGAACCTTGGAGGTGACAATAGCAGCAGCACCAGCAGGGAGAACTGGTGAAGGAGTTCCATGTTACATGTACTGTGACCCTCTCTGCTTTGAGAGATTGGTCAGGTGGGGTTTCTTATAGGGCTGCTTCTGTACTCCAGCTAAAATCTTCCCAGACCCTGTAGGGGAGTGCAGCACAGTGCAGAGGCACTGGGCTCTTGCCTCTGTGCAGCAGGAGTTGTGCTCAGGGTTTTTCCTTTTTCTGGCTATTCCCATCCACAACTACCCTTGACACCGGAAAGCTGACTTAGTTTGTTAATGCTTGCTTGAAGGCTGTATCAAGTGATGCCTGCCCAAGCTAAGAATAAAGAATTTAGTTCAGATGTTTTCTCCTGGGATACTCAATGTTCAGAACATTTATGGAAGAGATGGAGAGGGCAGATAATCCTGCACCTGACTCTGCTGCTAAATCCATCTGCCCATGAATAATGGCTTGCTTCCCCAAACAAACATACTCAGCCTATGTGGTTTGTATGCGTGAAGAAGTTGTAGAGAGGAGCTATCTTACAGGAAAAAAGCACATTTGTGGCCTAACAGGAGCGCTGCGTTGCCTGGGACAGGGGCTGTGACGCTCACTGTGATTTGCCTGAGACTGCTTTCAGTGGGACAGGGAGATGGATCTGTATTGAATGTCAAAGTTTTGTGTTAAACCTGATGTCACTTTTCAGCAGAGAGATATTCTTTAATCTTCTTGTTATCGTGCTCAAGGAAGGACAGTAATGTCTGTGCTGGCTGTGTAAGGCTGACTGCTGATTCAGGAGCTGGCTTGTGCTTTTCTTCAGTGTCTGTTAACCCAGGCCCTGCATCCTCCTGCCAGAGGCTTTACAGCGTGGCACACGCTGCTGGCATTGCAGCTTGTGGGCCTCAGGGCTCTATCCCTACGCACTGACTTGTGAATACTCCAGAGATCCAGGGCACTTCATAAGGGCTGGGAGGTGCACTGGTTGCACATCAGGGAAAGTCAGTGGTCAGCCAAACTCCAAGGTTGGTGAGTGGGCACAGATGACTGACGAAGTTGAACTGTGGCCTTAGCGAATGGATATGGAGTGGCTATTCCGCTTCTGAGCGTATTTTGGAGAACCTCCAGCCTCAGCCTTCCAACAGAATCGCCATGTGGAGTGGAAGGAGGTGTGATTTCCCTTTATCATCTCCCTCTTTGTTTCTGTACTCCTTCCTTTCTTTTTGTTTATAATTATTCTTTAAAGAAATAACCCCCCTCCCAGATTTTCATAACTTTAATAAAACAGAAGGGAGGTGAATGGGAGCCTCATTCATCACCTTTTGTCACCAGTCTCGATTTGACATCTGAGACTACAGAGGAGCTTTGGCAAGTGCAGTGGTGTCCCGCGTAGGGGTAATAAGGGAGAAGAAAGCTGTCAGTGGAGAACAGCAGGGGCTGCATTAGCAAATAGAGATGAAGCAGATGGCTGAGATACTGCAGCTGTCACATGGAAGCTCAGGAGTATCTCCGCTCCGAGCTGCAGGAGGCTCTTTTAGAAGGGAAGGTGGAAACAACAAGAGAGCAAACTTCAGCATGACGGAAGGGACAATAGGGCCAGTCAGAGGATTATAGGAAACTTAGCCAGCAGTGATTTTTTTCCTTCACCTTTTCAAATCTTCAGACTCTAGTGTTAATTTAGGATCAGCTGTGATGAGATCCTATTACAGGTTTCCGTGTCGGGGGTGTGTCAGCTGGTTTAGAGGCACTGCTATACTTCTGTGTGGAACACTGTCTCCGACACACGCTCTGTAGAGTGGGGAGAAGTGAGAAACCTAGCACAGTTGTGGTCTTCGCTGTTGGCTTTACAGGTGTTTCAAGAAAAGCTTCTTTTGAAAATAATTGTTTATAAATAAAATGTTTGTGGAAAAGCAGTGCTAAAAATGTTACTGTTTTGGTGGAGGAAGCACCTGCCTTTCAAGTGTCTCATGGGTTCTGTGCTAAGGAAACGTTTCTCAGGCTCATTTTTGGCTGAAAGATGATGGCTTCTTTTCTTTGTGAAAGAAGAGATCAATCCACATGCTAGTACAGCCATTATGTTAAAATATGGACATATGTTAAAATGAGAACAAATTGGAATCTTGGTGCTGTTTCTTGGAGGCCAAAAGGCAGTTAATGTTTTCAGTGTTGTGTGTATATGTGTTGCTCTCCATTAGGACTGACGGTTTGTGACAGGTGCCCTGCAAATAAGCAGAGGCTGCTCTGCTGCCCTTAGAGTGAGGGGAAGGTGGGAATTAAGAAAGAGGTGCAGCCACATTTGTTGCCTTGTTTTACATTCAAAGAATTCACGTGCACAAATGAGTTCCTGGGCAGCCAGTGTATTTCCCAGAGCCCTGCTTTCTCTGTTTGCTTGTTTACTGCAAAAATGTTCATGTATTTGTGGCTGACTTTTAAAACAACTCGTAATAGACAGGAAATTCAGGATTGTGATTGTACTGCAGCCTTTGTGCGCAGTTAGCGTATCTTCAATTCTTTCCTAAATTGTGTTATTCCTTCACAGTAAGTATGTTTAATTCTAAACTTGATCTGTACAGATTGTTTGAGAGCTACAAGACTTATATATCGCAAAACTAAATATTTTGTTCCTCTGTGTTTATCCTTCCTCCCACCATCCCCATAAAGTTTGAGTGTGTAAGCCCTGGCGTGCTCAGAAATCCAGCAATCTCCATGCTGTTCCAACTAGGAACTTTATCATTGAGCTATAAGTGTGCTTCACTGACTAAACTTTAACCTGCCCTAGACTTCTCCTGATCTTGGTGGTTCAGGACACAAATCATGTAGGGCATCAAATGTCAAAAGCAACAGCTTCAGCTTATTTGTGTGAGTGCATGTTGCTGGAGTCTTCCTGTGTCATTCCACATGCTCCAGGCATCTCTGAGAAGTGGGCTCCTCGTTCATCTGTGCATTTCTTCTGTGGCCAGATTTCATGCTTCAGTGTAGAACAGAACAACTGATCACACCCAGTACACGTTGTTTCTACCCTTCAAATTTCATTTCTACCCCTGCAGAAACTTTGGAGCAGTTAGAAATTCCAGAAGAATAAGAAGGAAAAAGCCTCAGCCTTAGTGCATGCCTTTTCTTCCTTTTTTTTTGCTGAAAAGAAACAAAGTTGGCCTTGAAAGGAACTTGAGAATGATAAATGTGGGATATCTTTGTCAGAGTTGGGGGATGTTTCAGAGTAAGTGACCTTCTACTGGGAAGCCTGGCCTCAGCCTCTGCATGTTTGCTCCTAGTCCTTTGCTCTGAATGCTTCAGCTGAGCCTCACTGCCAGGATGTGCTCAGCAAGGTAGCGGTGCTGTGTAGGCAGGACCCAGGGCACACAGAGAGATGGTGCACTGAACCCCGCCAGTTCCCTGTGAGCTCTCTTCTTGGGAAGAACCAAAGGACTGGTCAGCATGACAAAAAGCTGAAGAGAGATGGAAGTTAAGAAGGGACAGGAAGGAGCTGTAACAGAGAAGTGAGTGAAATGGCAAGAAACAGGGGCAAAATACCCTCACCTTTAGGGATCGTTAACCTTAAGTATTCCTGCTGAGCACCCCAAAGAAAAGAGTGAACTTTTCCAGCTATGGAAAATGTTGTTATTGTCCAGTGGCCATGGTCTGCATGCAAGCCTTGTGGTAGCACCACCGAAGGGCACAGGGGTATGTGGTTGCCATGCTGTAGATTGAGTGCTGTGTGGCCTCTGGCACAGAGCTAGTGGGGAAAATGTCATTATGGATGTTGAAAGAAGGCGGTGACACACATTTCTATGTCATATAGTGTTGATATCTAACTGTCATTGATCAGGAACAGCTGCTGACATGTAAAATGTATATGAGTGGAGTAGGGAACATGATCCAGCTTTTTGTAATGCTCTAATGGCACTGAAGTGCCATTTTGGGGCTGTGGCTTTCATCCACATCTTAGCCAGTCTGCAAAGAGACTTCTTGTGTTTTGGCTCTCACTTGAACCTTGTTTTCTTTAAGCCCCGCCCAGAACTGTCAAGTCTCTACTTTAGGTCAATTCTGTTCCTCATGCTGTACATTGGTGACTGAGAGAATAAGCAGCAATTCCAAATCACTGCTTGTTATTATGCTTAGCATGTCAGAAGTCACATAAATAACTCTTCCATGTAACAAAACAGTGTCAGGTAGTCCTGGTGTGTGGATTGTGTGTCCACTGTGCTATGTTGATAAGTCATAGGTCAGTGATTGATTTACATAAGTTTTTCTTTTTCTAATTTGTCTCAAAAGCAAAGAAGATTAAGTATCATGTTTAGTTTTGCTTTAACGTGGATGTGGCTTTATTTTTCAGTGGGAAGCAACTGTACACACCTGCTTAAATTTTGGTAATGAAACCATCTCTTGTGAAAGTCACATTTTCTGTTATTTATTTGCCTTAACTATGGCAACCCTTGTCTTTGGATTTTGAGCTCCTTTCCAGGTTCAAGCCTGTCTGATACCAGTCAGTTGGTGGAAAACCACATACCCTGTTTGTAACCCACCACAGATATGAAATGTGGCACTGCTGAAGTGTTGTGCTGTGGTGCGTGGCTTTGGAGCTGCAGATGGATATGGAGAGATGCCCTACTAGAATAATTACATGTGACTGTTGGAGAAAAGTCTTCCAGAGATGGGAGACAAATGAGTTGCTTTTCCTTGTGTTAGCAGGCCCTTAGGTGGTGAGATTGGCTGCAGACTTCTGGCAAAACGTGCATGTCAGAAGGCAAAATGTACGCACGCTGCTGGTAGCGGCAGGCAGGCACCCTGAGCTGCTCAGAATGAGGGTAAAGGGGACTGGAACCAAATCACAAGTTGTCATTTAGGAGCCTAGTATGATATAACAATTGGTTATTTGACGCTGTTTTAAACTTGAATGAGAAAAGTGGGGTCTTGAATAGAGAGTGATAATGATGATACAGTTGAAATGACTGTCCCAGGAGAGCTGGTTTCTTGTGCCACAGCCCCTGTTCTCTTCAGTGGTATGAGTAGTTTCTAGATGTTCACTGTAGGGCTGTTAATATTATTTTCTATTTGGCAGAACGTGTCTGACCAAGGCTTTATTGTAATTGTCCTTATTCCTTTAGCTTCTTGCTTCTTAAAAGAAAAAATAACCCAATAATTATTTTGTATAAATAGCAGTCTTTAGCTTTTGCTGCCAAAGAGATCTCTTTACAGAGACTTTCTTGCTTCTAGCTCATCCATGTGAATTAATGACCACAGAGTCTTGGTATTGTGGAAGTAGTAAATACACATCCTTCATCTGCAGTCTCCAAAATACATTGGTCAGAGCTGTGCTTGGGAGTATTGCCAGCATAAAGGTGTTTTCTTAAGGTCTACAGAGATCCCCCCTTAGCTGGCACACAATGTTTGATGCTGGAGTCAGTCGGACACCACCAAACTCAAAAATGAGCCTGGCTCAAAAATGAGCCAGGACAGCTCATTTTTGCAGGGAACTGGTGTGTGCCACTCTAGCAAAATAACTTTTTTGCTTTTGCAAACCCCACCTCGATGAGGCAAAGTTACAAGTGTAGCTACTTTAGCAAAGCCTTTCTACTGTAGAAAAGACCTTATTGATAATACTGAGAGTTTCCCACAGCAGATGAAAGGCACGATACGAAGGGCTTTACAAACATGAATTAAGCTTCACAACACCCTCGTAAAATAAATCATTCTTCTAGCTTGCCAGTGTCTAGTTTCTTTCACTATGAGATGTTTTGTGGGGATGAGAAGGAAGGGTTGGAAGATTCAGAGTTGGGGGAATTAATGTCTGGTAGCATTGCACTGTTGGTAAACTACGCAAATTTCTAACCTGCTGGAATCTCCTGCTGTCTCTCTCTGATGTTTAAAATGTCCTGGCAAAATCAGTGGGTTAGAGCGTTAGAAAGCCACTGGCTGCTGGTTTCATCTGGGCTTTGATAGGATGAGGAGGTCTAATTGTGCCACCTGGCAGTTCTTTTCTTCCTGAAAACCTGGAGGTGGCTGTTGTGTGTATGATGTTCTCACTCATGCTGGTTTTAACTGCAGTGGTTTAGAGTCCTGCAGTCTCATGGTGTTTATGCAGCTCAGGGTATAAACAGCTTGTGTGGTCAAGGGATCTCAAAGGCAACAGAGAGAGGAACAAGCCTATAGGTTTATGCACAAGAATGATTGTAAAGTCATTCAAAAATTAGTCTGATATTGAGTTTGTCCATGCGTTCTGAATTCAGACATTTATGTGTGTTCTTTATCATGTAGTCTTTAATTACATTATCCTGTTCTATTTATTCCTTTTCATATCGTGGGGAACAGAAGATCTCTACTATGACATAGGTTAACTTTCTTTAGTACTCACCAGTGTTGCTGTTGAATTCAGCCTGTAAACTTGTGGGGCAGGCATTTCCACAGTCCTCCGTTGAAACGCCAGGTCCTGGATTCTGTACTAATACATCTATCAAGTGAACTGTGCCATTTATCCCCTTCACAGTTCAAAGCCTCTGTGAGATGGTAGTTGTTTTCACAAACCAGATACCTTTCCTCACCAAGTGAGGAACTCGCTTTTGGAAGCTGTCCCAGATGCGTATGAGGACAGGCTGAGAGAGTTGGGCTTGTTCAGCCTGGAGAAGAGAGGGCTATGAGGTGATCTTACAGTGACCTTCCAGGACCTGAAAGGAGCCTCCAAGAAAGCTGTAGAGGGACTATTTGTAAAGGCTTGTGGTGATAGGACAAGCGGGAACGGATATAAACTGGAGAGGGGCAGATTTAGATTAGATGTTAAGAAGAATTTCTTCACCGGGAGAGCAGTGAGACACTGGAACAGGCTACCAAGGGAGGTTGTGAATGCTTCATTCCTGGAGGTTTTTAAGGCCAGGTTGGATGGGGCCTTGGGTAACCTGATATAGCGGGATATCCTTCCTCATGGCAGGGGTCGGGGTCTTGGAAGTAGATGATCTTTAAGGTCTCTTCCAACCCTAACTGTTGTATGATGCTATGATCCCTTGAAATCTGGGAGGTGGTGGAGACATCTGGACTGTGCCTTTCCTGAGGCTGGCAGAAGTTCTGTAACTGTTTGGCAGTGCGCTTGATCCTCAAGAGCTACTTGACCTGATAGCAGTATTTCTGTGCTCCGTTTCCACAGCAACAGCACACTTACTTTCCTTTCCTCTCTCAAGGTGGCTGTGTCATTTGGAATCAGATCTGTGGAAAAGCTTGGCCCCAACTGAGGTTTCAGCTTGCTTCGGTCACAAGTGGAAGGAGTGGGATGGGGAGAGTGTGGCTCTTGGTAGAGCCAGTATAATTGTGAAATGAGAGTGGAAGGCATGAGTCCTACTTAATCATGGGCTTTAGTGTTAATGAAACGGTTGTGTTGAGAGTCACGGCTTTTTCTAAGCTCTGCAAATGGAAGGCCTGGACCTGGGACAGTGGTGACAATCACTTGATTTCCCTAGTAGTTTTGAGTCAGGAAGCCACAAGTTTTGTATTGCTTTCTGACAAGTAGTTAAGCAGGTGTGTTGATGGGCTAAATCGATGCCTAATAGGTGAAAACACCTAGTCTGGAGCGATCACAGAAAAGCATGTTCTTTGCAGTGCGAAAGGCTAGAAATGCTCTGCTACGTAGCCATATCAAACAGAAAAAGCAGTTCAGGATTAAGCAGTCAAGTCTGAAGTGTCATATATGTACAAAAGCCAGAAATTAATTAAAATATCTTTTACCATAAGCACATCTGGATGTACTTTTCCTGTTAAAGATCTTGTATTTAGTTTCAAGATGAAGAGCACTGCAGAACCAAACCTTTTTGAGAATGAAGTTGAGGATTTCAAGTCTTATGGTGCTTGACCTTGGCTCTTTCTGATTGTACCGAGCTCTTTTTGACTGCATATTGAAGAAACCATACATTGTCATTCACTCAAGAACTTGTTTATTGAGAGATCAGTGTAAGATTCCGTGTCTGCTTAACATTCTGAAGTTTACCATTAAGCTGCTTGACACAAGTTAAAATTTATGTTAATGCTGTCTTGATTAAACAGCACTCATTATCGCTCCCTGTGATTTGGCCACATCAGTTCCTGGCAGATGCCTCAATAACAGCCATCCTCCTCCAGCACATCCTGATGAAATGGAGCACACTGCAGGAGTGCTTTGCACTTACACAGCAGCTTCCAGTTCAAAGCATCCTGAACAATCATATGTGATACCTGGAAAACACATTAAGTCATACAGTGACCAAAGCAAACTTACACATTTGAAAGAGCTATGGGACATTTGTAACTTCAACCTATGTCTTGTATTGCACATTTTAGTGTTTGATACGAAATAGTTGTCTAGTGGTTTCTAGCACAGAACTTGGTTTATAGAGTGTAGAGAAGAAAGATTGAGTTAACCCTCCGAAGATTGGAAGAGATGCCTCTAGATATGAAATTTTTCAAATGACTTTTAAGTAATCCTTTCCAGCCTATCTTAGAATCTTCTTCAGTGCTTCTTCAACTTCTCCTCTTTCATTTTTCTTTTAATATTGTTTTATCACCACAGGAAACACTTGTGATTTCCCACCCATCCATGCTGTCTTGTGAGCTTTGCCACCCTGAATCCTGAAATTCAAAGGACCTTCTTTTCCACATGTAATGATAGCTTCACAGCTGTGGGTTCAGGCATTCCTCCGTAAGTTCTCACCATTTGTTTTTATGCATGTTGCGATTTCAGTTTAGGTATATGGCGAAAGCTGATATAAATCAGAATTGTGTATATGAAAATCTTAAGGATTTTGTATGTTCAGATTGTTTGCTTGTAATGTGCTTTTTCAGCTCCCATTTTCCACCCTCTCCAGCATTTGAAAATGGCATTGTTGCTTCAGTGTAGTGCAAAGCAAATAACTGACACGTGACACCAGACAAACCCCTGCCTAAGTTCTTTTTCTGTTTAAGAATTGGACTGATAATGGTTTACATTTGGTTAATGGTTACATTTGTTGGCTGTATTTTGCAGATAGTGTAGCTGAGAGCAGACCCTGAAGGCAATTTGCCCAAGATCCCAGTGTTTCCTGTAATTCTGGTTGTTTTTTCCTGATTTGATTTGGAATGATCCAATTATAAACCATATGTAATTGTGTAGATGTTCAGACTTGCCACTTCCCTCTGTGAATGCACCTGGCTGGGTTTTCTTATAACCACAACTCCTTTTATTGCTGAATTTTTCCCAGCTTAATGTGACATGGGCCATCTAGTGAGGCTGACGTCCATGCTGTGTTACAGGGCGAACAGTTAAATTGGGTTTCAGCCAGTCTTGAAAGCAAAAAGGACTTTTTCCAAATATTAAAACTATTTCTTGCATTTGTTAGATCTTTATATACCTCAAAGGCAGTCAAAGCGATGCTACTTAAAGCAAAGATGTAATATGTCAGTTCTGAAGGCAAAAGTTGAAGCAGCTGAGGAGCAATTGGCAGCAGTCTGAGAAGGTGGAGGAGCTGTTGGCATAGCCAGGAGGCAGGGGCTCCCCTCCTGGTCTGCTTTGATTCCCTCCTGCCTTCAGACTGTTGGCTGCAGTGTGGGTGGGGAGGAGCTCGATGTGAGCGCTTCAAGTTTTATTTAGTGCTGGTACTGTAATGTTTAAAGGAAATAAAGATATGGTAAATGAGAACTGGAGAAGGATCCAGCAAAGGCTTTCTGAGGCACTAATGGTCCTGGAAATGGAGTCGTCTTCTATTATTCATGCCCTGTGAGCTTTTAGCCAGCCAAGCTGCGCGCTCTACACTCAAGGGCGCTTGCAGAAGGTAAAAGGAAATTAGCCCCGTAATGATATATTGAAAGGTTCTGGCCAACATAATAATTCTGACCGTTTGTTGAGGGAACAGAAGCATATCTGGGAGATTTCAACTCTGGACTGATCTAAGAAAGCACTCAAGAACACTTTGCAGCACAGTGGTAGAAAGACTGCTTGAACCTCTATGCGTGTCCTGGGTTCCTTCCTGCCTTCTCTGTCCTCATCAAAGTGTGTCTTTAAGGTCCAGAAGAAAATCTGTCTCACAGCTGCAAGATGAGCTAGCACTCAGCTTTCCAGTGACACTGTGGAAAGCTTTGCTGTAGCAGGCTTCAGCATGTCAAAACTGACTGTGGTAGCCAAGACTTTGCAGTGATTTGTAGATCCTGTACTAGAATTCCAGCTGGACTCTGTACATGTCGTTGTGTTTGTGATTATTTCTATGAACATACCTTTCCTTAGGTAAACTCCTCATGTTTAGGATTCTTCTTCCCTTTCTCCCCCTTCTACCACTTTTAATACAAACTGTTTTCTATACAGTAGGAGCAGTGCCCAAGGGAGCTTTTAGGAGAGGTTCAGAAACAGGAGGCTTTTACTGTGATGGATCTATGCTGGTAATTGATCTGGGATACTTGGGCTGGAGTGGTCTCTTATATCCAGCTTTTACTCCCCCTCTGTCCCCCAGCTCCTCTGAGGCTTCACAGCAAGTATCAAGACTGTAAAACAGGTCACTGCAGACTGGCAGAGAGTGACCTCACTCAGAGGCTGAGTTACCCTGGGAAGGGAGCAGAGGAAAGGACTGTAAATAGAAGTCATTTGCTGGTACATGAACTCAAGGATGTCTAAACTTCATTTTACATACTTTTGTAGATAGGACTGAAATATATTATTTTGGAGGCAGGGAATATAACTCGTGGAAAAAATGCAGTACTTGTGCCAAGTACTGGTTAACTCAGGAGCACTGAACACAGATTTCCCCATGTGCTCACAGACTTTTTGTATCCAGAATCCTCCTTTTTTTCTCCCACTTACAGAAAATAATGTTCAAGGGTAATATTTACGAACAAACTATAATTTAGAAACACAAAGTCTATGGCTTTTAGGTAAAAGGCAATTCTGAATCTTTTACCCTGGAAAGTATATGTCTCCTAGGTTGGAGGGAGGTGTTTTGGTTTTGTCAGAGCCAAGAATGCATTTGCCACTTTAACACAGGCCTTAAGAATAAGTTGATTAAAAGGCTTTGCCCTGGAGTCCAGCAGTCTGGAATAAATGTTCTCAGTATCTCTCCATACTCTGGTTATCAGGGGACACTAAAGGTGTTCAGGCCACTGCAGTAAGGACCAGGAGGGAAGCGATGCACAAACCACAGTGATGAGTACTACTGTAGATATTGTAACTGCACCCAGGACCCTGGGGAGACAGAAAGGAGAGTTTGGGGGGTAAAAAAACAATCCTTAAAAAGATCTGTGCAGATTGTTTTGCTGGGATCGCGCTCTGGATTCTGCAACCTCATAGCTGCATCTTGAATGAACTATTACATTTTTATCCTGTGGATGTTTTTCAGGCTACTGAACATTTCTTTTGCTGGCAGATGTCAGCAGCACACGCTGCTGAATGTTACTGGTGGCAGCCTTGGGGTGGCAGTTGAGAAACGGGGGTGGCAGTTTGGCCCGTACTGTTAAAGTATGCTAAGCATTTGATAGTTAAACTCTCTTTGACATTGGCTCAGCTGTGGCATTTCCTTATAACCACTGCTGACAGCAGATTCTTTTCTTGATGTGGTGTTCTTGCTTCGGTGTCAATCAAGATGTCTGATCAGTAACAAATGCAGTGGAACAGCTGCTGGGAGTTCCAAAAAGTCTCTGTCGAAGGCCTTGAACAGCCCAGGCTTTCCCACCACTTGCCTATCATCTTTTGAGACCAAGCCTTGACAGTAGCTCTATTCTTGGTTCATTTTGTGAACAGTTGCAACAATTCCTGTACTGTTTTGTCCTTCTGTGGGCGTTACTTCCAGATTCTTTATGTGCTGCTGTTTTAAAGGAATCTCTGCTGTGTTGCAGCCTCTGAACTGGCAGGAGCAGGCACAGTCAGGCAGGGACATTTGGAGTCCCCCAGCCCTATTAGTGGTGGCAGGTTCTCTGTTCCCAACACCGAGTGTACACGAGAGCTGTGCTGGGATTTCAGTCCAGCACTTGATTGCCCGTTAGCAATCGCAAAGGCACCTGCCAGAGCCACAGGGTGAGGGTGCAAGCCTGCAGCTTGAATGAAGCGGCAATGTACTTGGCTTCCATCACAGTTAGAGAAACTGGGAAGGGATGGGGGAATAAAGAACTGTAGTACAAAGATGAGAACAGGGAACCACTGCTCCGCTTTGTCAGATGCATGACAGTAAAGCCCTGCTTGGAGAACCAGGAAGCTTAGCCTGGGAAATCAGGGGGAGGAACTGCAGAGCCTGGGTTTCACATGAAGCATGCTGACTCCGAGTGTTTGACGTGCCTGCTCTGCTTAAACAGATTGGTATTTAAATAGTTCTAAGCAGGCTTTGAAGTTAGAACCATGTCAAGTTAAGGTAGAGGTCAGTGTGTTGTAACTGGTGGCTAAACATTTATAGCAACTTTGAGTGCTTTTACATTTTTAAGCTATTTGACAAAAAAAAAGTTTTTTAATTGAAATGGTAATATCTTTGGCAGTTTTCTGTGGCAAAAGTCAGCAAATCACAGAAGGTTGTTACTTTTCTGCGTTCTTTTCTTCATGGCCTGATTGAATGTGTGAAATGAAACTCTTGGGCCCCGTTGCAGATAAGCATGTCGTTATGGTTTTAAGTTTTGAACCATTCTTTTCAAATGTTTTAAAGCAAGCAAATTGCAGGCAAGAGGGAAATGGATGTCTTCGATTTGAATTGGTGCACAGCCGTAATGGCTGTGCCTGGGAAGCTAGTGCAGAGCAGAGCTTCACACGGCATCCCTGCGGGCACTGGCAACAGCAAAATGTAGGAAGCTTTAAGGAAGACTGTCGGTGTAGACAAGCCCAGCGCTGTTCGTGTGGAAGAAAATGGTCTAGAAGATTTTATCTGCCTTTAGTTTTGCTGTTCCCTACCAATGTCATACCACCTCCCTTCCAAGGACTGCCTCTCTTGCAGGTGAGGCTCCCCTTCCCTGGTCTTTGTTTGAGAGACATGGCAGAGCTTGCAGAAGGGCATGGGGTTGTCTTGCCTGTACTGTTTGTCAAGAGCCTTTGAGAACACTTGGGGTAGTGATTGCTGGAGGCACAACGCTGCTGCAGACCTTTTAAGGCATAGTTGAGTGGAGATTGTCCTGGTATGAAGAGACCAGAGTGGGTTGGAAGAACAATTACAGAATGGCACTCCAGTGCAGCTGAAGTGGAGAAGAGTATATCCTGCCCCCCCCCCCCAATATGGCAGGAATATATTTACATAATTAGTAGGAAAGCTACTCTCAAATACCTGTAATTTTGTGTGTATTCCCATGGAGAAAAGCACTTCCAGGGATCTGTGATTCTGTGTACCTTCCAGTAGGGACAGCAGAATGTGTTGAGTGCAAATCACCCTTGGTACCACACCTTTGACACATCATCAGTGTGTTACCTTACATGAGCACAGCTCTTCCTTGCACTTGGAGGTTGCAGAAACCAGCTCGGCGTCAGCTGGAGGAGCTTCATTTGCACACACCCACACCCCGTGGCACCCCAGTTTGCTCCAGGGACCACGCCAAGGCTGGGCCTTGTCTTGTCTGTGACTCCATCTCCTCCTGCTCTTGTCTGGACCCCTGTGTGGCCTTTGGACCCATTTCATTGCTCTCCTTGCTTGGGCCTGTTGGTGAAGCTTGTTACCAGCACACAGCCCACCACGTGCAGGTATCGTGGAACTGGTCTCCTGCTCTTTCCCTCTCAGAGCAGCCAGCCCTTGATGCACTGAGGCAAGAAGACATCGCTCCAGCCAAGTAATGTCTGGCGAGGAAATAGCCAGTGGAGGTGGAACAACCAATCTGCAAGATTGCTGTCTCCCTTTAAAGCTGATACAGTTGTAAAGGTGGAAATTATGTGCTCATAATAAAAGCATTAATGTTTCATAGTTTTCTTAGCATCACTGTTCATGCCAGTAAGCATTACAGGATTGTTCTGTGTGATGAGAAGCTGCATCATCTCAAATACCCACACTGGTGCCCTTCAGTTTTGTTGTGTTTTTCCTTGTTCTTCTATTAGGAAACCAAATTAATAGTTCATGTTCTGTCCACTCTCTCCTCTAGACTGGGATTTTTTTTTTTTTTTTCATGTGTCTCTCAAAGCTCACATTGGATTTAAAAATGAAGAAAAAGAGAAAAACCCACCACACATTAGATGTTTTTCTTCGTTATTGTTTTCGATTTCAGTCTATTACTTCAGTGTTTTCTTGTTGGTTTAGGATAAAGTGGTGAGAACTGGACAATGGGATGCACATGTTAGTTCTTGTATTGCTTGCCTTTTAATTCCTTATGCATCTTAATAGAACTTAATCTGTGTTTGTTCTGTATGTCTTTGCTGTCACTGCTTATTGTGTGCCTTCATGAAGTGTCTCATTTTCCCCTTTTTTGAGGTAGTAATTTATTTATGACCCTGTTTAGAAAAAAAAAGATCTGAGTGGTTATAATTTTCACTGTTTAGTACTTTGCTTTTATTTACATTGAAGATTACTGTGAGAGGAATGGAATTATTGCTTGGATTGATGTTTGTTTGTGCTGCTGAAGTGCACAGAGTTCTTACGGCAGGTCAGGTGCCGGCTGGTCTGGGAATGCAGCACCAAAACAAATTCCTTCATTTTGCCTTATTTGCAAGCTACAGAAGTCACATTTGTTAATCAAAAACTCATGGTGCCACCATTTCTGCTTCATTAGAGCACAGCGTTTGCGACTGCAGATCCTTAGCAGCTTTCCCTGCTGTTGGCTTGATCAGTTCAAATGGATAAATTTGCTGTTTGCCAGGATTAGGGTTGTATCAGATTTTATTGACACTTGCTGTATGTCAGCATTACACGCCCTTTTCCCTGAATTTGTGTTCTGCATTTTGTACCATGATTTGTGTAATATGGAAGTTGTTTCCATATTGATTGGATTATGTTCTTCTGTTACAAGAGGATGTTTTTATTGGACTATATGTAAACCTCTGCACATGACAGATCTTCTCCCCCTCATCGATGCGATGTGCAGCCTGCTGTGATCACAGCCTGGTGACTTCTGTTGTTCTCCTGCATGTAAGTGCTGCTGGTTATTTCATTCTCTTCTTACATGGCAGAGTAATTTTCTCTCTTTTATGCCATTCTTCATCCCACATGAGCCTCCTGAGCCCCAGATGTTACTGGTCTAAAAATGGGACAGAAATGACCCCTGAACTCAGCAGACCCCAAACACTTCTCACTGCTTGTACAGGCTGCCTCTTGATTCCTCTCACGGGGAAAGCATTCTGGAAGGCGCCAGGTTTGTATCGCAGCACTGTCGTTCCCACATCCCTCTGCTCTGAGGGATACTGGAGTATTGGTGGGCTGTGAGATACAGTTATCCAGGTTCTCCAGCTGTGCTTCCCCTCACCTTGTTCCTTTACTGCCTATCTTGTGGGCGCTATTGGGTGCCTTGCTTTCCTGTGTTGCCGTGGCTGTGGAGCTGCCCTGTGCTACAGAGGCCGCTGGGGACTGGGGGAAGGAGGATCTGCTGGGAAGGGCAGTCAAGAGAGAAATCCTGGACAGAGTCCTTTTTCCCAGTGAGTGTGGAGGTGTCTGCATTTCTATTTCTATAATGTCTTCAGCTGTCAGGAATAATGTGCTGAGGAGTTTCCATGGCAAGGAGATGTGGTGTAGTTCCTGTGATCACAGCAGCTGGGTGTATGGTTTGATGTGTGGAGTCTTTAGTTTGCCAGCACTGCTGCCCCAGCATAGCTGTGAGCATGGGTTCTCCTCTTGAGTCCATCTGTTTTAGTCAGCTGGGAGCTTTGGTGAAGTCAAGGAACATCTAGGCCGTCAGGACAAAGTCACTTGTATTTTCATTTACGCGGGTCTGGGCACAGGGCTGCCTGGTTTGTGAGAACTTCGTTGTGATAGATTCACTCTTCTTGAATGGTTGTGTGGGTTACATCCATATGAGAGGCTGCAGAGCAGTCCAGCTGCCCGAGCAGCATAATCCAAAGGTCCTGTGTGGGCAAGGAGTTGTCGAGAGGGCCCAGCTGCCCCGGCATGACCTCCTCCAGTGCACTGAGCATTCCAGGCTCCTTGTGCCTCTTCCCTGCCAGAGCAAGCCCTCCCTCATCCACAGTGCTCCAGCAAGCGCTAATGAACCTCAGCGGCAAAAGACAAAATGCAGTTCATGAATAGCTTCACAGTCCCACTTTTCCCTCCCAGCCGGCTCTCGGCCTGGGAACGCACTGCCCACACAGTGACCAGAGAGGAATCTGGAGGCATTTGCAAGATAATGCCATATAAAATGTTCCATTCTCACACCTTCCGCTTGTGTATTTCCAAAACTGTTTACATATTTCCTTTCAGTTCGCATGAATAAGCACATTGCTCTGAGACTGAAGAGGGTGAAATGCATTTGCAAATGTGTGAAGCCACATAACTGTAATAAATTACTTTAATTATGTATGGTGTTCTTAGTTTCTGGAGCCTGTTGTATGTTTTTACCTCCATTGAGTATCCTTTCCTGTTTGCTCGCTGCTGTTTAACAGGCTGGCTATCCTCCCGAAGTATTCTGCATCCAAATTCTCCACTTGACAGATGCTCACTGAGAGCCTTTTTGATCCTCACATGCTCAAGTGTAACCTTGAATCTCTGATACACAGCGAAAGGCAGAGACTGGGTTTTCTCCATAGGAATTTGGTGTCTTACCATATTTTTAAATAGCATGTTTTTGTCGGTTTATGATGTTTTTAGAACAGTAAAAAGTAATGGCTCAAGGCAGAGGTGTCTCACTTCAAGTACAGTTTCACCCAAGTAGTTAGCAGAGGTGGAGGTCATTTATGCTGTCCTCAGGCTGTCACTGCTTCGCGGCACTTCAGCAGTGCTACTGCAGGCTTTTCTGTAGGTGCTGTTTCTCCTGGTAAGTGCCAAGTTCCTTCTGTTTTCCTTTCCTTGTTTGGGAGGATTGGGAAGGCATGCTATCAGAGCTTCTTTTGTTTTGGATGACAAAAACTCCAGAAGCATAATTATTTTATTTTTACTGCTTTCTAAATAGTAATTCTCACACGCTTTTCTTGTCCACCCTTGGCTGTGTTTGGACTATTGGTCTTTCCAACAGTCTGGAAGTGGATGTGCCTTTTCACCTTTTGTAAGTCAGGTAGTTTGGGAGTTGCTATCCTTAGGTTATTCCCTATGACTAATAGGAGTGATTTACGATGTTCCACAATGTAAGAAAAGGTCTTGCTTTCGACTTGAATTTGAAAAGGAGGTGGCAAAGGCTAAAGGGGAGCTTTTCTACTTTCTGTTGGTGTTTTTTGCTACTGCAGCGGGGGGAAATCTGTTTAGTACTGTTGGGATTCAATGCAGAGAAGAACTGATAACAAGTTATCTTTTCTGCTGGCAAGAAATGATTTTTCAGAAGGTTTGGTCTCACACTGGACATCTACGAGAGCACTTCACATCATGGTGGCTTATCTGTGCCTGTCCAACCCTTAGTCTTCTCTGAGGAACCCCAGCTGAGCCAGTCAAAGCGGGCTTGAGTGTCTAGAAATGATCTTTGTGCAACTCTTCCCACAACAGGGACCCTAATGGCAGGCATTATTCCTCTGCTGAGAACTGTCTGTGTATGCAAAGGGGAGGTACTTGTTCTTCCCGCCCGAAACTCTCTCTTGAAGTTGCTGTGTGCTCAGGATACAATGACCCTATTAATGAAGTCATCAATAACAATGATATGATTAAATTGATGCAGGAGAGGGAGCCAGCAGATGAAACAAACAAGTTGTTTTAAGATATATGAGATATGCAATTAGTGTGTGACTCACTCACCGATTAAATGGAAGTGTTGCACAAGAGATTTACTGGTACCCAACATAATAAATTATAGTGTATGGCTTTTCATCTAGGAGAAAGGCTCATGTATCGTTCCAGGGACCAGTAAATAAATCAGTGGCAAAGTGCTACAATTAAGAAATATGAGGTATATATAATTTATATATTTTTTAATATGCGTACACATGTACATCCATTTCTCTTGGCAGTGGACTAGGATATGGACACCACTATGGGGAGGTATGCATGGATTTTAAGCCTGTACAGGCCCTTTGGCCAGGACCTGGTGAGTGTGTTTTCAGGCATATAGAAAACTGAGATATGAGTATGAAGGGACTTGCTCCGTGCTGCTGAGGTTTTGAGGGCAGTCCCCTGGAGTACAGAGATAATGGAAGGGAAGCTTTCTGTCAGGGAGCATATGTTTTTGCGATGATTACATTGTATAGATTAGGACTTCTGGGAGAAAGGCAATGGGAAGATGTGCTTGGAACACAGGACCATCTGCCAGTACCTTGGCATAGTCATTTCATTAATGAGGAGCTTACTAGCTTCAGTGCAGCTGAGAGAGGCAAGAAGGAGCGACAGGGATGGAACGCTCTCCTCCAGCCTCCACTGAGACGGGAGAGATGGCTCTGTTAATCTGTAAAACCTGAGCTTGTTCAGAAAGCTGTTGTTCTTCTGCTTGGTAAGAAGGTATCAGGTGTCTTCTTCCTGAAAAAAATGTCTTCCTTAATTTTGTGATGCAATGTGGGCTGTCCTTTGGTAGGGAAATGTATAACTGAGGGTGGGCTGGGATGGACTGAAAGATGCTCAGAAAAAAGGGAAGAGCAGTGAATTTTGGTGGGAAGTTGATTTTGTGTAGAATGACTGCCTTTCCTCTTTGGTGAATGCTTGAATGGTGGATATTTAAGGTTTGTGGTGACAAAGGATGATACTGTGCCAGCAGCCTCAGAGCATGCACTCCAGCCTGTGCCAAAGGCAAAGAATCAGGGGGTACTCTGTGTGGGTAGAAAATAACCCTCCAGAGGCAAAAGGGCCGTGGTGAGGAGCCTGTGAATTCTGTTCCTGAGACTTCACATTCCTAAGTCTGTTGCTGGTAAGGTAAGCGTTCAAGCTTCAACTCAGCTCTTCAGGTTTGCTGCCCTGTAAAGCGGAACCATAATGCTTAGTGTGCTTTAGGACAGCTGTGTTATTATTCTATTGACACTAGATTTAAATGTTGTTGTCTTTAAACTGCTCTGGTTTTCTTGTCGCAGGTGAGTCAGACTTAAGTCTGGTGAGGGTGCGTGGCAGAGCGTTTGCCTGGAGCAAGTGGCAGCTGGAAGAACACAGTCTTTTGAGTGCTGGTGTTTGGAAATAGTTTTGTACTATTCAGGCTGGGCTGGTAGCGAAGCTGAAGGGATGGAGTGAAAAAAAAGTTTTTCCCATGAAAAGCCCTGTAATTTGCAGCTGCCTGGGTCCACGGGAGCAGGGATGTGTTTGGGACACAGTGATCTGTTGCTGAAGGCTGGATGAGGGCAGTTTCTGTGTGGCTGGGATAAAATAGACAGCTTCCCTTGATGTTATTGCTGATTTATGTGATAACTCTGATGGAGTGTTGTCTCTGACTTTGTTGTGCATCTGTTGAAATGAATGTGCATTGTCCAAAAATGAGTAGAAAAATACAGCTTAGGAGCGTGAGAGTACCTGAGCAATGAGCCTCAGGGGGGTGGTTAGTCACCTACTATGCAAATTCTGTTGAGGAGGGGAGAAGATTAGTGAGATGAAAATCTGTGTTACTGCAGACATAGGAATGGTTGGATCCTAAAGGCCAGACAAGGTTTTAATATTATTAAAAAGAACCCATTCCTTTGCTGTGATTCATGTGCGATGCTTAGACAGTTCTGTGCCAAAGAAGTCGTGATACTGTACAGCATAGTGTTTATATGGGTAAATGTATATGCAGAGACTGGCACAAAAGAAATGTAAATCCTTGTGCTTGTTGAGTTCAGTTAAAGGTCTTCTGATGATTGTGACAAGCATTAGATCTGATTCTCATGCTGATGTGTAAATATGGTCTAAAACTCAAACTGAAGCTTCTGCTTTTGCAGAATTCTTTTTTACCTGCCTTAAAATGGAGCAGAGTTGTTCCAAAGTCTTTAAGATTGTCCTGCAAACTGGGCCCTGCTGTGTTTGATCTGTGGGAACAGCACGTGGTAGTGTCCTGGGGGGGTAATGCTCAATTGCCTTGTCATGTGCTTTTTAAACTGATCATTCCTGTATTTTCTCTCCGAGTGGTGGAAGAATGTTGCTGGTCCCAGAGGGGCACAGTGGGTCAGGGGTTTAGCTCAGCCTGAGGGTCTGAAAGGCTTTGCACTTCAAAGGACCATAAGCGATCTCCAGCTGGCCGAATGTCCCTCTTAAAAACACAAGCATGGTCCCATTCTGAAATGATGCTTGGGCAAGGCTGTGTGTGCCTGGATCCCTTGGGATGGAGAGGAGTGGGAGGGGGCTTTCACCAATGTTCAGGTGCAGCCAGGAAAGTCAGGTGTTTGCATGAAAACACAGGGAATTTAATCGATGTGACAGGGTACAATGAGACATGGGAAGAGAAGGAAGGCAGCAGAGAGCTTTTAACTTGGGTATGAACAGAAATTAAGGGAGGTAGAAATTTTGATTTCATTGCAAGCACAAGAGCTGCCATAGCTGTGATGCACATGTAATTGTGTAGCTCCGCGTGGTGTTTTCCTTCCTGCATCAGCATAGAGCCGAGTGCCTGTGTCAGGGGGTGCAGCTTTGCTGTAGTGCCATTCTGGGTCAGTGCCTCTCAGACGCTTCCACACAGAGCTGTTCAGTTGTACTTCCATGAGCTAGGCTGTACGGATGCTTCTCCCTGATCACAGTCTGGTGTCCTAGAGAATCTGCCGGCTGTTTTGACTGCTGATCTCAAAGCATGGATGGTGTTCCTTGCACTCAGGCTGCTTGATCTTGTGTACTTTTCTGGATGCCATTCTTCCTGATAGTTCAGCCACAGTCAGATTGCTGACTTCTAACGAGCAAGTGGAGGGATGCAGCCAAGTCTGTGCACCTGCAGCACTGAAATAATCGATACTTCTCTCATACCCTTGTTCTGGCACTGCTCTCTCAGTGGCCACAATGTGTAACATTATCTCATGGAAAATAAGGAGAAAGAATTCCTGGCTCGTGCAAAGGTTTTTTTCCAGTCATAATGAATAATGGGATCAAGCAGCTGCATCATTCCTGTTGTTTTAAACTGGATGTGTGCATCAGGTTGCTTCACCTCTGCATCCTGGAAAATATAAAGGAAGAGGGATGGGAAGGCAGAGTTAGAGGTGCATTTAAATACTTTTCCAGACAAGCTCATATGGAAGTGGAGAAGCCGGTGGGTGGCTCAGATGTCTGTTTTCACTTGTGGGATGGTTTGTGCTGATGTGAGCATTCGTATAGCAAGCCTGAGTGGGTGGCGATGGGGAAGCCCAAAGAGAGGGAACAAGTCCCTTCACTCTTCGTGCATCCTCACCAGCTGGCAGCACCTGCAGCCCTTGCCAGCAGTGCCCAGGGATACAGGCATCGTGGAAAGCAGAGCAATGAGGAGCTGAGAGTGAGGAAACTGTATGGAAAAAGAAAGCAAGCTGTTGTACCTCAGGGGATGGGAAAGGTTCTCATGGTACTTGTTTGTTTCTGGGTATTGGCTTAGCTGAATCTGGGGGTGAACGTTGGCTAAGCATGTAAAAGGTAACCAAGTAAGGAATATTCATTTCTCCTTTCCCTTCATCCCCCTGGAAGCATGAATTATTTTATCTGTTTTCTCTGTTTCCATATATGCAAATTTCCTTCCTCTCACCTCCTGAAAAAGGCAAAATGCACCTAATTAAACCAGTGTGGATACAGCCAGTCTGTAATAAGTATTGCCCTTTCACAGTTTGGCTTCAAGATACCATCTTTATTCTTTCAGCTTTGGATTTCATTCAGCTTCATGCATTTGCATCCAAGAAGCCCTGTATCTGTAATGATTATTTGGTTTATTGGATGCAGTATCTCTCTTCTCATTATGGATCTTTTCCATACAACCAGCTGTGCTGTGGCTACTTCTTGGGCATCTTGTAAGTTGCTGCCCTGAACTTCAAAGTGCACCCAAGGAAAGCTGTTTGAACTGACACAGGAGCAAAACTCCATTTTCTTTATTGTAGTTTGTCTTTACAGTCATACCCAACGTTTGGTTTATACTTTTTTATTTGGGTATAGATTCTTTGTTATATTAGTTTTATCCTATGTAAAAAATGAACAACGTTGATTTTAGTTTTAATTAGTTCCTTGATGGAGGTGCATCACAACTTGGAATTACTGATTCTTAATATTTGTGAGGTTAGATGAGGAGCTGTTTATACTTTGGTTTTTCCCCCCACTGTCATCCAAGATATTGGAGGAATCTCCTCTGCAATGTAGAGTACACTCGACTGTGATAAAAGACAGATAAAAGCAAGCACAAGGAGCCTGAAGATCAAATATTGTCCACATCCAATATTGACAGTGATAAATGAAAAATGGAGGAAGGAATTACACGGACTTAAAGTCAGCAGGCTTCTGACTTAATTTGCTTTATTGAACAGAGGAGTAAAATGGGAGAGGTGAACGACACTCTTCCTCTCCATGTTCTCAGTGGTAGCTGTCAACTCCACTGTAAATTCGGGGTCACCAGTTGGGCACAGAGCCTTCACACACTTGTTGCTGACATCAAGTTCATTCCTGTGGGGTTTGGGCTCCAATGTGTTTTCAGGCTGTCTGTGAACCTGACACATGATTGCCTTTCATTAATCTAGTTATTTATTTGCTGGTTTTGTAAAATGCCATTTTTCTTACTTATCCATAGCCTCACAACTGGTACAAGAGAGATAAGGCCTTGCTTTGTCTGCGTGAGCTGTGGTTAATTAAGATCAGGGTAAGACTGGTACTGTCTTGGTGTCTTCAGTGCTTTTGGGCCCTCTTCATTTTGAGTGCTCTGGGGAGGAATAGCCTAAACAAGCCATGAGCATGATTGTTTAAATGATCTGACTGGGGTGAAAGGTTTAAATAGAAGAGCTCTGCTGCTTCAGCCCAGTAATGCAGAGAATGCTCAATGCTATCTACTTAATTACAGCGTTGCTGCCAGGAGGCGGAGGCTCTGGTGCAGGATGGGAATGAACAGTCTTTTAAGATTTATCTAATACATAAATCATAATTCTTCCTTTTTCAGGACCACTCTTTGCTCATTGAGAAACAGTCAGAAACAAAAGTAGGTAAGAAAGAGAGAACTGTAGCGATGGAAGCTCATCATCGGAGGAAGCTGTTTCCTTCCTACTTGTGTGATGGGAGCAGAAAGCAAAAGAGAACAAGGAGAGATCTTTCCTGAATATTTCAGTTGTAGTCATTCCCCTCTACCAGGCTGCAGCACTAGGAAAAGCGTTATTACTGATAGTTTTTTCCCTGGTGGCCTTGATTGCAATTGGTTTGCTTTTTTGCGTGTTGGGAGACATACAGCGAGCTGATACCGGAAGAGAAAAGGGCAGAGGCAGATAGCATTACATTTTAACACTTCACTGCTTGCAGTGGCCTTTGTGAAAACAGAACTGCTGGAGCATTCAGGGTCATGGATGTTTCAGAGCAGCAGAGGACAAGCAAATATGTCGTGTTGGTGGCAGACGTCTGGGCACATCCCCTCTGTGCCATGAACAGGCTTATAGGGAGGAATCCTTCCCTCTGTTGTGTGCAGACAAGGTAATGCCATGTACAAACATGGAAGATCTGAAGTGTAGTGCATTGCCTGAATGATATGAACCATGCTAAGCCATTTGCCTTCTGTTATCAAACTGGGTCGAGCCCTGTTCAATGTCTTTATCAATGACCTGGATGAAAGCATCAAGTGCACCCTTAGCAAGTTTGCAGATGACACTAAGCTGGGTAGAAGTGTGGATCTGCTGGAGGGTAGGGAGGCTCTGCAAAGGGATCTGAGCAGGCTGGACCGATGGGAAGAGTCCAGTGGCGTGAGGTTTAACAAGGCCAAATGCCGGGTCCTGCACTTGGGGAACAACAACCCGAAGCAGAGCTACAGACTGGGAGAAGCCTGGCTGGAAAGCTGCCAGGAGGAGAAGGACCTGGGGGTGTTGGTTGACAGCGACTGAACATGAGCCATCAGTGTGCCCAGGTGGCCAAGAAGGCCAATGGCATCTTGGCTTGTATCAGAAACAGCGTGACCAGCAGGTCCAGGGAGGTTATTCTCCCTCTGTACTCGGCACTGGTGAGACCGCACCTCGAGTCCTGTGTTCAGTTCTGGGCCCCTCACCACAAGAAGGATGTTGAGGCTCTGGAGCGAGTCCAGAGAAGAGCAACGAAGCTGGTGAAGGGGCTGGAGAACAGGCCTTATGAGGAGCGGCTGAGAGAGCTGGGGGTGTTTAGCCTGGAGAAGGGGAGGCTGAGGGGAGACCTCATTGCTCTCTAGAACTACCTGAAAGGAGACTGTAAAGAGGAGGGTGCTGGCCTCTTCTCCCAAGTGACAGGAGACAGGACGAGAGGGAATGGCCACAGGCTGTGCCAGGGGAGATTTAGGCTGGACATTAGGAAAAAAATTTTCACAGAAAGGGTCATTGGGCACTGGAACAGTCTGCCCAGGGAGGTGGTTGATTCACCTTCCCTGGAGGTGTTTAAAGCACGGGTGGATGAGGTATTAAGGGGCATGGTTTAGTGTTTGATAGGAGTAGTTGGACTTGATGATCCGGTAGGTCTCTTCCAACCTGGTTATTCTATGATTCTATGATGATTCTTCTTCCTCACGTGGCTCTGCCTAGTTTTGCTGCTGTGAAAGCTTCTCTGGTGGATTGCATTGAGGCAGCCTGTCATACAAGAGGGATCTCTTTTAGAAATCTAAAATGAGACTACTTGCTCTTAACAGAAATATGAATTCACTTAAGAGCCTCACTGGGTCTCATAAACCATTTCCCTTCTCAAGCCAATTCTGCTGGGTGCACATGAATGAGCCATAAAAGACCTATATGTGTTAAAGCAATCTGTTTTGATGGCAGATGTCCTTCATTAACTATTTCAATTATATTCTTGCTGCCTAGTTCACATTTCTTTCACTTCCTTGGAAATCCTGCATGGAATGCAATTTTTGCCACAGTACTTCTTTCTGGAGCATTTGCCGTTTTGGACGGTGATTTTTTGATCTTCCTTCCACTCTTTCCCACAGAGCTTTGTGACTTTTCTCTCCCTGTCTCCTCGGTACCTTTGCCCCTTTTCCCTGTTTGATTGCTACAGTCCATCCACCCTTCCTCCCTGTCCCTACTGAAAGACACCCTGTCTTTGCTTTGTGCTGTCTTTGTGGAGCTTGGAATTGTAAAGCTCCAAAGCACCTTTAGTGAAGTTATAAAGGATTTGTTGTCTAGGACAAAATGTAAACCTCTGCCTGTGGCTTTTATTCTCTATTTATTCTTTTACAGAAATCAAGCAAGGCTTTCTTCTCTCTGTCTGTATCCCTGTAGATTATTTCATATTTTGACTATATCCAACCACCTTCTACGTTTTCTCAATGTACACTTTATCATTATGTTTTTCCACTGTGTTTCTGATCTAGGCTTTTACAATTGTTGTTTGAGCCATGTGCTGCTGTGTTCCTTTGGTATAACACTGCAGAGACGCATAGAGCAGAGCTGCTGGCTGTCTGGTGTGACGTGGAAAGTTTGCCCAGGCTGAGGATAAGATCTGCATGGGAAAGTAGTTCTGCTTGGTCAGGTTCCTGCATGAATACTGTTCTAAGTGGACCCTGTTATATCTGATTAGTGTAAATATTAAGAGGTTTGTGCTTAGACAAAACAAGCACCCTTCTCATTTTCCTGAAAGCTGTTTCATCTCATAATGGTGGAGGGGACCACACACATGTTCTCATGTGTGTTCTGGGCATTTCAGACAGCAGCTGTTACACAGAGGTTTGGCCTTTTTTCCAGAGTAAAAAGTAAAGTGAAACTTCCAGTGTGGCTGGTGTTTAAAGAAACAAACCTGCCAGGAATACAAATGTCATTGCTTGTGGGAGTCTCTGTATGGCACATACATGCCTGGACCAACAGGAGCTCTTGTAGGAGCCTGCGTGGAACACAAGCACCTGAGCATCATGGCTGGTGAATGTGAAACTAAACTCAGAGCTGAGAAGAGGGCTGGTGCTCTTGGAGTTAGTAGCATCTTTCCACGATCCCTTAATGGTGCACCAGATAGAGATTCGTTCCATTGGTAACTGCTTTGATGTCTGGAGATGGGATGTGGGTGGTGCCTTAGGCATTTGGGAGTGTTCAGTAGCTGTTGACTGTGGTGATAATGTGCGTTTTGGGCTGAGGGCTTTGCAGATCGGGGTCAGCATAGGCAGATGAATGTGGATGGAGGAAGGAAATGGGAAACCATTGGGCAAGTGCTCTGCCACCTCCTTTGGCTTTCTGGGGAAATCACAGCAGTTCTATCCTTTTAGCATTGCTTCAAACCACTCCTTTAGTTTAAGGTCCTTTAAAAGAAATCTTGCAGTGATATTTGGCTGATTCCAGTCATATTCTACTGATGGAAAAATCTGTGCTTGATAATAACACTCTATTTTTTGTGTTTCATTGCTGGCTGCTTACCAGTTACCGTGTTCAGTTCCAATTCCTTGTTACCCTGTTCAGCTGGGGCTAGGATCTGCCTACACTCTTTTCCTGCTCTGTTGTGTTTCTGCTTCTTTTGGTTATGAAGTGTCTTAGTGGAAAACCATGAGACTGTGAAGAGCAGAAGTATCTCATTGATGCAGCTGTTTCTGAGCTTGTGTAAGCAAGTTACATTTTTAAAAGCTGAAGAAAAAAATATTTGTAATTCATCTTGCGCCTTGAGTGTCTCCCCCATGGTTGTACTGGTTGATCCTTTGGGTTTTTTTTCATCCTGCTATATTCTGGAAAGTAACTTCAACTAGATGAGAGTGATGCTCCACCTTGGTAAGACTTGGAATTGGAACACGCAAGGTGTTCTGCAGTGAAACACCAGCGGATGGCCAGCCCCTATGAGACACTTGGATTCAGTGCCATTCAGTGGATGTTGATGTGTCTGCTTATGTGTGGGTCTTGACAAACATCGTGAGGGTAGCGGACATGGAAGAGTCTTATCTGTTGCCATTGTATACATTCTACTAATAATTAACCTCCTAATTCGATTGTTTTTCTCAGTGAGTTTGTCTGGATTGTGAAAGTTCTGTGGAAAAAACTTCTCTTTAGTTGCCTGTTGCTTTTACATTAGTATCAAACATTCCCCCTTCTGTAGTCAAGTTGTTTTGCTGTGGCATCTAGTTATTTTGATACTTTCACAAGTGTGTTGATATTTGTGGAGGCCAGGTGCACGGGGCTTCTTGTTCTGCCTTCCCAAGCTGTTAAGGGGAGAAATACAAGAATTATGGATCAAAATAAAAGAGAAAATTTGAGTGCTGAGGAAGCCTTGGTGCTTCTTTCTAAACTACTCTTTATCTGACCATGAAAAAAGAAAGCAGAAGATTGTGCTCTTATTGTAAACCTGCGAGGAAGGCAGGGAGCTGGTTGCGCTCAGTTTTATTTACAGGCATCGCAACTGTGGTTCTTATTTGTTTACTAATGGGCTGTAGAGGCATTAGAGATAATTGGAAACTCAAAGGTCAGAGTTTTTGCTGAATCAAGGTCTGTGTGAGCTGGAAAGCCACAGCAGAGCACTTGTGTGTCTGAGACACCACTGGTGGGGAAGACCTGCTTGTAGAGGCTGCTCAGCAGGTACAGTAAAATCATCCTTTTAGCCCAGTCCTGCTCTAATCCATGCCTTTCCGGAGGGTGCTTGTGATTCTGCTGGGATGCTCTCACTGGCAGGCTGCTCAGGCTGCTCTATCTCTGTCTGTCCCTGTGTGAGCGCACAGACATTTTCTGAGCTTCAGTGAGCTTCACAAAGTACTTTTACCTGTGTGATCACTGGCCAGGTAAAGGGGTAGGGGAAGGGTGTGTAGCTCAGTCCCTCAGCAGTTTGGTTTTGTTTTGCAGCACACCTAATTATCCTGGCTCTTTTAAAAGTGTTGGCAAGGTACTGTGCAGACTTTGTCACACCACTAGAGCTTTACTGAGGTGATTTAGCTGTGGCCAAAACTGAGGAAGGTAGCGTGTTAGTGTTTGCTTTGTTGGCTGTTTCAAAAGTGATGTTACTAATGAACAGATGTGAGAAACCCCATTGGGACTGTGCTGGTGCATCCAGTTCTCTCAGTTTGTGCTGCATTTGCTGCTTCTGTGAACGTTTTCTTTGTGATTTACCTCTATATCCAAGTTCGTGGTTTGTTGGTTGGGTTTTCTTCCCCCTGCACTCTCGTCATTTCTCACTCTTGCACAACAGAGCCTGCTGCAGTGCAACCCTACCTCGTTGTCTGGTCAGTGCCAGCGAGGCTGTTGTCAAGGCCTCGCTCCATCCTCATGCCACGGTTCATGTTCGGTAATCATCGTCTTGGTGAGGGAGAGTGAAGGTGCTCCTGCTCTGTAAATGTTTATGGACACTGATGGAGGGTAATATGAGGGAAGAAGGAGAAAAGCACTGTTTAAAGTCTTGTTTCATTTTCATTTGTTTTAAAACAGAACGTTGTTCCTGCAAGAAACAGCTGATGAGTATTTTCTTTTACCAGATGGTGATCAGAGGTAAGTGCTGAATCCTTTGCATTTTTATGGGTTGATATCTCCAGATTGGGAAAGGGGAAGAGCTCAATTAAGTCCTTCTGAGTGATCTCATGTCAAAATAAGGAGTCCAGGAGGAGGAAGAGGCTAGATTTGTATGCTGCAGCATGAAGTTGCACTGCACTTCTCCTTCTTTCCTCAGAAATGATTTGTAGAGGAAACAATTCCATGTGTCTTGCCTTCAGTTGCACAGTTGTCAGCATGAAGTGGCAGAAGAGTTAATTTGGGTCAGAAAGGAATTTCTGATGCAGTTCATGAGTGAAATAGTACTGGGTGCTTGCTTATAGCTAAACATTTCATTGTTTAAATGGAATTACTGCTTCCATACCTTGTGGGCAAAATCTGGGGCAGTGTTGTTCAGTATCCATTAACTGTGCCTTTGAAAAAGAATGGGAAGGATGTGGGCTATAAAGCTTTTAAAGTCTCAGATTTTACATTTCATGGAATCTCTGACCCATGCATAACAGCTATAAGATCCCTCTGGGAACAACTATATTTACATTGCTCCCAGCGTACTGGAACTGCATTCATGACTAATACCCACAGGAAATATCATAAATGTAATTAAAAAATAGAAATACCAGGTTGGTCTTAATTCTGTGGTGATGGAAAGGAGTCCTACTTTTTTTTTTTTTATTTCCCTCCCCTCCCCCCTCAGTTCTGTCTGTATGAACAGCGAGGGAAGGTAACTCTTCTGGAGTTTGTTTAGGATGTATGTTTGAATCCTGTACTAATGTAGCAAAGAAAACTAGTCCTGTTGAGGTGCCTGATGCAAAACTTGCAGAGATTCAGGCTCCTTTGACATTTATGGCTTTCAGGTGCTGCAGTACTTGGAAAGAGGCCAATCCAATCTTAAGAGTGGGAGTTCCTACAGTCAGTTCAGTAGGAGTATGACGTGATCAAGTCTTGTCTCTGTTGAAAGATTCCTGGATTCTTTGCTTGGAGAGAGCAGAGATTGATTGGATTTGTGTGTGTGCTGGACAAGTATGGTTGAAACACTCCTTCATGCCTGAAGGGCGTTCTTAGTTATACAGATATCTCTGATTGCTTTCTGTGAGCAGACCATTATGACTTCAGCTGTGCAGAAAATCAAATGGCAAAATAGGAGGGATGGAGTGGCGCATTCCTTATTAAAGTCGACTTAATACAAAGGATATTGTGTACTTCAATGCTGAATTGCAGTGTGCAGAACTGGAGTAGTGAGGGAAGGTGAAAATACTGAAATGAGGACTGCAGCTCTTTGAGCCCTGCATATGCTACAGCTATGAACTTCTTCTGTCAACTAGTAGCTGAACTTTAACCTTGATTTTCCTTGGAAGCCACAGACAAGTTTGGTACTGTTGCCCAAATTAATTTGTCTCTGTGCAGCTCCCACTCTGTTTTGGCACCTGCTTCCTAGCTTTGCTTGCATTGTAGCAATTCGCTTTCTCCTTCTCAACCTGAACCCAGAGTTTCCTGGAGACATGGAGAGGAGGGTCCTCAGTCATCGGTCATATAAAAGGATTTTGGAGGATTGGGAAAGAGGTAGGACCTGTGTTGTCGGTATGCCTCTCTTTTCATAGTTCATTCTTCAATGGGATTCAAGTAGTAAATCTTGTCTCTTGCAAGCTTGTCAGTCCTGTGGGTGCCATTTGCAGAGGCTACTGAAGGAGCAAAAATGACGTCAAACACATGAAAAAGAGGTTTGTGTTTGCAATACATTGTTGTGAGGACCAGGGTGGTAAAAGAAGCCAGGGCTACTTTTGCAAGCTTGAGTGGAAACAGAATAAATTAAACAAACAGAATAAATTAAACCAACATTTCTGATAAAGTAGAGTGAGTGCAATGATCATATCGGCATTGTCTGGCTTGAATAGTTATGTAATTCAGAGAAATTTGGTGTATCATTCACATGAGAAATTGATAGATATTAGTAATAAGTGAGAGTGAAAATATTAATGGAATGGTTCATATATTCTATTAATGTTGATAACATGACATCATAACTAGAACAGCAAAGGGGAAAGAATGTCTAATTTCAGGTGCAGCCACTGTAAATTGCCACTACACCTTTGATTTCACTGACATTAAGACTTGGAAATGGTGAAAGGCCCAAAATGTAGTCAGTATAGTATTTGGATGCACTGTGCATCCAAGCAGAGTTATTTGAAACTGTATTCTGAGGTGGACTTTGGGCTGGCCTTGTGCTGACCCATGATTAGTTCATCTTTATCAATACTTACTGATTGGTTAATAATGTGTTTATGTTAGCTGCCATGAGATGCTTGTGCCAATAATATCCCACAGTTAAATTACAGAAGTAAGAGAGCGAGCCACAAAATGCCAGCAGCTTACTTTGCAAGAGACTTCTATTTTCCTAAAAGCCTTTATTTTCCTGTGAGATACCTCCAGTCCATTCAGTCATAGCTGAAGTAGAGGGACAAATAACTCCTTTTCTCTTCCATTATATTTCTTTCCAGAAAGCTGCCTGGAGGAGAAGGAGGTTGAGGGTGTTGATTGACAGCCGACTGAACATGAGCCAGCAGTGTGCCCAGGTGGCCAAGAAGGCCAATGGCATCTTGGCTTGTATCAGAAACAGCGTGACCAGCAGGTCCAGGGAGGTTCTTCTCCCTCTGTACTTGGCACTGGTGAGACCGCTTCTTGAGTACTGTGTCCAATTCTGGGCCCCTCACCACAAGAAGGATGTTGTGGCTCTGGAGCAAGTCCAGAGAAGAGCAACAAAGCTGGTGAAGGGGCTGGAGAACAGGCCTTATGAGGAGCGACTGAGAGAGCTGGGGTTGTTTAGCCTGGAGAAGAGGAGGCCGAGGGGAGACCTTATTACTCTCTATAACTACCTGAATGGAGGTTGTAGAGAGGAGGGTTCTGGCCTCTTCTCCCAAGTGAAAAGGGACAGGACAAGAGGGAAGGGTCTCAAGCTCTGCCTGGGGAGATTTAGGCTGGACATCAGAAAAAAAGAATTTCACAGAAAGAGTCATTGGGCACTGGAACAGTCTGCCCAGGGAGGTGGTTGATTCACCATCCCCAGAGGTATTTAAAAGACAGGTGGATGGGGTGCTGAGGGTCATGGTTTAGTGTTTGATAGGAGTGGTTGGACTCGATGATCCTGGGGGTCTTTTCCAACCTAGTGATTCTGTGAATTTGTTCTGATTCCTAACTGTGTCTCTTCCTACCTTGTCAGTTGTTTCCAATAAGTACTTGTCTGCGAGGTGTTCCTTTGCAGTCACCAGTTTCTCATTCCCTTGGCTGGGGCAAGTGGTGGTAACCAGTTCCTCTGAAACCTGTGGAGCTGATGTCATCATATCAGTAAGGTCTTGTCATTGAAACATCTCCAGAAGTATGCTGGTTTACTTAGGTGGTGTGTCTTCATGACATCATGCCACGTTTATGCAGCAGAAATAAATTCTAGTGCTTAGGCAGGATATAGTTTTAAAGATTTTAATTAGTTTATTGAATTTCAAGGGAACTGGCAAGTTAGTGGTGGACTTCTGCCAGATACTACTTACATTGATTTTAACATTGGCTGTTGCTGAAGATGAGTCTGAGTATAAAAGATGAATACAAAAATGAAATAACTGTCTCAAAAAAGGCATTATTAAGTGTAAAGACTATGCAAGGCTAGCAACCTGCATAGCAACACCTACTAACCTCATTATTCTCTCCTCCATATGAGCTTGCTTTGTCCCCAAGTGGGCTTTGGAGATCTTCTCCGAGATGAGAAATGTGAGCACAGCTGAACAGAGACCAGAAATTAATTCCAAAGTAGAAAGGCACAACTTGGGGTGCTCTGGTGGGGGCACGCTCCTCACTTCAGAATGCATCATCCTTTTGTCAGCTGAATGGCTTAGGTCTGGCCTTTACACGCTTCTTACCGTGCATTTTAAATGCATATAATCTTATGGTTGGGGAATCTTGCTTTCAGTACATAAGAGTTTTTTCCCCTTTAACATGGGAGAGGAGAAATAACACCTTAGTATTAAGTTTTCTCCTATAAACGTAAACACATATTCTTCCTTTCTTTCCCTGCCCATGGCAGGGTGGCTGGAACAGAGGTATTAGGACTGGGGGATTGGAATATAAGTTCCCTTCCAAGCCAAGCCATTGGATGATTCATGTGCCTATACATTACAAAACTCGATTAGTCCCTCAGATTGTATTTCTGTATCTGGCCTTAGAGATGCTGGTCCATTACTGGGCTAAGGCCCTCTCTAGACTGCCAAGATCTGTCTGAAGGCCATGCTTAAAGGCCTGGAAATCAACTTAGGCTCTGATTATGGACAGCTTGGAGGG
The DNA here is from genome assembly GCA_033459285.1 of Clamator glandarius. Lineage (NCBI taxonomy): Eukaryota > Metazoa > Chordata > Aves > Cuculiformes > Cuculidae > Clamator > Clamator glandarius. Next base: position 4,693,922 of record JAUNZM010000009.1, read on the forward strand.
CTTCCCAGAAAGGACCTGTCCAGCCGCCAGGTATAAGAAATGAATATTGTTTCCATTGATTTTTAAACCTTTTCCTGCAAGGATGATGCTCCAGCCTCTTGCCAGGGAGCTGAGAGTGACCTCAGCACTGGCAGTGCCCTCTCCAGTGGGGCATGGTTCCACAGGGCTGAGCACAGCAGACAGAGCTGGGTGCTGGTTACAGCATCTACTGTTCCAGGGGCTATTGACAGTCCCAAGCAAGGTGGAATGATGAGGCTCCAGTAAACCTGAACCTCTCTAAAACACCAGAGACGGGAGAGAAATGTGTTAAGTGTATGGTGAAAACTCGTCATGAAAATCTTGTTGATTCGAAAAATCAGTCTTTTGTTGTGTGGAGTCAGGGTTTTCTGCTGTGTTTGTGAATAGTGGGGTATTGAGATATTTCTAACATCTGCTTTTTGCATACTGCAGCTTGAATGAGAAGGATTGGTGTGGAAGTTAAAAGTCTAAGTGGTTTTAGATTAAGTATAAAAGAAATTTTGTTAATATCATCCATATGCAGTTTTCAAAGGGACTTCCAAACTTGCAGTGCTGCACTAAGCATGACATGTGTGGGAGAAGATTTGTTTAAACAAGAGGAAGAATAGAGACTTGTCTCTGTTAGATGTGAGAGCAGTATTTTTTGAAGTTACTCAGCATCCATTTAGCTCTTATTGACTGGAGAGCAGCGCTTGTTTCGTCCGTGTAATCCTTATTCCTCAGCATGTTGTCGTTTATTCACTGCTTAGTAATAAATACCTTAGTGTCTGTGTACTTTTCTGAAATACTTCAGTGTTTTTTTCAGTTTTCACATTGAACAGATCAATAAATAATTTGCTGTATTTTTGTAATATATCTTCTAGGATTAAACAACACCAAGCAAATCACTGTGCCGTTACAGGACAGAAAGAATATGTAATAGTGTCCCCATTATGAGTTAGTTTTATTGTTCACTCAAAAGGAAAATCATCTACTTGTAATACACAATTTAAACCACTTTCTACCTGAGCTTCCCAGCATTGTTCCTGTCCTGTCAGAGCAACACAACAGTAGTTAATACCTTTGAGACAGCTCCTCCTGCAGTTCCCTGGTCAGTTGAACTGCAAGACATGCAGCAAAAGCAGATTAAGTCATAGCAAGCAATCCCAAGAGCCTGATCATTGACCCTTGTTTTTGATTTTTGTTTTTAGCTTGTTATTGTCAGGGTAAAATTCTCAGGGGGTGCTTTATTTGCTTTATAACAGAAATAGCACCTGGATCATTGATTCCAGGCTTCTTTCCGAGTGCTCTCTAATACCCCATAACATTCCATTGCATTAAGTTTTCACTGTCATATTACAGAAGTGTTTGCTGTGCACTGTCAGCTCCCATCAAAATAACTCTTCTGGAGATGTGTGCTAGTGTGTCATGCTGTCTGGAAACTCTCTTCTCCCAAACCCCAGCTGGGAAAGATGCAACTTGGAGCATACCCGGGGCTTTGCATCTTCAAAGGGCAGCAGAGTCTGCTGCTGTCATCAGGGGTACCTCCTTCCCTGCCTCCCTCTCTGCTCCTGTAGGATACTCTTTCCTATCACATTTTGAAGTAGATTGCTCCTCTTGTGCTGGTCTTTTAGGGATATAAAGAGAACTCCCACTTCACCAGTGTGACCAGGCACACTGCAATAGGAACAAAACATGATCTCAGATGTATGTAATTGGTTTTTTTAACATGTTAATGTTTATTAGTGGGGCACAAGCAGGTGATTTTTCTGTGTCCCTCCACAGATATATTCCAGTCTCCGGATTCTGGTAATGGTGTCTGAGTATGTTAAGCATGTGCTGTTGGGTTGGTTTGGTTCTCCCCCACCCCATAATGAGATCAGTTCGCTGAGTGAAACTGCAAGCCAGATTAGGGCAGGAGAAGCAATTTACTGCTGCTGAATACATATGCTGAGTGTAGTTTCCCTCAGCTTGTCAGTCTGGAGGCATCCATAAACCTGTGACAACTCCAGGAGCTGAACAGAAGCTGTCACGGTGCCAGGCGCTGCTGTCTGTGGGCTCCCTTCCCTTCCCCTCCCTTCCCGTCTCTCCCCTTGCCCCCTCCCTCTGCCTGCCTGCCTCTTTCTTCTCCCTCTCCCTCCTCTTCCCCTTCGCTCCCCGCCTCCCTCCACCTTACTGATGTGGGTTTAGGTGCTGCTGTCCTCTGTTACATGGTCTTTTTGGTTTCCTGTTTGATCCTCTGAGCAAAAGAAGGAACTGCCCGCGGAGCAGCAGCTGCCTTGCAGCCTGGGGAGAGAAGGAGAGGAGAGTGGGACGCTCTGCATCGTGGTCTGCCTGCGCGGCACTGAGCCTGTTCCATCACTCCGCTGGAGATGCCTTTGAGCTGCTGCCAGATCCCATTGTCTATGTCCAAATGGAGCTCAGCACCCTGCTGCCATGGGATGCACAGTGTGTGAGAGGAGGAAGGGATGGAGCTGCATCACCACCCTGAAGGAGCATGGCAAGTCTGCTGTGTGCTACGACAGTCTGAGTGCTGGACCACGCTGCTCTGCCTTTCTCTGCCCACCATCTTCCTCACTTCTCCCTCATTGTTCTGGGATTTCAGGCAGTGACACAGAAGCTTTTCACAGAGGAGCTGCAAGGCACCATAGTTTCTGGGGAGGAGAGGGCTGTGTTTTCAGGAGGTATCTGGGACTGAACTTTGCCCACGACCCACCTGTAGCTGCATTGTGATGTACCAGCTAGTGGTCAGTGGTGCTTTCACGCAGCAGTGATGCGCTTTCTTTTAGCATGAATTTCTTTACTTTTTTCCATTTGTTTGCTCTTAACATTCCAGCATCCTACAGTTCACAAAATGATCTGAGATATTTTAGCAACACTGAGTGGAGGGAAGGTGGCCACTGCTGCTAACAATGGTTCAGCCATCTGCCAACTGCGCCACCCAGCTGCCCCTCTCCAGAAGGACCATGTCACTCAGTATGTGATTTTTCGGAAGGGCAGCTCTCAGGATTGCTTTCTTCCCTGTGGCTCCATGTCTTTCCTTGGGCTGCTGGCTGTCAGACCCCTTTTGACAGTGTGACTTAACTTGAGGATTTGGCATTTCAAGGTAGGAATTTGGACATTTCTGCTTATCTTTGCTATTCCTTATCTAATTGTTTCCTAGGTTGTTACAAGAAAACGTTTATTTCTTTCATGCTTTTTTATTTGACTGCTTGTTAGCCAGTCATAATCTGCAAGGATGATACTTTGAAAGAAGGGTGGAGGAGCTGCTCTTCAGTGCCAGTGTTAGGTAGTGCATTAGGTTGAGTTGACGGGGCTTGCACCTCACTCTGCTATGCGTGTTATGTTGCTTGTTATGATCTTTGTTAGTTCCTTCTCATCCTCCTCCTTCGTCTGCTCTCCTTATCCCTCCCCGATAGGATGGCTCTGCGTCTCACCTTGTTGCTGGGTTGAATTCAGGTTCTGAGATGCACTGTAGGAGGGTGAAATCTGCCTTGTGAGGAGCTGGTAGCTCATGAATGATCTGAAATAGCAGAAGGAGGCAGGTTATAAGTGCACGCCTTCGCTCAGGCTGCTGCTCATGCTGCTTTATAAATAGATACCCCTTTGACCTGTCATAGTCATTTCATGTCCTGGGCACCTGCCTGGAAGATAAGCGGATATCAGCAATATCAGTAGCTGATGAAATAATTGCAAAGATTAAAGCCGTCACAGAGGGAACATTTAAAAAACTAGATGTTGTTTTGTGTGTTCCTTGAGGACTGATGCAACCACATTGTCTAGTGTTTTGTCACAGCAATCTTAAATTCTCATTTGCATCTCAAGAGCAGAACTGATTGGGCAAAGTTAATATTTAGTACTCCAAAAGCTTAGAAGTGGAAATTTTTATAGACATTCCTTTTCCTTTCACCACAAACCAGTAAAAGGAGACCCTTTGGTTAACAATGTGTTTGATTTCCATTTTTTAGTTCTTTAGGAAGTAAGAGTCACTTGGAGCACTGAGGATTTTTTTGGTCATTAGGGTATTTCCTAATCCTTGAGCTGAGGTACAGCTGCTGTTCTCCTGGTCAGGGCACAGTAGACAGAATTTGGGACTTCAGAAGTGTTCTTTTGTTAACCAATCAAGTTCATGCTGGTAGTACTGGTGCTTCTGCAGTGTGGCCAAACACTGCAGATGTAGGAATCAAGAGCTTGGCCTGGAGCACAGGCCAGAGAATTCTCATTTTATCTCTTCTCTTGAGGGTCCGAATGTTCTCCTCTTCCTGTAACAGATGTGGTCAGATGGTTCATCCACTGTGTAGATGTAGCTCCTGCTATTTGAAACCTTCCCTCTGCAACGCAACTGTGTGGAAGAGGAGGCACCATTTTCTGTTCCCATCTCTGCCCTCCCTCTTAACTCCCCAGCTCAGGCTCGCAGAGGCAGGGTGGTGGTCCCTGATCGAGTGATGTCAGATGTTTCAGGTTAGCTCAAATCACAGTGAATTTCTTTCCATGTTGTGTTGTGATCTGGCCTTTCCATAGGCCCTTCAATCCAAGAATCCCAAAGCGATAATGAAAATATATATATTGACAGGAGTGTTCAACCACACAGAGCTGAAGTAACCTGGCTAAGGAGACCTGCTGGTAACTCCAGGAATCTGGAGTCTTTCCTCACTGCTGGGATGATTGGGCAGCTCCTTCTGTGGCTTTTTTGATTCAGTGATTCAAAAGGAATCGCTAACAAAGTACCAATGGTCTTTCAGTAAAAGCATTTGCCTTTGTTTTATCCATCCAGAAAGGATGAATCAAGTCTTACAATGAAGTATTACAGAATTTGTTAACCCCACCCTGCAGTCCTTCATCCTGAAGCAACCACTTTACATGCTCAGTGAAATGTTCCAGCGTGTCGGGCGTTGTGTGAACGGATGCAGCCACTGGCCCAAAGCCACAGTCAAGGTCTGGCTGCTGGAGCTCCTGTTCAGGCCGGTGGTGCCACCTCTGTGTGTGTAAATGTGTCTCCATTTTCATAGCTCATTCCACATGCCAGGACCCTGCTGAAGGTCTCTTCTAGCAGCATGAGGTGCCACCTGCAGCACAGAACTGGCCTGGAGCAGATACCCGAGTAGTTTCCTCTGTGCAGGGTGCCTTGCATTCTGAGGCTTCTGGTGAAGGCACCCAGTACAGGGAAAGCTCTCGCTGTTTAAATGCTGGGAACCTCACTTTAGGCTCTGAAACAAGCTGAAGAACGTGATGATTCCAATAAACTTGCTTCAAGGGAGGCAGGCAGTAGTGCTCATTTGTAAAAAATGTGGCTGGGTTGCTGGAAAACAGGAGGAGGAAGAGGCTGAGAAGGGAAGTCTGCAAACGGAGCCTGCTTACAGCCATTAGGATGAGCCCAGGCATGAAGCGAAAGGAAAACTCAGAACTTGTCATTATCTAATACTCCCTGAAGGCGAAAACAAACTATAGAGCCAGCAACCTTAGTACATGAGCAGGGACGAGTGAGCACACTTAGCTCTCAGAAGACACCTGGGGTCTTTCACTGTGAATTTGAAGCCATCTCTAATGCAAAATATTCCTTGAAGGGTTTTGGTTTTGTTTTTTTTTTTGTTGCTGACCATTTCAAAAGCTGCTTTCAGTCCAGTGTCATGCCTTCTTCTGAAATAAAGGTTGTAGAGTTAGATACGGTATGACAAACGAAGGATAATCTTGCGTTTTCATACCCGTATGTGTGTGCTTCATTCTGCAGCTGGAAGGGGCCAAATGGCGAAGTTCACCCCTCTCTGCTTTCCTCTGTTATAGCTTCTCAGCCTCTCTGTGGTGGCCACTTCATATTGTGTGCTCCATCTCAGAGTAAGTAATTGTTTTTATACTGAAAATTCAAGTGCAGAATACATTTGTGTAAAGGCCAAATGTGTTTCTGAGGGTTGGGAATGCAGGGGAGCACGTAACACAGACATTCAGTGTCTCCCACTGATACGTGTATAATTATTCTGGTTTGGATTTGTATAAGGAATGGGGAACAGAAGTTAAGGTGTCTCTCCAGGTAGTGAGGGGTAGGATCCGTGGTGTTGGTTCACCCTGTATGTATTATATTGTTTGAGGGACATTAGTCTCTTCAGGATCATGAGGGAAAGTGAGGCTCTGTAGAAAGGTAGAGGACTAAAATACCTCTTCTAACGTGCGTTCTTAACATTTGCAGAGTCCAAGGTGATTCTTCATATAAGCTGTTTGACCTAAACCAAATTCACTCTTCCCCTTTCCCAGTAAATTAAATGCCATTGCCAGTAGTTTAACCTCTGAGAGGGCCCTTGCTGGTTGAGCAAGGTTCCCCTATCTGACACAAAAAAACAGTAATGAAGGAAAAGAAAAGCTGTGAAAGCCTGACAAATGCCATGGAGGGGAAAGGAATATTTACCCCTTCCATGGCACGTTGTCTGTGCTATTGGCAAAGCAAGCTACGTTATGCTCCTTCTGCCAGCTGAGAACTGCTAGAGGACTATTCACCTTCTCTCTGCAATCTCTTTCTCTGGAGAGCTCGCAGTACAGCAGTGAGTGGCAGCAATACCACCTTTATGGCTGTGCTGGAGTTTGTGTTTTACCTAGGTAACATCAGGATACAAATTCATTCCAATATGTTCCTGAAGTGCATTGCTGCTTAGGGTGTTTCTGTGTAACGTGACCCTCGTTTTACAGAAGGGCTTGAGGAGTGTGTAACAGCATTGAGTTAACAGTGGAATAAAGGCTGAACTCAATCTTACTCTCAAATTCCCTGGATTTTAGGATGATGTCTAGCTCCCTCCCAGAGGGCATATGGCTCTCATTGTCTGAAAGATGATCCTTGAACCTTGCTTGTGGATCAGTGTGCAAAGGGGAAGTTGAAGATGTTAATATCCCACCTTTTCTTTGCTCTTGTGATCCTGCCGTTCTTCCCTCTGTCCCCTGTGTAACTGTGCTGGGAGAGACAGAACCAGAGAGGGCACTGGAATTTCCCAGTGCTGGTCTCCTGAGCATGAAGCCCTCTCTTCTGGCTCAGTTGTGGAGGCTTCCTGGAAAATCAGGGTCTGGATGAGAGGACAGATTAGGGTCTTGCCAGTGTGCAAAGCACAGCACTTCACAGAGAGCAGGGGCAAAGTGAATGCGTTTCAAATCATTGCAGAAACACTAACACAGAGTCTTAAACAAAGACTGAATTCTACAATTCAAGCAGAGGCGTCATTTCTTTGTTGTGTTAGAAAACAGAGCATGCCTTCCAAAAAGCTGTAATCTCTGTATTCCAGCTACCAGATTAATTATGTAAGGACTAAGTAGACCAAATAATTAGTTAAAATTAATTGTGTATTTAACTTTGAAATGAATGTCTCAAATTTTAAAAGATATTTATCACTGAGTATTTTTTACTAATATAATCACAGCTTTTCAAAGCTGCTGTCTACCTGAAAATGACTTAATTCTTATGTTTTGGCCATAATGACAGATATAAAAAAAATTGGGGTTTGGATATCCAGACTGCCTTTACTCTCTACCCTTTGCAGCGATGTTCAGCCAGAAAAGAACAACAAAGGTCTTGTTTGGAAGTATAGTGTTAATGTAATCTGGGGCTACTGACGAGCATTGGTTATTCAGTCCTAGCATTGCTGCAAAGTGGAGTTTGAATTACTCTAACGCTCTAATGCAGTTGTTCCTCTCCCACCACATCTGTGTGTGAGATTTTAGTGTGAAGTGATCCAAAATTTACAAAGTATTTGTTTGTTACCTCACTGAGATCAGTTACCACATTTGTACTTGAGAGCTCAGTGTTAGTGATGAGATTTCAGCATTTAGAACACTTTGTTGTGGCAGTAGGGAACCCACCCTGCAGCTCTATTGCTGCTCTGGCTCTGTGTGGGGAAGCATTTGCAACTGGAAGGGCAGTAAAGCCCTGTAAGAACAGAGTTGAGGCGTCTTTCCTCATAGTGCAGCCCTTGCCTTTGATCACAACTGCTTCTGTCTGGGCAAAGGGATGCAGTTAGAATTGCAAGGGTATTAGATTTTCCCAACCAAACCAGCAGTGGTTTTAGTCAGATATGAATGGAATAATGCCATGATGTGTATGAAATGGTAAAGACATTGAATTTTAGACTTTGAGGCTGAATGAGCCCTCCTCCTCAGCATTAAACACAAGCTGCAAGCAGGCTGGTGTATTTCTTTTGGAGCGGCTTTGGAGATGAGCTGTTAAGCCTTTTAGACCCTGCTTCTTTCTGTTATTGAAGAACCTATGGTTTTTAAAAGTAGGCAAACTAAAGCAAATTCTGCCTGTAGGCGCGTCCTCAGTCACTGTGAGCTGTCATTCTCTCCCACTCCCCTCTGACTCCCTGTGCACTCCTCCTTTATCTCTTCCTCCTACTCTCGGCTCTGCCTTTAGTTTTGTGCTGCCTCCTATTCCTGGAACAGTCTGCCAGTGCCTGCTGCCAGATCCTCCCTCCCTCCCTGTGCATTGGTGAACCTCATTCTTCCAGCAGTCGTTCCCAAGTTCTTTACTTGACCAGTTGTGTCGCTATGTGCCATCTTCCCCGTGCTTGTTGTTCTGGATCATTTCTTAGTGAGATAGCACATGTGGCAGGATGAGCGAGTGTGTTTGCCTCTGTTTTGGTGAGCGCTGTTAGCTCTTTATGCGATGATTGGTAATAATTCCCATTCCCAGTGCTGAATCTTTCACTTAGTGCGCTGTTTTCTGTGTTCTATTAAAGAACAGCCGTGTTTTATCTCAGAGTGATGCCAGGCTGTGGAAAATCAGTGTGTGTGTGTTCCAGCCAGTGCTGTGAGCTGGCCTTTTGGTACCAGCAGAGCTCAGCCGTGTTTGTCAGTGAGCACGAGATGGTGACAGATGACGCAAGGCGCTGGGTGGATCCAGTGGTTCTCAGCACCATTACTGTCCTTGCGCAGTGTCACTGCAAGGGTGACCATGGTGTGGGGCTGTACCTTTCCCAGCACAAACAAGCTCACAGAGGCGTGTGTGGGGATTTATTCACTTACTCTTCATGAAGTGGTTTTGGGCCCTTGTTTGTGGAACAAGTCTTACTGCAAAAACTTAGCGTAAAAGCCAAAAACCCACCGTGTTGTTATAACAGCATGTCGGGAGGCAGTTATGTTGTACGCAAGCAGTGGATCACACCATTGGGCTTTGCAGGGTTTTTTATAAGCTGCAGACTTGCTCCCAGGTGAGACCAAGGGAAGTGGGATCTCCTCCCAGCTGAACACTGTGCTGTGCAGGCTGAAGCACAGTTCCACCTGCAGAGAAGGTCACTTCTACAGTAGGTGTGCTCTTCCTGTTCCAATGAGACATGGCAACCCGATCTTTGGTTTTTAAGAACAACTTACTGGGGTTTTCTCTTTTCAGTTCAAGTATTTGAATCAAATTTAAAAATCTGTTAAAAAGAAATAGAAATGTTGCTTTAGACTAAGTTTCATAATGAACAATATTCTGAATACTGCTAAAGTCTTGCTTCTGATAAATCCAACCTTGTAGCTTCCTCCTACGTGTGAAACAGCAATAGTTTCATAATGATTTAATCCTACAGGTACTTACACGGGCTTGCAAAATGGCACACAGGACTCAACCCATCAATATGGACATGGGAGATTCAGCATATGTTTTTCATTACCAGAAACTAAAAGTGGACTTCAAACCTGAATTTCTTTATGCAAAAACCAGTTTTTCTTCAAAACTAATAGTTTCCTGTTAATAATGAAAAATAAATCATCTTTTCAGGAGTTGAATGTATTTTATTGACACTTTTACTACCTGTGAAATTTGGAAAACAGTTTCCAAGATTGCTTATTTAGTGCCATCACTGGGTGCTGTGCTGCTTGCAGCACCCAGATCTGCTTGTCTCCAGCTGCCGTCCCTAGTGGAGGCGTACATTGTGCTCACAATTCTTGACCTTTCCTGCCAGAACTTCAGTTTGGATAGATTTGATTGCAGATATGGCAGCTTTTGCTCCTGAGCTTGTCTGTACTGTTAATTAGTCTGTTAATGAGGTCCTGTACTTATTCTCTATTTTAAAGATGTAGCTTCATAGCAGAAAAAAAATCTGCTCATAATCAGTTGACTAATTAAAAATGTAAGAATGTAGCACCCACTTCAGCAATTAAGTCAATGAAACAGGGGGAAGGTGAAGAGCTAGGGATGTGTAATTACAGGGCAGTCTAAAATGAATTAATATAGATGTCTTTTTAAATAAATTTTCTTTCTTTATGTTGACTGTCTACAAACAAGCTCTCTGCAGTGGGGAACAGGCAGTGCGGTGTTGGAATACTTGTTAAACAAGGTAGTGAGTACGGCGTGGTGTTAACCATGGTGTCAAGGTGAGTGTGGTTTGCCTGTGTGGCTCTGATTTCATAACAAACACAGATGTTTTGAGAGAAGATTAAATGGTTCCACCCACACAAAGACAAGAAGTCTAACAATAGCCACAACTTTTTACCACCCTCTCTCTCTGGCAGACTCCCTCCTGCTGTCACTTACACATCCTTCGCGCGCTGAAAACCCGCTCGTGTGTGAAGCTGCTGCGGGATCCATCACAGCTGTAAGGACCTTGTAGGCTGGAGATGCTCTCACTCACTGTGTGTGGCCTCTCCATCCTCCTTCTTCCTCTGGCACAGGAGCATCCTCAGCAGCAGCACCCAGACAAAGCAAGCAGAGGTGGTCAGAGGTGGCCTCCAGGTTCAGCCTGGAATCCAGTGGCCACTGGATAAGTCCACAGTCATCCAGCCAGTCCAGAGAGAGGCTAGCAAGGCAGAACATGTTTGTGATGTGGCTTAGGTCATGGTCAGAGCTCAGGCACAGCTTGCAGGCAAGCAGAGGCTGGTCAGGGTGTTTGGAGCGAGTCAGCCTGGGTAATCTCCATAGACCTTGTCATCCCTTTCCTTCTTAGCCCACCCTTCTTCCCTCTGCTTGTTTTTACTCACTTTGCCTTTGCTAGGCCAGATTTACAGCTTGCTGATATCCCTTTTACCTCCTCTTTCTGAAGTGTATTTGCACTCTGTTAAAATCTGTCTTGCAGTAGCCAGGCCAGCAAAAATGTGAATATTTTGGTTGTTGAGTCCAGGAGAGTTATTTATTTCAATCACACCAAGGTCATAGAGAACCCAGTGTTAGGAGTCACAAAGGCTGTGAGATGTGTGGTTGGCTTTACAGAAGATGGCAGTCTTTGAACAGACTGTGAAGGCAGGCAGGAGGGAGCTCCTGTAAGCAGTTGGAGAACACATTCTTGTACAACCCAGGGAATCCTGACCACCTGAATACCAGTGCAAATACACTGGGATAGGTAGACACAAAAGCCTTTCCTGAGGTTCTGTGCTGTGTGGTAGAGCACGCTTGCAGCTTTCTTCGAATGTCAGTTTGGATGAATTTCTAGTATAACAGTATTAACCTGTTCCCTAGTATCGTATGTTCCAAGATAAAATAGATGGGGGAAGAATCATAGAATCACAGAATGGTTTCGACTAGAAAAAACCTTAAAGATCACGTCCAACCATCGATCCAGCCTTGCTAAGTCTGCCACCAGACCATGTGCCCAAGTACACAATACACAACATCTGCTCATCTTTTCAACTACCTCTGTGGGCAGCCTCTTCCAATGCTTGACAGCCTCTTCAGTAAGGAATTCCTCCTAAGAAGATTAGCTCTTATGTTACCTGACAGGAGGATGTAATTGAATAGAGCAGAGCAGTCTCTTGCTAATTGAGGTGAAATTTTTCACGTATAGCTCAAAGGATTGCGAGGCTGCTTTCACAGCAGCTGCAGATGAACACTTATAATGTACATTACTGTATTAACACACTTCAGCACTGTCTGACATCCAGTTGTCTTGGTTTTGCCACAGTTTGACTGTATTTGCCCACATGATGAAGTTACTGCAGAGAAGACATTTTGCTTTCTGCAGCAGGATCATTCATCTGCTTTGTGATAAGCAGGGCATGTGCAGGAATGGAAATTTGGTCCTTGTCCATATCAAATGCGGAAGGAACTGCATTTCTTTCCTGTTCTCACAGTTGAGTTGAAGATGTTCTGCTATGATAGAGCATACTTGTTGATTACTGATGCGAGGAGGAGGCTGAAGATAGGGTCTTCCCACCATTTGGGTGACTGAGATACTCCCTTCCCACCCGTGTGGATTTGGAGAGCAGCTTGGAGTGCCTCTGGTGTGGTATGTTCTGAACTGCACCAACTCCAGTTCTCTTCCCACCACTCCAGGTGGCTGCAGAACGGAGCTGGCAGCTCGCGTCATCCCCTGGCTTGGGAAAAGGGTGAGGGTCCAAGCACACAGAGGCCTCTGTGTCAGTAACAGTGCTAAACAGAAGGAAGGGAAAGTCCAGAAAGAAACTGCTGTTCTTGTGGCAGCCTGGTACCCATGTTAGAGGTTCAGCAGCACATGAAATAAAGCAGTGAGGGATGCACCTTTGGTTACCTCTGTGGAAAGTGCCTCCTTTTTTTGTGAGCAGTGGTACTGCAGAGACCTGCAACCCCAGCGCAGTTCCCTCCCTACCACTGGAGGAAAGCTCTGAGTCCTGTGAGCAGTTCTGCTGCCACAATACCTGTGGTTGTTCCTTTCCATTCCAGCAAAGGTGTGTGGCTGCCCAGATAAGTATAGCTGTGTTCAGTAGGCAGAGTCAGCAACAGTGGAAGACTGAAACTTTGATTGACTGTTTTTTAAATAGTTCTTCAGGTTCCTGATTTGCACATCTGAAAAACAAGACAATGACTGTTTTCACAAATTTGTCCTCTGCCAAGACATGATAAGACATTGTGATGGTGGCATTCAACTGGAGGGAATACCTCAATGTAAAAGTTTGACATCCCCTTGCTGTTGAAAATAAGTCAGGTTAGTTACAATAACACAAAGTAGCAAGTGTGGTGTGATGGGGAGAAGGCAGGGAGCTGCAAAGGATAGTTTCTGGAAGCTTTTGTGAGACGCTTTCATTTCCAGAGTGAGAGGGTTGGTTTGCATTGCTCGTAGGTAGTGCTTGGCCATTAGCATTGGAAGGGCTAAACCTGTTTTGCCTTTCTTGTACTTTGAAGGAGTAAGAGAGCAAAGCTGTGCTGTAAACGAGGTTGTCAGAGGAAGGGCTGTATCATGCACTCCAACAGCAAGAGCCTTGCAGGAGTCAGGGGATCCCTGAGGAGGTGGCCTGGCACAGTGAGCTGGCCACTCCGAGAGCTGTGCTACCCTGGTGCCTTCAAGCTTCATCGCACTGGCTTGAGAGTGAATTCAAGCTTGCAGCTGGGTTCCCACTAGGCTGGGCTGAGAGGAGTTCATGCGGACCTGTTGAGCATGGACTGCAGCTCTTGAGAAAGGTGTGGAGTTACGTACCTGTCTGGGGAGGATAATAAGCAAATAAAAACTATCACTACTTCATCACACAAGTCTCCTCTTACATCAGACTGACAGGTTCCAAGCCAGCTGGCAGCTTTTGCTTACTACAGGTTAGCACCAAAGGAGCCTGTTGCTGTGTGAGGACCTGCCGGAGCAGAGTACAGCGCTGGCTGGAGGCCACACACCCGGCTGTTGGAGCAGCATGGGCACCATCAGTGTTCCTTGCCTGTTTGATCTCAGTTTTGTATTCCTTGGGCAGTCTCTCACTGCAGGGTTTGACAGGCAGTGAATGCAGGCTGAAACACCCGCCTGCAACCCAGAAATGCGCTTGGCTAGCGGTTGCATTGCAATGGATCTGCAATTCCCACAGTATTTTTTTATCCAATATGTGAAATACAACCAGCGTTTTTCTCCTGAGGTTCCACTAATGCTTTCGACATGTGGCTCCTGTGTGCACTTGCCAGCCTCCCCTCCTTCATGAGGGATGGGGCTGTACCTGGGAGCCTGGCATACAGATGCCACTGCAAACAAGTGAGGGGCTGCAGGGTCTCACAGTTGCAGAGGAAAGAATTTTGCAATATCATGACACCATTAAAGTGGAATGGGTTGGAAAATCAATCGGATTCCTTCTCTGATTACTGTGTAACTCAATTATTGCTGTTCCTCTGAGGCCCAAGGCAGTCTTGTAGGAACAGCCAGAGAGACCTCGAATTAGAGCTGCTGCGGACAAAGGCAAGACCTTGGTGCTGAGTGTTCCAGAAAGAGGAATAACAAAAAGGTCCTGGGAAAAGTACTCGTGACACTAGTTTCTAGGGTGATGAGATCTGTGGCTCAGCTAAGGAGGACTGGGTATGGCGAATCTCTTGATAAAGTTGTCATATGACACCATTATCTTCCCTCTGCCTTGGCATAATGTGCCAGCAGCCCCAGACACACACATTCTGGTCCCTGGGTTTGGGCAAGTACTGGTCTTGAGCATTTATGCAGGTCCTCCGCATTCATTTCCAGGTACTGGAAATATCTGTGGGTCACACATTAAAACCACACAGTTGTGATTGCTATCTTGCTCTCATATCACATCAGTTGCCCTGTGGCTTAGCAGCTGATAATTCACCAGATGGTTTAAGTTTCACATTAATGCTGCGTATCACCAGGAACCAGAATATCTCAGTTTGTAAAATGTTTGTCTTAATGTGGGTGATTTGGCGGACAGCTGACCCCAGTGCCGATGCGCTGCGATCTGGCAACGCTTCTCTGACAGGATGGGAGCCTGCTGAGCCTGCATCCTTGAGCTACAAAACACTGTATCCTTGCTGTGCTTCCTGACTGCTGCCTTTGCAGTTCACACTCAGGCAGTCAGAGGTCGGAATGGACCTGAATTTATCTCTAAAACTGGGAGTCTGTGGTGTCAGATTCTAAGGAGTTTGGTCTCAAAAGAGGACACAGGTATTTTCCTTTAAGAAGGCGCTGTTTTCAGTGTGATCTTTTCCTTTCTTTCTTTTTTTCTATGGTATAGATCATCCTGGGATTCGTGTTTTGGGGATGGGTGGTTTCTGACAACTCTTTCGCTGTTTAATACAAATTTTGGTTGGTATTTTTGTTCTGTTGCTTTTTCTCTTTTCATTTGAACCCAAACCAGCTGATGTGGTCCCCAAAGAGCCGAATGTGTACCATGCCAGCTGGCTTGCCCTCTGGCTGTGAAGCCTTGTTAAAGAGATGGGAGCTGACAGATTCTTGAGCAGCAATCTGATACTGGCCTTTTTTTTAATTTGGTTTTTTAGATCTCACCCGTCTAACAAACGGGGCTTGTTTAGGAGCTTTGCTAGAGGGTTGAAAGGAGCCATTGTTATCCGAACACTGCAGTGATTCACAAGTGCCCAGCAAAGGGGTTTCTTCTCCCTCGCGCCCCTCAGCTGGGCACTGCAGGTGGAGCAGCCTCACGTAAACTCCAGATTGGTCCTCGTTCTAGAGAATCATCCAGTTGTCTTGTGGTTTTCATCTTTAACTGAAACGACAGCTCTTGGCAAAATAGAGACCCAGTTCAACACTGAAACTCAAGTTGGAGAGATGAGAGAGTGTAACCAGGGAAGAGAAGTGTTCTCCAGGTTGGTGTTTTGGGGGTAAAGAGTTTTAAAAGTAGTACAGTACTTTGCCAGGCTTTTGCATATATCCACGTACTTTCAGTTTTCACTGTTTCTGTGGTGTTTATCTTACAAGTTCTACCCCAGAAATGCTTGGATATTTCTGCAGGCAATATGTGAGCTCCTGAGCTTGTATGTCCTTCATTACATTTCTTTCTCTTGACAATGCAGCTTCTTGTCTAATACATATTAACACAATGAAGCTTTGAATCCAGAATAGTCAAATTTTTCTTTTTTTTTTCCTATGGGCTTAAAAACCTAAGGGCTGTGAACTATTTGGGAAGACACTGCCTTGCAATTCTCAGCCAAAACTGAGTATGTAGGAATCTGAGCAGAGTCTTCCACGGATTTGTTGCTCACAACAGCTGATGTACCTGTGTATAGATTGTGTCCTTCAGGGGATTCACCTCATAAGAAAGACCCAGCGTTTGTTATATGTTTCTGTCTAACCTCTCTACCCTGCTGAATTCCATCCATCTCCACGGGTTCCTGCTTCTGCTGGTCAGTGCAATTGGAGTTTCGGTGCTGCTTAGCATGAGGGTGGCAGCATGCACATCTTCCTCACAAAGTCAGTGGGATGGGAGAGAATCACGGGAAGGGGAAAAGGTTATTTTCATGCTTGCTTTTGGAAGGTGACACATTTTGGGGTAATGTGCTGATGCACTGATAGTCCCAGTGTATCACTGGAACTGAGCTGGCTTTGAGCAGGAGTTAGAAGCTATATCCTGCACTCAGTCCTGAATCATGCGTTCAGAATCAGTTGTCAGTTCAGTAACAGGAAAGGAAAAACACTGACTTCTGTTTTTTACATCTTTGCACAGTAATTTCTCCCCTTATTTCTCTTGTGCTTTTCCCAATAGAAAGGCAACAGTATGTAGCCACAAAACTGAAAGGTAATGGGTTGTTGGTGTTGAAGCAGCACATCGCGTTGTCACTGGCTGTGGTGATTTCCAGAGCTGTCTCTGTCACTGTAGAGCACCACTTAGGGTGGGGACTCCATCCATTTGAAGGCTGGGGAGCAGAGCATTGTAGTTTTTCTAAAATCCCGATTCATCCACTGCTGTGCAGCATGCCCTTCACTAACCTTTGTTGTGTCTCAGCATCTCCAGTGGAAAATGGTTTCTCTACAGTCACACTCTGCAGCTTTTCTGAAGGCCTCGTTGGGCTAAGGTTTCAGTGTGCCCCACACAAGCCAGACCCTGCTCTGTCAAACTCGTAGCATAGAGCTTATTCAAGATAATGATCATTACAAGCCTTGTGTAAACAGCGCTCTGACTCATTTCCATCTACTGTCACAAAGTTAGCAATATCATAGAATCATATAATAGTTCTCTTCATAGAAAATTAGCTTGGGGGTTGTTGTCTCAGTTTCAAGCTGCACTGACAGTTTGGAAAAGAGCCTGGTGGAAGTCTTTGGAGTGGGACTTCTGGCCTCATCTGTGACCTGATATTTTCCCTGACTCAGAAGAGATTTTTTGCTGTTTAGTAATGCATATTACTAAATAAACATCTGACTCGCAAGTGATTTCTTTTCTGGTGGAGCAAAATAAGCATCTGCCTCACAAGTGGTTTCTTTCCTGGTGGAGCTAGTTCTTAAACCCAGATTTTGCTGTATAAAAACCTTAGGTCTGTCTCAAACTCGTGGACAAACTTGTCTTTTAATATTCTTTGGTTTGGCAGAGTGATAGTAACAAAAAGGCTCCATAGCGGGAGGAATGAAGAAAGGATGAGGAACTGTTTTGGTAGTCACTCCCTGTGATGGTTGCCTTTGTGCCTACTGCTGCTGTGAGCTGTGCCAACCAAGCAGGTGGTGAGAGGGGTCGTTCACGTGGAGCACATGTTGGCAGGAGTGCGGATCTGTGAGCAAGCGAGGTTTGGAGAGAGAAAAAGGGGTTGAACTTATACGTCTCAGGCGTGACTGTCTTGGTGAGCAGCACCTGGTATTTGGGGTGTCTGCGATGTGCTGGGAGGAGCAGTGGGTGCTCCTCACACTGTGCCTGTGCCCCGGTGATGGATGCATGGGCACTGCTGCTGTAGGTAAGTCACAGTTCTGGTACAGGAGAGAAGAAGACACAGCAACTTGATTTTATTTTTAAACTAAGGAGCAAATTAGCTACTTTCCCTGGTGTTTATGTTTTAGATGGCCTGGTGTTTGTTAGCTTTGTTGAGCATTTTGTCTTAGAAAAATAACAACATATGGTGAAGTAGTCTGCTGCCATAAACACAAAGCGGGAGGTGAGAGCGCTTCATAGCAAGGAGCTTTCCCACATCTGAGACCACCAACAGCACAACATAAACTTGGGTTGATTTAGAACTGGCTGTATGCTCTTCAGCAGCGTGTGAGGGTAGGGGAGACAGGTTTCAGGAGGTGTTTTGTCACCAGCTGCCGATGAATCAGTTTGCAGTGATTAGGTGTGCAGTGTATGGGCGGGCTGTGTGCCTGCAGCTCCCTGATGCCTGAGGGATGGTGCTTCCCTGCAGCCATGTTTTGGAAGCCCTGGAAGAAAGTGAGTTCCCTGGACAAGTGGAATGGTGTTCAGAAAGGGGTGAAAACCATGGAAATGGGGAGCTGATGGGTGGGAGAGCTGGTGGGAGTTTGAGGTACCTTGCTGGGATCTGGACAGCAGTATCCAGAGGGCCTGGGAAGTCACTGGCAGGGGCTCGGACTCATCATCACTAGTATGAGAACAGGGCAAGGCAGAGGACTCTCTTCTCCCCTGCTGATTTTGAAATACAGGCTACAGTAAAAGGGGTTCGCATTTTCTGTTCAGTAGCATAGAGAGGAGAGGGGGAAAGCCGTGTGTGTTGGCTCTGTTAGGTGCAGTGTGTGAGTATCTAACCCAAGGCAAGTGGTGAGTCCCCATGCCAGGACCTTTCTTCCAAGGGCCGTTATGGTTATTCTGCCAAGCTCGTGTACAAACGCTGTGCGTCACTTCCACTGGCAGGCAAGCAGTGCTGCCCACCTTGCACCTCCTGGTCCTGCTGTTGCATTTCAAGCCCGTTAAATACCATGAATCCATACTGAGAATTGACTTTTTCCTTTTAAATTGTAGGATGTGAAGAGAAGATGCCATCATGTGAGTGTGGATCAGCTAGATGAGAAACAAGGCGCCTGGGAAGGCTGAACTGGAGCTGCTTGTGCGCAGGATGACAGACTGATCTGCTGCAGGAGACAAGATTCAGGAAAGCACACTCTTCCAAAGGACTTTCCCAAGCAAAAGGAGAGGCACAGAAGGAAGCACGCAATGAGCGATGGGAATTGAGGGCCATGGTTACCTGAGATAAATGGCAGATCCCTGGGAGTCTCGCCTTGTAGCTGTTTGCTTTAGCTTTGTCTCTCTCCGCGGCTGCTGTTTCTTTTTTGCTAGCTGCTGCTGGGTGCTGCCGTGGCGACACTGGAGATTTCAAGAGCACCGTGGGTGCAGAGTGTGAGGAGGGGGTGGGCAGCCCGCCTCACCATGATTCAGTTGTGGAAGGTGGTGCGACACGTGCGACAGCTGGAGCTCCACAGGTTGATCCTGCTGCTCATCGCTTTCAGCCTGATTTCCATGTGCTTCCTGGCTTATTATGTCACCAACAGCCCCAAAATCAAGGAGCCACCACCCCTGCCCTTCAGTGACTGCAGCAACCAGCACCGTGTCTTGATCCCACCCCAAGCCAGCTGGAGGCTCACAAAATCTGTGGACACCTCACGCACAGATCCGGTGGTGCTGGTCTTTGTGGAGAGCATTTACTCCCAGCTGGGGCAGGAAATAGTGGCCATCCTTGAATCCAGCCGGTTTAAATACAGGACAGAGATCGCCCCTGGCAAAGGGGATATGCCCACCCTGACAGACAAAGACAGGGGACGCTATGCTCTTATTATCTATGAGAACATCCTTAAGTATGTGAACCTGGATGCTTGGAACCGAGAACTTCTGGACAAATACTGTGTAGAGTATGGAGTGGGGATTATAGGCTTCTTCAAAGCCAATGAGAACAGCCTGCTCAGTGCACAGCTCAAGGGTTTTCCCCTTTTCCTACATTCCAACTTGGGGCTGCGGGACTATCACATCAACCCAAGTGCTCCCCTGCTCTATGTCACACGGGCTAATGAGGTGGAGCAGGGTCCCCTGCCTGGGGATGACTGGACTGTGTTCCAGTCCAACCACAGCACCTATGAGCCGGTGCTGTTGGCCAGCACAAAGTCCTCTGAGTCTATTCCTCACCTGGCCACCCACAAAGCGTTGCATGCCACAGTGGTGCAGGACCTGGGTCTGCATGATGGGATCCAGCGGGTTCTCTTTGGCAACAACCTCAATTTTTGGCTGCACAAACTCATTTTCGTGGATGCCATTGCCTACTTGACTGGCAAGCGCCTCTGCCTGACGCTTGATCGCTACATCCTTGTCGACATCGATGATATATTTGTGGGAAAAGAGGGCACTCGCATGAAAGTATCTGATGTAGAGGTAAATCCTCCAGAATAACTGCAGGCCCCAGACAGATTCAATGGGGGTGTGTGGTATGCTAGGGAAGTCAAGGTTGCATTTAATCTGAGTGAAAGAGTTGGTTTCTGCAATCACTCTCACCTTAAACAGTGTTAGGAAAGGATATAGTAAAGTCACAGAGAGATTTTGTGGTGGAAAGGGGAGTGAGACAGGCAAAAGAGGAGACAAGTAGGAAGAAGGTAAGAATCTAAGAGCTCCTTCTAGTTTTCTATCCTTGAAAGTCTATGATAAAGTGTTCTCCTGAGCTGAACCTTATCCATTCCGTGTTCCCAAACACACTCTTCCACCTCACCAGGAGTTCTGCCGCCTCCTCTACATTTTATCCACCTATGGAAGACATTGCAGTTCATTTCTGTTCTGTCAGGTTTTTGAGATTTTAAGTTCTGCTTCTGCTCCCAGGTTTAGCTTGGGGAATGCAAAACCCCTGTGTTCCGTTTGGAGCTAACTTTATCTTTTCAATTCCCTTGAAGCTGCATGCCTGACACAGCTCTTATTTATGCCATTATTTATTTTTCGTGTTTCATTCCTTAGTAATTCTTTAGAGCCCCTCTGACCATAACTCTGTAAACAAACACTTCTGAGCAGACAGCAGTTTTATATTGTACAGATTTAAGGAAAATACTACAATTCTCTTCCTTTCACTGCAGCGTCCCTGTGTTTTGAGGGGCTAAAATGCTCTGATCATAGTCTTACCTTGGTCCTAAGCAGGCTCTGCACCCTCGAGTCTAAACTGGGGGCGATTCTCACTTCCATAGGCTTTATGCAGGTGAAAGACCCGTGTAAGCAAATGGGAGTAGGTTAGCAAAGGTCTTGGAACAAAGGCTGCTCTAGTGATGGTAAAAACAAACCCAGACAAGATAATTCCAAAAGATGCTTTGTTTGGGTTTTAACAGGGTGAGATGGAGGAATAATCCACGATCAGTAAGCATCGAGTCTCAGGCAAAGCAGATAAACCGCAGATTTATCCATTTAAAAGAAGCTCTCTGATTGCAGAGCCGTGAGAGGTTAATGAATTTGTGTTTTTTTAAAAGCAAGCAATAACTATATGGATTTGCTGATCGCCTCTCGGCACGAGGAGAGCAGGGATGGAACAGTGATGAACAGCTGGCATTTCCTTGGCCTTTGATATGAAAGCTCTGTTTCAGGGCTGTTATCTCAACACACAGCTCCTTATCTTAACGCTTGGATTAGAGTGGTCAGGGTAGCAGTTTGAAGATTGGATGCTGTGTGAAGGTATAAAATTAACTCTGCTGTCCCAGAGAGCCTGTTTGCCATGTCCAGGTCCATGCTCAGAGCCTGCCCAGACACAGTGACTGCTAAAAGAAAGCACCGAGTATCATGCCAAATGCCGGGTCCTGCACTTGGGGCACAACAACCCTAAGCAGAGGTACAAACTAGGAGAAGCCTGGCTGGAAATCTGCCAGGAGGAGAAGGACCTGGGGGTGTTGGTTGACAGCCGACTGAACATGAGCCATCAGCAGTGTGCCCAGGTGGCCAAGAAGGCCAATGGCATCTTGGCTTGGATCAGAAACGGCGTGACCAGCAGGTCCAGGGAGGTTATTCTCCCCCTGTACTCGGCACTGGTGAGACCGCACCTCGAGTACTGTGTTCAGTTCTGGGCCCCTCACCACAAGAAGGATGTTGAGGCTCTGGAGCGAGTGCAGAGAAGAGCAACAAAGCTGGTGAAGGGGCTGGAGAACAAATCTTATGAGGAGCGACTGAGAGAGCTGGGGTTGTTCAGCCTGGGGAAGAGGAGGCTGAGAGGAGACCTTATTACTCTCTACAACTACCTGAAGGGAGGTTGTGGAGAGGAGGGAGCTGGCCTCTTCTCCCAAGTGACAGGGGACAGGACTAGAGGGAATGGCCTCAAGCTCCACCAGGGGAGATTCAGGCTTGAGATTAGGAAAAAGTTCTTCACGGAGAGGGTGGTTAGGCATTGGAACGGTCTGCCAAGGGAGGTGGTTGAGTCACCTTCCCTAGAGGTGTTTAAGGTGAGGGTGGATGAGGTACTTAGGGGCATGATTTAGGGATTGGTGGGAATGGTTGGACTTGACGATCCGGTGGGTCTCTTCCAACCTGGTTATTCTGTGATTTGGTCAGCTGTGTGCCCCTGTGGTGAATGTCCTGTGCAAGAGGGGCAATGTTCTTATTTGGGATGCTTGAAGGAGGGTTGAGGAACTGTGTTCTTTATAGAGAAAAAATGAATCAGGCTTTTTTTTACTTTATCAATAACAATCCCAGAGCCCTATTTCTGCTGCAGTACTCCAGCAGGGTCTTGTCAACCGTGGTTGAAGTGAAACAATCTGCTGCCGCACAGGGAAGCCATTTTCCCCTTGTAAAGTTTACCAGAGATTGGAGCTGCATGTAATTAAGAAAACAAAATCTCAGAGAATCCATTCTCTTCTCAGTTATTGCATGTGTAGACTCCTCTGCGATCATAATCCTTGGAATCTGCCAGACCTCCATGGAGCTGCCCAGCAGAGATGAGTCGTTTATCAGGCAGAAGGATCTGGCTGTCATGGTCCTTCCTGGTTGTCTCTGAATATGAGGAAAGAGGATTAAGTAGATGATTTTTTACCCCTCTTGCTAGCAATCTCTACAGGGGCAGAAATAATGAACAGTCATTGCTAGCAAGTCTGGGAGCAAGTTGAGTGAAAACCAAGGATGGTTAAATCGTTTTGGATTGTGAATGTCGAGGCTGGAAGAGAGTGAGGGAGAGAGTCTAGTGATGGGGGCTGCCAGCCAGCTCTTGCCTTTCTCAGTGGTAGAGGGTGATCTTACCTGAAATACAAGTGTCCAACAGTCTAAGTACCTGGTTCTGACATTGTTGGGGAGGCAGCAATGCTTGTCCCACCAGAGCATTCTCTTGGCACTGCTGCTCCACGCTGTGCCAGTGCTGCTGCTGGCAGTGAGGACACTGCAGGAAATCCAGAAAGTGTGCCTCCCTGTGTCCGCAGGTGCAGTTCCTGTGGAGAAGGTGTTCCTGCAGCATGTTCCTAGCATGCTTTGTACGAGCGTTTGAGAAGAGGCTGTCCAAGCACTCTGCTTTCTTCTTCTGTTTTTGATCATCCCTTCCTCTTTGTCCATATGCTGTCTGCCTAGACTTATGGAATCCTCTCTTCTCAGCATCTGACACTCAGCCTTATTTCCCCCTTTCCTTTTGCCTCCTTTTGGAAGGCCCTGAGGTGGGGAGGCGATATTGAGGGTTTGTATGAGACAGCTAAAATCTCTGCAAACACTTTTGGAAGTTAAAAGTTTCCTAGCTCTAAAAGCAGAGTTGTGTGAAGGTTGAGCCCTGTGCCATTGTGGTGCCAAGGACCCTAGGCCATCCTAGAGGAGGTCCCAAAGAAGCAGCTGAAAGAGAGTACAATCAGAGAGGGTACTGGGGCTCCCTCTCATTGCTTTCTCACTTACAAAATTTTTACCCCTTTCAGAGAGTTTTTGTCTCTCACTGAATGGCATGAGGAGCCTGTAGTGACTGTTGAGTCAATCTTTCCAGATCTGTCATTGAGATTATGTAGATTTTTTTTTTAAACTGGTGCAACAAAAGACAGGATTTTAAGCTTTTCTCTGCTAACATTTGCTTAGAAGTAAATGTTTATCATTATTATTTGGGATTATAAACAAGCCCTTTTCAAAGTGATGAGCATCAAACATCAGGCTGAAGTTGAGCCCTTTTCTGCGTTGTATTCAGAATGTGCATTGGAATGTGGATGTCTGTCACTTGGCCTGCGGCACAGCTGCCCCAGTTAGGTAGCAAAGGCCTCCAAAAATGCAGATTGTGAGTTGCAGAAGATGTTTTCTGATAGACCATGACAAACATGAGGCAGGTCTGGCCTGGATGTGGCTTATGAGTTCTGGTGGTCGGTGCTGGGAACCTCTTGGAGACACCCTCTGTTCCTTCCTGGGACAAGCCTTGCTGAGTGTCTGGCAGGGGGCTGGGGAAGGGATCTTTCTGGCTGGTGAGCTTGGCTGCGGCTTGGAAGCATTTGTGGAGGGGAAGATAGAAAATACAAACCAGAAATACTTGGAAGGATTTGAGGCAATTTTCTAAGGTAAGGAACTTAGCTCTTTAGCAACGGGAAGAGCTACAATGCCAGCCTGCTCTCCTGTACAATAGAAGAGATTGAGTTTGTTAAATATGCAGGTGAAGATGTTTGTGTCTGGCCAGTGATTTCTTATCTTAATGGAGAGCCTTTTGTTTAAGAGTCTCAGAGCACATTATGGGTGTGAACAAAGTGCTACTTGACTCACCTGTAAGATATTAGTGCTCTCATGTTCACCCTACTTTATGAAAGAGAAGCAGAGCACAGGGGTGCCAGAGCAGAGAGGGGTGCATCTTCCCTGTCTCTTTCTGCTTCTGGATTGTCTCACCTTGTACAGCTCACACACCGTTGAACCAGCATGCCGGGGAGCGGTGGGTTTGGTTGGAACAGATTTCCCACTGTTTGCCTAGGCACCTTCATCTCTTCTATCCTGTGCCAGGGAAAGGCATTTTGTCAAACCTGTGCCGTGCCACTTGGTGGATGTGGATGTCAAACAGGCCCAGCATCAGCAGACGGGTGGCACACGATTATAACAACAAGCCCACCAGGAAAGCAGGGCTCTGTGACTTCAGAATTTCTGCGGTCCCCACGGTTCCTCTCCACTCCCTCCCGGACACAAAGCATCACTGCTTGCTGGAGCAGGGCTTTTTGGGATTTATCATCAGCCAGATGTGTCGTCATGGTAACCCCAGCCAGGCTCTAAATCTCCCTCTGTGCAGAGGAATGCTAAGCCTCTTAGCCGCTGCCTTTCCTCCCTCCACCTTCCCTCTTGAGCCTGAGACACTGGATGTGCCTTTCAGGGCAGCACGGAGGAGCAGTGAGGCTTGGGACAGCTCTGGAGACAAGAAAAGAGGGTGGCACTTTTCTGCCTGAAATACTGGGCAGCGTGTTCAAGATGCCAGTTTGGGATTTGGTGCTGTGTTTTCATCTAGTTGGCAGAGGGGGACTTGTTTGTAGAGTTGTGCAGCTCTCAGTCTGTACTCCCTGCTGTGTGGGATGAGTCCCAGTGGGTCATGGGGTCATGGGAGGGGAACCCGGCCTTCCACTGCCTGTTCTGGTTCTTGTGCGGTGAAGGATGCTTCAGCCATTGGCGCTGCTGGCATATCAACTTTAAAGAGCACTGCCTGCATTTGTGGTGGGTTCCGGAGAAGCCACATGCCATACGTTTCTCAAAATACTACACTTGGGTGGGGACAGGTTATAGGATGTGGTGGACATGTGGCCTGAGCTGGGATCTTAGGCGTGTGTCCTAGGCAGCGTTTGATGTCGCTGTGGAGTTGGGGAGGGGGAGCGGATAGTTAACTACGTCCCTAGGGAAAAGTCTAAATGCTTGGTTCCTTCAGAGGGAGCATGGAGAGTGCCTGCAGCGCTGCAGAAATCATGTGTCTCGTCCTCCCACCTTGCCGTATGCAGGAGGTCCTGGGCTGCTTGCCTTGGGAATAAAAACACCTAACTTCTTCGCTCCAAGGTACATTAGCAGGAAACTGCAGAGGTTATCATTTCTAAATGAATGTGATGATCAGTGCTTGGTCGACACTGTTCCAAATGTCAGTGGCAGCAGGTTTGTTGGGCTTTCTGTAAGGGGTGGGTGTCCAGGCTGGTCCCTCCGGGAATGAGAGCCTGCCTTTGTGACTTCCATCACCCTGGGTGAGCCCTGTGGGGCCCATTTTAGGGCTCTTTGGTGCTTCTTGAGCTGGCAGCTGGCAGGAAGATCTGCCCATGTTGGAACAGTCAATATGCTTTCCCCGAGTTGCTGTGCTTGCATTTAGCCCAAGTCTGCTGTTGAAAGGTCAGCACCTTCACGTTGGTGCAGCCACTGATCCATTGCTTCCTTAGGGAAGCTGTTAAATCTAAATGGCTGCCTGGGCAGGGGCTGCCAATGTCCCCTAGCAGCAGTGCTCCTGCCACAGCCCTGTCTGATCAAGAGCATCTCCCACAGGGAGCTACACCAGCGATGCTTTCCCCGAAGCAGCCAGGCAGAGCACGCATCTCAGGGCTTCTCTCCTTTATTGATTTCCAGCAGGAGAAATTTGGCAGGGATTTGTTTGTGCCATACTTGCCTGTGACAAGCTGAGCCTCTGGATTTTTTTTTCTGTTGGGAGCTGCCAGCTCTCTTACTGTGGACACTGTTGGACCTTGGCGTTTGTGGCACACGGCTCCTTTCTCTTGACTATAGCATTTACTCTAGGCATTGAAAGAAGACAGAAGTGAGCAACAGAGAACCTGTAGGAGATGACGTGGCTGTGAATGTTAGCTCCTCCGAGTTTTCCTTCCAGAATCCAGGAAACTTTCTTGCTGCAAAAGGGTTTTGGCATTTTTAAAGAACACAACGCCAGGGACACCTCCCTGCCATGGCAGAGCTCCTTGCATGGGTAGTTCTGCGAATCCACCTTTCCTCTTTAAATAAAAACACCTTCCCTTTGATTGTGAAATTACTGTTCACAGTATTACTGACTTGTCTTCTTTTGACTGTGCTCCATGTGCTGCCCAATCCTCCCTGTCATTGTAGGCTCAGAGAAAGGGCCTCAACCAATGTGGGAGAGGGAGGGCGTATTAAGGTTGAACCTGGAAAGAGTAAGGGATCTGTGGCTTGGAAGTTAGATTTATTGTCCCTTAGTCTTAGCACAGACGCTCTGGGTCCTTCACACCGGAGAACATCACCTGACTGTGGGGTTAAAGTGGCATCATTTAGCACTGCAGGACCACTTCAAGCAAAGGCTCTGTAGGTGGAGCGCTTGGCTACTCCGCTTCTCTCCCAGGGCAGTGGTGCTTCAGCCCTATACCCTGCGGTGCCTCTGCAGACTGGACTGGGCACCAGCGGGGCACAGAAACCTTACACAGCAAACAAATATGAACATTTCCTCTTCCTTTCATTCAAACAGGCTTTACTGAGCACCCAGAACAAGCTGAGAACTTTAGTCCCAAACTTCACCTTCAACCTGGGCTTCTCAGGGAAATTCTACCACACAGGTAAGGCCCTGGCACCCCTTTATCCCAGCACCAGTGTGCGGCCCCGTCTTCCTGTGTGTGTGTGCACGCACGCACGCGTAACATATCAGAGCATGCTTCTCTGTTCAGATGACTCAACCTTGCAGGGGATCAGTCACTGCCTTGAAACATGGAGCCCCTTTTAGGCCCTTTGCTCATGCATATCCGCTTCTGCTCTCTGTAGGTACAGATGAGGAGGATGAGGGGGATGACATGCTGCTCAAACACAGAAAGGAGTTCTGGTGGTTCCCTCACATGTGGAGTCACATGCAGCCTCACCTTTTCCACAATGTCACTGTGCTGGCAGAGCAGATGAAGCTTAACAAACAGTTTGCTGTGGTAAGTGACACCAGTTTATTTGCTTATAATACTAACACTTAAATATTCTTTTCCTGGAAAAACTGTTTGGACCCTACTGAACCCAGGTACTGGTCTAATAACTCAGCTGCATTTAAGAAGGGGACTTCTGAAAGGCTAAATTGGTGCATGGCTCCTGCAAAGGCAAGAAACCCCCACTTGTATGCCTGCCTGTGCAGGGAAAGTGCTTCCTGGCACCTGCACGGCCCCAGGCAGCGGAGGTTCTGCCTTCCAGGGTGCAAATCCCAGGGCTCTTGCTTGCAGAGGTGTGAACTTGCAGCATTACTATCCAAATCCAATTACTTTACAAACCCTGGCAGTGAGAAAGCATTTCCTTTTCTGTCCTTATTCAGTGTGGTTCTGTAAGGGAGCCACCTGCTCAGTGGTATAACATGCTCTGTGTGCTAACAGCCCTACTTTTGGCCTCCCCAGACTGTGCTGAGCACAGTTGCTTATCTAGAAAGTCCAGGGGAAATTCCCTGGGTTTTGGCAGAGGAGGAGGAAGCCTTGAACATCCTGCATTGCTGGAACAATGCCTGTTTGATGCTTACAGCTCAGAGTTGAATGTAATGTACATGTTTTTGTGAAAAGAAATGTCCTCTTCGCCTCCAGCTTGATTCTTTTGATGGTAATCCCCTTGGGAAGCGCAGGCTGCTGCCTTGTGTTCCCATGGCACATGCAGATTAGGAATGATCTTGAATTCAGAGCACAGTTGCAGCATTATAGAAACAATTTAGGCTTCTTCTTTTCCTGGTCAAATAACAGTGCAGTCTTTTGCAAAGAGGGACAAAGCACAGAACACAATTACACATATTTAACATAAACCAGGCCAGCAGTGGGAAGGAGGAGGTTGCTGCTTAATTTAGGGGCTCTGGTTTTATTGTGCAGCACCCAGGCAGAGCTGTCATCATTCATATTGTTACCAGAACCACACAGTGGAATTAAACCCCATGAAATTCAGGTATTTCTTGTCATTTTAGTATGGCTCCAGGCTCTGTATCTTCACCCTCAACAATCTCTTCAAGTCTGCTTTTCTTTGAATTGCTAGAGACAACACAGATCCCAGTCATCATTTTCCTTTTCTTTTCTCTCAATCACTTAAGGACAGGTTGTTTTCCTCCTCTGGTGACTCAGATTTGGACATTGTGGGAGTGAGGCTTGTCACTTAGCAGCATTGATCAGTTTTTAGTAACCAAGGCCTGTGAATTAACATGGTTTGTCACACCTGCAAGCTACAAGACCGTTCTTACTGCAGCTGTTGTTCCCAGTGCTGAACATCCTTATTGACAAAGAATCACCCTTACACTTCTAGGAACAGAAAACAAGAAGTACGAGCAGTATTGCTGGTTTCCCAGTCCAAAGAGTTTCCTGTTCCTTTGTCGTCTTTCTCCATCTTAGAGTCTGTTGCTAAATATGATTCTTATTAAGGATACTGGTTAAATAGGGAATGATTGAGCTTCATATTCTCCTTCCAGGAGCATGGGATTCCCACAGACCTGGGCTATGCTGTTGCCCCCCATCATTCTGGGGTTTATCCTGTCCACACGCAGCTCTACGAGGCATGGAAAACCGTTTGGAGCATCCAAGTAACAAGCACGGAGGAATACCCACACCTACGGCCCGCCCGGTACCGGCGTGGATTCATCCATAATGGAATCATGGTGAGCACAGCCGGGCGAGCAGCTTGCTTCGCTGCCTGAGGGACGGTCTCCTAGTGACCTGCATCTGAGATGTTAATCTTACTTATCACCACTGTGTTTCTAAAATCATGAAGTGCAGCAAAGAGAAGAAGCTCGGCTGAAGCCGTTTTCTTTGTTTCTTGGTACGATTCAGAGGTCAGGCCAGAACAGAGAGCAAAACCAGGCACAAGTCCAAAATGAGATCCCACTGATGCGTTTGCACTGTGATCAGTAAATGATTGGGAGCAAGATCAATAGAGTTCTTTGAACCCATGTTGCTTGCATCCCTTGCTCTTTATGTTGGTCCACAGAGTGCTCCTTTGACATATTCACATGTGGATTCTGCTGCATCTGCCTCGTGTCTAACTGTGCTTTTCTCTGATATTGCCAGGTCCTGCCTCGACAGACCTGTGGTCTCTTCACTCACACCATCTTCTACAATGAATATCCTGGTGGCTCAAAGGAGTTGGACAAGAGCATTCGTGGTGGTGAACTTTTCCTGACAGTGCTCCTGAACCCAGTAAGTTCATATGGAGGGGGAATCTGTTCACGGGTGTCTTGGCTTATACGCCTGATGTGGGAAAGGACTAGATCCTATGGGAGATGCAACAGAACCAGCCAGCACAGTGTGGGTATCTCCAGCATGGTGCTAAGGAGATGTAGGAAAGAGGACCAAGGAAGCACGTGATAGTTAATGCTACTTTGCTTCACACAATGCCAAGGTAGCATCAGTGTTGAGTGCTGACAAGTACCACACTCCATAGACAGAAACTGGCCAGGGTGACACGCTGAGTGTGGCCCAACATGGAGTATGTGTTACCTAGGCATCCTCATGAGTCAGAAATGAGATGTGCGTTGGCTCCTCCTGTCCCACACACATCTGCTGTCTGTTTGCTTCTCCTCTGGCTCATTGACTTAGTCTGTTTGGTATAATTGCTTTCTCTGGGCTTTGATTATGGAGCGGTCTCCCCTTTCTTTTAGTAGATACGCTTGAAATAATTCCTGCATGCTGGTTTTGTTATATAGCTGTCACCCTAGAGCATGCTGGGCAGATGTGGATCTAACATAGGTGTTTCTTTTTCCCTTTCAATACTTGGCAGTTCCATCAACCCACCAAGCTAGTGTGGTACTGTCCACACCCTGCAGTCCCCTCCCAGTTCTTGGCCCTGGAGGGCAAATTCCATGAATTTCTCACTTTCCATGAAACTGGGAAGATGTACTGCATGACAAGGGACACTAAAAAAGCAGTCATTTCTAGAAAATCCTGAATGGATAGAACTAGGAGATGAAGCTTTGTAGCCCTCTCCAACCACAGATCACACTCCTTCACATTCCTGCTTGTGGGCTGCAGCAGGAAGACACGCTGCTCTTTTTGATTGTACAGGACTTTCTCAATTCCCCACCTGAGATTGTTTCTTACTGAAGCCAATTTGGCATCTGTTGTCCTCGCATCCTCTGGATGGATGCTGCCCTGCTAGATTTAGGTCATGGGTTTTGGAATGTCTGCCTCTGTAGCCCTTTCTGAACATAATGACGTTTAGTCTCCTCTTTTCTCATGGCTTCCAAATCTCTGCCCTCTTGCTTCTCCTTTACGCAGCTTTTCCACCAGCACCTGAGTGTGGCAAGAAACCACACAACCAGATCTGGCAAAAGTAGGTTGTTTCTTCCTGGGGAACCCTAGAACATTGATCCCAGTCATCGAGTACAGGTCTGTGGGGTTTGTCCTGTAACATTGGTGGCTCTGGTTACCATGTTTTCCTTCATTCCTGCTTTCTTTTGCATCTTGATTTCAGGGTTGGATACACAGCTTTAGACACTTTGGATTGGGGTTGTAGAAGCTCAGTGAATTAGAAAATCAAGCTTCTTCCCTCAATGAGCTTAGTGTTTAGTGCCTCTCTACTGCTAGATGTAGAACTGAGATAGTGAAAAGACCCTCACAGTGTGCCCTGCGTGTGTCACACAAACAGGCTGTAGTTTACAAACAGGCTTGTGACCAGCTCTGGCTCAGTCTGTGATCTGCAGAAGTGATGGGTCTGTAACAGCCCCAGCTAAAAAGCTGCAAGGGATCATCCTTCATGGTCCAGAACCCAACCTTCCTTCCCTGAGGTCTGGAAGCCAGCCTTTTGTCCCTTTTGCCTGAGACAGAACTGTTACCTTTACACACACAAACCAAATCTGCCTGCTTAGTAACAGGCTGTGGTGAGGAAAAGGCTGGTTTTGCATTACATGGAGGGCGATCAGTCAGTTGGAAAGAAACTACTTTCTTCTCCATGACCATTGCTTTTCTGGGCTTCTGTTCCCAGAAGTTGGGTGAGCTCAACCTTGTCCAACTTCATAATTGTCAGACCTTAGAGAATGCCTGCAGAAGTAGCCTTTGTGGGCTACTTCTTGGTTTCTCTTGGAAAACCACTCGCTAGGCTGCAGTTCAGAGCTGATGGCTGGTTTAGGAGGCCATGCCAAGGAATTTATAGTTAATAGAGCTGCTCACTGAACTTAGCTGATCAGCATGCGATGGTCGAAGCAGCTAGCAGTGGTCTGTGATCCAAGGAGTTTGGAAAAGCTGTGCTCTGGTATAGGATGAGCTGCTTTGCCAGATTTACTGTTGGCTTTTTGTGGTGACTTTTAAAACTCTTTCAGATGCTTCCACTGTTTACCCTTCTGCTTCCTTTTGGCAGTGGAACATTTTCCTCTGTCAGCAGTGCGGTGCAGAGCACTAAACTCCTCTCCATGGCTCATGTTTGCACAGTGACTCAGACCCCCTCACATTCTTGCCCTCGCTGATAGAGCTGTCTCACAGACCTGATGGAAAGTTGGCCAGCCCGCAGCCCAGCAGTGATGCGGAGTGGACTTGGACCAGGCTCATCCAGTCCTTTTTGGTGCTTCCAGCTCCCTTTGAGTGGATACACACGTGCTGGAGTCTCCAAGCCTGTGTGCATATGATTAACTCTGCAGTGCAAACAGAAGATGTTTGATCTTCGGACTAGTGAACAAGGTCAGCGGTCAGGAGAATGGCTGTCGATGTTCAGCAGACAGGCGGCCACGTGCCCGGTACTGTTTCTCAGAAGCAAAGGGCATCTTTGTGGTCGCTTCTAACAAACACTTGTGCTCTCACTATGCAGGCAGGTCACAAGTGCCCACAGCTGCTTGTTACATGTTACAAGGATGCTCCTCACCTCCCACTTTCTGTATTCTAGGCTCTCTGCCTTTTCCTCAGTGTGAGGGAAGGGAAGCCATGGTGTGCTGACCCTGGAAGGGAGGGGAGAGGAGGGAGGTGCTGTTACCAGCCCAGCCCCTGGGGCCACCAGGTGTGGATGGAGGGAGGGAGAGATGGGATGCAAATGTGGCTCCTGTCAGCAGTCGTGCTCAGCACTGCTGTGATGGGGCAGAACAAGCTGCCAAGCCATGCAGTATGTGTGGTACCGGACACGTCTGCACGCTCAAAGGTACAGGGGAGTGGCTCTTCAGTTGTCTTCTCATCTTCCAAATCCAGTCGCTTGGAGCTGTTTGCAGGTGACAGCGTTACTGAGTGCAGTCAGCCTTGAGGCACAGTTACTGACCCAGATCACACGCAGTCTTTCTTATTCTCGAAATCTTGGAGGGGCCCCAGGCAGTGACCGGCATTCTCCCTGCTGCAGGGCTTGGTTTACACGAGGGAGCCAAACACTTCGCGCAGCGGATTTTTCCTTTATAAGTTTCAGTAGGGAGTCACAAGGATGAGCTGCTGCTTGCTGTCACACTGCCTTCCTGGGGTCTCCCAGAAACAAGCTAAACACAATAGGAGATGCATCTACTTGCCAGCTTATGTACTCGGTGGCCTGGCCCTACAGCTACACTGAAGATCCTTCTGTCCTTCGCTCTGCGTTGTATTCAGCACATCCTTACACAGACACACTGAGCACATGCTGCAGTTTGAAGTGCAGCTGCCAGAGCTTGTTGGGCAGGGTCTCTCTGTCAGCTCTATAGGAAACCAGAAGTGAAACACTCACAGGCAGACAAATGTGAAAAATCTTCAGCTCCACTTGCTTTCCTAGTGTCCCACCACTGATTTCTGTTCCCTACCCAAAGACACTGCAGTGTGAACACCTTATGGACAGGGTTACATTCATTTCACAGTGTCCTGGGGATGGTTCAGGCATGAAGAGCTGTGATCTATCATTGTGTCTCGTCGCAGAGACCAGACCATGTGCCATAGGTTAGAAAACTGAATTCAGACCTCCGGAGTGCCAGCAAATGTCTTCATCCCAAGACCATCTGTTTCCTGCTTTCCCCTTTTGCTCTTCCCTGCTGTAAGTGGGAAAGCCATTCCTGCCTCCTGCCAGGGAAGCCTGTTGTCGCCTGCTGACCTTATGTGGCATCATAAAGATTCAGCCTGGAACTGTGCAGCAGTGGGTGACCACAGTCTTTTCCCCTCCCTGCGCTAGTAGGCACTGGGCAGGGAGAGCTAAATCACCCACACAGTCGTCTTTCCATTGGTCTTGGTGTTCTGCATTTGTTTTGCTGACTTCTACCATGTGTTTTGTGTCTGGCAGAATGCGGCTGTGTTACAGGCACTGGGATGCCCCATTCCATGGGACCCGTCAAAGCCACACACAGAGCCAAGCTGACAGCAGTCTCCTGCACTTTCCCAAACACTAAAATACTGAAAATCAGACAGGAGGGAAATACATCTGCTTGGGGGAGGGGATGGCTTAGCAAGGCAGGGACAGCACACTGGCTCCTGAGCTCCGCAGTACTGGGGGCTCCCGTGGGTGCCTGGTGACACTTTGCCCAATGGTTGAGCCAAGGGTTTGCTTCCTCAGTCCCAGCAGGATGTTTTCCAGGGGCTGCACTGAAGGCTTTTGAGAGCGGAAACCTTGTCCACTGGTGCCTGTTCCTAGGACGGTGTCCTCGTTTGACCATGTCCTCATGCAGTGTCTGCAGTCCATGTTCAGATCCCCACGTACACTTGTCTATATTTTAAAGTGTGAATAGCCCATTGTTCCTTTACACTCAAGATGTCAGCTCCAAAGTGAATGCAAGCTGGCAGGCTGTGGGCCTAGTGGTGACTCTTATGCTGCTGTGCCTGCAGTGTGCTGCCCCTCCTGGCACTGGCTGCACCTCAGGAGAGGAAGGAAAGCTCCTGCTGTCCCATGGAAGAGGCTTTGTAAGGTCTCCACTAGGAGAGAATCGCTAACTAACCCTTTTTCCCCTACTTGAATGGGATTTGGAAACTGTTCTGGACTCGCATCTGAGCCTCAGTTATCACCATTCCCAGAGGTCATAGTTCTCTGTCCCTCCTCTCATGAGTTCCTCCTGGCTTGCAAGCACTGAAATTCTTTCATTTTTCATCACAGCAGTGCTGTATCCTGGCAGATGGATGTCTGGATGTCACATGTCAGGCAGCCTGGCATGTGAACAGCCTCTTGCTGACAGTGGGAGAAAGCTATAAGGAAGCAGTAATGTTAATTGCCTGATTTACCAGTACCCTGTGCTTCCCCTGTTTTCAGATCAGCATCTTCATGACCCACCTGTCCAACTACGGGAATGACCGCCTTGGACTGTACACCTTTGAGAGCCTGGTCAAGTTTGTGCAGTGCTGGACCAACCTTCGCCTGCAAACACTTCCTCCCGTGCAGCTTGCAAAGAAGTACTTTGAAATCTTTCCCCAGGAGAAGAATCCGTTGTGGCAGGTGAGAAGGCAGCTTTAACTGCTCCTGGTGCTTTTCCAACAGCTATGTCCCATATTTAAAGTGTGGTAAGCCCGCTGATCCAGAGCACAGAAGGGTTAACTAATGCATAAAGCTTTTAGGTTAATCTTTGTGGCTTGAGGCTGCAAGTGGCAAGGTGGAAGGGATGAAGAGTAGGAGTAGGACACAGGGCAAAGTGACAGGGAGCAGGCTTGCAGGCGTTTGAGTCATTAAAGGGCTTACATTAGAGCAGGTTGCTGTGAAGTGTGTGAGGAAGAGCCCCATTTGGCGCTGGAGGAACTTGCAGGCATGTTAATGTGATTAATCTGAAAGTAATTTCACACAGCAGAACTCATGTTTGTTAAATAAAAACATGCTTATTCTGTTTTATCCCAGCATGGCAGCTCTCTGCATGGTAATGAGCAGATGAAATTAAG
Organism: Clamator glandarius; assembly: GCA_033459285.1. Taxonomy (NCBI): domain Eukaryota; kingdom Metazoa; phylum Chordata; class Aves; order Cuculiformes; family Cuculidae; genus Clamator; species Clamator glandarius. The sequence continues at coordinate 4,729,060 of JAUNZM010000009.1, forward strand.
TGAAGGTGATAGAGTTGTCTGTCTGCCAGAAGTTCACAGATGCTGAGCTGTTCCGTCCTGGTGGCCCAGCCCCGCGTGGCTGCATGGGGCAAGGCCTGCGGTTAACACTCTTAGTGGGACTTTGGCTCCCGTGTCAGTTTGGAGCTTTGGAAAACGTTTTCCCTGTGTTCTCACTTAATTCTCCTTGATGCCTGGCAGAGCAGCAGTGTGGCTGGCAAACGTTCTCCTTATGCTGATGGTATTCAGTGGCCTTCCAGGTTTTCCTCCACTTCTCATTAGCTCCTGTGGTAAAGCCTAATCCCATCACTTGTGCTGCAGAATCCCTGTGATGACAAGAGGCACAAGGACATCTGGTCCAAAGAGAAAACGTGTGATCGACTCCCCAAGTTCCTTATCGTGGGACCTCAGAAAACTGGTAACGTGAATGCTTTGTCTAAAGATAGATTACAGCTTCCATCTCGTTCCTCCTGGGATGAGGGCTGGAAAGGGCTGTGTTGGAGGTCTGCGTGGCTGCCCTCTCTGCAAGCTGCCAAGTGGCCACAGAGGACGTTGCAGAGACTCTCAGATTTGTTCTGACCTCACTCTGGCATGGCTGTCAGTGCTTTGCACCCTGGCACTGTGCTTGGCTCGGTCCTGATTTGCAGGGAAAATCCGTACCTGCAGAGCTGCTTTGGCGTTTCCACATCAGCTCTGAGAAACCACGACCTTTCTTAGTGTGTGACAAATGTGAGCTGTCAGCCGGACTGCTACATGTGCCTGGCAAAGGTTGTGATGAATGTCCCCGAGGGCTCTTACTGGGACAGACTGTGTTCCCACTGCACATTCCATGTCTCTGTTAGAGGGAAGCAGAGCTTCTCTTTGTCTGACCTCTGTCACCTCCTCTTCATTGCAGCGGCATCGTGTCAGCAGTGGCATAGCTGTACGTACTGTGCTGAGGCGAGCAGAACCTCCTCAGCCACAGGCCAGTCTTCACCCCTTGGCTTTCTCTGTAGTGTGGTGGAACAGCAGCCACAGCAAACAGTGATCCTGGCGGGGGGCAGCCGCTTGTCCCGGCCAAGCTGCTGTCTCTGCCTGTGCCTCTGTGGAGCTCTGTGTGTGCACCACGAGCTGGTGGCAGTGGCACACAGAGAAACCCCTCTCCAGGCTGGTTAATCGGCCTGCTGGCGGCCCAGAGCAGTGTGCCAGGTAGGGTTGTCAGGCTTGGCTGGGTAGAGGTAAAACAGAGGTGGCAGAGGCAGGACAAGACCTCCCATCTGGCAGGGACGGGCTTTGCCATGACAGTGTGGCTGTGCTGCTGGTGAAGCACACAAGGCAGCCGGCACAGGCAGTGCTGTTACATTCAGAAAGTGACTGAAGGGCTTGTCGTTGCTGCTGCTGTAGCCCGCGGGGTGGGATAGTCGTGCCTGGTCGGTGTGCGCCCCTGGGGGCTGCTCTCTGCAGCGGGGATAAAGCCTTGCATGCAGCCACATGTTAGGTGTGACCCAGGTCCATTAACCGTTCCCATTGCAGGCACTACAGCTGTGCACTTCTTCCTGACCATGCACCCAGCTGTCACCAGTAACTTCCCAAGTCCGTCCACCTTTGAGGAGATCCAGTTTTTTAATGGACCCAACTATCACAAAGGAATTGACTGGTAAGAATCCTGACCTGCGTTGTCCTGTAACAAGGTCACCTGTGTTGTCTTCTTCCGAGTCTCTCTGTGTCCATTGCAGCCTCCGCAGGAGCTCCTCTTTCTGAACAGCCATTTCATTTACTATTGCTCGGTGCATGTTCTGGTTTCCTGCTGACTTCCCCCACTTAATCCAGGAGCAGGTTACACAGTTCCTGATCTCAGTGACTGTTCACCAGGAGATTTCTAGGCATAATTTGGGTTTAAAAATTCAGTCTTTGTTGAATGCGCTACTGTCATGAGTTTTCCTAACATGCAGAACAGACAGCAGTATGCTCATCATCGAGCTAAGAAAGACACTTAGGACAGAAGGGACAACCAATAGCAGCTGTTGTTCTGGGCCCTTTAGACTCAGAGGCATCACTGCCTACCTTGCACTGGCTCCAAAGCCTCTCTGGCCACATGCATGCTGTCATCTTTACCTATAAAAGTATGTGGTTATAGTAAAGTGCTTCCACCTGGCAGGGAAAAAAAAAAATCAGTCTCACTGTGACACTGCTGTGCCAATGTGTTTCCAGACAGAGACATTTTAAAGGTGTTTCTTGCTTGAAGCACGAACTTTGAGTCAGCCGTGATGCTACACCCTGTCATGCGTGGCTCTGAGGGACGGTCATGTGGCAGTGAGGCATCCTGCCCCAGGCTTGCTTCGCCCATGAGCTGTGGGAGGTTTTGTCTGACTTCTCCCATCACTTGGAGGGTTGTTGAAAATGTACTAGAGAGCAATTGTTTCTTGAGTGAAAGTCAAGCTCTGGAGAGTAGCTGCACTGCCTGAGAGAAGGCCTAGAAAGCTTAGGCATCCCATGGAAAAGCCATCCAGCTTGATTTAAGTGTAGCGTCACGTGCAAGAGAAGAATCTTTGTGTTTAGCATGGAGTTGAGTTTGTTGTGCAGCTTACATTTCAGCAGAGGCCAGTCTCCCAGTGCTTTCCAGCGCCCTGTCCTCATTACCCTCTACCCTGCCGTTACTTGGATGTCCTACAGCTTCCACGTTACTAGCGTGACAAACTCCTGCGAGGCAGGGCAGAGCCCCCGACCCCCACATCTCCACTCTGCACTGAGGTACAAAGAGACACAGGATCTGGCAGGTTTAAACAGGTGGTCAGTGGCATTGCAGGCAGCAGATTCTGGCCTTACACTTGATCAGCCCCTCTTTCCTGCTCGAGCTTCCCCCCAATACCCTGCCCTCACTCTTCTCTTTCCACTGCCCAAGGACTTGGGTAACACATTTGGCAAATAGTTCCTTTCCCTCTTCTCCCCAGCGCTCTGTGCCGTGCTCCACCACCCTTCCCGAGTCACCCTCTGCTGGCTCGGCACCTGCCTGCCCGTTCATTGCCCTCGTAGGGGTGCACTTGTTCAGTGAGCTGGGGCTGAGAGAAGGAACGGCGTCATTCCATCATGTGTCATTGCTCTGTTGAGCCACGCAGCTCACCAGCGTCCCATCTATCCGGCAGGTACATGGAATTCTTTCCCATCCCCTCCAATGCCAGCACAGACTTCATGTTTGAGAAGAGCGCCAATTACTTTGACACAGAGGTGGTACCGAAACGTGGCGCAGCCCTACTGCCACGAGCCAAAATCATCACTGTCCTGATCAACCCTGCTGACCGAGCCTATTCATGGTACCAGGTAACTGCACTGTGCTGCGCTGGGGCAAGGCAGAGCCATGGATCCTTTCCTAGAGAGGCAGAGAGGTGACACAGGATGCCTGCAAAGGTGTCGGTGGAGTCTGCGCGGAAACGGGTGGGTGCAATTTTGTATTCCTGCTCCTAACTCCAGCTTGTCTTTCAGCACCAGCGTGCTCACAATGACCCAGTGGCGCTCAATTACACCTTCTACCAAGTCATCTCTGCAAAGTCCCAGGCGCCTCCAGAACTGCGCAACCTGCAGAGCCGCTGCCTGCTCCCTGGCTGGTACTCCACTCACCTGGAGCGCTGGCTGACATACTACCCCTCTGGGCAGGTAGGTTTGGCAGCAGAGGCTCTCTTGGAGCCCCCTGCGAGGTTGATGTAGAGGAGAGAGCAGATTGCAATCTGTGCACGTGCTCCCCTGTTGTTTCCATTTCACCTTCTGCTGTGTCATTTGGAACAAGAGCCACTTGCTTTCTCCTGTTGTGAGCTGGTAAGAAATCAGGCTTGAATATTCCAATTGTGCACTTTAATTGTATTTGTAAAAGTAAAGGAGTGCAGGAGGGTACCATGATCTCCCAGAGCGCTCCACAGTACCAAGAAGTTCAGCAAGAACAGCAGCGTTAGCACTGCTTTCCTTTCATCTTGGCAGCTGCAGCCCGGGGTCCCTCCCCAGGCCCAGCAGGTGCTCAGCCCCCTGCTGTGGCTCCATTGCTTTAAAGGAGAGGTTCTTGGACTCGGCCCTTCGTCAGTTCCCTTGCTGTGAAGCCCTTCGCTGTCTGCTGAAGGGAAATTTCATTGCAGGGATGTCAGGAGTCTGTGTTTGGTTGATTTGCAAAAAGCCAATTAATAGACAGCCCAGGCCAGTACTGCCTCTGAGTGCCCAAGAGATTCATAAACTGCCCTGTACAGCATGAGTCAGGGTGTGTTTTCAGAGTGTGTTTTCAGAGTTCCTTCCTGCTGCTGGGGTTCCCCTCAGCACTCTCTCTAACCCAGCAGTTACAGTGCCTGTTCACTCTCTTATTCTCAGCCTAAACTGTACACAACAGATTTGCCAAGGCTTAGAGACATGGGGAAATATTCCTGGGCTCATATCTCATTGCCTCGCTATTCCTGCGAGTTCCTGCTGTGAGAGGTGACAGAGCCAGACACCATCCTGTGCTGACTGTGGGTCCAGGCCTCTGGACTTCCCCAGACTTCAATTTTCCCATTCTGCTCTTTGGAATAGATCATTTATTAGCAGAAGTGTTCGTTATTGCCCATCATAGATGTAACACAAGAGTAATCACAGATTACAGGAGAATATTTAGCACAGAGCACCAGGGGAGGCTTACATTGGATAGCAGAAAAAGTTCCTTCACAGAAGGAGTAGTGAAGCCCTGGCAGAAGCTGCCTGGGGCAGTGGTGGAGTCAGCATCCCTGGAGGGCTTGAAAAATCATGTAGATGTGGCACAGGGCTGCTGGGCTGATGGTGACGAATGTCCCACACTCCGCTGCTCTAGAGTAAACAGGCGGCAGCAGCCGTCACCCATGTGCAAAACGGCCAGTGCTGTTCTGAGAGCCGAGATGCTCAGCACGTGTCGTTCAGCACACACTGGCAGAGGCTTGAGGTAGCTGCTGTCTTTTCAGCTTCTCATCGTGGACGGGCAGGAGCTGAGACACAACCCTGCATCCGTGATGGACAGCATCCAGAAGTTCCTGGGAGTTACGCCGCTCTTCAACTACACCCAGGCCCTCAGGTAGGAAACTCAGCTTTGGGAGGGTGGGCACTCGGTGGGAAGAATGCTTCTTATCTCTGACTACAAAGCCTCATGTTTCAGAGGTGCATCTGGCCCTAAATCAGGTTCAGATAGCGTGAGAATGCTATACAGTGACCAGACCCATAGCCTAATCTTTCCAGAATTACAGGGAAGGGGAGTTTTTTGGCATTGTCATAGAGAAGTGTGAAGTTCCTCACAGAAATAATTATGATGCTTTCCATTTGGTCCTTCTGGTTTCAGAAAAGACGCTGGCATTATTAGGGCTCCTTTGCTTCATGTTACAGCTGTATCTGACAGAAGGTAGAGCAGGTAGGGTGAAAAATGTGTGGCAGGCTGCTCCTACCTTCACCTGGATGGAGATGAAGGGACACCTCACAGTTTTGAGGTAGAGAGTCCATAATTACAGAAAACATGGACTGGTCAGGTGTGCATGAGCTTAAGGATGTTCCTTAGCCATCGTTGTGGTCTTGCAAGTGCGGTTACCCTGGACAGGTGAAGCGGTAGCTGCAGGTGGACTGTGGCCACATCAGCCCTTGGGGGAACTCCATAAGCACACTGGAGATCCTGAGGACTGTTCCTCATGGATGAAACCCACGTTTTCACGCCTTCCCTGTGGCCCCAGCAGGTGGTGGGTGCTGTGTGGCTACTACCTTTTCCTTGAACAGTAATGACAGGGGAACCAGCTCCATTCTCCTCCTGCCTTGTTTTCCAAGCAGGTGACACATACCCAGGGGAGAGCAGAGAAATGTCAGATCACATGAAAGCCCCGCTTGCCGAGGCACATGTGGGGATGGGAAATGCCTCAGGGTTTGGTTGAAGAGCCTGCTCAAACCTCAAGCTCAGCTTGGCCAGCTGGGGGGCCAAACAGACCGGGCCCACACATGACTCCCAGCACCACCTTACACTTGTGTTTTACCAAGAACAGAAACACTGACTCCTTAAAGGGTCAGGGGATTCTCTAATGCTTCTCAACCATAATGAGGAGATTGAAAAAGAATTTACATACACTAAGACATTGATTATTATCTCTGTCAGCGTAACAGCCAAATATCCATTGTAACACCACATTACCTCTGACTCTTGCATAAAGCTGACACAGTCCTGGGTGTAACGGATTTCCTGTCAAAGTGGTCAAGTGCTAAAAAAGCCCAGACAGGCAATACCAGAGATAAATAAATAAGTGGACCCTCAAGCCCAATCCTTAGAGCATTAAAATGGGAAACATAGTAAATGTCTGCTGTGGTGAACTGGGTGTGGGGCCACTTCTTTTAAAGACAAGCGTCTCTTTCAGATTTGATGAAGCAAAAGGATTTTGGTGCCAGCTGCTAGACGGAGGGAAGACGAAATGCCTTGGGAAGAGTAAAGGAAGAAAATACCCCGATATGGACTCCTCGGTGAGTAAGTTTCACATCTGTTGGCAGCAAGAGATGTGGAACCGTCCCTGCAAACTAGCCTGGATTCTCCTACCACTTACGCCCTCAATGACCTGTGTTCAGGGTGGCTTTTCCTTTTGCACTAACATGGTCTTTTTCTGCGCAGTCACGGCTGTTTCTAAGAGACTTCTACCGGGAGCACAACATTGAATTATCCAAGCTGATGAGCAGACTCGGGCAGCCCCTTCCAACCTGGCTCCGAGAGGAACTGCAGAACTCCAGCTGGAGCTGAGAGGGGCTCCCTGCCCCCTGTGACACTGGGGCATGCGATGCTCCAGCACGTGTGATGATGCCATCTCTTGTCGAGCCAAAAGAAGTGCAGATAAGCAGGAGCCAAGAATGTACGCGTGGAGCTTTTCCCAGCTGCCAGGGAGGGAGGGGCTGCCTCTGACACCGCCCTGGTGCACATCACCTTCTTGAGTATTAACAGTGTGTTACACTTTGACTTTTACTTACAGGAAGGATGTGGAATGCCTGACCCGCTTTGAGCAGAGAAGGGAGCATGGTTACTGCTTCATGTTTAAACTCTTCTCAGTATACAGAACGGGCGTGAGCTGCAGGGTTAAAGTGTCCAGAGGTGAAGGTTTGTGAGGGGAGCCATTGAGCCCACAAGTGGGAAAAGCACAGCATAACAAAAGGGGAATCCAGCCTCAGCTGTTATCCAGCAGTCAAGGACAGGAGTGCCTCAGTCCTCTCTGTGCAGAGGCACGTGGCTGTGGTCATTACTGACAGTGCCACTGCCTGTGGCTACTGGGGCCTGCGCTTCCTCAGAGCCAGCTGCACCACTCGGATCGCCTCTCCCGATCCACACCATGGCTGCTGCAGTAGTGCCCAGCACCTGGGGATCAGGCAAAAGGCAGATACTGACACAGAACTGAGTTGTTGTCTTAGGGGAAAAGGTTGCCATTAGCAAGTATTTTTCTGCAGGAATTTCATCCATCTCATAAGGTAACCAGGAGCAATTTGTCCCCTTAGCGCACTCTCGGGGAAGTGTTAGCACAGCAGCCAGGGGAGGCGAAACGCAGGGGGTCTGTGGTATCAGCTGAAAGCAGACCATGCAATTCCCCATCTCTGATCAGCTTCAAAAATAAAGGCAGGTAATGTTGCTGTCTGTCCAACAGCTCCAGGGCCTCTACCACACAGGCGGGTAGTGAGCACCTATTTTAATGCCCCTGTAGTCTAACAATCCAAATGGAAAAGCAAAAAGACCTAGTTAAAAGAAATGTTGTGCAGAGGTAAAAGGAAGGCTTGGAGTAGTTAGAAGTGGTCTCCTGTACCTACAGATGGGGCTGTGAATTCAGTACCGCACACGTAAGCATGCTGTGCTGCTCTGCCTCCCCCTGCAGCTGCTGGATAAGTGTTCTCGGAGGACATCCTCCATCATGGCTCTGTTTTCTGCTGCTGAGCCAGGGGCTTTGGGCCATCATCCCTCCCTCCTGGGCACAGCTGGTCCTTCCAGATTGCTGCAGCTCCAGAGAACAGAGGGGCAGGATCCACATGAACACAAGACTCTGAATTCTGATTCCCATGTCATAAGCTCCTTTTCTCCTGTCCAGAGAGAAGTTGCTTCAACCAAGCTTTTCCATTGAGCCTTAGGTATTATGTATTTCTGAATGAATGGTGCATTTACCAGTGTATGTAAATGTATATAGTATGCAATATAGTATTTTATTTCATGTGCCCTTGGAAAGGGTGATTTTGTGCAGCCAAAAAAAAACACAGACTAGAAAGCCCTCTCCCACTCCTGTTGGAGAGACAAGCCCGACTTCCTGCACTGGATCCGTGTACAGCGTCATTCACATTGAATGATAATGAAGAAATTCTTGGCTCTCGAAGCTGAGCACAAGTGTCTGAATAAAGGCTAGAAGTAGCAGTAAGTGGAGATTCAATAAATGTACTACCTATTTTTCTTCTTTGTGGTGATTTGGAGTGATGTCACGGATCCGAAGCTGGGAGAAGGGTAGAACACCAAAGAACCTTACAGCTGATACTGGGGAGGGTAACAACAGTGGTTGACTCAGACTTGTAACAGCACAGCAACAGCGTGCTAAGGTTTCTTTCCCTGCACGTGCAGCCCTGGGTTTGTAGACGCTGGCACAGAAAGTGACCTGTAGTTAAGAGTCTTACTCTTGCTGGTTTGCGCCGGTGAGGACTTCTGGGCTGTTGTGCCTGCTGCAGTGGTTTCCAGCGGCTTGGCCACAGCAGCAGAGCGTTGCTGTGCCCTTCTGTCCAGGTGTGCTCCATCACCTGCAGTCCAGGAGCTTCTGCTTATTCCTACAGAGTGAGCAACCTTGCATTGAACTGGAATCAAACCCTTGTTTAAACAGTCAAGGTTGTGACCACGCTATAACCCAGCCTTAGAGCGCTCGCTGCCCCAAGCTCTTCACAGGCACACACAGCCCCACAGCTGTTTGCAGGTGCTGCTATGGGAGGAGGAGGATGCCAGGATGGACACTTCTGGCACTCTGTAGAAGTTCCCAGCTCTTAATCCGTTACAGGTTGTCACTTCCATTCACAGTTATGTCACACATTTCCTTGGACTGTGGTGCCGCTAAGTGCTAGGGTCAGTGTACCAGTGACAGTCCCTCACTCAAGGCAGCAATGGGCAGCTCTGTGTTCTCATTGCTTATTCTTTCCTCCCCTTGCTGCTTCATTCCTGTCCTGTGCTGGGTCTTACTGCTGGCAAGCAGTGGTTGGGTCCAACTGCAGGATGTCCTGAGCGGATCCAGCTGGCAGAGTGTCATTTTCAGATCCGCTAACTCCCTCTGACAGCACCTTGCTGCAGAAGCTGCCTCCTCGGGGATGCTCCTACAATATCAGAAGCTCTGGGATATCAAAAAAGCCCACAGAAACACCTTTTCAGTTCCAGCAACACACTGGGTACCAGGCACTGGCCCACTGGGCACATACATCGTAGACCCTCACACTTCATTTTGATGGTGGAAATAGATCTCTTCTTACCTCCCTGCACAGCAACAGAGTTTCAGGTAGGCAGGTCACTGGGGGTCCCTACGTGGCAGGCAGTCCCCTTCCTCTTAAAGGGGAGGTGGGTGTGTTTAAAAAATAAAGGTAAAGATGGAGCGTTGTTAATATTAGAAACTAAAGCTCATCTCTGAGAAATACCTTGCACACTGGTTTTGCTACAAAAAAATATTCCTGACACTCACATCTCCACTCCTCTTTAGAACTATGTGGAAATAGTTTATTAATCAATCTATTTTTGTCTTTAATATGTTCTCTTCTAAGATACAATTCGTGTTGCCCCCCCATCTACACAGTCTCATGCCTCCTCCCGTCTCTCCAGAGTGCCTGTGAACCATCCACAACAGTGACGCAGCCCCAAACCCAGCTCACCTTTATTGCACTGATGATAACAGGATCATAAATCAGGCTGAATCAGGATCACTCCACAGGCAGGACACTGAGAAAGGTGCATTTCAAGACTTGACTTAGAACATCAATATCATACAATGGTTGCCCTTTAAGCCCCATGCTTCCCAACTGAGCAGCTCTCCTGGCTGACTCCAAAGAGGCAGAAGCAAAGCGAGACAGTGTGTGCACACAGCATACAAGAGCCTGCTGACACACACCCAGCCTTTTCCCTCCTTGCCACTACTTCCCCTTCAAGTACTTTTTAGGGCAGCCCCTCTTGACCACCTGTAATCAGGGCATATGGCACTCAAAACCAGGTACAGAAAGTGAAACCACAATATATTCTAAATAAACTGGTCAAGAGCTGATGCCTCTGTCCATAGTAGGGTTTAAAAGCAAAGCTGTACAGCAGCAACGTTCTCACAGCTGAACTTGACCCTTTACTTTTTCAGTTTCATTTAAAAATGATGCAAAACCCAAAAGCCAGCAGTAGCAGAGTGTGAGCAGGCTTGCCTGTTTTGGCACTCTCCCTCCAGGTGCATCCTGGAAAATCCATTTTAATACCCTGCCCTTCTTTTAATGTCCAGGTAAAAAAAAATACAACTGTCCCAACTCTTACAGCAAACTATTCAGGATGCATGTTGTGTTAGAGCTGACTGACTTACACCAGGCAGTGGCGATGAACTCCACAGATACGGCCCTCACTCCCTCCATTTCCACTGACTCCAGGTTTTGCACGGCTGTCGAGGGCGCTCCAGCACAGTGCAGCCAAGCTGGCTCTGTATCAGCTGGGAAAGTAAAAGCTGTATTCTGCCCCAAAACACAACAGTGCTCGGCTCAATAAAAAACAAACCCACACAGAGAATTAAAGAAGAGTTTAAGTTCAAGAGATCCCCATGAGGATATTCCTGAATGGGTTCTCAGGAAAGGAAAAAAATCTATATGCCAAATAAATATTACTGACTACACAAATTGAGACAACCCCACATTCTGGCTGGCTCCAGCTGTACCTGCTGCCAGGCATCGCTTCATCAGATGGCAACTCAACTCGGATGGCACGGCTGTAACAGCAAATACCTTCTTCTAACTGATGCTCCCAGCAAGTGCTTCCAAAGCAAACCTGTCACAGGTAAGACAGACACCACAGGCAGACACATGCAGCACAGGAGGAGGGGAGCAGGCCCTCTCAGAGGCTGGCACGCCTGATTTGCAAAAAAAAGGGTACCTCAAGCACAAGGTGTGTTCTAAGGAATGAGGCTTGCAATGACCAAAACCTTTATTTTATCCATTCTGTAAGAGCAAAGATTTCACTATTCCTATGGACAAGCCAAATATCCAGAAAGTCCAGATGCTATCTTGGCATGGAATCATAGAATCATAGAATCACCAGGTTGGAAAAGACCCACCGGATCACCGAGTCCAACCATTCCCATCAATCACTAACCCATGTCCCTCAGCACCTCGTCCTCCCGTCCCTTAAACGCCTCCAGGAAAGGGGACTCGACCCCCTCCCTGGGCAGCATCTGCCAGGGACCAATCACCCTTTCCATGAAAATTTTTTTGTCTTCTACCGACTAGACTGACACCAAGATTTTACCCCTACAGACCCAGAAACTACACAGGGATTGACAGGTTAAGTTCTAAAAGCTGCTGCCCCAGACCCAGGGAGGAGTGAGCACACGCCAGGACTGAAGACACGTCATGGCCACCCACGGATGTCCTCTGGGAACCATGAGGGGAGGGAGGCCTTTTCACTTACCCACCCAACTCTTAATTCCACAGTATTCTAGCAATTCACACCCTCTCCCTTCCAGTTTTGGAAGTATGGTCCCCACTGTATAGATATAAAAAATGAGACCCAGACAATGACCTCTTTAAGAAACTGTCTCTCAGTATCCCAACACAGGAGCACCGTCCGCTGCTGGCTGTGTGTCCCGAGCCTGGGACAGAGCACCAAAACACAGACCTGTGCACCATGCCGGATTGCCCAGCTAAAGCTCCCACAGAACCTTAAACGCAGACAGGGGGTCAGCTCAGAGCTGTCTGTAGCCATTCCCCTCCTTAGGGAAATGAAGCCATTCCACCTTCAATGCTAGCAGGATAGTGAAGAATCTTGCAGTAAAGACATTAGCCGCTTCTCAGCTGGTTTTACCAGCACCTGCACAAATCCAACTTCTCCAGGTCCCCAAGAAAGCGAACTATGATTTCCAGGGACACCAACAGCCAAAAGGAAAAGTACTTCCGATGGTCAGAAGAGGAGCTCAATCTGGCAAGTATAAGCAAGTCCTTGTGAACAGAGAAAGCAGGAGGGAGAGCAGTCTAAAGAGCTCATTCCTCTTCCCTTCAAGTAACAGGCAGTGAGTTAGACTTCACCAAACGTGGCAACAACCCACTGCAAGGTCTCATCACAGAATTTCATTTGTCCTCATGCAGGTAGGGGCCAGGCTCTACCCAGGCACAAATTTGAAGCTACTACTGTTGACTAAATTCAGCACTTTTTGCCCCCAGCCTGGGAAGTGCTAGTAGCCAACACAGAAAACAGCTTCTCAGCAATGTAAAACCATTTCTGCCCTGGAAGAGCTCTAAAAGCATCCAGCTGCTATGGCCACAGGCCTGCGCTGCAGCTTCCTTGCATTGCTGGCAAGGGCAAACACCTAGAGAACAGTTGCTCTAAGTGAAAGAACACATGGATTAACCGAAAGACAAAGGAAGCTTAAGGTCAGAAAACCTGCCTGCCCTGGGCCTAAGTAGAGTCTTCTAACAGCTACCACAGATGAGGTGTTGCCATTTTGTTTCCCTATTCAGTCCAAATCCTCCACGCATTAACAGTCAGTTCTGCTCCTGACATTTAACACATTCAGCTCTTTATCCGCTTCCCTTCTGCTTCTTCCCTTCTAGGAAGTGCTCACTTCTCTTCCCCTAGTTTTCTCCTATAAGCAGCACAAAGCAAGAGATCAGACTCTTGTTAGAAAAACTCGCTTTTCTCCAGACTCCTTCCCCAGTTCTGAGCAACCAAGAACCAGAGAGCACAGAAAATCACAGAATCACAGAATAACCAGGTTGGAAGAGACCCACTGGATCGTCGAGTCCAACCATTCCCACCAATCCCTAAATCATGCCCCTAAGTACCTCATCCACCCTCACCTTAAACACCTCCACGGACGGTGACTCAACCACCTCCCTGGGCAGACTGTTCCAATGCCTAACCACCCTCTCCATGAAGAATTTTTTCCTAATCTCAAGCCTATATCTCCCCTGGCAGAGCTTGAGGCCATTCCCTCTCGTCCTGTCCCCTGTCACTTGGGAGAAGAGGCCAGCACTCTCCTCTCCACAACCTCCCTTCAGGTAGTTGTAGAGAGTAATAAGGTCTCCCCTCAGCCTCCTCTTCTCCAGGCTAAACAACCCCAGCTCTCTCAGCTGCACCTCATAAAATGCTCCAAGAACCCAAACTTCCCAGAGACCAGCCTGTGCTCTCTAGCCAAATCCAGGAGTTTTGCTCAACGACAGGCATAATCAACACAGAGTTTGAATTAAAAACGGGAAAACTTAACACGTTCTTAGGAACACCAGCACTTATCATTAGTGCGTAACAAGACACCTTACAGAGAAATACACGGGGCTGTAAAGAGATCTTTAAAGAGTTATGGTGGCACAATCAGAAGTAGAGGAACCTCAGTCCCACTCTCTGGCCTGTGCAGCGCAAAAGTCAAACCAAAGCAGCCCGCTCATCTGTTTTGCACTACGCCCATTACTTAAGTTTATTTTTTAAGTGCATCGTTGAAAATATCAAACAGGCACATTTCCAGTTTGCAGAAACTGTTCCCCATCATCACTGGCTGAACCCAAGTAAGAAGCAAAATATGTTTCTGCTGAGAATCTGGGTTCTTAACATCTGTCAATCATCCCATTTCCAGTTTAAAATACCCTGAGATTGATGTTCTTTTATGCTTACAAACAGCAGTTGCCTTCTACATTTCCTTGGGGTCAAAATAAAAGCTTTCTAAAATTACTCTTCTGCAATGATGTCGCTGTTGGGTATCTTGCATTGCTGCCCAAACAGCCCTCTGATGGCAGGGAGCAAACGACTCGCATCCTTTAACAATCACATCAAAGCTGTGCAAAAAGCGCAAATACAAAGCTCTGCGTTATCACACTATTGCTGGTGTCAAGACCAGAAGAGGAACATGACAACTAGCAAAAATGGAGGCAGAACGTCCTAAGTTCAACTTTGACTCCTCTACACCCATCAGCAACCCACTCAGCCAGCACCTCTGCTGCTGCAGAGGCGCATCGCTCCCAGAGCAGTGCCAAGCAGAGAACGTCTGGCTCACAGCTCGTGCAGAAGCTCTGGGCACCTGCCTCGTGCCGGACTGCTCTTGCCCCAGGCAGGACAGCAATCCACCAGGGCCCACGGGAGCACCCACCAACACACAGTTCCACCAGACTGTCAACATCAGAGCAGAGAGAAGAGAGAGTCAGTCTAAGAAAACGAGTGTTTAATTGGGAAACGAGAACAGACAAGGGATAAGAAACTGATTACAGGAGAGTAATACCCCAGCCAAAAGAAACACGATTGTACAACTCAGAATGACTGGGATCAAAACATCCTATGAGCCAGCAGTGCCCAGAGAGGGACACTCCTGAGAAAGAGCCCAACCGCTGCCAGCAGTCTCCAGGCAGCTCAGCACAGTCATGGACCCCGACTGCCTCAGCTCCAGCCTCTGCCCTCAGTGGCCGCAGAGGTGGCCCTGGCCTGCTGCTCTGGCCTCAGCTTCTCTCAGCAGGAGGTGCTGGAAGGAATGGAGGGAGCGCTGGCTGTGCCCCAGCCTCTCCCAACAGGAGATGGTGTGTGGAGAAAGAGAAGCCCATACAAAAAAAAAGTTTACATATTTATAAATGCCAAAATAAATATTTAAGACAGAATCCCCAACCCCTCTAACATGTGCGTAATCACACTGCAAACTGCTCGCAGGACAGCCTCCAGGGGCTCAGGGAAAAAAAGCAATGACTACACCACAGGGCAGCCAGCTCAACTTCCTTCTCATTTCCTGATGCTTCTGAAGCCTGCAGCCCACTGGGAAGGAGGAGGAAGAGCGAGCAAAGCAGAGCGCCAACACGCAACAGTGCTGGAGAGGAATGTCATGGTATAAATACATCGGATCAGTGGTTTCCAACAAGTTAAATCTAAAATAAAAAAGACACCAGAAGGAAGGATGGTGTAAGTGGAACTACAGCTTTGCGGGGCAAAGTGTTGTGTGTCCGTGGAGCTCCACCTGCTGTCACGGCGAGAAGGTGGTCATCTCCAGAGACACCCTTTGCCACAGCTCCTTTGTCTGCTTGCTGCGCTTTAGGTTCTGGAGAATATCATTAAACTGCATCATGCCCATGGGAGTCAGGCAGAAGGCGCTTCTGGCGCTGCGGATGGCATTCACAAAGTCATCGTAGTCAGCAGGAGTGAGATGGATCAGCCGATGATGGATGTACTGGATGGGAACAGGGAAAGAGCCTTAAGGTATTTGCTCACCACCCTTTCACTAGTGACACTCAGAGGAGGACTCGAGCTCCAGGGCGACACATCGTGTCACCCCTTTACCCCACAAGAGGTCCCACAAGAGCAGAGAGCCAGCTCAAAGGACAGCAGTGCTCTATCTTACTTACATCCCAACACGGCCAGGACGAGAGTCCCCTCAGAGCACTAAAACGCACGACAAAACATCAGCAGTGTCCTTTCCTCCAAGAGCGCCACACTGGGCCACAGCACAGTGCAGAAAGGCCAGCTAGGGCTCTGCTCCACCATCCACCTGTGACTGACCCTCGCACCACTCTGCAGGCTGCATATGGAGACACAGCATGTTCGCTGCACATCTCCCTTGCTAAGAGGTGCGGAAGGAGGAAGGCTTACACTAACTGCAAAATACCTCCAGGCTTAACTGTCACTTATATCAGCTTCTCAGCTAGGGCCCCAAAACTGCAGGTCCAGCTTCTGAGACGTCTATTTCCCTCAGAAAAAGAGCTCAAGTGATGAAGCTGTCACTTCTCCAAACTTTCATCTAGGTGACAGGATATCTATTCCAGCCTGGGCAGTGTGTCTGCACTATCACCCTTCTGGCCATTCGTTACAGAGAAGCAGGAACGGGAGGAGTGTCCTGTTTGCACTGCTTTAAGTAACAGGTCACTCTGGTATTCCAGCAGGCTCACTGAAACACACTTGTGCAAGGTTTCAACAAATTCTGAGACATCTGATCTGTCCTGGCAGCTGAGCAAGCCATGCCAGGACTTCATGACGAGGGGAAGGCAGGCTACAAACATGGAAAGAAGACAAGGACAGGATAGGAAGAGAGTTGGACAGGGGGGCTGAAAACATAGGAAGGAGAAAGTACAGAAGTTCAAAGGTATGGGTAGCATTGGGAGAGAGGAAGAAAGAGGACAGGGAACAGAACCATCCCATCCTTTGGTGAGCACAGGAGGCGACAGGCTTTGTACTCAGCCTCCAGACAGGCAAGTCTGCCTGTCGTAGTCCCTGCTACATGCACCAGACAATGGGCCAGCTCAGCGGCCAGTACCCTAGCTCCTTCCCCTCTGCACACACGCATGCAGGCAGTACCTGGAAGGCAGGCAAGGGCCTGGCAGCTTTGACAGGCAGGAAGACTGGTGGCACGTTACCTGCAGGTAGGCCTGCTGGCACCTCTGCACCAGCTGGTGGAAGGCTGGGGTGCGCAGGTGGTTGTGCACGTGGGCAGGGTTGAGCCTCTGCAGAGCCTCCATGATGATCTCCTGGAGCACAAAAGGGCTCAGCACCCCCTTGGCTGCACCGACACAAAACTGATGCACATAGTTTACACCTGCACAGGAAGAAGAATTCAGAACAACACTGTTAAGGTAAGAGAAATACAAGCATTTCCCAGCAAGAACCTGGATATGGAGCACTTTCTCCTCAGTGTAATGTATCCTCCAGCAGGCTTCAGGGAGTAAGTCTAGCAAACTCCTGGGGACAAGAGATCATTCTGATATATCCATCCGGTCTGAATAGGGACCAGTTATCACCTCAGGCACTGATATTTCCAGTTCACCTGTCTTTAAAGGGTATACAAAAGAAAAGCGATGCAGAGGCAAGGACAAGCTCCTCCCGCTGCTTCCTGCCCCCTCATCGAGGAAACAGCCAAATGCGACACCACTCAGGCCTTAGGGAGCCCGTAGAGACAGCCAAGCATCCCCTCCGCCTCTGCTGCCTGAAGTGGAGCTCCCCCAGCAGCAGCAGCAGCAGCAGCTGTGCCTGGGCAGGCTGTCTGCAGAGGTTGGGGGGTAAGTTCTTATTTGTGATGAAAGAATTGAGGGGGAAAAAAAAAACTCATAAAAATGATCCAAGAGTGAAGTGGAAGTAAAAACAAAAAACCCAAACAGTTGGTAGCTTGAGCACCTATCACTACAGAAGTTCTTCACAGAAGGTGTAAATGCACATAAGAAAGAGGAATACCTACAAGATAGTGAAAAGGGAAAGAAAAAGTTGTTGTTACAGAATGGAAGAGATACAAGCTCTGAGCCCTGTCCAATCCCATGCACCTTATTCAGCACCTCAAACTCAACAGCATGCCTACAGAACCCAGAAATGGGACAACTGCTGGAAGAAGGAGCAGCAGGGATCTTCTGAAACAGTCTCAAAAATGGTATGAGATAACAGGCTCACCCAACCTCTGGCGTTTTGCTTTTTGAGAGCTTTTCCCACCATGGTCCAAACCCCAGCAAGTGGATTTCTGCTGAAGTACTGCTCTGAGCCTTACCTAACTTCGCAGCTAACCCAAGGAGCCATTTTACATCCTCTGTGTAGGGTGGGCTGCGGGAGAAGTTGTTGGGATGGTCGTTGTGAGCTCTTCGGCCAAGCATCTCCAGAGCCAGCATCCCTGTGAGAAAGGGGCAGCCAGAGTCAAGCAGCACTTCTGCCCAGTAAGACTCAATCTAGCATTTCATTCACTGCAGCACAATCTGACTGCCCTTCGCCTCACATGAGTCCAGAGAGAAACACAAGGCCTATCACCATGGGAAGTATCTGCAAGAACACCTGGATCTGCTGCTCTGGGCTGGGAAATCAGCACAGCCATCACACCTCACTAGAGCTGCAAAGTGACACTCCCCAAGCACATCCAGCAGGGTCAGCAGGGAGCCCCGGGGGCTGCACTACAAGGTGTCCTGAAAGGAACGCATTTGCCCCAAATTTTGCAGCAGAGAAGCCACCCACATCACCCTGCCCAGCCGAAGGACAACAGGCCAACACCAGTAGCAGCATTGCCAATCTGCAAACATTTCACTATCCCACTGCAGTTCGTCATGCAAATTCACCCATTTAAACAGTTCTACAACACCAACAGGTGCTGTGACTTGCTCTTCAGACCCTCTTCCCCCAACCCCTCTCTGTTGCTTAGGCTGTGAATGCCTTTCACGGTTTAGCACTCGCACTGCCACGTTCCTAGCGGCACCTGCATCCCAGTCTGCCTAACCAGTACTCTCTTCTCTAGCTTTCAACCACAAACCCCAAACAACTTCCTGACAACCTCCCTTCCATTTCCCTGCTGTTTCTCTTTGTTTGCTGCCCTGTACTAGCTTTGCTGATCTTAGAGGCTCCCTTTCCCCCCCCACCAAGTATCCACTGAGGTAGGTTATGAATACGTGCAAGCAGCTTACTACAATCTAAGCTTGATCATATACCCACGACTGATAAACCTGCACCAGTTCAGGCAGAGACTCTACCTCCTCACAACCAGCGTGACGGGAAAGGAACGCTGATTGTATACCCCCTTCTCTCTCCATGTCAGTTGTAAACAGCCTGGCTGGAGAGGCACAGGGCACACCCCTCTGTCCTGCTGAAGACTCATCTGGTGTTATTAGAGTTGTGCCTTCACTGTACGTGAACAGCAGTAGCTGAACTCCTTATTTTCACATAGTTACAACTCACAGAACTGCATCCTCAGAGCCCCATCCAGACTCCTTTGCTGACAGGCCAGACTCTTCCCAGCTCTAACCCACTCAGCTTTTTCTTCTACTCTGATGGCTCTCAACAGCAACTGCTCGATCTGCTATCGCTTTGTCTTCTCCACACATGATCACCAATTGCCTTTCCCCGTGTAACGAAGATGCCATCACCCCCAACAGGCGCAGCAGCAAACTGCCAAACGGCAGTGCAAACCTGCAGCCCTCTCAAGGGGCCACAGAAACCCCCTTGGCCGTCCTTACCAACTCGGTATGCGGAGTGGAGGTAGTGCAGACCCTGAGGGCTCACAGGCTGACTGTGCTGCTCATCCTCGGCAGGAAAACCCCCTGTAACAAGGGAGTTGGGCTGTGAGGACAGAGTTGTCAAGGAAGCCCCCTGAATCGCTGGGAATGTTGATCCTGCATGGACACTTCCTACTGAAGAGAGCAAAACAGCAGCATTAGGATCCACCATCAGCCTAAAAGGTTTACTTGGGCCATCACCTCCCTCATCTGACCGCCCCCTACCAGTGCAGTGTTCTGTTCTCCTAAACAGAACGACACAGCAACCACAAACCACAGGCTTACATCGGAAATACCACAGACTGGGGACATCTTTGTTTTGTTTGCAAGCAGGGCCTGAAAGAGTTCAGTTGCACAGTTGCCCCTCTCCTTTGCAGAATACCATGAACATGCACATCACCCATGTTTTACATTTAAATACATGTGTTGACTCCAAGGTCTTTCCTATTATTAAATGACATGTGTGGTTCTGATTTCTTGTCCAAAGAAACAAGCATGTGCATGTCTACACCTGATAAGGAACAACATAGAGCAGGAACGCAATTAAGTCACTCAAAGTTCAAGTCCAACACTGTGAGACTCCTCCACATCTGCTATAAAAGTTACAGCTCCCACATGGGAAGGGCGTGACTGGCAGCAGCCTACAATCCATCCTCAGAAACAAAAACCACTGCAGGGTCTGGCAGCACCTACCAACAGTAAAAACAACAAGGGAACTCAATAAGCTCTGTCACCTTCAGACACGTAGCTGGTAGGTGCAAAATCAAGGACAGTCACAGGAAGATCCATGACATGAGACCACCTAGATTTGTACAGACAGTAGTTAACACTGAGCCTGTAAGTTGAACTCTGACTAAGGACTCAAGCTTATCTTATTTTCCCTCTTGAGAAAGGTACAGAGAGGAAAAAGCAAGGCTTGCCAGAGACTTCCAGAGCAGAGATGCCACTGATTGTGTGCACATTTGTGACCCCTTACTTCACAGTTGCTCTATAGTGCTACTACACCAGTTTGGGTAATGCTCCAAGTTCCAGTTTCTCCTCTTACCCTGCCACCACCAGCATTGTTTTCAGATGTTTACTAGTGAATAGTTGAATACTGGAGAACAACGTGCCTCCCAGGAAAGATCTGCCTGACTTCCTCAACCAAACAGGCACACAGTGCCAAACAGTCCACAAAGTGGGTAAAATCCACACTGCATTTGAAGTCTGGCCAAGGAGAATAACCAGTAAGAATGAGCTGGATTGTTGTCAGGGCTTGAGCATCATCACATAACTAAGTACTCTAGGAATGGTGAAACTATTTAAAGAACTGGACAGAGAAGTTTACGCAAGCCATAAACAATGGCAGCTGGAAAGGGTGGAGATGTTTTTTCCTTTCATTACTTTAGGTGCTCTAGGATAAGCAGTTCTGGAAGATTCATAACACTTTGGAGGAGTACAGAAATGGTTTCTCACAATTAAGAGTCACAACATCAGCCCAGGACTAAGGCTGTCAGAAAAGGATGCTCTTCAGATCCCGAGGCTTTCAGGACTATTCTAATTGCTTTTGTGGTGGTTTTTTTGGCATCAAAATGCAAGAAATAACAACTGAAAAGATTCTCCCAATAATCTGGATACGAAGGAGGCCAACACAGCTCCTAAGTGCTTTCCCATGTACCAGTCTTCCACCACCCAGTGAGCTGCAAAGCACCAGTAAGCAAACGCATAAACAGGCAATATTATAATGAGGGGATAACAGCCTGGCTTAACTATGACCCACTAGTACAGTGAGAGCACATCCACCATTCGGTCACCATCTGCCATGCCAGTGCTGCAGAGAGCCCGATTGGTCTTCACCACCGTTCTCACCCCAACAAAACACGTGAGCAGCTGTTCAGGCTGCCACTGACATCACCCTGCCAAAGCATCTGTCCTCTATACAGAAGTTCCACGTTGCAGGCCCTGGCTGCCTCCAGCCCCTCTGGCAGGACAGACACCTACTTGTGCTGCTGCAGTGGAAGCCTGCCTGCTGCAGCACTCCATCTGTTCGACCCAAAGGAACCACAAGAGCCTGCTTGAGATCATCTACGCTCCTCTTGCCCTAAGGAAAGGGGGTGTAAAGGTCTAGTAAGTTAGAAGTCGGAGAGGCCAGGAGCACTCCAAACACACTTTAGTCCGAGAGGCCAAAATAATCTCATACTGGGAATTTAGCCAAATAGAAGGTAAAGTTCCACTAGCTGACTCAGGCCCTGTTATGAACGCCAGCATCCCCAAGTACGTGTATCTTCTAGGCTAGGGCAGATTCGGTCAGAACTTTTCCATGAGAGGCCCCTGGCCCCACTGTGTCAGTGGGGGGCAGGACATGACCCAGGTAGAGCTCAGAGCACAGTACATGAACCTGTGCCAGACACAACCCAGGGCTGCAACACCTACTCGCTACATTGGAAGACAGTGACAGTCCTGTCTCACTGTGATAGGGATGCACCGCGATCTGCGTCATGGATGGCACCGGCACACCAGGGAACGACACAGCTGTAGCTGCCAGTGATGGTGTTGTTACCGAGTAAGGGTACTGTGCTCCTATGAATGCTGGATGAACACCCTAAAACAGAAAAAAACCAACAGTCACGTCTACTTTGTATGACCATTGAGCGGCAGTCCAAAATACAAAGTCCCAACACAAACCCCAGAGCATTAAGAGTCCAGTTGGACGGGTAGGAGGAAGCACAGGAAGAATCAGCACAGAAATTACATTGCATCACGTCTCCATTACATCTTCTTGCTCCTCTTCCTCTTAAATCTAATAAGTTTGCAGAAAATCACTCCAAGAACTTCCAATATGCAGAGGATAAAATAACCTTTATTTGGTTTCCCTCTGCAGTCTCTATTTAGTCTGTGAATTCTCAAGATGACAAGATCTCTGCCCAGCACCTTTTGAGAAACTACAGAGCAATACAGCTAAAGTTAAAAAGAACTACTGTATTATATTTTATATTCTCTTGAGACTTTACACACACTCACAGAAGGCTCCTTGTGACACAAAAGCTGAGCTGGAGGGCCAAAGTAACTATCAGAAATCAGCATGTAAGTGAGAGCAGAAGCACGGTCTCAAGCCACCACAGGTCTGAGCCCCATGCTCTCCGCAGCTAGACACATTCCCCCTGGAAGGAGCCACACAAAGTCATCACAGACGAACAAGGCACAGGCCAACACTCACCTGTGGGTACGCTGAGCCAGGCACCGGGAAGACAGCTGGTCGGGGCATGTGCTGGATAGTGTGTCCAATATACTGAGGGTTGCAGGGGATGTGAGTCTGCAGGGTGGTGTAGGGGTGCAGGCCCTGCGTGTGAGCCATCGCCGGCCCTGCCATCGTGTGCTGTGGGTACATGGTCGATCCTACAGAGATCACTGGCATGACTGTCGCTGCAGCAGTTACCGCAGCTGCCACCGTGACAGTGGTCGGTTCAGAAGTCACACGGTTGTCTGGCAATGCCCGCACTGCTTCAGAGGTAGCCCGTGCACCACTGGCACTGCAGCCAGTGGCACCTTCTCTCTGGGCTGGGGTTCCACCAACAGTCTGTTCGTACAGCCAGTACCACTGGTGCGCTACTTCAAAGAGAACTTCTGGGTACACACCACCACCTTTAGCTGCTTCTTCCACTGCCATACAGGCCTTTTCCAGCATCAAATTGTCCTGAGGGCAGTGAAAGAAAACCAGGAGTGAAGAACGCAAAACCAGAAACACAAGAAGGCAAAACTACAACAGGAGAAAAGAATAACGCATGCTGACTGGCACCACGGGGAGCAGACAGGTCAGAGCCATGCAGCAGAATAACCAGACTCACTCACGGAACACATGAAATCCACAGAACTAGGATTAAGACTCCCCAGTAGCAGAGGAGACAATCCCACAAGCAACAACACATCTCTGACCTGGAAAACAGTTTGCACTACCCAGCCCTCTTGTGATGCTCACCTGCTCCTTACACTGCACGAGAGCCCTCTGGATCTCATTGGGGTTCAGGGCGTGCGCATGGGGCAGGCAGCTGAGCGCCAGTTCAGCAGCTGCCCGCACCATGTTGGAGTCCCTAGCCCGTGAAGCTCTGTCTGCCAACGATGCCACCTCTGGGGGAGTCAGATGTCCATCCCAACACTCCACCAAGATGTTCAAGGCTGCACTACCAATCTCCATGGCCTGCCCTAAGAGAAAAAGAGAAGATTCTCACACCATTGTATGGCCAGCACAGGTCCAGTCAGGTTTCCCTCAATAAAAGAGGCACTTCTCACTTCCTTCAGGAGCGGTGACAGAGCCCAATTGCTCCCCTTAGCCTCCACGTCACATTTAGGCTCTTCCTCCCCAAACACAGGACAGGCAAGAGCCCTCAATAAGCAAGCAGCGAGTGAGGGTACTATTATGAAAGTTAAGCTAAAGATGCATTTGCAGCAGCCAGAAGAACTTGCTACTGCTGCTTTTATTACCCACAAACCACAGCCTGGGCTGTTGCGCAACTTCCATCATATCAGGAAAACACAAATTTTCAAGGGTGTGTTTTTCAGGCCCTAGAACCCATATAGATAGGAAGCAGGTAATAGGTTTAGGTGCAAACAAGAGGAGGGAAGTGAAATGCTGAACACAGCCAAAGAGCATGTTCAAACTTGACAAATGTCTGCCTCTTCAGCAGACCCCCAAAGAGGGGGCTTTAAGGCCAGCCTCTGTGAGAGTAGTGCTCTATGGCTCTTGAGACTGAAAGATGTTGAAGTACAAACAAGAAGAAACAGGTCACCAGAACCTCCCAGGCCAAAACAAGCATCACTGTATAAATCACTGGTGCTCAGCTTGTACAGCCAGTAGTACCAGCCAGCTTACATGGATACAACACATCAGTATCACATTTTTTCAGCCTAAGCCAACCTCCCCTCCTTCCCAATAAAGTTTTGCTGTCACCTGTGATCCAAGAGACATGGGAGGAGTAAGTTCGAGAGAGCCAATTGGGAGACACGAAATTGTGCAGCCCTAGTGCATACAGCCCAATCTCAAAGGCGCAGAGGTGGAGGTTGCGGTGTGGTCCCTGGTGCCCACCACTGGAGGAAGGGTGGGTGAAGATGGAGGTACTGCTGTTTCCACCTGCTTTGATAAGGACTGTCTTGGCCAATTCAAAGTAGAAGTGAGCAGCTGCCTCTGAGGGCTGGTTTGGGACGTGAGGAGCATGGCTCTCCAGCCGCCTCCCTTTATACCTAGAGGAAGAAGACAGAGGAGCCTTTCAGACAGCAAAAAATACCCCAGGTCCTCTAGCTGGGGTGTAGAGTTGCTTTCTTTAGGCTCCAGAGAAAACAAAGCAAATGCTCCCAAGGAAGTACTTCCTTATGCACACATGATAGTTCCCTGATGTAGGCCTAATGGTTGCCTCTATGCATTGGTATTATTCATTACCTGCCAACTTCCACAGTCTTTGCACGGGCTCCCCCACTGGCTCTCCTGCTGCCACTGGAAGAAGAAGATCCCAGCGAATCACTTGACGAGCTGCTGATGCTGTCACTGTCCTGTCCTCTGCCCCAGGATGTTGATGCCCATCCTCCACGCAGCGGACGCCGACTGAGTGTTGGAGAACTGTCCGAGGTGGTTTCAGGAGCGCTGCTGTCGATACTAGCCATGCCTACAGCACCAGAACCAACACAGCAAAACCAGCAGGCTTAGTAAATGTCTTGTGGGCAGCTGAATTCCTACTCACATCACCTGCAGCCCCAGCTAGGATCAGCTGTCTCAGTGGCAGTCAGCCTCACAGCTGCCAGGCACTCAGCTTTGCAAATTAAGAGATACAATTCAGCTTGGCCACAGATATCAGTGTCGTTTTGCAGTTCTGAGATTAAAAAAGAACAGCATTTCTCTACTTCCCCATTCATATCATCCCATCACCCCATCTGCCAAACTTCATGGCAGAGTATAACAAGAAGCCAACACATATACAAAGTCAGCTCCACAGACTGTGAGTATGAAGAAAACACTTCAGCTAGATGCTGCACAATTTACACAAAGGTTATTCACATCCTTGGCCTCTAACTTACAACCTTCCCAACAGAAGTGCAGAGGCAGCAGCTGCTCTGAATTTGGTTTTGGACCCAGGAGCACAGTGCTCTGCTCCCAGAGACCTAACCCATCACACAGAATGCATCAGGGGTGAGAAAGGTACAGTAAACTTGCCATACAAAAGTAGGTAGGGCATCTGTGGAGCAAAACGTGTTTCTCCATGCCAAACAACACAGAGGCAATTGGCTGCTGCTGCAGTACAGGAAAGGTTGTCACGTGGAGTGAAGGAGCAAAGGGACCGCTAGACTCCAGCAGGCTACCCAGCACAGCACTAGATGCTGTATGAATTAGTCGGGTCCTACCTGTGTGTTTCTTCTTCTGCCTGACAGGCGAACCCCAGCACCTCCCATTGTATCCACCTCGGCTTCCGAGGGCCAGGCGACTGGGGACCTTTCCCTCTTGTTTCAAGACGGTGGACTCTGCAGCTGGCTCGCAGGAGGACCTCTGACTGCTTTCTGTACCAACAGGACAGCAACAAGGTAAACATGATTTGCTTCTGTATCTCTAAAACTAGATGGGGCCATTTAAAAGGTATCAACATCAAAAGACACAATTTTTATAAAATGAATGGTATTTATAAGCAGGATCATCTCAGTTTCCTTTCAGTATTAAGCATATCATCTGACACTCAGACAAGAACATCTAATCCTAACTCAAGATTTTGAAAATTTGCTGCGATTACAGAAAAATTTTAGAATAAAAACGTTCCAGTGGCCCTGGGACATCTGCTAGCACTGACCTCTTTGAGAAGAGCTAAGAGACTATCTGCTTTCCACAAAACACTGCTGTTGGTTTGCTACCAACATGGAGGCACAGCTTGAAAAAAAAACATGTTCCTCTCTCACACCTTTCAGCAATCTTATCTTGCATGAAAGTACCTGACTCAGTGCGCAACTTTTTAAAACATTGCACACGTCTGTGATACAAACTCAACAGATGAAGCCACCATATTTTGATGTTCAGTGGTTAAACAACTGGCTCGAGATAGGAAAACCTGAAAACTCGCTTGAATTTCTACACAACAACGTGTACCAAAATGTATCCAGCCAAACAGGCAACAGGGGAACAATATTCTAGTGACCACGAAACAGCCAGATGGGAATATAAATCACACTGACTACTTCCCAAAAGAAACAAAAATGCACGGTTTGAGTTTTGCACTAACAAACAAAAGGTTTCAGTGCAACGCTTACAAAGCCTCTCTTACCCTGTGCGCCCTTCTCCACAAAGTTCTCAGGACTGCTCTGGACCGCAGGGCTTACGGTTGCTTGCTGAGTGACAGCAGTCCCTGGAAGCTGCTGGATCGCTGCTGTGGACTGGGCAGCATGCTTGGAAGGAGATTTCTGATTTGCTACTGTAGGCTTGCTGGATGAGTAGAAGGAACTCAGAGTCTGTGGTTTGTGAGTTTGACTCTCTCTGTCCAGGAGTTTGTCTAAAATCTTTAACAGCAAGAGAAAAAAAAAAGAAGAGGCATTACACTAAGACATACAAGGAAACTACCAAAACAGCTTATCCTAGGGTACAATACATTCCACATTGTAAGGGGAAAAAATGAAATGTTTATTCCTTAGAAAGCAGGCATCATCTTCCTGCCTTGAAGATCAACGGCACACAGCTGAGAGCCATGTACCCTGCACTACTGAAGAAGCAAACATTCATTCATACTCAGCAATATCCCCATTTTCACTCCAGAAAGACAATGGCTTTATTTGGAAAGCACAAAACTCACAATACAGAAGTAGTTTTGGTACCTCAAAGACATAACAGAGGAGAATGAGTTCTGCTAGCCCTTAGATGTTGTTCTTTTAAGTCATCAAAACTCTGCTCACCATCCAAGAAATCCTGTCACACTGTTACTGAGAAAGTGGTGAAACCTTTTGGAATTTCAGACCCTAGAGAAACTGCCTTCTGTCAGCCTACAACACCTTGTTACCCTCGTTTATTATGGAATTATGGAACAATGCACAACCACATTTTATGGGTGTGTCCATTGCTCCCGTTTATTCTCCACACGAAGTGAACACCAGGAGTGAGACAGAGCATTTCTTTGCAGATGACAAGTATAACAGTGTCCCTGCCATTCCCTGCAGGACAGAAGAGTACTTCTACTTTAGGAGCCAGAGAGATCCCAATAATACTCTTACTTGGTAGAAGTGTTTCTGAATATAAAAGATTAATAAAACCCTTCCTAAAGCTTCGGCAGTTTCTGATATCTGTTCCTTTGGGTTGAGGGTGGGGGCAGAGCTTTACTCTTTCTCTTGTATGGGAAGTCTTAGACACAGGTGAACAAAACCATGTATCAAAGAGGCGAGAGATGAAGAAGCAAAGGCTTTGCTAGATATAGATACACTGTTCTGCAAGTCAGCAACCCTGCAGCAAAACAGAAGCAATCCCCAGACCCCACACACAGTGCAAACTGAGAACCCCCTGGGATACAGGACTTGTTTTAGCAGGTAAGCAAAAGAATAAAATCAATGAGGACACATCTCCCAACCGGACTTTGAGAAACCATGGAAAGATTGCCTCTCCCAGGGCTATGCACACCGCACAGTCAGACCAGTGGAAAAATCGGAGCTAGAGGAGCAAAATGAGGCTCCCATGGTCCAAAAGGAGGTGGTCAGAGCCTTGCTAGCCCGACTAGACACCCGCAAGTCTATGGGGCCGGATGGGATTCACCTGAGGGTATTGAAGGAGCTGGCGGATGTGCTGGCCAAACCCCTATCCATCATCTTCCAACAGTCCTGGGAGACTGGGGAAGTTCCACTGGACTGGAGGCTGATGTTGTGCCCACCTACAGGAAGGGTCTCAGGGAGGATCCAGGGAACTACAGGCCTGTCAGTCTGACCTCAGTGCCAGGGAAAGTCATGGAACAGGTGATCTGGAGTGCTATCATGAAGCACATGCAAGAGAACCGGGTGATCAGGCCCAGTCAACACGGGTTCGCAAAAGGCAGGTCTTGCCAAACTAACCCAATCACCTTCTATGACAAAGTGACTCGGCTACTGGACGAGGGAAAGGCTGTGGATGTATCTCCCTGGACTTCAGTAAAGCCTTTGACACAGTCTCTTACAGCATTCTGCTTCGGAAACTGTCAGCCTCTGGCCTGGGCAGACACCCACTCTCCTGGGTGGAAAACTGGTTGGATGGCCGGGCCCAGAGAGTGGTGGGAAATGGTGTTAAATCCAGTTGGAAGCCAGTAGAGTTCCCCAGGGCTCAGTGCTGGGTCCAGCCCTGTTCAATGTCTTTATCAATGACCTGGATGAAGGCATCGAGCGCACCCTTAGCAAGTTTGCGGATGACATTAAGCTGGGTGGAAGTGTCGATCTGCTGGAGGGTCGGGAGGCTCTGCAAAGGGATCTGAACAGGCTGGACCGCTGGGCTGAGACCAACGGCATGAGGTTTAACACGGCCAAATGCCGGGTCCTGCACTTGGGGCACAACAACCCTGTGCAGCTACAGACTAGGAGAAGTCTGTCTAGAAAGCTGCCTGGAGGAGGGGGACCTGGGGGTGTTGGTTGACAGCAACTGAACATGAGCCAGCAGCATCGCCAGGTGGCCAAGAAGGCCAATGGCATCCTGGCTTGTATCTGAAACGGCGTGACCAGCAGGTCCAGGGAGGTTATTCTCCCTCTGTACTCGGCACTCGTGAGACCGCTCCTTGAATCCTGTGTTCAGTTCTGAGCCCCTCACCACAACAAGGATGTTGATGCTCTGAAGCGAGTCCAGAGAAGAGCAACGAAGCTGGTGAAGGGGCTGGAGAACAGGCCTTATGAGGAGCGACTGAGAGAGCTGGGGATGTTTAGCCTGGAGAAGAGAAAGCTGAGAGGAGACCTCATTGCTCTCTATAACTACCTGAGGGGAGATTGTAGAGAGAAGGGTGCTGGCCTCTTCTCCCAAGTGACAGGGGACAGGACAAGATGAAATGGCCTCAAGCTCCACCAGGGGAGATTTAGGCTGGACATTAGGAAAAAAATTTTCACAGAAATGGTGACTGGGCACTGGAACAGGCTGCCCAGGATGGTGGTTGATTCACCTTCCCTGGAGGTGTTTAAGGCACAGGTGGATGAGGTGCTAAGGGGCATGGTTTAGTGTTTGACAGGAATGGTTGGACTCGATGATCCATTGGGTCTCTTCCAACCTGGTTATTTTGTCATTCTGTGAACCCAAACATTACAAGACAGCTTAAAATATCATCAGTACATGACAACGCAACTCACACTCACTGGCAAATTTAACAAATCCCTCAAAACACAGTTTGCTCCTGTTTAAAGGCAAACTCACCTTCTTCAGCTTAGACTGATCATCCTTGTAAGTAATCATCAGGGCCAGGGCGAGATCCCCCTTCTCCCTTCGGGTGCCTTCACACAGCAGAGGATGCTCTGCTTCACTGACAGTTGTTTTCATGCCTGCAGGCCAGAAAAGAGAGAATGAGGAGACAAGTGAGCTCAGGGGACTACAAAACATCCCGAGCACTAGCTATACCTCAGACTATTTTATTCATTCCCATCACAGGCAAAAGATGATTTTGTTTTCCCCTACTTTCCTGTTAACTTCAGCAATAACAGGAGCTGCTGTGTGTCCCCAGAACACTAAGCTGGCCCCAACTGTCAGAACAACCAGATCCTCACATGCCATGGGAAGAGTCCAGGCAAGCCCACAATTGCATCTTGAAAGAAATTTTTACTGTTTCTGCAGATGCTACAAGCTAGCATTCCCACACCATAAAGAACTCATCTTCCTCCTTTCAGAGATGAGGCAACGAATGACAGGCCTTGTTTAATCCATTCTATTCCTTTTTCCATGCTGCTCTAAAACAGGCACACAGTGTTGTCAACAAAATATATATCATCACTACTTTGTTGTTGAAGCTGACAAATGAGGCAGGAATACAGTATTATGCTAAGATCCTAACTTATGTGGTAATGCTTGAGAGTACTGCTGCTAGTCTTTCATCATCATTGTCTAACCTCTTCTGAAATGATTGCCTTTTGTTCCCTGAAACTGCCCATCTCTGTTAAAACCCATGCAATACATCATCTGTGACAAAAGAGCAAGAAGAAAGCTAACATTCACGTTACTGCTTTAACATTCGGTTCCTGTTCTGTAACCCACTTCCATTTTTCACAGCTTTGCAAAGGCACCTCAACCACGGAACACAGAATCCTTTTACATCTGCGTCTCAGACCGTGTAGACATTTCCATTTCTGTACCAAACTGGAATGGACTACTGATTCTCACCATCCAAAACAAGGCAGGATGAGATGTAGAACATGGAGGAAGAAAGACTTCTCTTGTAAAAGATTCTTACCAAGAGCAGCAACAGCTGCCTCAAAACCAAGCTCTTCATCTCCAGGCATTTCGTTATTCCAATTACGGCTTGGGGGTCTAGAGCCTGTAGGAGAAACCACTGAAAGGAGACAAGAGAATTAGCGCCCAGCTTCCAAAACTGGGACCTAAAGGCAAAAGCCATTTCTGAGAGCTTTCTGAATCTGCAGAGCTCCCTGTGGTCTTATTCCTAGCCTTATATCAGTGTCAAGACCACAGCATTGTCTTGGGTTTTTTTTCCCTTTCTCTTAATTCAGAAGGCTCCAAACCATGAAGGTTTATTGCCAAGCCAGTCTTCAGGTCCCAGGCTGTTGGATTCATTTCTAAATGCTATATTTATATCAGCTTTCTCAGACTATAACCAGTATAAGAGTAGAACAGTCAGTCATTTGTAACTGTTTTACAAACACACAGGGTGCTGAAATGCAGTAATCTTCCCCTTGTTTTCAAATGTAAGCAGAGTAAGAGACAATTCTATTGGGGTACAAAGTACCTATAAAGTGGCATGGAGAGAAGAGCAAGTAAGAGCATGGGAAGAGTCAAGGTGAGGTTGTTCTTATACAGAAGATACTTTCTCTCTGAAAACCCCTCAAGATCTGGCACCTCAGAACACACCCTTCCCACACCCCAGCCAAAGCAGGCAGTACCTGGAGTGCACAGGACATCAAATATAAAGCTTGCCAACATCAGAGGCAGGACAGGACGGTAGTCACACAATGTCCCTTCTCGTAGCTCTTCAGCTCTTCCTCGAATGGTGTTCATCTCATTAGTTCCCAAGGGAATCTTCTTCAGGAGGGCTGCGATCTCCGACTCCTGATACGCGAGCTTCACCTGGTGGCATCCACAAGGAAGCAGAAGCTGTTATGAGCACAGGCCCTGTGGGCAGGGGATCATTTTTCCCTATCCATAAAGTACACCAATAGTTTTTATTGGATCATTACATTATAGCAACTCTTAGCACCCCAGACACTTTTGCCATTCTCTCCAGACTCAAAACAGATTTTCAAATCTTATACAAGTCTTGCCTCACACTGAAACTGAACTGTTCTTTTACTCAAATTGTGACTCTTGAGCTGCATACAGGAAAAACACATCGGCTT
The DNA here is from genome assembly GCA_033459285.1 of Clamator glandarius. Taxonomy (NCBI): domain Eukaryota; kingdom Metazoa; phylum Chordata; class Aves; order Cuculiformes; family Cuculidae; genus Clamator; species Clamator glandarius. The sequence goes on from JAUNZM010000009.1 coordinate 4,760,671, forward strand.
TCACAAGAACAGCAGGAGAAGTGTTTTACTGGATAAGTCAGTGGAAAAGGTGGTTACTCCTAACTGTAGGGGAAAAAGGATGTTGTTAAGTAATACACCCGTTTGAGACAACAGGAGCTGAGGAGTAGAAGAATGGCATGGGATGGCAGCATGTGTGCCACCAGGATGAAGACCACTACATTTCACCGCTCTGTGTCATTCCTGCATTCCCTCCATTCTTAGCCTGCGACAGTGATTGTTTTCACTTCGGTAGCTGCTGACTGCCAATCTTCTAATCAGATCACAAAAAGCCCAGATCATCAGTGTAACAAGCATAGCTGGCGAACACCTAGCAACAACACACACTTGCAGGGACTGCACAGCCCTGCAGCGAAAAGCAAGGCAGCTGCAAAACACACAGACAAGGTCTTCACTGGACACTGCTTTCTTCTGAACAAGAACCTTAACAGTAATCAAGCAGCGTCCCAAATCACGTGCCTGCAGACCACACATGTTCACTTGCCAAAGAATGAGATATCAGTAAGAGCAACAGCTTTCAAACATGGAACAGGTGCACCAATTCACCCTAAGGAATAAGTTCCAAGCCATATCACAGGTGCAAATATGGACAATTCCATTTAAAATGGCTTTATTTTCCCCAGATTAGCCAAGTAAACTGGAAACATATTTAAGTAGTAAGCTGTTCTAACTGTAATAACATATTCATAAAAGATTTTGTACTACTTTCAACATTGTCAATCCTGTAGCTTCACACGAAATCAAAGGCCTGTTGGCACCTGAGGACTGAGCTTCCCATCAAGGAAGGTAACGCCAGGTGAAAGGCTAATTCTAACCATTTTTCTGGCAGATCGGTGTGTGCACAATCCACTCAGTCCCACTCCAATCAACTTTAAAGAAATATATAAAAGTAAAACCAGACGTCAGGAGTTGATATAGGAACAACATGAGCAAAAGCACTGAGGCAGCACAATGTTTCTTGCGGATATTGCCTTTCTGAGACGTTTCATACCTCCAGAGCCTTTGTAGAAGCAGGCGGTCTCTGCAGCTCCAGTGCAAACATTCCTATTCGGAAAGCCAGGTTGTGGTACTCCAGACGCTCACTCAGCACAGTCAGCAGAAAAGCAGCTTTAGACAAGGTGTTGGTTGCCATCCACGTCTGCTTGCTGGTTGATACCTTGTTCTTTTTGCCCTGTTTGAAGAAGAATTTGTCAGAAGAAACTTTCCTATACATTCTAAAAGATTCTGCACTTGTCCTCCTACCGTTTGCAATAAACCGTAGACAGAAGAAAGAATAAAACACGCAAATTTTGCTCCCTTTGCTGAGGGATCACAAATCCCAGTGGTTACCGATGAACATCACTCCTTCCCCATCTCACCACAGCACAATACAGTGGAAGAACTGGCCTGCTGGTAAGACGGGTGTCCATTATGGGACTGATGCTGTGTGGGCAGATGTTGGATATCTGTCCCTGCCAAGGGAACCCTTCCATACAAAAAAACACTGCTCAGTGCCCCTAGAAGGGTTTTTCCAGAAATTTAAGCTTATTTCTTTCCTCTCCAACCCTCTATCCTGAAACAGCAAAACTTCTAACATTCCCAGTGGTGCACACCATGAAACAGGAGACCATGGCTTTGGAGAGAATCACAAAAACCACACAGGTCACCTGCGCAGAGCTGCACAAATATCGAGACTGCTTAGGCTGCTCCATAATCTCACAGCACATAGCAGCCGGTACCTCACAAACAGGACCTGAATCTGAAGTTAAATGGAGTGCTTTGTTCAATCAAATTTAAAATAGATTCCAAAAGGAGCTGCTGCTTTTAACAATCCAGGCCTGTCTCTGAAGCACAAGGGAAAGTGAAGACGCTTTTGTCTAAACTTGAGTTCCTGAAGACTCCAAGTCTTGCTGAATGGCCCTCTTCTTTTCATTCTCCCTTTTATTCACCCACACAAGCACAGTGATCAGACACATTAACAACATCCAGAAATGTTCAACCCAGAGGAAGCATCAGTGAAGGGCCTAAATCACAGCAAATGAGAAGCACCTGGGAATGGATCACATATATTCCTTCTAACTTACCCTCTACCCCAACAAGTAGAACCATGCTTTCTCTACCTTAGTTGGGGGCTGCTCCACTTTGAGATCTGGTGGGTTGGCCAGCAGGTCCCTGGCAAGCTCTACAGTTAATCGGCACGCTTCATTACTGTATCCATGTGCGTACAGAGCTTCTGCACAGGCAAATAGGATCTACAAGAAAGAACAGATGGATATGTTCAAACCAGACTCCTCCAGGCTGAAGCTCACCTGCTCAATCCACTTGTCTCCCAGAGTCTGCAAACACAATTCGGAGCTAACTTTGCCAGCAGACATCTGAGTCCTCCTTGCCTGGACCATCCACCACCAACCCTTTAAGTACTCCCCTAAAAAGCCTCTTCTTCCATGATTAAGTCCCATTCTGCCTTCAAGTACGATATAAGATCAGAAAATAACTCAGTAAAACCTAAATCCCATACTGAATGACTATAACTATGTCCATGCATCTCCATGTCAGTGGCTTGCTCATATAGGGGCAAGCTCTAACAATACTTTGAGGTTACACAGGGATGTGGTACAGTCCATTTCCATTGCCTCCGGCTTTCCAGAGAATTTCTGCTTAAACAGTTCAATTGAAATTTGTCCTGCTGGGCACGTCTCAGTCTTACTTTTAATTTCAGCTCAAATTTGTCATTTCCAAGAGGAAGACTAGGACAAAAGTGCACGCTGCTTTGCCGACATTTGTAAATCCTGGAGTATGAGATGTGACCAGTTAAAACTGGGACTTGAACTTGAAGTTAGCACAGAAATCAGAAGCCAAGGTTGTGGGAAAGCGATGTGCGATGCCACTGTATTAGGACTGTAGATACTTTATGATACTATGGGTTATGATGACATTATGATTAAGTACTTGATTTAATCACATATTGGGTTAAGTGTGACAGCGAGGAGGGTGGAGAGACCGTGATGTGTACAATATGCAAAACAGCAAACTCAGCTCACCTCCATCCGGTTCTCCTGCTCCAGGGGCTTTATACCAGCAAATATATCCTGTTCCTCTTCATTCCCCCCTTCAGCTTTGTCATCATCTTCCTTGGCTACCTCTTGTGGGTTCAGATAGTACACCTGGTAATCATCTTCCTCTTCCCCATCATCCCCTCCCCCCACGGCACCATTCTCCCCTACTTCTTCTGACTTCAGGCCCACACCACTGCTGTTCTCATCTGCAGAGGGTAGATCGTCATCGCCACTACCTATTTCCCCCGCTGGATCCTTGGACGATTTCTTGGCTAAGGAACTGCTCCTAACAGTGGGCTCGGGTCCCTCAGAGAAGTACACTCCACCGTCCTCCTCAAAAGCGTCCCTGTAGCTCCTACTCAGCGGGCTTTCAGTAAAACTAAAGGTGTTACTGGCTTCCGCCCCCAGAGCCAGACTGCTATCATCCAGGCTCATCTCCGCCAAGTCCGGCTCCAGAGAGCTGTCTTCACTACTCATGCGGCGTTTCCCACTGTGTTTACTGGCCAAGCTTTTGCTCACTGGCAACTTTGCTTTGCCTACTGCAGTCTTATACACAGGTTTGTCGCCTTCTGCTGAAAGCCGTCTCAGAACCCTCTGTGGCGTTTCAGAGACAACTTTACGCTTTCCAGTAAGTTCCTTAGGCCGAACTGCTGGCTCCTGCGGAGAGGGACGCAGCCTGTCCCCAGGCTGCAGACATGGTCCCCCCAGCTCCTGTCCATGGGCTCTACCAGCCTCGCAGGCAGTTTCCACACACTGCAACCGGCAGTTCCTCTGCTGGATGGCCTTAACCCAACAGAATGAGTTCTTCTTGTCAGTGCTGCTATAGGTGATCCCAGGAATGGGATAAGCTTCCTCCCAGGTGAAGTAACAGGCTTCCACAGCTGGCTTGAAACCCTGGAAGAGCTTCTCTAGGGATTTCTTGTGCTGACCCCTCTTAACGTTATCTATGACTTTGAGCTGCCACTGTCTGAGCTGCGAGCAAAGGTCCCTGCGCCTACGAGAAGAAGTAAGAGGACAGGTCAGAAAGCAGACACGAGCTGCACCTGCGATAACTACCTCTTAACCCACAGAACACCTCCTTCTCTTGGTCAGAAAGATCTTCTGCTGAATTAAGGGTAGACAGCATCAGTAAAAAGACAGGCTGAAAAAAGGAAACAGGCATATTAACAACCAAGTCCCAGACGGGCCCATGATACAGAAACAAAATGCGAACAGTATCAATGTGAAAGCATGATATGAACTGAGAGGTTTAAAATCAAACACTGCCTGCCCTGTTTGCTTCTCTGCCCAGATAAGGTATCAGTCTGAGACCAGTTACTGCCATGGAGAATGCTCTTGGCATCACTCAAACAAGTGCACAGCAGCTGTGAACAGCCCTGGTCAGGACATTCACACGTACAGTACAAACAGCTGACCCAGGGAAGCACAATGCCAGACAGGATCACTTAATCACTTACCTTTTCACTTCAACATGCCTCTCTAGAGCCCAAGAATTTAATTTTGGCTTTAGTAGGCTTTCCTTGAGAGACTACCCTGTTGAAAGGCACAGGCACAGAACAAGCGAGACAAAAATAACTGATGTTCTAATAACCCTGAGGAAGAAGCAAGCTGGTAGAGTTATAGACACTGAAGTTACGCAGCAGTTAGCTCCACGTGCTGTATTACCGCGGGAAGGACAAAGCATTTCTGCATTTCTCAGCTCCAAATCTCATGTGGGTCCTAAGCATATGGGCGATAGAGTCTAAATAGATTACACCTCTGGGTACGCTAATTCCAGAAAAGGAAAAGACATGTCCAGAAATCGCACCAAGTGTCTTAATCGACTGCCATCTTGTTTCTGCCACAGATTTCAGAGATCTGAGGCACACGCCCAACAGTTCAGTCTGCTCAGATTTCCCATCAAAAGCAAAAGCACAAAAACTCAAATTAAACCAGGGTGATCCAATTTAGGCACACAGGCTATTAGGACAAAAGGGTTTAAACCAAAGGGGCGGCTTCTATTTGTCCACTAAAGAAATCAGTTAACAAGGAGCAGACTGGTGGGGCTTAACCAAGGCGAGGATTTGCAGAAGGAAAAAGAATGGAGAATTCCTCAGAAAAGGTAACATCAGGATAAGAGCCTGCAATGAATTAGGAATGAGGTAGCAAGTTGCTTTATGATTCACTGGGAAGAATGGCAAGGACGAGCAGAAGAGGGTTCTTCTCAGTGACTACTCAAACACCAAGAGAATGGATAATCAAGCAGGAGTGTTTCAATTATGCATGAGCTCAAGGAGGAGATCTGAGCAAATCTGAACTGCATCAGATAACTCAAATGTGAGTACACATAGCACAACTCTGTCCTGTATAAAAGCCAAAATCTTTTGTGGCTTTTCTATGTGATCTGATTGAAGTTTGTGTTTATTTTAAGCCTCATTCCCAGCCTCCTACAGTTTTTGATTTGTCTTCATCTCCTGTATTTAGTTACTTCATATCATAAGCTGTGTAAGTCAGAAGCTGCATCCATTCTAGTGTCCCTCATGCACCTTATAGATCGGACATTTTATCAATGTTACACAACAATTCACAGAAAGCAAGTCCTGTTAGGATGTAAATGCACTGAAAATACCATTCTACTTTCCTTTGGTCTGAAAAACTCTTTCTGAGCATTGGTAGCTCGTTAAACTGATTCGGCACATTCTACACACCACACTTTGCAGACAAGATGTACAAAACACATTATTACAATGCCAACTGCAGTATCTCCACATGAGCTCAGTACCTCCACTGTTATTTACAACTGCTAAATAAAGATGGCAGGGGTTTACCAAGGTACAAGATGGACTAGAAACCTGCAGAAGCCTCACAATTTTCCCTCAGACACTTGAAAACACTGCCTGAAAGTCATACACCAGTGACACTGCTTACCAACAAGCTGCACAGAATGCAAGAAATGGTTCATCTTGAAACAGACAACAGTGTGATAAATAGAAATCCATTATACTGCTGAGGAGTTGAAGTACGAAAGTATTAAAATGCGTTGGTAGCCAGTGTTATCGTTCAAATAAATGTTCTCCACTAGGACACTGACATGCAGGCTTACACTTGCAGGTAAAAGAGAACTCTCAGAAACCAAATTATTCACACTATATGACATTGCTGAATATGAGCAGCAATAGCAATTAAAGGTTAAAGTAATTACAGTGCTCTTGTACCTTATACCACACATGGTGTAATAGAATTAATGGCTGAACAGGCAATGAGACAAACACAAGACATCTAAAGGAAGAAGCTCTTGAGTGTGCTGAATGTCACAGAAACAAATGAGACTATGTTGGATGTTGGTGCTCACCTCTGTGGACTGATAGTTGGGTCAAGGACCGCCAGCCTCCAGAGAACCACCATCTCATCACACATGCTTGCACAAGCCTGAGCCGCAACTTCCGACTGGCCATTGCTGCGTCCTGTGTGCCCACTGGCACTGCTGTGTGAGGCAGAAGTCCGCACGCTGTACCACCAGCCAGTTATCTGCAGAAGAATATGCTCAGTGGAGCTGTGGCCAGCATCCCACCCCCTGCTCTCATAACCACAAGGAAGCAAGGATCCTGAGCCAGTACCATGTCTTCATTTGGCTCCAAAATAGCGACGAGCGCTAAAGCAGTATTGGTTTATGGGTCAAAGGGTCTCTCAATGTTTCTCTAGCTAAAAGGCACCTATTCACAGAATAAAACATTGACAAGAAGGTTCTCCTGCTAGATGCCTTCACACTTGGAGGGATATAGTGAACAAAGATGATGAAGTAAGCATTTCCTTTCCTCTCCTAAAAATTGAGGTATGTGATAGAGCAATAAGGAAACTTGCACTTTATTTTATATTATCAAAAGATCATTGTCCTGAACTGTCAAAAGAAACCTCTATCTTAATACTAATAAAAAAAAAAATTAGAATTGATTGCTTAAGCCCCTCAAAAGATATCTACAAAAACAACCAAAGAGCCTGAGTTTCTACCACTCAATTATATATTTAGTCTTGTCAAAATGACAGCTCAAAAGCGATGTACTTTGTTTAGGAAAAATAAAAAAACATTAAAATAAATCACCCTGACTGTGTAAAAATCAGATCAACTGTGCCAAACAGAAGAGTGTAGACTCCCTATATTCATATTGAAAGGGCTGAGATATTTGGGGAATATAGCATTGCTGGCACATCACTGAACTGGTGTTAAGAGTAAACATGATATCAATGTGGAGATGCATGCGCCTGCTACACATACATTTAACCAACCATGGATTGTACGGGCACACGGCATCAGGCACTGGCTCAGCCTGATCCCCAGATTTCCCCCCTCAGAGCCCAGAGATTTGAGTACCTGCTCATAGTTGAGACACTGGTCAGTGAGAATCTCCAGTAAAGGAGCTGCATTGCTGTCCCGTCTCTTAAACATCTCCCGCACAATGGAGAGCAGGTTCCAGATCCCCTCAGGCTCCCTTCCTCGCAGGGGACGCAAGAGACAGGCCCACTCAGCAGCAGCTGGTGGCTCCGTGGAAGAGAGGTACATTGAATTCACATCACTGTGGATAAAACAGAGGAGCAGTGATGAGGGAAAAATGAAATCAAGCACAAGCCATACAAAACCCCTGAGTATATTCCATATCCAGCCGCATATTGACACCTCAAATAGGACAGAGATGCATAACCTAAAAGAAAGGGTGCACAACGAGACCGAGAACCCCACAGCAGTAACATATTGTGCAAATATAGTGTGGTCTACTGAAGCAATCATTCAACAAGGCATGTAAAAGCACTGTCTAGAACAGAGACTGTGTAATGAAGCATACTTTAACCCACAGCATTGCATAAAGGCACAGGCCATACAGAGAACGGGCTTACAGGTTACAGGAATGTCCCATTTTCCCCTCAGTGGAAAAGGGTTTACCTAAAAACAACAGGAGTGGGTCCACAGAACTTATGAAGGGTTTTCTTTATGTTGTCACTCAGAGTTGATTCATCCAAGTACCAAGTGCTTTGATCTGATGCAGAGGGTCCAGCAGTGGGATCTTGACAAAAAAAAACCAACACACAGACAGTCTTCAGCCTTGGAAAAGATGCTACTCTGTGTGCCCAACCACAGAAGTTACAGGGAGCATGCAGGCACTGTCACTCAGTTCATTCTACCCGCTGCAGAACTTGTTCTACAGCACTATCTCAGACCACTATCAGAACATCACCCTACCCACTGACAACACTAAACAGGGAGACAGGGCTGGCATGCTGAGCAGCAGCACTACAACCAGCAGGACTAGCAGAAATTCAAGGACTGTGCCAGCAGAAACCTCACAAAGCAATTTGAGTTAAAACATAAACATCTGTACCTGGGACAGAAAATCCCAGGCATCAGCACAGACTGAAAACCAAATGGCTGAGTAGCTGACAAGGTTCGGTGATTATGATGGATGCCTAGCCAAACACAAGCCAATGGCAAACCTTCACTGAAAACACAAGGCAAAACCAACCTGCAAACTGGGCTGTATGAGGAAAAGGACAGCTGGCTGATCTAAGGGAATTATTTTATTCTCCTCTACCTGGCACTGATAAAGTTACACCTGGAATATATGCAGTTTTGGGACCTCCAGACCAGGAACAATACTAGGAAGCCAGACAGGACATAGTGGAGGGGTATTAAGATAGTTAAGAGCATGGAAAACACATGCTTGAGGAAGAGGGTCTCATTTCATCTAAAAAGGAGAGATCTACTATCTTCTTGGTAGTAGATGATGATAAAAAAGGGACATATATGACATTAGGGAAAAAATGTTGACCAAAATAGTGATGCATTGCTAAAATAGGAATAACCCATAACATCTCCAGTAACCAAGACTTGGTTAAGCTAGCCCAAGGCACATCTAACACAGTCTAGTGTTGCAAAAAGTCCTGCTTTAAACAGGAGAGGTCCCCTTCTATCAACATGTCTAGGAGTCTATAATTAACACAGACTTAAAAAAGAAAAATCTTCTACTTGAAGGGTTCTTTGCCTGATGCTCCCTTCCTCTGCACACTCTGAGGCATCCACCACACCAGCAAGTGGCTGCTTTTGCTGTGCCTTACAGGCATGCATGTGCCTGTACTGATCCCTTTTCCTTGACCTCCACCTGCAATTCCAGCAGCACAGTAACAGATCAGTTCAGAAACTCAAAGCAATGGAAATATATCCATTTTCTATCTGTGAGATAGATTATTAAAATAAGATATATCTGGGTTACCTGGGGCTCCACACACTGTGTTGATGGCAGTAGACTGAGAAGATAAAAGCTCATCCAGCAAGCGCTGAGCAGTTGGAAGAATCTGAAAACAAGAAGCAGATTTTCTTTATCCTGGTACACCCAGCCAAAGATCTGCCTGGATTTTCAAGACTGAAGCATTCTCACAATTTCAAAAGTATCAAACAAACATAGTCATGTTTTCAGAAAGGACAACAGAGGGTGCTAAAGATTCTACAATAGTTATAAGTCAAATGTAGATGACTTGCAGCAGACCACTCATATCCCCACCTCTCTCCACGAAACAGCTGTCACAGTTCACCCTCACTGTAAAGCAAGGCAGTTTAGTACACCTGCATTTGCAAATAATACAGATCCAGCTCAAACAGAGGGAAGAAAAATAATGCTCAAGAAAGATATTTTATGTCTTGAATTACTTGAAGAAACAAACTCAGCATTAAGCTGTACTTGTACCTTTTGCCACTACAACATATTTTAAGTCACCATGAAGCAGAGAAGTCACAGCTTTAGGCAATGTCACAGCTTCAGGGTGAAGCATCAGGGACCTGCAATGCCTCTCCTTCAAGCAGTCTTCACAAAATATTCATATTTCATTGGAACACAAGCAGTGGCTCCATGAAGGGAAATGGCTCTCAGGGAGAAAAACTGGGTAATCAATTCAGGCTGCTGAGAATCACTAACATTTTCATAGACACAGAAGAAAACTTTCGCAATGATTTTGAACCACATCTCCTTGTCGCACTGCATTCCAACAGACCACTACCCCTTAAAGGTAACTGAGCATTTTGTTACTGTACCACAGTGTAATTCACAAGCTGGAAATAAGGATAAAATAGAATCACGTGTGCAGCCTACTCTAATTGTACAGGATGCCAAGTATCAGAGCATCTCTCTCCACTCTTAAAACTGGGAAACTTTTAATACTGGGAATGAGACTGTTGGAAGAGTTTGGGCTGTGCTTTGCCTTTTCCAAGCGAATCGGACAACAGAGGTTAAGATGCATCCACCAGTAAAACCCAAGCTTCTCTGGTGGGCAGCACCCATCAAATTATCTGGCAATGTGGTAATAATTAAATTAAATAACCCAGATGTTCTTGAGTGTATAGCTGGTATATGAGACCAAAGGAAAAATAAACCCTGCCAAAAGGCACAGACGCAAAACATTTGAAAGCACACAACTCGCATACCATTCAGGAATCAACCATCACCACAGCCACCCTTTCAAAACTCTCCTTTATTAAGCACCAGAATTTGTGACACAGAGCTCTGATTAATTAAGGAGAGCAGAAAAGCCGTGTCTGTTGTGCACTGCAGTGAGAAGCACACACTATTGGTGCTGAACTCTCAGCAATAAAAAATACAGTATTTTCATATCACTTTCATATATCATTCCTCTATTGCCTCTCATAAAATTATATTTCTGTAGGACATTTAAAGGAGGTTTCAGCAACAGAATATCTTAGCATCCCAAGCACAGCACTGTAACACGAATGTTAGTCACACACTGACAGTGACAGTATCCCAACTCCTACTTCAGACACCATGCATGAACCACTGAAATGGGGCAGATACCCATGCAGGTCAGTTTTCTCAACCTCCTTTGGCTGAACTGGTGTAAAAAAGTTGCCAAGCCCTCGTATTTTTAAAGCAAATATTTCAAACTCCATTAGGCATTCTTGCGTATTTTGTGTGAGCATTTTAGGCAGATGATATCAATGACCTGACCTTGAATACCACAGATATTTAAGGAATAAGGGAACAGATTCTGCCTGTAACTAATGGAATTCCATGTCTCTTACTTCCCAGAACCCAAATGATTCTTACTAATGACCAAGAAGCTGTACTGGGGGAAGTCATATAATCACTAGTTGAGTGCATTAGAAAGTGCCTGCCCCCAAGGCAAACGCAGCACATCCCCTAGGCAGTCTTCTCCACCTCACTAACACACAGAAAAGCAGCAACCTGTTTTGTTCTGACCCAGGTTTTTCACCACCACACATTTATTTTATCGTGTTTCATCTTCCACAAACAAGGCGCATACTCCCGCTAGTCTGAGCAGCCACCACTCTTCTTTCTCTCAGTAATACAATTCCAACCTTTCACTCAGCAACAGACAGCTGTCAAATAACAGAATGGAAAACTTGAAAAGGGCAGAAGCTGAAAGTATTCCCAGCTTCCCTATGGATTTCTGCACTCACCTGTTGTGGAAGTTCACTGATCAGGTACTGCGCAAACTTTTGCAATTGGTCTCTCTGGAGCCGAGACAACGACTCAGAAACAGGCGCTCGCAAGCACACTGCTGATGCCTGGAGAGAGGAGAGAAGATACACAGCCATTAGTGGGCCAGGCTTAACAAAGCTGTGTCCACTGAATGGATGGAGGTTCACAAAGAGGAGCTGTGCTAATGCACATCATGCTCGGTCTTGATGGACAAGGCTTTGTTCTGTAATTATGTCGTTTGTTGCAGATAAGATGCAAATAAGCTGGCTAGGCTTTATAAAAACTGTTTTTAAGAGTCTCTTTTCAGGGAAACTACTTAAACAGCTGTGCTTAAGATCTGTTGTAGCTAGCAATCACACAAATACTGGCAGGGATTTCACAAACAAACCTCTAAAATAGGACATTATTCTTTAAGCTTCTGGCAAACCAACCAGCTCTGTGGGGAGCTTCTTCACGGAATCACAGACATCTCATTTTTCTTACTAGAGGCTTTTTCTTCAATCTTAAAATCAGTATCTTTCCGTACCTAAGAATGACTTAGAAGATAGAAACAAACACCACTGGTTTCTTAAACTTTTTCACTCTATAGAATAAAAAATGCCCAAATGGCACCTACCTAAAATTTGACCTGGAAACAGGCAAAGACAGCTTGATAATAAAGATGCTTCTGACACTGATTTGTCTACATAAAGCAATATAACCTGGCCTGTAACCTGCCAGTGCCAGCAGTTGGCATATACAAAGATGAAAATCCTTTTACTAGCAAATTTCAGGTAGAAGAAAGGACTGGAGGGAAAATAATTATTTTTATCTTGCCCAGGGTCCAAACTTTCTCAGTGCAAATGATACGAATGAAAGTTTGTTTTCTATCCTCACTCGCAATACCCACCTTTTAAAATTGGAACTAATATTTCAAAGCAGAACCACCTTTTTGCCAACTCTCTGATCCTAAGCACAGGAAGTATTTTGATATTCTGAAGATTTCACAGGAGCACACGTTTAAGCCTGTCACAACTGTTGATTGTGAAATATTAACAAGCTTCTGCAGGCTACTACCACTTATTTAAGAATTAGGAATTAATCATAAGCATGTTAGCTATAAAATGTTCTGTGACAGGAGAAAATATTGTTTCTTTCAGTCACCCAAGCTTAACCCTTCCTTAAGATGTATTTCTCTGCTCCCCAAAGACAGAAGAAATTAAACTCCATGCAAGACTACCCCCCTAATTTGTGTATTTCAAGTTGATTTTCACTTGGAGTTTATTGAGATAAGAAACACCCGCTCTTTAATCTATACAAGGCCACGCAGAATACAGGCGGTCAAACCCGTGAACTTATCCAGTTCTTTGAAATCTGTCAGTCAAAGCGGCACTTACTCGCTTCAGCACGTGTTACAATGAACCAGTAAACATAAAGGCCAGCAACAATCAGAATTACCCTCCTTCTGTGCTCTGAATAATCCAGTAACCAAAGGAGTAAGCTTCCAAACCCCATATTTACAAAGATTTTCAATAAAAGACTATTGGTGACCTCCTACTCCTTGCAGAACTGAGGAAAGAATGAGTAATGCTAGCATTTAAATGAGGAACGGGAAGAGGCCCAAAGGCCACTGTGTCTGCCCTCAGCAATCTGCACATTATCAAAAGATGTTCTGAATTTAGAGCCTCGGACAACTGTGAGCTCACATTCACATAACCTACAGGGAGTGCCAGCAGCAATTCCCCTAAGGAGAGCGCACACTGCATAAACCTGTCATAGGAGAGGCACAGGGAAGATGCTGAGGGGAGAGCAGAGCCACACTGAAAACCTACATTGTGTATCCGGAAGAGGCAGAGCGCCACAACGTGAGCACACCACTTGGCCCCCGCTCCACAGGTACAGCTGCACGACGTGATCCTGCACCGATCAAACATCACTGCCACATTGTACGCGCCCTTGGGCGGCACCATCTGCGGGGGCACCACAGTGGCGCTCAGGTGGAAACCTGTGAAAATCCAGAAGTCCAAGGTTAGTATTCCAGTGTCTGGGAGACAGATTCAGTCAGTATGGAAATTCAGACATGTGCCATTTACACAGCAAAACACGACTAGCAACAACACCCATAAAGAGATGGGCATAGATCTAGAGTCTCTGGCACTTAAAAATCATAGAATTATTTGGTTGGAAAAGACATTTGACATCCAGTCCAATCACACCTGTCCACTAGTAACCATATCCCTGAGCAGGGGATATGGTTTAGCACTTCTTTCTTCCCAATCAGCTACAGCAGAATAGTACGCAGCAGAGGCATAACATGTTAAAAGAGGCTCAAAAATATCAGGTTTTAATACATTAATTTATTTATTTATATTAATATTTAACAAAGAAAATCAGAGCTTGATGAAGCCATCACTGAAAAGTGTGGGGATCAATCACAGGGTCACAGCTACACTACACCTATTTTAGGCATAACTTCTGTGTTACTTAACTCTGGCAACAGTGCAGAACAGGCTGGGCATTGTCTTCAGAATTGTTTCCAATTCAGCCAACATCACAATTTCACAGGGCTCTAACAAAGCCAGAACGTACACCTGAGTGCTCACTTTCACTCTGTGGCTTCAGAAGTCACTCATTTCTCATAAATTAAGTACCTCATAATCACAGAATCACAGAATAACCAGGTTGGAAGAGACCCACTGGATCGTCGAGTCCAACCATTCCCACCAATCCCTAAATCAAGCTCCTAAGTACCTCATCCACCCTCACCTTAAACACCTCCAGGGACGGTGACTCAACCACCTCCCTGGGCAGACTGTTCCAATGCCTAACCACCCTCTCCATGAAGAATTTTTTCCTAATCTCAAGCCTAAATCTCCCCTGGCAGAGCTTGAGGCCATTCCCTCTTGTCCTGTCCCCTGTCACTTGGGAGAAGAGGCCAGCACCCTCCTCTCTACAACTTCCCCTCAGGTAGTTATAGAGAACAATGAGGTCTCCTCTCAGCCTCCTCTTCTCCAGGCTAAACAACCCCAGCTCTCTCAGTCGCTCCTCATAAGATTTGTTCTCCAGCCCCTTCACCAGCTTTGTTGCTCTTCTCTGGACTCGCTCCAGAGCCTCAACATCCTTCTTGTGGTGAGGGGCCCAGAACTGAACACAGTACTCGAGGTGCGGTCTCACCAGTGCCGAGTACAGGGGGAGAATAACCTCCCTGGACCTGCTGGTTACGCCGTTTCTGATACAAGCCAAGATGCCATTGGCCTTTTTGGCCACCTGGGCCACTGCTGGCTCATGTTCAGTCGGTTGTCAACCAACACCCCCAGGTCCTTCTCCTCCTGGCAGCTTTCCAGCCAGGCTTCTCCCAGTCTGTAGCTCTGCTTAGGGTTGTTGTGTCCCAAGTGCAGGACCCGGCATTTGGCCTTGTTAAACCTCATGCCATTGGACTCTGCCCAGCAGTCCAGCCTGTTCAGATCCCTTTGCAGCCTCCCGACCCTCCAGCAGATCCACACTTCCTCCCAGCTTGGTGTCATCTGCAAACTTGCTAAGGGAGGATTCAATGCCTTCATCCACGTCGTTGATAAAGACATTAAACAGGACTGGACCCAGGACTGAGCCCTGGGGAACCCCACTTGTAACTGGCCTCCAGCTGGATTTAACTCCATTTACCACCACCCTCTGGGCCCGGTCATTCAACCAGTTTTTCACCCAGGAGAGTGTGCACCCATCCAGGCCAGAGGCCGACAGTTTCTGAAGCAGAATGCTGTGAGAAACTGTATCAAAAGCTTTACTAAAGTCCAGGAAGACCACATCCACTGCCTTTCCCTTGTCCAAGAGTTTAGTTACTCAGTCATAGAAGGTGATCAGATTACTCTGGCAAGACCTGCCTTTCATGAACCCATGTTGACTGGGCCTGATCACCCGGTTCTCTTGCATGTGCTTCTTGATAGCACTCAAGATCACCTGCTCCATGACTTTCCTTGGTACCGAGGTCAGACTGACAGGCCTGTAGTTTCCCGGATCCTCCCTGCGCCCCTTCTTATAGATGGGCACGACATCAGCCAGCCTCCAGTCCAGCGGAACCTCCCCAGTCATCCAGGACTGCTGGAAGATGATGGAAAGGGGTTTGGCCAGCACATCCGCCAGTTCCCTCAAAACTCTTGGGTGGACTCCATCCGGCCCCATAGACTTGTGGGCATCTAGCTGGGCAAGCAAGTCTCTAACCACCTCCTCTTGGACCCTGGGAATCTCATACTTCTCTTCCAACCCTTGGGGTTGTACACAGAGGGAACAATTACCCTTACTGTTAAAGACTGAGGCAAAGTAGGCATTGAGCACTTCAGTCTTGTCTTCGTCCCCTGTTACTCTTGTTCCCTCTGCATCTACTAGGGACTGGAGATTCTCCCTAGCCCTCCTCACAACTTTACAAATTTCCCCTCTTTATAAACCATGTACTCAGGAAACAAAAAAGAAAACATCTTGCTTTGACTAAAATCAATGGAAAAGAGAAATTTCAGCAATAACACTTGAATGAATTCATTTCCATTAATCTATAAGCAAACAAACAAACATCTCCAGCAGGATGACAAAGAACTTCACTGAAGCTTCGTGTAAACTCATGTACAATGTAAACCGGTTCTACTCTTAATGCAGCTTCCTCTACGGATAACAGTTATCCAGAGGCACACATTTTACAAGCAGGAAAAGGCGACCAAGAGCATTAATCTTCTACTTGCTTTGAAGGCACCTAACACCAGTTAATCATGCTCTACAGCAACAAGTATCAGCCTCAGAGCACTTTTGCTAGTCTCAAATTCAGTTTTAATGAAGTACAGAAAGCATCACAGTTATCAAAACCACAATTAAAATTCAGTCCAATGATCTACCTTAAGTGAAAAAAAACATGGCTTGGGACAGAGTGAAATACTTTCTCTATCATCAGCCCAGGGAAGTACTGAGTCTTTATGATGATACTGGGAGATTATAATAATGATGGCATTCAGGATTGCACGTGTCCTACTAAACCCCATTTAAAACAACGTGCACTATTTCGTCTTCAAAACGTAATCCTCATGCCAATACAAACTTGCTCTCACCTTGCTTAACCTTTCCATTTCTCCTGTTCACCGGAACTCAAATCCTCATCCTGATGTGGGTGATTATTTTGATTAATACGCATAATACCACCCAAATTCCTCAGCCATTTCAGCAATTGGAACAGAATCAAAACAAAAGGCAGCGTTCACCACAGAATTACTGCACTGCTTATTACCCACTGCAGCTCTAGTTTATGTTTCACACTTGGATAATTCAACCCACAGTTCAGCAAGCCCTTCTGTTGTACTAGAAGCATTGCAGACTAATGTCAAAATGCCCTCATTTGCACAAAAGCAAATTAAGCATTTCAGAAATCAAATTGCAACAATTCTGCTTCACTGAGACAGAGAAGTGTTTGAAAGGTGTCAGAGAAGACTAGGTCACAGCTATGCACTCTTATCGAGCTCCTGCCATGAAACTTGTGTTTGCAGACGGAAACAGTCAACTGATGAAATGCAAAGAGAAAAGAACAGTTACAAAGAGAGAGAAAGACAATTTAAGGGCTTCAGCAGACCGTATCACAGGCTTCAACTTGAACTGCAGCCTGATGAGCATGTCTGCTGCTGACAGGGCAAATTCAAGCAGCTCTGCCCAATTCTTGTGCCTCACCTGTCTTGCTGTACTGAACAACTGTTTGTGGGATGGCATGAGAAACCCACCAGGAAAAAAATCTGCATTAAATTTATGGTTTATTTTACCAGGAAAAACACCACAATTCAGCTTACACAAGGCTGAGCCTGCAGGGACTGTGGAGGTGACTATGAGGGGGACCACTCTGAGTGCCCACCCCAACACTGCTGGTTAAAGAAATGGGCATGAAACAGTACTTGTTCACAGCCAAAGGGCAACGACTGTCCTCTCACACAGACCACAGCTCTCACCCTGCTGCTGAAATGTGAAGCCAAGAATTACATCTACTGCACACCTGTAAGTGACCAGGTCACCTCACAGAGACCACCAGAATGTTCCTTTCTCCCCTAGCCCCCCACCAGATAACAGCTCATTTACCAATCTGCTCCAGGCAGAACAATACACTGCAAAAACGTGTCTGCATGTACCAGCAGCACTCATCCTCCTGCATGCCAGAGCAACTGCTCTGCCAGGAGTTTCACCCCTATTTTTCTGAACTGCACTGTGGATGCAGAGCAAGCTCAATGCTTCTGTGAAAGCACTTGGGCTTTCCACACAGTGACTGCACCTTACACTTCTGACGAGCACCACATCTACTGCTTGTGCACAGAACAAACCCAGTGCCAATGCTTCCCAAGGACATGTCAGGTACAGGCACTGCACAACAGACCAGCTACACACAGAGAGCACCCAGGAGTGCTCCACCACACCCACAAAGCGGTTTTATCACACAGTGAAGAGGGTGTAGCTGCAACACTGTCCTCCCTCCATTAAAACCCATAGTTTAATCACATGTAAAAGCTGGAAACAAACTGCTGCCAAGACAAGGTCCTACAGATCAGAAATGGCTTCTTTTTCAGTCCATAACCAATCCTTCTCCTGGCCCTACCCCTGAAAATTAACCTTTCAGAGAAGGCATCCAAAAGAGATGTATGCTTCCCAGTGGTTAAAATCCAGTTTTGGGGATTTTACAGTAGCTACATCCATGTCTTTTGCATTTATTTTATAATTCAACTCATTTATTGGGAAATTTGAGGCCTGTTTATTTATTTTTTCTGAGTTCCTGTTAGTCCTCATGATTTCAGGTGGAAACATACAAATCTGCAATACTGCAGGCTGCTCAGTAAGCAACTGGAATGAGAAGATTTCAGTGACCTCTGAGTTAACAACACTCTACTGAGAACACTCCTTGCAATACAGCTTCCAGGGTTTCTTCACTGACATTTTGTAGTCCTGCTCCCTCTGTAACAACAACAGCAAACGCATCTCTGCATGGTATTGGAGAACTGCTTTTCTAGCTTTCCCAGGACTAACAGAAATGGGAAAACACAAGCTGAACAACAGCTTTCAGACAGGAAGCAAAGCAAGGCAACTTTTGATTTGTTTGTTTTAAGCCAAGACAGAAAACTCTAAAAAGTGGAGACTTGGAGCCACTGTTCAAAGGGAGATGCAACATCAGAATCCAGACTGATCCTGCTGCTGCCTTCCTCGCTGTTTAAAAAGAAAGTAAGGCTATGACAGAAAAACGTCCTTGAAGTCAGCAATTCCAACACACCTTTTTGAGACCAACAATGCTTCCAGTGCAAGGAGCTGGGCATACAAACAGCACAAAGGGAATGTGCAGGAGAAGGTCTGCAAAAGCCAATTCCTTATGCATATGCAGGAGAACGCTGTAAAAACACGAGGGTTTGGAATGTGGTGAAGAGGAGCTATTGTTCAGAAATTATGGACATTTATAATTATAACTTTACACCTCCTCACTTTTTTAATTTATTACTGAAGCAGCTTTTGACCACACTCTAAGCACTGTATATTCGATATTCTGCTCTTTCCCAGGAATTACTGAATTTCAGCCAGTTGCACTGTAACTCAATTTGTCTCTCTCAAACGTTTGCCTTCTTGGAGCTCAGCCGATGCCCTACAGGCCTCTCAGAATTTCAGTTCTGACCTGAGGAGCTTATGAACATATTCAGGTGTCAGCTTAATCCTATTCAGCTGAATTTTGCTGACATTCCATAATTACTGTTTGGTCTCACTGACAGCTCAATATACCTTACATATGAGGAAGCACTTTGCTTCCATTCCCAAGAACTCCTGCTATTGTTATTACAGTAGACACGGGGCTAGGTAAACCTTTTCAGATGATTTGCCCTGTATTCAGATAACAGCTCATCAGTCTCTTGCAATCTGCATATCTTGACAACTGTCTCCTCTTTTCGTTCTTCCTATGCTTTTACTGTAAAGAGTCCCTTTTATTCCCTTTTTGAGGGTCCTTTACCTGAATTTATTCATTCCACCGATCCCCGAGAGTTAAGTATACTGACACCAGGAACTAAAAACACACCCATAGAAGTCTCCATCCCTCATCACAGGAGAGCACAGGAACCTTCCTCCTCAACACCACACAGCTCTTTATATTATTGTTTTTCTCATTACAGCCAGGCCCAGTTCCCACCTGCCAATTAATATTCTAATTGTGAAGCTTACACTTGCAGAAAACACAATGCCTCTGCATTGGACTGACATGGCCCACCTTGACATACGGGTGTCTTTATTTCGCACAATGCCTTCCTGCCTCACAGCTGTCATGGGAAAAGCCAACTCAATATTCTGCTTTACAAGAGTTTAATCAGAAGATTCAGAGTCAAATTCTTGGTTTAAGATAAGATTAGTTTCCATAACCATAAGACATACAAAGAACAAGATAAGTGAGAAGAAGTGATAAAACCCACCATCCAGCAACAGGGATTTCCTGCTGCCAAAATACTACAAGGATAACTGTACTACTAATACAGCTCTTTGCTACAGGAATAACTAACCCTTGTACCTTCCTCTCTGCCATGCGGGCACGTTAGGCAAAGTGTCCATTTGATTAGACCACTAGAAAACCAACTTCTCTTTCTCAATAAGGTAGATGAAGGCATTCTATGCTGTTTGTTCCAAATTGAGACAGATTTAGGATCTGATTTTCAAGAACACTTCTGGCTTTTCACACAGTTTCAGCGTTGAGCTAACTGAAGCTGAAATGAACAATAGTATCCAACTCAAGACGTGCCAGAGAACACAGGTGGCATGAGTTTGGTCTAGGCAGCCAGAACAGCTGGTTTTGGGACAAGGTCATACTACTGCTGTCCCACTGCAGATACAGGTCTGGGAATCTGAAATACCTAGAGTGTAGAGCTGCAATGTTCTCACCTATCTGGAGAGGGTCTTTGACAGCCCGCACTCGGAAAAGCTGCTCCCCTCGCTGGAACTCATCTGCACTGCCGTTTGCCAAACACGAGTACAACCTGCAAGAGACACACACAAGCTTGTCAGGATCAGTCTGGTTTTGAGAAATTTCATATCATTATCCTCTTGCACACTTTTGCTGACATGGCTTTTGAAAAATCCTTGCTATCGTTCATCCTTAAGATGAAGTCCAGCTCTTTTCTGCCATTTCTCCATTACAATCCAACCATAAAAATCATTAAGTCCCACCCCAACTAGGGTTGTGTACAGCCATGGCATTTCTAACAAATTTCTGAAACACAAATTCATTCATAGCCTAAAATTTAACTTCTATATAAAGTATAATATCAATAAAAGCCCCAACGTTTGCATGCCACAGCACAAACTCCTTGTACTTCTAGACAAGTTATCTTCTTGTTGAGGTGAGGTTTTTTACACCTGTACTCATCAGAGTAATGAACATGCATAACCAGCTGGCTCACTCTGCTGTCCCAGCAGCTGTTCTTACTAATTACATCAGCAGTTCTGACATCACCTCCCCCACCTGATTCCAGAACCTTAGATGAACGCATCTAAGAATCTCTAGGCTGATTCTTTTAGAAAGAGTGAAATATCGCTGCTTTGCAACAAAATACTGGATGCACGGTTACACGGGTCAGCCGCCTACAAGATAAAATTCTGCATGCACAGTTACGTGGGTCGGCCTATTATAGGATAAACGCTTCAGCAAAAACCCATAGAGTTTTTGACTATGTTCTCACACAATTTACGTGGAAACATCAGAAATACAGTCATCTCTCTGCCATATTCCCTCTGATCAATGATGTACTTGATGAATCCTAATTCTCCCACTCAGACAGCACACTGAGTGAGCCCTCCTTGGCAGTTTCTGAGCCCAGGTAAAGCTCTGACCAAAACCACAGATTCAACCTGGAAAGAAAACTGCCTTAGACTAACAGGACAAAACTCTACAAACAAGTTATATACAGGAATGTACAGGATCATCAAATGAGGCAACAATTCTCCACAGTAAGTAGAACTTTTCCTTAGGCATAGATGAAACAGCAAGAGCATTCATTACCTGATATCCTCCTCATTTTCTGGGAAGCTCCAGAAGGCAATTCGAAGCTGCAGTTGCTCAGGCACTGGAGGATAAACCTTCTCCACCACCTCGAATGGAATGTGAAATGCAACCTGTTTTGCAGACAGTTCCACCAGTGGGATCACCAGCCCATCTAGCACAACAAGAAACAAAATGCAATCAGCCAGCAGAGACTAAAACTCTGAGAGGCTGAAGAGATCAGAGGCAGGGAGCCTTTCCACTTCCTCTCCTCTCACCAAGTTTAAGGACCCATTTTGATAGACAGTGAAAGTCAGTACTTCTGAAGAACTGCCCGCCCACTTCATGTTTATTTTCAGCCCCCAAAGCATGGATATACGCTCCTAAAAACACAGCCCTTTGTCAGGAGCTGCATTGGCTTCACAGACACCAACTATAGCTCCTGACAAAGTTGAAGCCATTTACCTAGACTGAAGGTAACCAAATATTTTTCACATATTTATTTTAGAATGCAGCAGCAACACCCTGTGAATACCAAGTGATCACACAGAGAACTATTACAGTGTACACGGACAAGGCAGCAAGGGAAAAGTTATCCAGGAATCCTAGCATGGGCTTTTTTGCTAACATTCAGTAGTTTACAATATTTTAATTTCAGTTAGTATCGGTTGGTTTATTCCTCTCAGTACCACCTTTAGTATGATATCTGTCTTTATATTTCAAGTTCTTTACACAAGCAACTGGAAATTCACATCTGCACAGGGCTGACTACACTGAGCCCATGAGGCTCTTAACAGAAGGCACGGAGAGCTTGATACAAATGCATTTTACCACCGCCTTGATACTAAAATAAACTTTGTATGTTTTTAAATGCAGGTGAAGGTTTCTTATCATCCAGCTGTGGGAGCCTTATGTTTCTGCTTTGCTCTGAGCTGGATTACACCCTATACAAAATACCAGACTCGTTCGATCTACAAGCACCTCACCGCTTTACCGAGGGACCGCTTCCTGACCCTTCGCAGCCTTGGTCCCCTGTCTTCCAAACCCTGTTGCCAAGAGCTTGATTAATTCAGTTTCAGATACTTGATGTTTCTTCACCTTCCTAGCCAGGTTCTAAATCACCACTGGAAGCTAGAATGCAAACCAACCTGGCCCTCAGTGTTCTCTCCCCGCCAGCCTGCAGGAACCCATCACAGGAAAACCAAAGCCCTGATGTCAGTGAGCACTCTCTCACTCTCTGCCCAGAGACCCCTGCAGTCCAAATGGCTGGGAACTAGAGAGGCAGGGAGAGAGCTTGGAAAGTGCCACACGCAGCAAAGCAACCTACATCTCCCCAGCACTGGTCAAACGGAAGGGTTGCATAAACATGTACAGAAAATACAGTTTTCAAATACCCACACTTACGATTTTATTTGATTGCCATGAAATTCAATTCATTAGGTAGCATTCACCCTCTCCCCAGACAGTCTGTTTCTGTTAGGATTATTCCTCCATCACCAGTGACTTTTACTCTATGTTAGGGACAGAGCCTCTCTTTTACAATGCTATCATCCCATCCACAGAGGTGACAGCAGAAGATGCTAAATGAACAGTGATTGCGAAGCGGAGTGTCTCTTTCTGTACAGCTAATAGATAAACAAGAGTCGGGCAGAAAAGTAATCTAATTCCCACTTTCAACAATCAGCACAGGTGTAAAGCTTTCCCTAAGTCACTAAAAAATATAGAAAATATTATTTTAAATTAGTTATTAAAGAAAATTACTATTTTGAACTAGTGCAACAGAAACAACTGAAATATCATTGCTGCTCCTCCAGCAGTAGCAGATACAACAGAGGTCCAGACTGTGGCACTTAAAATACCTGAAATTCCTCTAAGCAACAAAAGGAGAGATATTTCTTGTGGTTTTAACTGCAGTTTCTTTACAAAGGCACTTTATCCAAGTCTCTCATTACACAGTACTAGAAAAAAAGGTAACACCTAAACAACCTTCGCAAGGTATAAAAGAGAATTCAGTCCCAGGTGAAACCCCTTCACGTTCTTCCAAGGGCTGCAGCCTGGAGGGTGTTCCTTTTTAGTGCCAAGTATAAAGGTTGGAGTGGAAATGCTAAAGACAGACTGAGCTCACAAAAAAAGGAACAAAGGCAAATGCATTCCACTTATTCTTCTGTCAGTACATCTTACTCTTAAATATACCTCGCTTTACTATTGCCATGGACTAGGACCCACACACAATGAGTCACTGGATCTCAGCAGTACTGGGACCAGGAGCAGCAGCACAATCGATGCAGTCACCCTCCAATCCCCACTGCACGGCATGGCTGCTCTCTTTCATGCTAAACTAAACCAGCTCAAGAAAAACATTTCAACAAGCATTACTAAAATTACCTCTCCTCAGAAAACACTCCTTCCAAGCAGGAAGACAGCACAAGCACTTCTCATCTGCTCCAGTCCCAGGTGACTGCAAGCCAGCCAGCCTGATGTTAACCGTTGAACACAGTGAACTGAGGTAACAGGCTGGCTTTGCACTGAACTCGGTAACTGGTTCATCAGCTGTGCCGTGTTACTGGTAATCAGCAGCAGACAGGCAGATCCATCCCAACACACAGGCAGATACGCACAGCACAGCATAGACATATGCAGAATAAGGTGAAAACCTGGCAGGGAAAAAATAACTTAAAAAGCAACAACCTTATCTGAAAGACCACACAACTCTCCAAAATGCTAAGTTTTCTATAAGGAAAAAGAGTAATGGAAAAGAAATGGTAGAAGATAACAGAGAAGTAGAAAATTATTTTCCAGTGATACTTTAAGAGAGGGTGAGTTCACAGAAGCTACGTTGGCACCCAGTGTGAACAACAAAGTTAAGCAGTTCACGTTCCCTAAGTCCTAGGCAGGCAGTCCCCTGTGTAGCCAAGGTGAGATAAGCATTTACTGAGGATGTAACACACAGTGTCAGGGGGTCTTTTCCCACCAGGCTTCCTGTGAAGGCAGCTGGACAGTCTGAGATGCTTATACTGGACTCTAATCTCGTCTGAGTCCTAAACACAGAGAGGTCCACTCCAAAAGTTTATCTCCAGATATACAAATCCATGGCTGGTGGATCCATACCAACTTGTATCAAAAGGTATTATTACCAATAAAATCAGACATAAGGTACTCTTATGTACCATAATAAATATGTTTTGAGGAAGAAAGAAAGGAAAAGCCAGTTAACAAAGAAAAGGAGAAAGCATCGCAGCTTCTGCTCAGAACACAAAGATCAGGACAGCAAGAAAGATTGCAAATTTATATAAAAAAGATACAGTAGTGAAATCAAAGACGCGATAGAAAATTGACAAACCTGCAAGATAAACCCATCCAAGGGAGAAGAGTATTTTAAATTGTGAAGCAAAACTAGCAAGAATCAGTGCTTCCTTGTGAGAAGCAGACACGATGACCCAAACAGAACAAAGGAACATTTCAAGTCTTGGAGGAATAAAGTCACAAGCAAAGCATATGCAACCCCAAACAATTCTCACTTACAGATTAGAGTATCAGCAAAACTCAGGCCAGAAAGGGATCTCAAGAGTCATCTGATCGGAACCTCCCACCTAATAGGCAGGACCAGGCATATCCAAACCACCCTGAATACATCACGCCTCGTCTGCTCATTGCCACCAGGAACAGAGAGCTTTAGTGATGACTACCCTGTCCTTTTTACCCCTAGTTTACATGAATTACAGGATGAATTTTTATAGCCATATTAAGACCTTCCTTGAATAATCTTAGAATTACAATTTTAGAAATTAATCACACTAAGCACTAATTAAACATAAGCTTGGTGATGCAGTCACAAACAAGACAGCAATATTTTCAGAGGGGCAAAGGAGAAGTTCTCCAGCTGAGTAGGAGAGACACTGTGGTCACACCAGTCTGCACATGCTGGTTTTGGCTGTGATGGGGTTTGTGCTGGAAACAGTGCTGATGACACAAGGACATTTCAGTCACTGCTGAAAGGTGCTCACAAAAAGCCAAGGCTGTTTCTGTTCCTCACCCACCCCACCAGCATGTCAGCACAAGGGTTTGGGAGGGGACATGGCTGGAACAGTTGACCCCAACTGACAACAGGGATATCCCACACCACATGACATCATGCTGAGCACACAGAGCTGGGGAAAAAGGAATAGGTGGACTTTGGAGCGATGGCATTTGCCTTCTCAAGTCACCATTATGTGCTATGGAGCCCTGCTTCCCTGGAGATGGCTGAACACCTGCCTACTGATGGGAAGCAGTGAATTAATTCCTCGACTTGCTTTGCTTGCATGTGAGGCTTTTGCTTTACTGGTTAAACTGTCCTTATCTCATTCCACAAGTTCCCTCACTTTTACTCTTCCAATTCCCTCCCCCCATTCCACCAGGGGAGAGTGAGCAAGCAGCAGTATAGTGCATAGGTGGCAGCTGCGGTTAAGATACAAAAGTCCTTTTTGGTGCCCAGTGTGGAGGTCAAAGGATTTGAGATAACAGCAGACTTTATTAGAATGCGCTAAATCAAGCTCACAGCTGTTATTATGGTTTAGCTATTAATTGACAGACTTCTGAGCTTGCCATGGAGCAGGTACATCTCTGAAGGCACTGTGGCTCATAGAGAAGGCCACACTGGAGCACATGCATCTCTGAAGGCATTGTGGCCCACAGAGATGGTCACATGAGAGCAGGTGCATCTCGAAGCAGCTGTGGCAGTGGGTAAGTCTATGCTGCAGTAGATACTGCCTTGGAGAGACTGCAGCTCACAGATAAGACTCCACTGGGAGCAAGGACACCCCAGCTGGTCTCAGTGGTGTTCATCGTGAACACACACATGCGCACATCACCAACTGCTCCAGCGCTACTGGAGGTGATGGGTGCTCTGACGGCTGCCCAACAGACATGTCAAGTACTGAACAACCACCAAGACTGAATTTTCTTGCCTCAAATACAATAAAAAAGAAACCAAACTGGCAAGCCAAGGGATGTTGTCATCATCCAACTCAGTGGGACAGGGGAAGGTTAACTTTTGTGTTGTCTGTATGGTACCCACAAGTGAGAAAAATCACCAACAAGGTTAGTATGAAGTATCAAACTTTACTCAAAACTTACGAGAATTATAAACAATGGGAGCTTAGCAAACTTAGAGATGACAATAGCTTAGCAAAGAGACTTATATCTTTACAGATAATTCCACTCCTGTGGCCAAGAGTTGGAACAGATTTGAAGATAAGAAAAAGAGAAAACAAGAAAGGATCAGAAGAGGGGACAGAGGGGACAGAACGAAGTGATAACAACCACCCTCAGATCCACCAGAGCAATTGTATCGGCTCATAATCTTCTGTAGGCAATAGTGATGAGCGTGCCCATGTGATCTCTAGGGCACAGTTATGCAGAGATGATGATCCATATATTTATTTCTGTGCTGGGCAGACAGAGGAGGAATCTTTGTGTGCTCATGGAGCATCTCCTCTGGAAGATTCTAGAAATCTGGGGTCTGGGGTTACGGGGCCACTGGCAGTCTGAAAGACCATTGCTGGAATAATCGCTGGGTGAACCTTCCCAGCACACAGACACAGTTCAGGATGCTCTCTCCTTGCCCACCCAGAGTTTAGCAGTTGCTCCTCAGCCACAAACCCTCTCCTCACCGGACCACATCATCCTATAACCATGTACTCTGCCTAGAGCCAGCAGCAGGCAGCAGTTCACTTGTAAGACAAGGCATTTTAAAACAAATTCTTAGAGACAATTAAAAAAAAACTGCTCTTACAGGTGGGGAGCCAAGACTGAACCAAGACACTGTGACATCAGACCCTGATGACTGAACATACACAAGGACAGCTAGCCCTTGCCTAGCTTGAGCACATGCAGAATAAAGCATCTGAAAAGTTGAAGACAGTGCAATATTCAAATGCCCATCCCAATTGGCTGCAATAAGTGCTCCTCTGCTGCAGATAAATACTTCGAGCCATCTCATACTGAGGCAAAAACCCCCACAGCATTCTCTGTGGAAACCAAGCAAACCACCACAGTATTGGTAAGAAGTAGGAGCTTATTTTCCTCATCCAGATGGAGGAAACTGATGCTAAGATCAATGCTCCTGGCTCCTCAGCTGTTCCAGCAGGGTCAATCCTAAGAAAACAAGCAACTCCTTTACACTGGAACACCTGCAAGTCAGAACACCTGCAAGTTCCATCTACTTATGCTCAGATACTGATCAATTTCCTTCAAAACCACCTCAGCATTCACAAAGCCAGATGCCACAAAAATGGAGACCAGCAGCCTTTGGTGGAACTCATCTGTGCAGGCTTCCCACATGCTGTGACGGACCAAGAAGATCAGACAAGCAGGGATCAAGTGATGGAGAAAGGATGCTGCCAATGATACTGCTGATTGATTGTTAATCAACTTGCTCAGAAACAATGACTTGAGGGCTACTTTGGGTTTGTTTTCTCTCAATATATATATTTCTTTTAAAAAACCCCAGATCCTCATAAAATGCTCACAAGTGCAGCTAAACTGATAGAGAACAGTACGGACAAGGCACTGTGAGTCAATCACCAGGTATTCCAGGCAGTTAGCCACAGAAAAAAATTCTACATATACAGGTTTCTCTACCACACAAGAATGAAATACATATATATACACATGCTTTTTCATTTTAAACCTGAGAACTAGTGATAAACAAACCAGCAAAATGCTCCAGAGAACAAACCAGAGTTCAGTTACCGTCACTCCTACATCAATTTGCCTATAGGATAAATCAAACTAAAAAGATCTGTCAGGGTTGCTTGGTTTTACTTTCCTGCCCACATAATTCCCCTGTTAAATTTGCACATTACTCTTCTCACTGCCTGTCAATAGCATCAAACACTCAGAAAGGAAACTCATGAACTAATCAGGTTTTTCTAAATGTAGGAAGACCTCTGCTTCTTGTTTGCTCTTTTCTTCTTCCTTCTCTGCCTCTGCCACTGCCACTACCCCCGTAAGGGTGCTAACAGCATTAAAATCCTAACGGGATCTGTGCTTACAAGATTCTCTCACACCTCTTATTTCCCCACCTCGAGCAACGTAGCTCTGTCTGGATCCCATACCACAGTGCAGTAAGGAAATTCCACTGGGAACAATGTCACAGGGCAGTAAATGCAAAGATAGATAAGCACACACTGAAAGTTAGAAGTAGTGGGGGAGGCTGCATGAGCCTTAAGCCAAAGACTGACATTTTTATGTATAAAACAGTTGAAAAGACAAATAAGCAACAGAACTTTTTCATTAGCGTTTACTGGATGAGACTCATGAGAGTCACAGCCAAAACCCATTAACAATACAAATCCCAGATGGGCAGATTACGGGCCAGCACTGGAAACCTCACGCTTAACTGACATGCTGCAGCAACTATCACTTCACAGATTCCCTTACAACCATCACGATAACTAAAGAGTGGGCTTGGGTTTTTTTATTTGAATGCAAAAGTGTTCATTTTATTCCAGGGGATCCAATTCACCCCAAAGTCTCCGCCATCCACAGCAAAAGCTGTGGCACAGAGTCAAATCTCTGCTCAATTTAATTTCTGACAAATTCTTAACATTATATCACAAACAGCTCATACAGGTAAGGCAAAATATTCTATGCTTCAAAGTCTGTATTTACATTTCCCTTCTAAACAGAGTGGTATCTGATTTGGATGATAGCATAAATATATCCTTGTACCACAACTTCAGTCTCCACAATTAAGACATTTTAGAAAGGAAGAATTATTTTCTTCTATAAGGCAAAACTGAAAACACCAAAAGACTAAAAAAAAAAAAAAAACAACAACAAAAAGAACACCAATATTAATGTTTTATTTTGCACACCAGCCCTGTAGAATGGCAGAACACAAGACTAAATCATGGTGTGGATTTGAAGTGGGTGAGCCAGGTTTGGTGTTTGGTTTTTTTTCCAAGTGTCACTAATTTCAAACTTGCAGTTCGCGTTCTGATGATCTGAGCTATTTAATAAAACATCTCTGACAAGCCCATTTCATGATGGTTTTCTTTGCTCTCTTTATGTGTACAGAGTTAGGAAAAAACCACTAAACACAAAAACCAGCTGACCTAACTTCGCTCTCCTTTACAGAAATGGCATCATCCTCGTGCTGACTTCCAGTACAGAGACTGCCTCCTTTAACAGTTTTTGTTGAAGAATGTGAGCACCTAACAGAAGAGGGTTCCATACACTCAGCTCAGCTTCTGCTGTTTCAGTATTAAACTGAGTTACAGAGTCTGTCATCTGTACGTTATTATTTTTAAAGTTATATCTTTTAAACTA
This sequence comes from Clamator glandarius, assembly GCA_033459285.1. Classification (NCBI taxonomy): domain Eukaryota; kingdom Metazoa; phylum Chordata; class Aves; order Cuculiformes; family Cuculidae; genus Clamator; species Clamator glandarius. The sequence continues at coordinate 4,790,502 of JAUNZM010000009.1, forward strand.
TAAAACATTTGAGTACTGTGCCAACTCCTGGTGATGCCTTCCCAGAACTGGGAGGTACAAAAAGCCCTACAAAAAGCGCACTGGTGAGGATTGACAGTGCTAAGCAAGTCAGAACTACAACACAGCAGATGCATGATGTGTCTGTGAGGTCCAAGAGTCCTAACCCACTACTGAATCAGAAAAAGCACACCAAAAATCCCACAGCCATTTCCCAACTTCCCCTAGAGTAATTAATCACTTTTTCCTGTCATCAAAACCCTTCTACGAGCATCAGAACCTTCTGTTGCTGTATGGAGTGGCCATGTTCTAATTTCAGAAAGGCTTTCTCAGAGATGCCCTGGTTCCCAGTGCTCCCTTTGGAAAGTTAAAACGATGCTGAGACAAGCAAGCAGACACCAATGAAGAGTAGGAGTTCTCAGGTCAGTCTGCACGGCACACATACTAATACACACAGCATTTACTTTCCCTGAATTTCTAGAGATTTGTGTGGTAACAATTCCTTCTTCTTTCCACAGTCTCTCGAAATAAGCCAAATCAGAGCTCCCAACCCGGTGCCACACAGGTGAGAACTTGAGACATAAGGAGCGAGTCCAATGACCTCTGGCTGCAGATCAGTGACTCAAATCCCCTTGCCATCCAATCCATACCATTTTGTTTGGAAGCCTCCACAAAATTACTTAGAAACATCCTTTCAGCCCACAAAATATCAGTGTCTGCCATAATCCTACTGCAGCAACAGCCAACAGGGAAACTACTACTCTTGTCACAACTTAACCCATCAGGAGAAATCCCGGTTTAACAAAGTAATATTGGACTGGCATTGCCAGGGACATCTGAGGTGCTTCCTCCTGCTGAGCAGGCCCATGCCAGTGGAACAAGGCTGATGCTCCCTGCTACAGGGCTTCTTAGAAAATGATGGGAGGAATAGCTCCTCAAGGCAAGCACCTATGACATGCACACGTGCAGATACAAGGCAAGCTTCCCAATCCACCTTCTTGAAGCAGCTGCTTGCTTCCACCCTTCTTCCAACTTAATCTGCAATCCCCTGTCAGCAAGAACACTTTTGAGGCAAAACATTTGAAGGAATCCTCTCTTCAGAGCAGTGGGACATGATAATGAGAAAACGTGAGAAAAACAACCACCCCTGTTGGGTTCCTTCTTTCACCACTGGTAAACATGACTCAAGTCCCAATAAGCCCAAGAAGCTCTGATTGCCAAGCAGATAACCCACTGTGCAATCACCCTCACAGCTCCTCTTGCAATGAGTAGGCACTGCTGAAAACTTTTTCTGTGCTCCAAAGTCAGCTGGCTGAAGAACTGATTTCCCTTCTGTCTTTACAAACTTGTATTCCTCCTGTCGTTAAAGCACCACAGCTACAACACTGCTGCTATCTTCGAAACCAAATCTATAGGAATAAAACCCAACATGAATCAATTCTTCAGAGCAGAGGTGGAAAGCTGCAAGTTTTATTTGGTAACCAAAAAGATGTTTAATGGGGGAGGAGAGGGAAATAAACATGAAATGAATATCCATTATTTGGTTTCACAACTCCAGGGCAGAAACACCATCACTAAATTCAAATTCCTAAGATGCTGGTCACCTCAGTTCTGCCTCCCAGCTCACATAAGCTTTTGCTGCAAACATGTACAACATACCCACAGAAAACCTCGGCTCTGAGCCAACATTGGAACCTCTCCAAGCACAAGTCACATCCAGCTCAGAACAGAAAGGTGTGTTTTGTATTTACCTCTATTGCTTCTCCTATGCAATAACTGTGAAAGCCTTCTGCATGGGGCTGTACCAATGGAACTGGAGTGTTCAATGTTGTGTTGATGCTTTATGCCAAAGGAGATCTATTGGTCTCTTCATAAGCTCTGCATCTCAAGAGCAAAATCTCAGTAAGCTCTTTCCTCAGCTCTCACCCACTCTGACATGATCCCAAACTGTAACACCAGCGTCAGGCATTCACGCACAGCATCAGCAATACAGCATTCACAACCTGATGGCCTCCTCTGGAAACTCAGAAAAATCCTAATCCAAACGCTCTTCCATTTCCTTCCCTGAAAAAGGAATTAATTTCAAAAAAAAGAGCAGCCTGGGCAAGCACGCAACAGCTGTTAGAAACCATAAAATGAACAGCAGGTTTGTGTAAAGCAAGACAGATAGCGCTACAAAACATTGTGCTCATGCCAATGCTGGCCAGGGTTTCGTGGCAAACGGGGCAGCTTGTGCTCAGAACAACTCCACAGCTGATGAAGCAGATCAGCTTCAGGCCAGTCGCTGCCTCTGCACTACTTCTCGCACTCACCCTATGTAGAACACAGCTGGATTGTGCATTCTGACCACAGACATCAAACAGCACCTACTTCTTGTAAGGAACACTCAGTGCTACCAGTTATTCCCCCTTCAGCCTCACATAAGGTATTTTAAAAGCTCAGAATTGACAAAATAACCCAAGCTACAAAGACTGACAGAGACCAGGTATTTTTCTGAATGATGACAACACAAACACAAATAAAGAAGTCAGCCTGCATCACAGCTGAGCATCAATTCCCATCAAGAAATACTGATACCTTTTCAAAGTCATACAAAACACTTCAACTTCTTCTACTGAATGTGCTGCTCTCTAGCATCAGTATCCATCCTTAAGTGTTACATGTAAAATTAATCTCTAACCAGCCTTTTTCCTGTGCCCAAATCCCACAGCAGCATCACTTGGCCTCCAAGCAAACGCACTGGCAAGCACCAAAGAGCTGCATTTACCAAGCACATCAGAATGAGATCAGGGCAACGTTGTTGGGGCTGATGGGAAAGTCATTGTCTGAAGAGAACAGATCAAGGATGAGGCATTCTCAACTCTACAGTTAAAAAACCCAATTAAACAAATATCTGTTAGGAACCAAAAGATACCACCTCTTAATATCACCAAAAGGAAACCACTAGAGGCTTAAAAATCTGTTTCACAGACAAATCAGAAGTTAAAAATCTGAATACTTTGAAAAAAATCTTATCCAACTCCTGTTTTTATCTCCTTTGGTTTTGTAACCCCACATTCATTGCTTGAAACAATACAGCTTCAGATAAGGTAACAGAAATGTGGAATACGGTATTTTGAAATTAGAGCAAGCACTTTAAATATTTGGTATATTACGCATCACTGCTTTTTAATCTTAAGAAAAAAAAAATCCAGGCCTAATGCTTTAGCTGGTTGATGCAAATCTGCTTCCAATTTTGTGTTTGGAGGACTTGGCAGGGTGTCACAAAGCAGAAGGGAGGACAGAGATTAATACCAATAAGGGGCATTAAAACAATGTTAAAAATAACTTCTAGACATGACACTATTTTAAATTACTCTTATAACTCCTTTACAGTCTTAAAACTAGATAGGTGACAGGAGAAAGTTGCTAGTCTAGAAAGAGCAATGAAATTTTAGAAGATGACTTAGCATGTTAAGAACTAAAGAATAAAGTGGGTTTGACTCTATGGAAATGTTACTTAAATATATAAAACAAAAATAACATCAACATAAATAAATTCTAGATAATCTAAATAGCCAAACATTCACTCCACAGAGTATATTAAAGAATGTAAAACATCTTTTGAAGCTATGCATTCCTTTCCTCCTCTGGAACAAATACTATACAATAACTAGGACATCGGACAATTAAGAGGAAATGGTCTCTGCTCCCAGTTTTGTAACCAGCATGAGATACTGTTCAAATCAACAATGTCCATTTCTGGTCCCTCAAAGAGATCTGAGGGAGGAGGAAGAGTTTTTTGCTTGTTTATTAAAATACGCTTAATAGCTATCTCTTCAAACACACATATCACGCCACTAGGACAAGAAGTGACACCAAACCCGAGCAAGAGAAACATGGAACTGACAACAGCCCACTCCAATTCACGATCCAACGAGGACACGTCCACCGACTGAACAAGCATGCCTGGGTTTTGTGAAACTTCCCATCTGAACTCAGCAACCTGCAAAACAACCTCTTACAGTCAAGTGAAGAGTCACAAAGATTCACCCACATTGCAGGACGTGAACAAACAGCAGATCCAGAAAATGTAGATACTGAAACCGAGTAATCTGTCTAGAAATGAAGACTCACTGTGAGTGTAACTAAGCTCTAATTTTAAATGTTCCAGGGTTTTCCTGAGGACAGGAATTACATCTTCTCCTACACATTTTGTAATCTATCCCAGTCCCTTTTGCTCCTGGCCTTTATCAGCACCACTCCAGAAGCTGCAGGAACACGTTTCTAAGTTTCACTCCCCACTGTGTCACTGATGAGTGACTCAAAGTACAGAGGGGACCCAGCACAAAGAACAAGGTGCTCTCACTGGTGGCTGGAAAACAAATAAAATTTGTCTCCTGCTTACAGCATCAGATCACACAGATACCCAAACGCATTAATTAGGCAAAGAAAACAACTTTTGGTGCTAGCATTGAAAACAGTGACATAAGAAATAGTTTTAAGCATGAATAAAATCTTGTCAAGCATTAAAGGAAAAGGCTGTTTTAGCAAGTGTTATCCTGAGTAAAAGGCTAAGTGATCAGAAGACATGCATTTAATTGTAGAATTACATTTGCACAGCTAATAACATACTTGAAACCTGAAGTGCGGCTTAAGAAAAAATCCTGATACGCTTTGTCTTCATTTTGTTTTTACTTTAGGACAGATCTAGCTACCTACATGTAATAAATAAATAAAAATAAACCCCACTTGTCAGCAATGAAGAACAGGTGAAAGGGAAAAGGGGAGGTGGGGGAGAGGGGAACATGACATATAGAAAGATACACAAAAAAAAGGAAGAGCACAAGCCAGAGTCAAGGATGAAACCTAGATCCTTATCCTTGCTTTCCCAGGCAAATATGCCCCAGAGAACAAACCCCCTGTAGCTCCAGTCAGCCTGAAATTCCAGTAGAGCTTCTGTGACCTCTAGTCATCCAGCAACATAGGGACCTCTTCAAGGTGAAAGGAAGGAGAGCACAAATACAAAAAGAAACATCCACGGAAACCAGGAAGAAAGATGAGACAGGAGAAAATGAGGCATTTCCCAGTAGAATGAATAGACCTTAAAATAGTGGAAGACTGGGCAAGACTTCTTGTGAGGGGAAGAGAATTTATCTACAGGAAGGGGCCAGAAGCCCACACAAAGTTAAACTTGGACAGGTCATTTAAAATCTCTGCAGTAAAAAAGCACCTTTTCTAGAAAGCTTTTTCATGTGGTTTCTAGAGCGAGGGCTAAACACATTCAGTTACCTCAAAGACACAGGAAAATGCAAATGAACTGACAAGCGTGTGAGAGTCATTCAACTTGTGACCCTTCCAACAGATAGGGGTGTTACTGCCTTGTGAAACCACCTTTTTGTTCAGTAGAACCTTCTAGACAGCTTCTGAAACCCACATCCTGGCTCTGAAGCAGTGCCATTAGCAATGCCAGTCAGTCTTGACAAATGGCTGTCTCTAGAGCTGCTTTGCGGTGTCTTCATCCAATGAATCCATGTACCCTTCACACCTTATGTTACCACCCAGTGAGTCCCTTCCTAAACTCAAACTTTTGATTCTGCTATAGAGCCAGTCAACATGACCGTCCACTATGGAACAGACCACACAGATAGGTGAAATTAATTTACTAGAGTGATAAAATATAGAGAAACCTATTTTCTGCCAGCAGCTAAGCCTTCACTTTCACATTATATTTACTCTTTGGACACCTAATCTCTGCTTACTTCATAGGCATCTGCGATATCCTCTCGACAACATTTATATTTCTATAATTCTGTTACTCCTATAAAGAAACTCATTAAGGAGCTACACAGTACTTTTGCTGTACAGTCACCGTTTTAAGTTTTTAAATATTATTAGCGAACTTGGATATACTATAACATATATATTTGGGCTAGAACGGATTTGTCATGTGTTGTACTAAATTAAAAAACACAATAAGAGATGTGCCACACCAGTACCTCCCAGAAGCACGAGGCAACTACACCATCGAGAAACAAAACAAAGCAGCAAATCACAGAATCTTCTTTTCTAGCCCCAGGGCGCGGACGCACTTGGGATGACACCAACTTTCTTCTTGGAAAATAACAAGAGTCTGAAGAGCACAGTATGGATTTGAAAGGGACTATGTTTCTCCCGCTGCTTTGTGCAATTCCTGCTGAGCAAGAATTAACTTCAATTTACTAAATAGTTATTTGCAATCATGAGGAAGAAGTGCTGCTCTCCATGTCATTTATTCAAGTCCGCATAAAGGAATGAAAACCAGTCATTTTCATTTCACCGTTGTGGACACTGCTCAGACTTTGATCAGGCTGTCTGTGAATGGATCATCCCCACACTTCAGGCTCTGTCTATTCCCTGACAAGGATTCTCTCTCCACAGCTGCTCCTTTTGAGGCACTGTGCTCAGAACTTCACGTTGTGGGCACTCCTTACAGCTCAGAAGAACATAAACTGTCTGGGGCCTGATAACAAGAATGTTTTCTAGGGGGATTGCTGCCTGCATCAGTTCTTTGTTCAGTTTGAGGGGTTTTGCAATGCAGTCTGCAATGATTCAACCTCACAGCAAAGGAAAGAAAACAAATCAAGCTTTCTCACTGGCTGCCTATTGAAAATCATTTCAACACAACTCATCAGCACACTTCCAGCAGAAGCCAATGTGAATGAAAAGATACAAACCAAGCAAAAATATCATAAACATACCATTTAGCAACCCCACAGTATTTGTGGCAACTTGTTAAATGTCTGGTAAACACACTTCAGAAGCTGTGACACAGAAAGGACTAAGGGTGGGAGCTCAGAAGCTTTTGAGAAGAAACCAAGTCTCAATGCATTTGAGAGATACTGAGTGTGCTTGAACACATATCCCAAAGACTCCATCACGAAAATCCTTATGTGGAGAGAGAGAACTGATAAGAAAACGCTGCAGAAATACTGGACTTACTTTAATTACCAATGAAAAAAACAACTGTTTAAAAAGTGAGAAAGGAAATAACAGGATAATAATGGCTCTTCTAACGGTTTCTGGGAAAGAAAAGACTATCCAGAAAAGTGGGGAAAAGGCAAGCTGGTGTATTCATTGGTAGAAGGTAACAGACCAGCAGCACATACTTTGATGAAAGAGAATTGGAGCCACAGAGCAACCTTGGGAACCAGATGGTTCTGAACACATTACAAGGACATTGTTAACCCAAACGTCCATTCATCTTCACTCCAGCTCCAGATCCCCAATCTGCCCAACACAGCTGAAAGCTTCTGACCAGTGAAAGACAAGCAATGGGCAAACATCAGCTATACACATCACTGCAGTCAAAATTAAACAAAGGAGGGTGAAAACAAGCAGCCAAGACAGTCTATGGGAGCATGAATCAGTTTTAAAATAAACATTCAAAACTATTAAAGGACTCTTGGTATTCCCGAAATCAACATGCTTTGCTGAAGTGTCCTCTGGAATCGCAGTACAGGTCAATCAGTGGAGACTGAGAGTAGTTTCAAAATCAGAGGGCATCCACCAAGTAGACGTGATGCAGTCCTCCCTCACTTCAACAATCCTACATTTAAAGAGAAAACTCCTTCTATAAAGTGATATAAGAGACTATTAGAGGACTTTACCACAGTGAAAATTAAAAAGAGAGAAAATCAACCAGTGGCATCCTATCTGATGTAGCTGCCAAGATATTGGGTTTTATAAGGACTTCAGTTCCAATGATCATATCAGAGGAACTCTGACATTCTTCCCCACCTTGCCTCACCTTTCTAGAGATCTGATGGGGTGACTAACAAACAAGCGAACAACTTCACTTTTGGGTGAACGCTCTGCAGTGAATGCTGTGTGTATTTGCAACACACTACCCCAAGCCTGACTGTCAGATTTACAGTGAGCACAATCATAATAAGAAAACAAAAGGTTGAAGAAAGTACAAAAGCCATAGCTGGCATGGGTAGATGTTTGTTCAAGGAAGGGAATCCCCAGCCAACAGCACTTCTATCAGTCTCAGGGGGTTTGTCTCTGAACTAATTAATGAAGAACTGTATGCTCACAAGGACAAAATGAAAACAACTGGAAAAGCTAGAAATTCTTTTTATTACATAACTAGTCTGGCTGATTCCACATCAAAACACAGGCTGAGTTCCAAATGGGAGGAAAAGGCTAATACAATATAGATCCTCTTGCTTTTCCTTAGCATTTAACACTGAGAACTCAGTGTCTGACCTCATTTTCTGTTTGCGTGGGCAACTACATCACAGGCCACTGCAAAACAGTAAACTGGAAATAAAACCACACAGCTCAGTTTGGGGTGATCACAGTTTCAGAAGACCGACTACAACTGACAATCTCAAGATCCAGCAAGTTCTCACTACAAACTCCTTTTTCTGACTACACAAACATAAGGTATCAAAAAATAACTAAATGGGTGCAGTAGTTCTGAAACCCAAGGAGAATCCAGATGGTGACAGATCCCTCATCAGACCAGACTCGATGGCAACACACTGTGTACAATAAAGCACCTGCAAGTGTTCCATGTTTGTAATATTACATGTGACTTCATAGATTGGGTAAATTATTTAGGCAGCAAACCCATGAATGCTTCTCAAAATAACTCCGAGCAAGGCCCGGGAATAGCCAGCAAAGACACCTTTAAGGCCAGCAACTGTATCCTTTCAGAATGCCTCTCTCGTTAAAGTAAAACTCTTGTACAAAGGAATTAAGCCTCTACTGATAAAACCTAATGAATACGAACCAAGTCCAAGTGACACAACTCTTTGACTACACAGGCCTGCAGAACCTGGAGTAGCAACATCTCAATGTGGTGTAACTAATTACAATCATCACAACACTAATGTCAGCTATTGCGATTCTCCTGTTGGCAAAAAGACTGCGGACTGCAAATGCACGCATTCACCTTAAGTGATGTCTCATTTTAATGCAACAAGTGGATGGCAGCAGAGAGAGCAATTGCTGCTTGCTTGTAATTCGGTCAAGAGAGCTCAAAGAACCAGGCCAAGACCCAGATCCCACACTGAACCAGGAGAGAAGAGTTGGCTAAAAGCATCCCAAAGCTGAACACAACCAACCACCTTCTCAAGACCCAGAGATCTACACAAACCAGTTCCATACACCTCTGCCACACTGGAGATGGCTTCATTGCCACAGAAGCTTTCTCAAAACTTCAGCTCCCCTCTGCCCAATGCTTACTTCTACATCTCAGGATCCATAGCTTTAGAAAACACAATGTTAGTATGGTTCTTCTTTACACCAGTTCCTTAACAAAACCTATGTGTCTCAGCAGCAGGACCCAAGAAAGCTATCCATGCGGGATATGTATTCAGCATTTCTCTATCTTTTTTTAGTTTCCATCTTACCCTCAGCTCTAACCATGACCAGCCACGAGACGCAGGCAGTTTCATATCTGGGACTGGAGTCAGGTCTCAAATTTACTAAAAACATAAAACTTGAGCTGCTCTAGAAGGCCGACAGTTAACAAAAAGTATATTTTCTAGTCCTAATCCCATAACACGTGGATGTTTGTCCATAGCATTAACATGGCCAGACTGCAGCACAATTCAATATAAACTGTACTCGTACATTAAAGGCCAACGTAAACTGCACTCGTACATGCAAGGCCAACATTCAGAAGAGAATGAAGTTCTGCAGTTCCAGATAAGGAGGTGTTAACAAGGCAGCTGATGATCACGGAGGTCAGCAGTAACAGAAGTACCAACACTGAATTGAAAGGAAAGAAAGGAGATAAAAAGAAGAGTCAAGAGGGTTTGTGTAATTTCTGTTAACTGTATGTCTGCCTCCGTGTAGTGCAGCCACCCAAGTTCTAGTCAAGACTATCAGGATAAAAAAAAGAAATTTTGTTTCACTTGAAAAAAAAAACAAAACCAAAAAACAAACCAAAAGCCAGAACAAGCAAAGAGTTAGTAGCTACAGGTAATTTTAAATACTTTTACATTGCTAATGTTATCTATTTTCCTGTCTACTATTAAAAAGAAATTACTAACAAATGAAACATAAGTTTTGAAACAGTCACAATGTAGTTTTCTGACTTCTTTTGGCAGTCTGAAGGCCCGCTTGCTCCAGTACTGCAGAGGAATGTTTGCTGGTTTACTAGAAAAAAAAATATGTACAGAAAAAGACAAGGAGAACAGACTGCTCTGTACAAGGCTGGCTCACGCGCCTCCACAGGAGGACTTTCATAGCAGTTACAAAAACCTTCACCAAACCGTAGTGTATTTCAGTCCATACAAGCAGGCACCTACGTACAGTTATTCACAACAGAGGCTGGAGTTTGTTTATAGAAAACTGTTTTCAGACTTCCAAGAGCAAGCCCACAAAACCTGCTCAGAAAAGCACCACTGTGATACTACAGAGCACATGCAGGTGGGAGCTCCCCAAAAAGACAGCTTCGTCTCAAGGTCCCCAGTAAATCTTCAGTTTCAATCTTTGGTCAAAAAAGATCTTGACAACGACCGCATCTCTGCCTCCTCTCTGCACCTCTGACGTTCCTCCGCAGAATTCCTCTCCCACCAAACCCCTTGCCCCACACTGTCCACAGCCCAACGAGCAGCGCAGCACAGCCAGTGACCTCACCTTTCATTTTGACAGTGGGGGAATTGGGTCCAGCCGATTGCTTCCTCCATCCTCTCCAATTCTGGCAAAGGCTCTCAGCCTCGGAGATGAAGGAACAAAGAGAGTCTTCCTCAAAGCGGTCCGAGTCTTCAAACGAAAACCTCTCCCCGTCCTCCCACTCTGCGAACATGAGTTCCATCACACCCGACAGGCGACGCGGGGGGAAGAAGAAAGACAGAAGCAGCACTGATCGCTTTAACAGGTGGATGGACTGGAGGACTGCTGTGGTGTTTAAAACCTCAGGTTTGATTCAATCCTCATTTTAAGGAAACGGGAAAAGGGGGGCCACTGTTCTCTGATGGAGGAGAAGCAGGAAATCAACCCCAACGGAGGGGGAGCTCGTAAAAATACCAGAAAAAAACCCCACAAAACAGCGGAGTTCTTTATGAAGTTAGAAGCGCCGATGCCGAGGCTGAGCTGTCCAGTCCCGGGGAGCCGCCTCCGGGGGTCCCAGCGCTCCCGGCGCTGGACATGAGGGACGGGGACGGTTCTCCCGGGCGGGGGTGCTCCGAGGGGAGCTGTGTCCCTGAGGGGCCGGGCTTCCTGCGCTTGTGCTTGGCTCTCACTCCCGGTGCGGGAACCGGATGGGACGGGCGGGAAGGTGGGGGGACACGGGACAACTTCCCTCCCGCTCACGGGGGCTCAAAGACACCCCGGCGGGCGGCGTGAGCTCCCGGCGTCCCTGTCCCCGGCGGGCAGCGGCTCCGGCCTCATGAGGGGTGCGAGCTGGGGGTGTGGGGGGGCGCTGCTCGCCGCCGCTCCCGTCGCGGCCGAACCCCCGCCGCTCTACGTGCCCATGGCCAGCGGCCCCCCCCCCCGCGCCCGGCCCGGCTCCGGTTCGCTGTCCGGCGGCGGCGGAATCCCTGCCCGGCGCGGGCACCAAGATGGCTCCGCGCTTCCCAGCTTCACCCGCGACACCCCCGCCGCCAGCTGAGCCCCGCTTCCGCCGCCGCACTTCCGGTTTCCGGCCAGGGCCGGGGAGCCGAGGATCAGAGAATCCCTAGGTTGGGAAGGACCCGCTGGATCATCGAGTCCAACCATTCCCATCAACCACTAAACCATTTCCCTCAGCACCTCATCCACCCGTCTCTTAAACATCTCCAGGGAAGGTGACTCAACCACCTCCCTGGGTAGTCTCTGCCACTGCCCAATGACCCTTTCCGTGAAATATTTTTTTCCTGATGTCCAGTCTGAGCCTCCCCTAGTGGAGCTTCAGGCCATTCCCCCTTGTCCTGCAGGGCAGGTGGGCACTGAAACGCCCTTTGGCTTAGAAAAGGGCTGAAGCAAAACAAAGGAGTGCCCGGTGCACCAGTACACGCCGCCCCAGTATGAATGGGTGCATGGGTTGTGCTAAAACACTGGGGGTTACCCCTAAAATAGAGGATCGCAGGATGGTTCTGATACCGAAAACGCCGGCAAATTGACTCTTGAGAGTCATTCTGGAGTTTTAGGAAGCAAGCACACCCCCCACACCCTCCTTCAGGCCTGGGCAATGCGGGCTGCAATTTCCGTCGATTGTGAGCAGCCACATGGTGGACACGTGTATAAATTCTCCCTGAAGTTTGATACTTATTCTTTTACTTTCCAAGGACTCATTTTAATGTTATTATGAACTTTACAACAGTCAAATCTCTTGCTAATTTGGGGCTTCGGCTCCAGATCTGTCTGACCTCACACAGGAGATGGGGAAAGGCAGCAAACAGAGGTGATCATAGAAAGATGCCTCTGCTCAGCTCGGATCACACAAGATGTTACCATTGGCAAAGAATGAATAGTGTCTGGAAAAACATTTTGAACAAAAACATGCTATCGCAGAGACATTCTGTCAAACTCAAAAAAAAAAATACAATTACTTAGGTGAAACTTAACTCTACTTTAGCCTAAATAAAAAATTATTCCACTTTTTGTAATAGTAACTACTTCTGGTATCAGTTTCCCTCCCCAAAACTGCAATTTTTATCTCAAATCTATTTAGATTTCCCCTCACTCAAAAAATGCAATTTTTTAGTCTCAAATCCCCTGTCTTCCCAAACACATGATTTTTTACCTCAAATCCCCTCAAGTATGTCACAAAAGCACAACTTCTACCTCAAATCTTCTCAAAATTCCCCTCACAAACTCCCCAGAAATGTTATTCTACCACAAATCCCCCTCAACTCCCCAAAATTGCAACTTTCACTACAAATCTCTTCATAGCCCTCCCCAAACCATGACTTTTTAACTCAAATCCCCTCCCTAAAATCCTCAAAAATGCAATTTTTACCTCAATTCTTCTCAAATTTCCCCTCAAGTGCCACAAAACTGTGGGGTTTTATACCCTGAATCCCTTCACAAACTCCCCAGAAATGTGATTTTTACCTCAATCCACATAATCACAGAATTGCTGGGTTGGAAAAGACCTTTGAGATCAAGCCCACCCATACCTGTATACTACTAAATCATATCCCTAAGTACTTAATGTAGCTGTCCTTTAAATCCCTCCAGGGATGGCGACTCAACCACCTCCCTGGGCAGCCTCTGCCAGTGGCTGAGAAACCTCTCAGTGAAGAAATTTTTCCTAACTTCCAATCTGAACCTCCCCTGGCACAACTTGAGGCCATTCACTCTTGTCCTATTGCCTATCAGCTGGGAGAAGAGACGAACACCCGCCTTTCCACAGCCTCCTTTCAGACAGCTGTGGACAATAAGGTCTCCCCTCAGCCTCCTCTTCTCTAGGCTATACAACCTCAGTTCCCTCAGCTGCTCCTTATAAGACTTGTTCTCCAGCCCCTTCCCCAGCTTCATGGACATACTCCAGGATCTGAATGTCCTTTTCATAGTGAGGGGCCCAAAACTGAACGTTTTTGGGTTTTTTTTTTTTACCCTAAACCCCTCACTAACTCCACATAAATTATATTTGTACTGCAAATCTCCTCTCAACACTCCAAAACTGAAACTTTCACCACAAATCTCAGAGCCCTCGCCAAAAATGTGACTTTTACCAGAAACCTTCTAATATCTCATAGAATGGCTTGGGGTGAAAGGAGCCTTAAAGCCCATACAGTTCCCACCCCCACCCCGCCATGGGCAGGGACACCTCCCACCATGACTGCTCAGGGCAACCTGTACCAGGGCCTCCCCACCCTCACAGGAAAATATTTCCTAGGATCTCATCTCAACCTCCTCAAACCCTCTTCAAACTCCTCAAAAAAGTGACTTTCACCCCAAATTCCCTCACTAACTTCCTAGAACAGTGACTTTTTACCTCAAATCCCTTCACAAACTCCACAAAAGCATAACTTTTACCTCAAATCTTCTCAAAATTCTCCTCACAAATTCCACAGAAATGCAATTCTAGCTCAAATCCCTCCAAGGTCCTCAGAACCACATTTTTTATCCTCTCCCCAAATTATAAAAAAATTAATACAAATATTCTCAAATTTTCCCTCAGGCTCCCCAAAAGTACATTTTCTTCACTCCAAATCCCCTCACAAACTCCCCACAAATTTTATTTTTACCTCAAATCCCCTCCCCAGCTCCCCAAAACTGCAACTTTCACCACAAATCTCCTCACAGCCCTTCCCAAACTCCCACAAAATGCAACTCTTACCTCAAATCTTAAATTTCACAGAATCACTTGGGTTGGAAGGAACCTCAAACGCATCCAGTTCCATCCACTACTGTGGGCAGGAACACCTCCCACTGGACCAGGCTGTTCCAAGCCCCATCCAACCTGGCCTTGAACGTCTCCAGGGAGGGGGCAGCCACCTGGGCCAGGGTCTTCCCACTCTCATCATTAAGAATTTCTTCCTAATGTCTAATCTAAATCATAGAATAACCAGGTTGGAAGAGACCCACCAGATCATCGAGTCCAACCATTCCTATCAAACACTAAACTATGTCCCTTAACACCTCGTCCACCCATCCCTTAAACACCTCCAGGGAAGGTGAATCAATCCCCTCCCTGGGCAGCCTCTGCCAGTGCCCAATGACCCTTTCTGTGAAAAATATTTTCCTAATGTCCAGTCTAAATCTCCCCTGGCAGAGCTTGTGGCCATTCCCTCTCGTCCTGTCACTTGGGAGAAGAGCCCAGCTCCCTCTTCTCCACAACCTCCTTTCAGGTAGTTGGAGAGAGCAATGAGGTCTCCTCTCAGTCTCCTCTTCTCCAGGCTAAACAACCCCAGCTCTCTCAGCCATTCCTCATAAGGCCTGTTCCCCCCTTTCAATTTAAAGCCATTCCCCATCATCCTGTCCCCATACTCCCTGCTTTCCTGCAGCCCCTTTCACTACTGGAAGGCTTTTGAAGAAGGCTGCAGACTCAGGTGTGTCATTCCCCTGGCTAACGTGAGGGAGAGCAGGTGTGATTGCTCCCTTCTCCTTGGCCTTGGGGCCATGGCTTGGGAAGGCACAGAAGTACAGGCAATGTCTTTTCCATTGTGGATCTCCGGCAGACAAAAGCTGTAGTCACTGCTGAGGAGACTGTGAAAAACAGTATCTGACAATTCCAGTAGTCCTCTGCTAGGAGTAAAGAAATTCAATGAGAAATCCTGCAGAGATTACAAGTCTGCCGCTGAAATGTTTTTTCCCTCACTTTTTTCCATTTCTGTTTTATTTCAGAGGAAGGAAATTACTGTTCAGAATTCCTCTGCCTCCGTTATTCACAGTTCTCAGAATGCAACATTTCATATGAGACGATTGCTCACATATACCCTTGAAGCAGAATTTTTCATGTTTGTTTCCTGCCTTAAGCTTTCACTGGGGACTGAAAATCAAAGTGAGCCTGTGCTACAGCCCAAAAGGATCAGCCTTTCGCTGGTGAGTCATGGTGCTCTACAAGGCATATCCAGCATGGGTTTATTTCTGATCGCGTGGAAGGTGATACACATCCTTGATTCTAACACAGGCTCAATAAAAAAATAAAGCACTTGATAGAGATTTTATCCCTGCTGGTGCAGTGGGACCCAGTTGTTCAGTTCCATTCTGACTCAGCAAAGATTTCATTGTCTCTTCACGTGGGATAATGCACTCAGAAATGACACGCAAACACAAATATTTTAAAGCACACATATGGCTTATTGTCTCAGTAACACACTGGATGTGGAGAACAGTTTCTTGTGCTCTGACACTGTGACACTGTAGCAAACTGCAGACAGTTCTTGTGTCTTAAGTTCCTCTTCCTCCTGAAGATCTCTGTTTCGTGATATACTGATCACTGTAACTAACAGGTTTTAAACATCTCCAGAGACATTATAGCCAGCTCCCATTGTTATTTATTTTGAACCACTGGGCCTGTAGAACAGATGGAGCAAACACTGTTTCACACAAGGAGGGGCAGCACACAGCTCGTGTCCCCTTGCTCTGCTTCTGGCTAGACCAGGGCTGTGCAAGATGCACCCAGGTTTCCCAGAGTCTGCATACTGGGAAGCTGAAAGCAAAGCTGCCCTGAGGAATCACAAGTTCTTGAAAACAAATTTCCTCCATCTGGATTGAGCACTTTCCAATCTTTAGCTAACTCATTCCACAAGAGACTTTGAACTGATGGTGTCCGAGGTTCTCTCTTTGGAATATGAACATCTGCCTGTTCTTAAAGCCTTAACCAAAAAATTAATTCACTGTTTGTGTGATAAGTGCCTGGAACATACACAGATACATGGAAAATGGAGCCAGTAGAAGAATTTGCAAGAGCTGTTAAAATGAATGTTATAAAGCAGGAGACAACTATTGTGGCCAAGACTTCAACTACGAACATAACTGCTACTCTTCAGAAATGATAAGATGCCAGTTATAGATCACAATGCCTGCAGGGATTACTGAGCATATTTTGTCTGATGTCTTGTATTCACAGGTTACAAGAATATTTTCCTCTTCAGTTCACAGTAGCCTGCAGGAGCATTTGTTTTCTTTTTCACACTTTGTTCTTTCTTCTGCCATTACCAATGCTGACAGCCTGGCAGGCTCCAATACGTGCTTTAAGTTCATAGATGAATTAAAGGAGTAGCATCAAGGTAAATGGAACTGGAAAGTGATGACTCCATTTGCCAGAGCGGTGTTGCCTGTGAGTTTTTTCAATAAAATCATCTTTAAATAAAAGTGCAACTTTATAATAGAGTTCAATGATAATGTCACACTATTACTTACTGCATAGAGTAAGTATATGAGGGAAAATCAGGTTGTGCGTGTTTATAGCTAAAGAATTATATGCACTTAGAGCCAATGGATTATATGTGCACATCCCTTCCCTGTGTCACTTAGCAAAGTTCCATAGTGTTTATCCCATCTGGGTGCCCAGTATGAGCTCACTCCAGAGTTCAGTCCAAGGTTTAGCAAAGCAGACTCGCAGACTTGCAGACTCTTAGTCTCAGCTGTGTCTATGTTCAGCTCTCCCCTCTCTGTAGGTAACCAGCCCTTGCAGGGACTGACAGCTCGTTGTTCTGGGAGCTGACTCAAAGGCCACTAGCTTTTTTAGGCAGATCTTTGTTTTCAGCTATATGCTAGTAAAATGCTGTGATGAAGCCCTGCAAAACTTACCCTCAAAAAACTTTCATGCATTTCCAAAGGTCATTTCCCACATTTTCTAGGAGGAAGAAAAGTGGATTTGTGTAGTTCTATCATCACATCTAGTGTTGAGTCTAGCAAACTATATTTATTCGGGATAGTTAAATATAATAGTAGGAATTTAGTGAGCAGTGTCACACTCTTGCTTGTTTCTTGAGGCAACTTGTGTGTGGATTCTCCTGCCCTGGCTGAATAGAGGCACCTGGTTCAAACAGTGCGTCCCCTGCAGTGTCAGTGATAAAATCACATCAGTTTGAGCAAGTAGTTAAACCTGTGTAACTGCAAAGACAAGCCTTGCAGGACAATAGAGATTTCTCAAGTCTTAAATCAACCTAGCTGTGGTTTAAATGTTTGGGGAGTTAAGAGGGTTTCTGTTGAGACAGTTGTACTGAATCACAGAATCTCTTTTCTTGCTAGAAATGGTAAGCCTTGAGCCAAAGGCGCTTTCCTCCAGTGTGTTTGGTTACTGGGTCTAAACAACTACTGTGTTCAGCAGACTATTAACATTTGTCCTCTCTTAACAGGTCTCCATCCCACAGTCAGAGGCTGTAATCCTCCTTTATCTCCAGCAAGCCTGTACACACAAGCAGAGAGTGGGAAAGAGCAAGGAAGGAGCTAACCTTTGGAAACACATTTTCTTCTATGCATACAGTTCAGTTTTAAGCAGATTAGTTCAACTGTAAAGAAGAGGGATTTGTTGTTGTGTGAAGGGGGGTTGTTCTGCTTTTGAGAAGAAAATAACAGAGAAGTATAAACTTTTGAAGTGGTTTCAGCCGAGTTGTCCAGTGACTTTGCTACAGTAAATCTTCCCCATGCTCGCTGCATTCACAGTGACGAGGGCCTGCTGTCCAGGCTAGCAAATCAGGCAAATGTGACAGCAAACCACTGCATAGCCTCCCCTCCTGGAAACCTTTGACACGTTCCTGCTGCTGGCTCTGAGCTGCAGGGCTGGCACAGGCGGGGAATCTAAATGGGCCCAGCAGGATTAACTTGCTGCAATTTTAATTCCTATTTGGTTCTTCTGTTGGGCAGCACCTGAAAGCGAGCCCAGCACTAGTTACACCTGTTTCCAGCTCAGCCCTCTGAGTCCCAGCTGCCCTCATATCTGTATGATGGCCAGCACAGGTATACACGGAGAGGAGAGACAAAGCCTTTTGCTTAGCTGACATCACAGCAGCAGAGCTTCAGAGCTTATTTTTTGTAATGCTGATCCAAAGCATTTGTTTCATCCTTTTAAGAGACAGGCTAGTTTCAAAAACTTGTTCAGAGAAAGATGCCTTGTCTTTCTGGCAGCATGTGTGGGATTCGAAAAGCAGGGAGAGGAAGATCAAGTGGCACACTGGGGTTTCACCAATCTGTTTGAATTTGTCTGTCCTACTCCTGTCCTCCATCAGCACGGTTTAAGTCTAAGGGATTTTATAAGCATAAATTACTCCAGCTGGATAATCCACGTACTTACAGATCCACTCTGCTGGCTCTACTTCCTCTTTTCCCTCTTGCACATAAGCATAATTCCATAGAAACCTCCCAGCCCTAGGTACCCCTCTAGACCTTCCAGTTTGAGCGGCACAGCACCCAGCACAGCACCCAGCCCAGCAACTCAAGGCTGTCTGAGCAGTGTGCTGTCTGCTTCCACTAGAAAGAGGAAATGGTGCCCAAGTAAGAATTTATTTAACATCAGTGGTGACACTTGAATGCCTTCCTTCTTCTTTCCTGATGACTGTCGTAACTATCCTAGCTAGAAAACTCCATGTAGTAAAACCCACTTTCCTCCTCATTCATATTTCAGTTCCACAATCCGAAGCTGGCAATCTGAAATGAGTAGGCTCATGCTGTATGCTCCTCCCAAGCTTTTTCACCACATGAAGGCAGCAGGCAAGTGCTCTAATACATAACACAAGACCTGATAGATTTATAACCTTAACCATGGTTTTGACTTTGTTCTTTTCCTAGGCGGTGACAGCAGCAAAGTGTTGCGGAGCTGCCTTGGTGACACAATGCCTGCTGACACATGGAAAGCTGTCTGAATGCCCACATGCTGCTTTCCACTTGCACAAGCAGGAGAAATGTAGCATAGAAAACCCCAAAGGCACACATGAAGCAAGAGAGGCATTAACTACAAGCAGCTCCATGGTCAGCGAGTATGTGTCTGTTCCCAACAACAGCCCAGAGTCAGCACACACAATTATACGCTATAATACTCGGAGTCTGCTGGCATCAGCCCTAGTCCAACTCTTCTGACTCAGAAAGCCCATGCAGTAGCAGTGGCCTTGCAAGGGGCTGTTTTTTAAACTAGACCTTTTATACAGCAACACAGATCCCCGGGGTAGGGGGCAGCGGGAGCTGCAGCTAATTCTGACTGCATTTCCCTCCTCCTGCTTCCACTTTTCCAGAGGCTGGCTTTGATTCTTAGAGTGGTGACACATGAATTCGAGACCAAAAGGAGACTAAATCACTCTGAACAAGTTTGTTCAAAGGTAGTATAGAAAGATGACCTATGACAACAAATTATGAAGTTGATATACTAAATCCTGTTTAGTTTTAGGTGCAATGAGCTGACCTGCAGACACGCCTTACCTGTTCCAAATGGCCAAATGTGTGGCGTTTGAAGAGCTGCTGCATTGTAGTGGCACCTACCATGGTGCTGACTTTGTAACTTGCTTTAGCATGTTAAAGCTGCTCTAAAAAGAACATTAATACAGAGATTTAATTAGCTTAATTCAGTACTGAAAAAAATTCTAAAACCTGCCCTTGAAACAGGTTCCTGTATTAAAAACAAGACAGAGCCCCACACAGTAACAGCATAATCTATTTATTTGCATACCTTGTGAGCCTTTGGTGCTGATCCAGGGGACATGACAGGTTTGGCACTTGGCTGATGTCAGAGCTACTCAGCCTCTGGTTAGGCAAAAGGGGTGTTAATGGGACCGAGCGGGCTACAACACCCATGAGTTTTTCTTCTTGATGTGCGAAATTAAATATTTTTCTGAGCAAGTGAAAATAAAGCCTGAGAGGTGTGTGTTGGTCTGGGTCATAGTCTCTTGTTCCACAAGGAGTGGTCCTGCCCTCATCACTACCACAGGCCATTCTGCTCCCTCTGGCTTCAAGAAACTCCCAGTGAGTCTATCAAGATGGTGTTAAACACCACAGTGCCGTCCATCTCTCAAAAGCTTTCATCTGATTGCTGAATATACACATGAAATCTGTCTGCAGGTTATTGATGGATCACTGCAGCTTTTTGAGGTGACAAGACTTCAGGATATTGGCTCCAGAAAGGAAGGCAGGCAGACAAAAGGCAAGCCAACCAGTCTTACCCCAGA
Source organism: Clamator glandarius (assembly GCA_033459285.1). Classification (NCBI taxonomy): domain Eukaryota; kingdom Metazoa; phylum Chordata; class Aves; order Cuculiformes; family Cuculidae; genus Clamator; species Clamator glandarius. The sequence continues at coordinate 4,811,006 of JAUNZM010000009.1, forward strand.
AAGAGCAAATAGCCATGTTCCTGGTTCCTCAAGACACCTTTAAGAAACTGGTCTGTTGTTCTCTGCTACAAGTGTACAAGGATTACAAGGGCAATTGACATCCTGTCCAGGGTAATAAACAGCTGCCTGATTAATTACAGCACAGAACTCATCAGAACAGTGTTTGGCTACAAGAAAGGGATAAATCTTTAATTCGGCTTCAGTGGACCGAAGTCTGGACTGGTGTCAAGACAGGGCTGACAAGGGTACCAGTGCAGGTCAGGACGACACCAGCACTGGGTCAGCCTTTGTGGAGCACTGGGGTACTCCCTCCAAGAGGGACACCTGAAGCAGTGAGAGCTGCTCTGTAGACCATTACCATATCCATGTGTCTACTCATGTCAATGCTCCCAGCCAGTTGCAGTGATATACCCTTTCTCAAACAACCAGTTTGTGCTGCACAGCTATGGGAGCATCCATGTGGCACAGTGCAGCCACTGGCAACAGTGACTGAGCTCTCAGTCCCTGGAAATAGTGTACGAGTATTAGCCTTATCTAGCGGAGTAATGTTTCAGCCCTGAAGGTATGTCAGCCAAGGCAGAGCTCTACACAGCCGTTCAGGTGCTCCCTCCCCAGAGCTGTGCTGCACTCCCCAGCCATACCTGTAGCCATCACTCCAAGCTGAAGGGCTGCTGCGCCCGCCTGAGATGGGGGAAATCAGCCTTGGTGGATTTTCACCCTGTTGTAGTGAGGCTGCCACCAAGACCACACTAGTGAGCTTAAAGCTCGCTCCAGCATCCATACATCATACACACACGAGGCTGACACCACTGACAGCATTGCGGGCAGGAGAAAATAATACTGAATGCAATCAGCAGATGGCACAGCCTCCCCTGGCAAACAGCAGTCTGTTCTGGTTAGCCAAGCTCAAAGAGCCAGCAGAAGGAGAAGCCATGGAGAGCCAGTTAGCACAGTATCAGGTACTGAGACGGTTTGGGGTGAAGAGAGACAGAAACCACCGTTTTAGAAAAAGGACTGTCTCTAGGGTAATGGATAACAGAGAGGACAAAGCCAGGCCTCTCGCTTCCTATCATAGCTGGGAATGCAAGGACAGATGGGATTCAATGACAACAAAAGGCATTTAATTCAGGAGCTATAAAAAGAAATTACATGCTGTGGAGAATAGAATTATATTGGTTCTCATCACCAGAAAATATTGAGGCTGAGAGCTTAGCTGGATTAAATAAGGGATTAAACATTTATAGGAAAGATCAAGGCTGATTACACTACACAGTTTTTTAAAAGTTTGGGATGTAAACTTTCATGCTTCAGAAAAAGAAGAATCACAAAAGGATAGTGCATAGTGTTTATACAACACTCAGAGCACAGAGTACTTGTATTTCTGTTTTTAATACTAATAGTAGTAATGCAAATAACTGATTTCAATAGTCCAAGAACAAAACTGCCCAAAAGGCAAGGCTGTTAGAACTTGTTCAGTACAAATTCACACATGGTGTCCTTTGAAATATCTGCTGCTGGCCAACATGAGGTACAAAATACAGTCCTAGGGTGTCTGGGTGCCACTCACCCAGCCAAGCAGTCCCAGAAAGCCAAAGCACGTGAGATTGGTTTCGGGCACAGTCCTAGTTTAAGCAGTAAAGAGCAACAACGCTGCTCTGGAACAGTGCACTGGCCTGGGGGCAGCTGAAGGTAAAAGCCAAACTGCTCCACGTTTCCCAGACAGGTACTGTTGCTCCCAGTGTGGAACTTGGCATTTAATCCCCTGCAGAATCAGAGATCTGTAACACAAATTCCCTCAGTCTTCCTGCCTTTCCAGTTGCTGGCAACTAAGGAGCGCTCTGCAGTGGTGCTGGGGACTCTGCCAGATGCTGTAGAGCACAGCGCTGCCCAAGGAGCAAGACTAGCACCTCAAACCAGGTTAGCCGCACAAACTGCACTGCAGACATGCAGCCCCTCAAGAAGAAGCACAAACAGATCAGGGCTGTCTCAAAGGCCAGTTTGCAAGGATTCTGACACACTGCATATTTCCAGGATTCCTACAAATCTTTTTTAAAATCAAATTTCTATTGTGGCCCATTACAGCACTGGCAGCTCATGTGCCCTGTAATCCCTGGGAAGGGTGGATGGAACTGTTCAGTTCAGCATTCACACATGAAAACCAGCAACCTAGCTAGGTTTGTGTCTTTACATTAAGCTGTTTCATACAAGACAAATTAAAGCTAGAGGCAGTCACTACTTACTGAATCCAAGGCAATTTCTAGGGCTGTCACCACATGCCCTGTAACATGACAGGCTGTGCTCTTGCCTGAGCAGTCCCTAGGTACTGAACACCCCTGTGCAGACCTTCCAGACAGCAGCCAGTGCCCGACCTGACAGAGCACAAGCGTACCCAAAACATGCACATCTGCACAAGACGTGTCCCGTTCTGTTTTACGTCCTTGGTCGTAAATCAGAGCTCACTGCCCCCTGCTCCCCATCAGACCCGCCTGCTCTCTGGGTGCCCACACACAGTGAGAAGGCACAGTGTGCTGCACGACTCTTAATGCACTTGGCCCTTCTGTCTGTTTTTCTACCTACTCAAGAACATTAACTTAACTTACAAAAATGATTAAGGCTTACAAGGAAACTGTTCGTTTGTTTGGATGAGAAGGAGGGAAGAAATTGAAGCATTCAACAAGCTCTGCTGTCTCTCAGCATTATTTCTGTCCAGGCTGAGAGCTACGGCTTGATGGCACCGCTCACACACCCTCGAGTTAAGCCAGATCACTCCCACTGAGAGGAGTTAAAAGGGAAACAATGCAAAGGTGAGAGGAAGCATAGCCCAGAGGCTGCAAATAGAGGACACACTGTTTTACACCTGAAGCCCATTACTCACTCCTTGTGTTTGTTCTGGATCTACACCCTAGGGGTATGCCCATGTTTTGTGGGAGAACTACGAACACAGAGGCGTTAAAGACTAACTGCACAAATAAAGGGCAGTTAATATCTATGGTGAATAAAGTATCAGGAGAAAGTCTCTGCAGTGCTGTAAAATCACGATTCAACAACTCAATGTTTGAGATTAACATTAAATTTGGATTTAAAGAAAAAAATGACATGTCTATTCAGCCTTTTGAAGTCACTTTTTTAAGTTCTTTGTAGTAATTACAAAGGCAAGAAAGCTACTGTCTCTTAAAAATGAAGCTGTACTCTCATACCAGCAACTGTTTCTAGGAGATGCTGCTTTAAGGAAGAAAAAAACACCAAAACACGAAAGAACCGCTATACTGAGAAAGCAGCAATAAAACCACAGCATCTGGCAGATGGAAACGTGCCACATTTCCAGGAAGGACAAGCATCTCTCAGCAGGGACGCTTTAAAGGGACCACATGGGAGCAGACCTGCTATTCAAAAGAGAGAAGGTTCCTCCTAGAGGTATAACGAGGAAGGCAAAACCCCCAGCTGTTAGCCTGATTCACAGCTCAGGTCAAATCTTCTGATTCCTGGGACTGAGGAGAGCTGTTATGAAAAAGTATCTGACGATGTTCCCTATGCCAGAGCCTGGTGCCATCTTCCAAGCATCCCACCTCTCCTTGCAGCGCTTTTCAAGTATGCAAACGTAAAATGAAAAGGGGATAGATGTATAGAGGCAGGTCTCCCTCCACCTCCACCATTAATGTGTGCCAGGGCAAAAGAACAAGTGTGATTGCGCGACAGAACACAGACAGTCAGAGCAGCAGACTTCTCATTCTAACCAGGGGACACCTGCTTTCTCTGCTCAGAGATTACAGGCTAAAGTGTAACCAAAGACTTTAAAGAATCAGCCGTCACTGTTTTTCTCTCCCATCTATGCTGAAGTCTGTTCCCAGTGTTCAATGGCAAATAAATCTTACTCAGTCACAGCCAGCAGCCACAGCTGTCTGCCACTGCAGGGCGAAGGGCCAAATGTTGAAGTTCCTCGAGTGCAGACGTTTTCATTTTAGCTTGGTCACTCTCTTGATCCACGGTACATATTTGCTGACCTTTGTGTACACCCCAGGGGAATCCTTCCGACCACAGCCATATCCCCAGGAAGTGATCCCCAAGATGATCCAGCGTCCGTTTGCCCTCTGACACATGAGTGGCCCTCCGCTGTCACCCTGGCAGCTGTCCACCCGCTTATATTCAGAGAGGTTCCCAGCGCAAATCATGCGGTTAGTGAACTTCTGCCCGTAGCGGACCTCACAGTCTTCCCGTGGGAGAAGGGGCACCACACCCTGCAGCAGGGTTCTCGAATAGGACTTCCCTGCAACAGAACAGAGCAGCCACATCGATTCACGTACAGACAACAGCAGCAACCTCGAGCGATGGTGCTCCACACAAAAAGCAGGTGTTTGTACATTCAGTGTCAAGGCTGTGGCACAGAAACAGGCTAGGCTCAGCATTTCTGAACCATCGGAACTTTAGAGAACAGCACTGCCAAGCCACACCACAAGAAAGAGCTACAGGATCAAAGAGGTGGGGAAGAGGTTGGAAAAAGAGGTTAGATCAAAGAATGAGTCTTGCTCCTGTTTCTGCCAACAACCAACCTGAATCTTGTTCAATTTATTTCACCTCTCTGAGCCTCCATTTCCTCCTCTGTAAAACAAGGACAGTGCTTTCTCAAGAGAATAAATGCAGTAGTGTAGTGCTCAATCCATGGAGAAGTTCTGGAAGATGTTTCAGAGGCATCCAAATATTATACACCTTTGGCCACATTTCTTTCTGTTTGCTCAAATCTCTTTATTAGCCCAGACATGCCCAGAACACGGGGTTCCTGTGCTGTGTAGAGTGTGGCCTTTCTCTGCTCAAGGTCTGTGCCATGTTCACAAGGCAGCAGGTAACAGCAGCTCTCATTGGGAAAGCTGGGTTTGGAGTGTGGGAGGGATTCTAGTCGTTAAGTCCCAGCACAGCTTAAGGGAGATACATGGCCAAGCTCCCCCTTGATCCCCTCCAGACACCCTGAAGTGACATGTGCACCCCCACAACTCACCCCAAAGATGAATGTATATTTGCAGTTAAACATTTGGAGCAGCAGATGGGAAAGGACGGGTAAATTCAAAATCAACAGACAAGCTCTTGGGCCTGTTTGCCTTTTGGCAGTGAGTCTTTCTAACATTTGGCTTTACTACAATCCCAGCAGCCCCAGAAAGGCCTCGTTGACTCAAGACCAGTACCACATCTCAGAGCCCCAGAGGGGAAAGGACTGGACTGCCAGTTGTAAAAGCTTTGTTCAGAGTTCAAAGCTGTTTCCAGACCTTGGTAACGCATGCATGTCAGCACTCTACCAAGCCCAGCATTATAAAACATCACCTTCAGAGTGTCAGGTGTTTAATAATTAAAATGTTCTAGAATATTCCCTGCATCCTTTTACCTAGGAAGATCCACAGCAATGTGCTGTAAGAGGACAGGTACAGGCTGTCTTGAACCCAGTGCAGAAACCAGCCACACAGCCCAACTGTCCCTGCAGCAATATCCAGGGAGATCAAGCATGGTAGTCTGAGGGACACTCCTTCCATCTCCAAGAACCCACTTTACTACAGTTTCATGAAAAAGGTAAGAGGTCATGGAAACATGAGGGCCTACTGTAGGCTTTGTACATCAGCTCTGCATAGGCTGCTGCCTCAGTGGTCTGCTGTGAGCAAATGGAAGAAAGAGAGGGCTATGGCCAGATGGCAGCATTGCTCTCTCCCACAGCTTCAGAAGGATGCCATGGCAAGAAAAGCTTTCACCATGGACAGGCTCAAGAAGCCTCAAAATCAGAAGGATGCCATGGCAAGAAAAGCTTTCACCACGAACAGGCTCAAGAAGCCTCAAAATCAGAAGAATGGCACAAAAAACACCCTGCTGCTCCACTCCTTGACACTGTGTGCTGGCACAGACAATAGGAGCAGGAAGAACATGGCCTTGAGGTGTGCAGACATAAACTAACAGCCTGTGTAGGCTCCTGAACCCAGACTCCTCCCTATTTCTTGTTCCTCAAGCCCCATCACTCACCTGTGTCTCCCCAGCCTGAGATGATGCAAGCTTGCCTGTTGATGTTAGACGCTTCCTTCCTGTCAGGCAGGCAGACGGGCAGAACATGGCGATTGAAGGAGAGACAATGTCCCTCTCTGCCCCGCATGCGGACCAGGGCAATATCATTGTCATTGCTGCCGGCCCAGTAGTTCCTGTGGATAATGATCTGCTCCACAGGCAGCTCCCTCTCAAACTCATCCTTCACGCCTGTGTGGTAGTCACCCACCCGCAGCAGGTAGTGCCGCACATCAACACCAAACCTGGGGAAAGAGACTCAAAGTCTTGGTACTCTAAAAGAGAAACAGACTCACACAAGTCTCAATTGCTGTGAGACTGAGCCACCTCCCACAAACTGGTGGAACAGTGCTGGCTACAGGACTGCGGGGCTCTTTAGCCAGCTGGTGGTATCATTGGGTGCCCCATGCATAGGATTTTTTCTCACAAAAAGGACTACAACAGTTGCAAGGCCTGTGACATTGTGTTCAAAGCTCCTTAAAGCACTGAAGAATGGCAAATGCTGGTTCCCTTCAAGTTGTAAAGCCTCAAACTTAAGAGGGCAGGTGTAAGCAGTGAAGGATAAAGCAAGCCTGCATTGAGTCCTCCCTATAAGCGTGCCAAGATCACACACATCATAAGCTGATCACACACATCATAAGCCGAAGGTCTTGTTTTAGGAGCTTTGCTCAAGTGGCTCCACTGGGGTGGGCAGATAGCCTTGTATGAGGTTATCATGTTCATCTTTGAGTATCCCTTGGGGCTCCCCACTCACAGACATACCTTTTGAAGCAGTGGGCTGCAGTCACTACCCAGCAGCTGCTGATCAGTGTTGCTCCACAGAGCAGACGAGTATCTCGATGAAAACCCTTTAGCCGTAGTGAGGCCTGCCACGGCCAGCCGCCTCTGAAGAAGGAACAGGGGATTAGCAGGCATCACACACAGAGGAGCTGTTTTCCTCTTTTCCCATCCACTCTGCCCCACCTGGGCTTGTCTTCCCTCTGTGCATTCTTCCCCCTGATTCTGCTCAGGTTCAAAATCACCAGAGAAAACATGTGAATATATTTAGCATTTACCAAGCTGCTTCCAGAGCCTGTAGGAAAGCTTGAACCAGCTCTGGCTTTCCCAAGAATTTCAGGGAGTACCTGAGAGACTTGTTTCCTCCTATGATCCTTTTCTTGCGATGGTGAAGCAGGCGCATCCCGCACACAGCAGATTCTGGACCTGCACGGCAAAGTTAGAGCAGTTGGGTAGATATCTTCACCTCAGGTATATAGAATTGCTGTCACAGAGCCAAATACCATTCACCTTCCTTGTGGGCATTGATCTGCATGGTAGCTGACTGCATTGTGTTGTGCACATGGAATTCATAGATTTCATCCTGTAGGATTCCTCAGTTTTAGTGGAGGTGCCTACCTCCGGTATCTGCACTCTTATACCAAGAAAGGGACCTCTACCACTGTTTCTTCAGTGCTCTAACCCCAAAGTTTGCTCATAGCTACAGCTCTAAGGGAGGGTACGGTGACGTGGCTGTCGGGAGTTTTGCCAGCTCAAAGGCTCCTGGCTGGAACAGCTTATTCTGGAGCACCCTGTGCTCCTAAGGACAGACAATGAAAGTAAGGGAAAAGTAGGAGGTGCAGAACAGGACATGCTCATTTTGTAGGTGAAGTTTCAGCCAAAGAAGAGAAGGACCACTGGGAAAAGCAGAAAATCATGCAGAGATATTGAAGTCCCAAATCTGTGCACAGAAGAAATGGGCACATCACCTGTTCTTCTGATGTCCTGGACCTTCTCTTCCACATAGTCACAGATCACACCGGCATCCTCACTGTGCCAGCAGCTGTGAATTGCAGTGTCAGGCCTGACACACTGTCCCAGGCTGTGCTCTGTACCGCTGCATTCCACGTTGTCCAGGTGGATGGGCCCATGGCCTTCACCAAAATAAGCCATTGCCCTGGCTTTTGCTGTACCACTGAAATTAGAGAGAGGGTGACTAATATGCAACAAGCAGGAGGTGGACAAACCTGAAGCACCAGCACACATCAAGAGAAATAATATTCATGTGTCGCTCTGCACACAGGCAGCGGAACAGCACTTGCAGAAGGCACTGCGAGGACAGGAACCTACTCCCTCAAGCATACACAGGTTTGCCAGAACTAAGAAATGAAACCCCACAAACAGATCTAGAGAGAAGCTATTTGTATCTACAAGGTGTGGGTACCAGAGCTCTTACCTGAATCCCAGCTGCCTGCAAACTACTGTGGCATCTCTGTCTGTCCAACTGTCACCACAGACACTGCCCCACTGCCCATTCAGGAATACCTCCACCCGTCCCTCCTTGGTGCTTTCTCCATCCACCAGCCGCACAGGAGGCCCTGCAGCAGAGAACACATGGGTCACTGCAAACAAAGATACCAGAGAGTGTGAGGTGCCCAGAACTTGGGCTCTGTAGGAAAGGATGAATCCCAGTGAGCTTCAAAGAGCATTTCTACACAAAGACTGTGACCCTCATTTCAACTCTGTGCTGAATCAGAAAACCACATGCATATTAATTTATTTAATACATACTGGAAATCATTGGGGGACCATATTCTGAAAGCTAAGTAAAGAGGAGAACGTGATCAGACAGGAAGTTATTAACTCTGAGCCAAGAGTGGACAAGCTTAAACATGCCTTGGAAATAAACCCTTTAAATTATAAAACTATTATATTACTCCAGGCAAAAGAAGAATTCTACATCCAGGAAAAACAACAGAAGTGGTATGCTATTTCAATAAAAAATGTCTGACAAACAGGAAATTCTCCCGTAGTAGGGAAAGGGAAGGGTATAAGGCCTCAAATAAATAAGAAAATCATGCTAACTTGAAAGACATTCACAATTTTAATTAGAAGCATGTCTTCCACACATAAAAGTGCCAATTTCCACCCAATAGCCCCTCGCATCTTAAGTCCTCCTGTCTTGGCAAGGTGTAACACGAATGTAACTAAAGGTTTTCCTTCAGGGTCCAGTTAAAGTGGTCCTGTGTTCCCGCAAGCGTGAGGCTGAAGTGCCATCAGCAAGCAATGGCACAAGGCAGCCACTGTCCCTCAGTGCCACAGGTTTGTTTTAGAGGCTGCCCACCAATCCCCTCCCATTTCAGATTCTCTGCAGGTCTGGCCACGGGTTTGGTGGAGCCACAGCTCTGTGGCTGTTCCCCAAGACAGCCAGGGCTCCTTCCTAGCAGTCCTCCTTGAAGGACAGGGAAAACTCCCACATCTGCCAGGGCTCCCAAAGGCATGGACCAGCAGGTGACACTTCCCCACTGTCCAAAGAAAGAGGCAAGGCAGTTACCCAGGCTGCCGTCCATGACCACGTTGTTTTGGGGGGTACAGCGGACACCCACATCCTCCACGTGCGAGCAGTCGTGCTGCCCCCAGTTGCTGTGGGGACAGTCCAGGAGTGACAGCTCTGTCCCCAGACAAGCCACATCATCCAGTAGGATAAAGCCTTGGCCAGCAGTATAGTCACCTTCAGAGGCCAGGGCGGCAGGACCACTGGAGGAAGGAAACAGAAAAAACATCAGATTCATTAAAATTCATTAATCCCACAGAGAGACTCAAGCTCAGGCCCAAAGGGAGACTGCCCTGCAGAGCCCAGCTGTGCCATCAGTGGCCTCCTGACCTAAACCACTCGGTGACAGACAGGAGGGCAGCCAAGCAGCTTGCACATCTCACCAGCCTCTGTTCTCAGGGATGGCCACTCCAACCAGTCTGTTTCATGTGACTGGTCAGAGGCACAGAGGAGCACAGAGAGCCAGCTACACCCAGAGCCTGGTACAGACATCAGGTACATCAGTCTGGGGAGGGGCTAGCAGAGGAGGCACCAAACCCACCAACATTTAATTCATTCTACTTCCTTGTATAGGAAGCAACTACCTGGAACTGAAATGCAGAAAACTGCCAACTTTTAGGCACTACAAGAGACAGCAAACACAGCTGAAGCTGAACTCAAAGAGGAGATTTAGTTTAGTCTTTTTTTTCAATCCATGAACTTGAGATTTTACAAGGGTACTCTAATCATACTAACAAAATGTCACAAAAAAGCCTTCACTGGTTCCAAGACCAGAATTATCCTGATTTTAAGTCTTCCCCAAAACCATACCTGAAGGGCCAAAAGTTCAGCAATGAGCTGAAAGAAAAGCATTACAAAAATCCCCAAGATTACTCTTTTTTTTTTGCGCTAATGATCTTTGTTCAGCTGCTGAGGCAGGTGATGTGTTCGGCTGACAGAGCAGAGGGGGTGGAGGTGCAAGGTTAAGGAGCACTGAGAGAATTTCCTACCTTTGGTGAGGGGCTCATAAGGACAGTACCAAGCCTGCTACCTGCTGTGAAAACAGCTGGGGCAGGAGATAATAAAGATGTGTTTTTTTCCTGGGAAAGGATGTGGATACCTATTAATCTTTTCTGAATAAAGTCGTATAATGGTAATAACTCTTCTAACAAAGACAGCCTAGCCCAGTGAAGGGGGACAGAATCTAATCCCTGGAATTAGGAAACACAGACACTGTACATGCTCTCAGTCCTACCTGAAGCCCAGCTGCCTGCAGACCACCTGGGCATTGAGGTCCGTCCAGCCATCATCACATACTGTGCCCCAGTCTCCGTTGTAATAAACCTCTACCCTGCCTTCGTGGGGGCTGCGGCCACCAGCCAGTCTGACAGAGCCCTCTGCAAGGGGAGGGAGATCAGCACTCAGTGGAGGGGAAGAGAAACAGCCCGTGCCCCACTGCTGCAGTCTCTGTGCAGCTCATGAGTGAAAGGAACCAAAGACAGAGACATCTCTAGATACTTGTAAAATACATTTCAGTTGCCCCCAGTGCAGCCCATCAGTCAGGGGAGGACCCACCTCAGCCATTCCACACCATCTATGGAAAGTTGTGGGAACACCACCAAGCCTGGATCTGATTCATTCCCACCTGCTGTTTGCTCTCTGGGTGCATGTCTGACATTCCCTGTGGGAACCATACGCAGAAGCCCCACAGGATCCTGAAGCAGCATTCTATCTGCTGAGCAAGCTGTGTGATGTGAGATGGAGACCCGCTGCATGCGGCTGGCACCAAGCTGCATATCCGTACCTGTGAAAGGGTCGCAGGAGACCCCGGCATCTTCAATGTGGTCGCAGTTCTGCTGTCCCCAGTCGCTCTTCTTGCACTGGTCAAGCGAGAGTTCATTGCCTGAACACTCCACTTCATCCAGCAGGATTGGGCCAGATCCCTGCCCGAAGTGAGCCCACGACAAGGCTTTTGGGTTCCCACTGCAGATGGCACAGACACAGATGCTCAGTAAGGAAGGTCACAGCCTTGTGCCCTCAGTCTGCCATGCACAGGCAGCATCCTCCCATAGAGACTCTGATGATTTCTGACTCTGTTAACCAAAATCCCTTATTGGAAAGGTTTGTAACAAGATCTTCCAAGAGTACAAAAATGTGCCTACAACATGAGCAGTTCAGACACCTGGGCGGTCCCCAAGACAATGATGTTCAAAACTCCCAAAATCTGAGGATCTCAGATCTGAATCATCACTGGTGATGTGATTTTCAAGCATGCTCAATACACAGCAGCTCCCATGTGAAGCATTGAATGGCGCACAGGAGAGTGAGGTGTGCTCCCTTGCTTTGCTGACTGAAGGGGATAAGGGCCGGCAGTGAAACTGGAGGTGTTTGAACTTAACCAAGTAAACAACTGCAATTCACACATGGAGATCACTGCGACAAGTTACCACTGAGGCCAAGAAGATTTGCGTTAGGATGTGTGTGCAAAAATAATGAACAGGGATAAACACAAACAAATCTCAGATGGAGATGCACCAACTCTTTCTCACAGCTTAAACCCACAAGACTGACAGGGATTTAGTACAAAATCCCTTTATGGGATGATCACTCCAGAATTATCTTCCTGGGGTTCATGTGTGGCTCCTGTATAAAGGGCTGGTGCTATAGCGACGGGACATGCTCTCACATTCTTCATCGTGCCTAACTCCGTTACCACTTCATGACATACAGCACGGAAATTACCTGAGGCCCAGCTGCCTACAAACTACTTCAGCGTCCCGGTCATCCCACTGGTCATCACAGATGGTGCCCCACTTGCCATTGTGGTACACCTCCACTCGCCCTTCAAAGCTCTCCTTTCCCTCGACCAAACGCAGCGGGGCACCTACACCTGTGCTTCAAGAAAGTGAAAGAGAGCACAATAGAGCAAGACAGAGACAAAGCCCATCCAGCAGTTCTTGGGATGCTCCCAACCCACTCCAGCACATCCTCCTCTCTAAGCCCCCCAGCAGCACTGGTAATTCCAGTCCGCGGTTACAGGTTGCTGCTCATCCAGGGATGGCTCTATGGCTGCTACAAAAACAAGGACTTTGCTGTGTGCAGACAGAAACCTGGTTTGCTAAAAAGGGAATGTGGTCATAAGCAATAGCCATCTTTCAGTGACTGTAGAAGTACGCCCACTCTGAGGATTATGGGATTGGGAAAGGACAGATAATTTTCCACAGGAAGGAAGATAACCACCTGAACAGCAGGTGCAAGTAGAATATGCAATGATTTGCTCTCCACAGCTTCACAACCTTAGACTTTACATCTTAGCAGCAGCACTGATGCAAGAAACAGGGAGCAAACCTCCCCTGAAGATGTACCTTCTGGAGGGACACACGTTACCGTGGCGCTCCCCTGGCTACACACTCCAGACACTGCTTCCCGATAGCCACACTGCAGCAGGGCTGTCTCGTCCCCATGGCAGTTTGCTGACTGCAGATGCAGGGGAAGAGGCCACAGTATGGGACGGCGCTTCTTCCCAGCTGTGCCGATCTCGCTGGTACAGAGAAAGCAAGAGAGCAATGATAGCACTGCTTGATTTACAAGTTCCCCTCAGTTCTTCTGACTCTGTAGCCCAGCAGCGGCACTTCACATCCCAGTGAGCTGAGCTGACTAGAAATGCATGAAGGGGTGGCTATTTACAGCCTAATAGGAGAGCACAAGCAAGCAGAAAGCAATTCCCACCATCCAACCCATTTCATCTTCCCACTTACAGCAGAGGAGGTGATCCTGCCAGAAATTTCACCCTCATTGGAGAGTGATGGACAACACCCTGATGACCTTCTTCTTTCTTTGTGGTCCTTATCTCCTTACTATGTGGAATTTTGAAGCTCCAAATCCCAGATTCCCAAAGAGGGTTCACATTCACAAAACTCTTATTAGATCACTATGGTAGCTCCAGCTGGCAATTATAAACTGGGGATACAATCTCACAGCGCATCCGTCAAGGCCTTGGAACACAGAGCAGGAACTGCTACTTTACAAAGTTCTTGCAAATGCTGACTGGGGTTGGGCAAAGCCACATGAAAAAAAGAGTAGGGAAGGACCCCGGTAAGTGGGCAATGAGACCACACAGAAAACCCTTCTCCTGCAGTCTGCACACTATGCCAGAGCGACGGTAACCACAGAGACAGTTCTTTCAAAGCCCATGTGAGCACATAACTCCTGCAAGTAGACTGAGGTTCCCACCTGAGACCTAGCTGCCTGCAGACAACACTGGCGTCCCAGTCAGTCCAGTGGTCAGCACAGATGGTGCCCCAGAGTCCACCAAAGTACAGCTCCACACTGTTATCCTCAGCCAACCGCACTGCACCTTCCAAAAGGGAAAAACAAAGAAAGAAAAGCTGCTATTTTCTAATGGAGGTTTCAGATCAGCAAGCCTGATCTTGAACTGCACTTGGTTTTTCTCATCCCTGTTTTGCTGGTGCTGTCACTGGAGGGACTCGGGACATGGCACCCTCCCAGCAACGGCTGTGTAGGAGGATGGCTGGTGCTAAGTCTTTTTCAAAGCTATGGTAATACTGGCAGGAAGGTAAACTTGGCTTCTGCCACAGCTTCTGGATTCTCCTTCTGTGAAATCGGGATGATTTTACATGCCACTTTGAAAAGACATATGGAACTGGCAGGCTTTCTGATTCCTTCTGACATTCCACTGCTCTGATTTCCATTGATCACCCCACCTATGGGAGTCACTGTTGCTACAGCTGGAAGTTCAGAAACAGTAGGTGAATCTGCTTCAATTTCTCTAAAAAAAAAAAGCAAGCGCCTACTCCTGTTTAGAACGCACATCTCCTCCTTTGGTTATGTGCTGGGAAAAGGCTAGACCTGTCCGTAATAACTCAACATGGGCACATAGCACAGGGCACTGTGTGTGTCCTTCAGTTTCATGAAGCCATCTTTGAAAGCGTTTCCACTGGCACAGGAAAGGACTTTGTTATTCCATTTATTAAACTGGCACTTCAACTCTTCTTCAAAATGTGGGAAAAGCAAGGAAGGCCAGAAAACAGGAGGACAAAAAGAACTTTTTCATGAATATTGTGCTGGCACCAGTATTCTGAGAGTTCAACTCCCTTGCACGCCTCAGAGTAAGAAGCAGCAGCCCTTGTATCAGCACTGCAAGGAGTCTTGAAGCAAGCCTGTGACCTACCTTGCCACAGGATATTTACAAACCCAGCCACAGAAGAATTCTTGTTATGTTTGAGCTGCTGCACTTGCATGAGGAGAGCTCTGATATGGACACTTAAAGAGCAGGAGTGGGTTGTTTTCCACATAACTTTAACTGTTTTCAAAGTGGCATAAGTTAACAGTGCAAAAAAAAGGAAGTCTCCCTTTCTGAGAATAAAAACATCTATATAAGTCATTATGGTTATGGCCGCTTAAATCCACCCCCTGCTATATACAGACATTCTTCTCCCACCCAGGCTAGCCTCTTGGCTGAATTATTTCCACAATTCAGGACAGTTATTGTACTGTGCTTCTTTCACAGGGTGCCCAACCTGCTGCTTACAGTCTACGCAACACGTTTCTGCCTCAGCCCCCTGAGACAGCCCAGCCCAGGCACTGGTAGGGACATGCAGCACCCTTACCTTGGTTACAGTCACAGTTCGCCCAGCCTATGGCCCCCGATGCAAGCCGGTAGAAGCACCAGGGTGTTGTTCCCCCCTCCGGGTTCCTGCAGTGGTTGTGGTCCCCCAGCCCACGGTCCGGGTACTGCTGGATGTAGTCGGGGAACTCAGCCCAGCTGAGGCACTCTGCCCCTACCTCGGTGATTGCCAGCGAGCCATTGTAGTACCCAAGAGGTCCCACACTGCACACGCTGGATGCTGGGACAGGAAGGGAACTGTTAGCACCGTGTAAGGCATCACACACTGCGGCTCAGACAATGTGGGAGATACCAACAGATCCCCTGAAACATCTCCAGTATCTGCAGTCTCGATTGCGGTTTGCCCATTTTAATCCTATTGCTCTTCAAGACAGCTGCTCAAAGAATGTTTATTTGCACTATCTAAATTACAAATTGATCTGAAAGTCATGAACTTCCCAGGCAGACCTTTGAAATGTGTTCACTCTCAACCTAAACATGGACAATTTGAACCAGTTCCCTTTACCATTTATTCCAGTAGATGTATTACCTTTACCCTGGAGCAGCATTTGAGCCTGGCACAAGCTCCTCCACTTCCTTTCCCATCTCAATAAGACACTTCTAAATTCGACCCTAAGCTCTGTAGAAGATCAATTGCCTTTCTAAATTGATTGAAAGTAAGATGAGTTTAAATTTAGCTATAATTTCATTCAATAAAGCAGAAAGATGGGAAATGACACGGTACTTCACTGTACGTTTGTCCCACGTTAGCACAGCACCCAGCTTATCTGAATTTGGCCAACATGTAAGACAGGAAAGGGAACCTATTCTGGGAGAAGTGCAGGTATCCATGTTCCAGGCCAGTGCCTATGTGAAATATCTCATGCAAAGAAACCCCAACAATTAATCTAATACGGTCCTTAACAAAAGAAGAAACCTCTCCATTCATGACCCTGAGAAACCAGATTATGTGTGAGAGTTTGCTTTTCAGAGCGCATGACATGGGAAAAGCAGGCTCAGAAATGGATAACAGTTAAAGGTCTACTCATGGAATAGTAGAAATATATAGAAAGTCCACGCTTTCAGAAAACCCTTCTGCCACAAAGGCACATAAGGCAGACAGTAAGAGGTGCAAAAAGCTTTGCCTTGCCCCCTTTGCCTTCCAGACCTGCCTAGCCCAGATGGAGCCAGTGAGAACTAAAAGGTAACTGCAAGGGGCAAAACTGAGATGCAGGCACAGGTGGATGTCTGAAAAACACACTGCACTTTGTACCCACCGGCACCCTTGGTGTGGGGCACATCAGAATTCAGTCAGTATTAGAGCAGAGGAAAGGTGAGCGTGCAAAAAAAGACGGAGGCAGAGAAAGAAGTGAAAGGAAAAGAACGCGCAGAAGGAATACAGAACTGCAAGAGTATCAGACATGAAGGAAAGAAAGAAATCTGGCCACTTTGGGGGAGGAGATAAAGAGGCATTGAAGCAGGAGAAAAGGTTAAGAAGTGATGGAAAGAAAGGAGCAATGCCAGGTAGCAGTGGCTCATGATACCTACAGTTTCAGATCACCACTGCAGGAAAGAATGTGCCCGATGACTGAATTAATACTGTCTTGTTCTTACCTGCACTCTGCAAGTGGTTTTGGTTGGGCTGGGATCCCAGGAAAGCCTGGGAAAAGAAACAGCAAAAGCAGAGAGATGATTATCCAATGAAATAAACATGGGCATGTCCTAAAAGCAACTTGGCCTTTTGCTGCTGTAGGCAAACACACCCCAGTAACCAGTCTCTTCCCACTCTCCCCATTGCTCCCCTGAAAATCCAATCACAGCTCTGCCCACAACAACAAAATTACTAATTACTGGCCTGCAGAGATTTACCCTTCGTTTAAGCACTATATTGCAGGGCTCTGCTTGTTCTTTTCCAGTAGAATTTGAAGCCGGAGATGCCTATGGAAAAGAAGCTAGAAGAAATTGTTGGTACCGGTGAGAAAAACAATGAATAAGCGTTCATTCTCTCTCTGCCTTGTCCTATAAACATCTATGGCCTCAGCAACAAACAGAGATGTATCTATGAGATGGGACGGTGCCCCCAGGGATCCCTGTTAAAATAGCAATAAACATCCATGTATAAAGTGGGAAACACCTAAAGAAGAAAATCCAACAAAGCTTTTTGAGGATTTTGTTTTTAATGCATGAGAATACCATATGGCCTATGGTGTTATCCAAAGGGATTAAGTAGCTAAGGAAAAAAAATAAGAAACAAACCCCTCAAAATTCCAGCATCCTGTCCAGGCCCAAAGCCACATCTCCTCTAATGAGCTGTGTTTGTGATGAGTATAACTTGGCTGCCAGCTGAGAGATAGGAGTCTCTGCTCAACACCATTTCATGGCATGCAGGCAAGTGCAAGATCTTCACAGACTCAAAGTGAGAAGAAGAAACTGTGCGTGTTTCTGCTAGCTCCATGTAGTTCAATTAATTTTTAAATACTTCCTAATGAACATTTTCAATGCTTTTATATGAACAAGGAATTCTAATTCACAAAGCAGAGGTGCATGCATAAAGAATGTGAGCTCTTGGAAA
The DNA here is from genome assembly GCA_033459285.1 of Clamator glandarius. Classification (NCBI taxonomy): domain Eukaryota; kingdom Metazoa; phylum Chordata; class Aves; order Cuculiformes; family Cuculidae; genus Clamator; species Clamator glandarius. The sequence continues at coordinate 4,828,523 of JAUNZM010000009.1, forward strand.
TGTTTCTGTGTTTCTTTAAAATACAGTCATTTTAGAATCATAGAATCGTGGAATGGTTTGGGCTGGAAGGGACCTCAAAGCCCATCCAGTTCCACACCCTTCCATGAGCAGGGACACTTTTCACTGGGTCAGGGTGCTCAAGGCCCCATCCAACCTGGCCTTGAACACCTCCAGGGTTGGGGCAGGCACAGCTGCTCCGGGCAACCCGTGCTAACACCTCCCCACGCTCACCACGAAATATTTTTTCCGAATGTCTAATCTAAATTCAAATCCATTCCTCCTTGTCCTATCCCTGCACTCGCTGATAAAGAGACTCTCCCCAGCTTTCCTAGAAGCCCTTCCAGTACTGGAAGCTACTCTAAGGTCTCCTTGGAGTCCTCTCTTGTCCAGGTTGAGTAACCCCAACTCTCTCAGCCTGTCCTCATAGCAGAGGTGCTACAGCCCTCAGATCATCTTTTGCTTTTCTCAGCTTCACCTCTCCCTGGAAAAGGAGAAGAATAAAATTTGGAATTAAACCAACTCCACCTCTGGAGTAAGCAGATATAGTTTCCACAGGGACCTGACCAGAATAACACCTGCTCAAGGCAGATGTCATTTTCAAATCAAGATTATGAACACGGTCCAGCAGGCGTTGACAACCACAGCCAAGCGCCAGCATCACCCTCTAGGAGTCAGAATGTGACACTGCACATTGAAGAGGAATTTCTGATGTGGTTCAGAAATAGTAGCTCTGATCTCAGGAGCATATGTACTAAGTGATGCACAGATAAACAGCATTTAGGTGAAAAAACCTTTTCAGCCAAAAACCCATCTGTCTGCATGCCAACATAACAATCTGTGAACCAACAATGCTGAAGGACTTACCTGAGAATGCCAAAGCTCTTTGCAAAGAGAGGAAAGTGAGGTAAGCTACACTTTTGTCACCGCATCAGACGGGACTGAGCCATAAGCCAGGTTCCCTGTCTCCTAGCTGTTAACAAGCACCTGCATGCACAGGTAAGCCTGCAGGCGATAGAGGGATGGGTCAGACTAATAACAGCCTGTACATGAAATTCTGAACCTGCTGCTCTTGGAGATGGACCACAAGCAAAAGGACTGCAGTCCAAGTAATATGCTTCCCTTCTTATGGAAGATTAGTTGCTGCCAGTTCCCGCAGCAGCTTCCAGAATCCCCCAACACCGACCATCAGCACCACTAAATTTTAGTGCAAACAGCCTGTACTGCAGACACTGCCCCAGGTCCATGTGGCTGCAAATCACCCCTCCGCAAGAGCAATAGGGGTCTCAGTCAACTGGCAAAGAACAGAAACAAAGGATCTCTCCTGCCAGGGTCACTGCAGTGCTGGGGAAACATAGGAAATCTGAGCCAAAGCATCTGCAAGTGCTTGTGCATCCTGCTTTCCTGCTTTGTTTCCATTTCTGAATTTCATATGCACAATGAAATAAATCCCTCCCCAAGCCCCCAGCCCTTCCCAGAGACCACAGCTGCCTGGACGCTTTAGAAAACATATTCAAGTAATAACAAGATTACTTACTTAAAAGAGCCATGTGACTTATTACAAGCAGATAAAAGAATAACCGTTTCTTACCTCCACGCGTGTGAGACAGGATAACAGACTGGAGAGCTCTACCAGGAGCCCAAGGACTTTGGGGATCTCCATTCCTCCTGTAGCAACTGGGCAGAAGCTGCTCCTTCAGGCATCACATCCTCACTCAGCGGCTTCCTCTCTGCCAGGCTCCGCAGCCCGGATTCCCTGGGAGCAGTGCACTAAGCGCTCCGCACCACAGGCAGCAGGATGCCGCTTCCATCCCTGTGCAGGGAAAGGGATGTCAGGGCAGGGATTAAAGTTCCCAGCAGCATCTCAGAAATTCACTTTTCCCTGCTTCTCCTCCTTCGTTCTTCTCTTCAGTAAGGGGAGAAAGAAGGGAGAGAAATGAGGGAGGAGATCATGCCCAGGACTTCGCTGGCATTCTTGAACGGGCGGTGGCCAGCACAGACAGGCGGGGCACAGCCTCTTCTCCCCAGCCCTGGGCAACGCTGCTCCCCAGGGCAGACCCCCTCCTCTCTGCCCCTGCCCACCCTGCCCTCTGGCAATGCCCTCTTCCCACAGCTGCTTCTTCTCTTCCCCGCCCTGTGATGCCTCCATCCCTCTCCGTACGGTGATTGCAATCCCCGCTTCTGCAGCAGCCTCTCCCCGCAGCAGCCTCTCCCCGAGGCACAACAGCCACAGCTGGAGCTGTATCCTACCACAAAACCTGCAGCCACAGAGCTGGAGAAGGAGACAGCTCACGTACGCATGTCCGCCAGAGATTAGACTTCTTGGAAGGTACCTGGACTTTATCCCCTGCCACTGCCTCCTCAATTGGCTGCTGGAGCTTCCTGAGGTCAAACACTCTTCAGATCTGAACATAGAAAACTTCATGTTAAGCAGCTTCCAGATCTTCTTGTGGAAAACCCACAGGTGGCACAGCCCTCTCCAGAGCGCATTCCTAATTTTTAGCCCTGCATCTTGCCATCACGGGTACTAACTCCAGAGATCTTGTCTATCAAACGCCTCCCTGACCTTGGGCTGTGAAGTTACCTCCACTCGATTGGCTGGGATGCTTTCCAGAGGGTTGATCATTATTGTATTGCTATGAAAAATCCCATGGGGGTTTTTAGTGTTTTCAGCTTCCTGCTCCTTCACATGAATTAGGGGTAGAGGCTATGCCAAAAATTTTACACATTACTAAATCTCAGAAAGTCCATCTGAAGCCATTCGATCTGGGAAATTGTTTTTACACATTCCCTGTGCCGCTCCTCACATCATTCCCGTGGGAATTTCCTATATATTCTGATTTTGGAGGGATTAACTTCTGCTCTTCTGCAGCATGAAACATGAAGGTCACCTTAAGAAATGAGCTCACTCCTGGCCAAGTCTGCTAAGCAGTATTTCCAAAGACACCTTCAGCACAGAAACAAGGAATGGGCTGGTAAAAAACCACTGGCTTGACAAAAAGCTTGGGTTTTGTCTTCCCACACTTATTGCCCATTACTCACTTCACATGACAGCTTTGTGTTGCCTCATCCTCAGTCACTCATCAAAGACAAGGTAATTCCATTACACGCTGGATGCTGAGAGGTGGGAGGGAGCCTTTTCTAGAGTGGATTTGTACCACAGTGCACGCTGGACACAGTGGATTTGGCCAAGAATTACACTCAGTTAATTAGGAGCAAATCTCCTCTATCCTCCTAGAGAGAGAAGCAGATCATCGGGGCAACAGGGGATGGAAACAGCTTAGATGCCACAGTACACTGTAACCCTAGGGCAGCACTGGCAAAAAGGAGCCAACCAAAAAGAAAATATGGGAATGTGTTGGCATTCAGAACTACTTGTTCCAGCAAAGACCCAAGGAAAGGATTTTCTGTAGACAGGGACAGAAAATCTACCAGCATTCAGAGAAATCTGCTCCTTTGTCAGGAGCACAGAGGTTGTTGATGCCCCATCAGGTCTCCCCTAAGTTGCTCACCTATTCAGCCCTTTGTATCTGGAGAGAAACAGGGGCTTTCAGCCTCTGACACAACCTAATGGGGCTTAAACCTATAGAAAACATCTGTACTGGATCTCTCTCACAGTAGCTTGTCCCTTGCTCCCCTCCCAGGGCAAGGCTTTCCTGGATAAAGTGATTCCCCAGACAAAGCGGCTTCAAAGGACACACAGACCGGTGCACCAAAAGCAACAGAATTCCACGCCTGGTGCTCAGTCTCTGGAGAAATGACAAACTATGTGAAGATAGAGTGGGTTCGCAGTCAAAACCTCTGTTGCGGATCCTCTTCTGGAATTATTTCCTTCTTGCCAAGACTCCCCATTGGTTTTCTGGCACATGTAATGACATTTTCTTGACAGACATGAAGCTGCCCATGGCTACGTGGCCCTCTCCATGGTGGAAAGGAAGACCAAGGACAAAATCAGACCAACACAACTATGCCAGTTTAGATACGTAACATATCTAGAAGTTCAAGCTGTGTTTTGCCTTATCTGTATGTGGACAAGTTTAAAGTAGTTGAAGTCCATTATTTAACCCAAATCACCTTCTTACCCTAATGTGAGCACAGTTCTACAACAATAAGTCTATGATTCCCTAGACTCCCCCATCTTGGTTTTTCCAGATTACTCTGCACAGACCTTTCTGAACAAGAAGTACTGTCTTCTAGGATGCCCTTGGCTCTCTAGAATTCCACCTATTTCTTCTGAACCTGCAGGATAAATTAATTAAAATCAGTTAATAGCAATCATACCCAAAGCTGGAATAACACTCAAGCAGTAAGCAACAGGAGTAAGATCAAGATTCCAGCAGATTTGCTTAAATCCTGTAAATCCGACTTAGGAGGGTAGAACAGCTAGTCAGCTTTTGTTTAATTCTTTCCCCGCCACGCAATCACACACAGGTCTCTGCAGCAATGTTCTTAAGTCGTGGGCTCAGTACCAGAACCCAGCTCTCTTTTATTCCCCAGCATCATGGAGTGGCAGGAGCCCTGAACTTGAAGAACAGTGTTATTCACTGCAGTTATACACATGAACCTTTAACAGAATGACCCCAATGTAAGCGTACGACAGAATGTGTTTATATACCCAACAGGGAGATATGGGGAAATGGCAGCAGCTCAGATTGCCAAGGACAGTCGGTAACTGCAGGATTTTTGCTCACAGCATGTGATTCTGAGCCAAAAGAACTGCTAGAGTGCTGTTAAAAGAAGTACCATAAAAGCTAGGTGCATCTGAACAGCGTTCTCTTTCCTTTCTTCTTTCTCCAAATAAATGCATTGCTTTAAGGACTGAGGAACCCCATCACAGTAGCTTCAGGCTTACAGCAGAGATATAAAAGGTCAGAAAAAAACCCCAAACAACTGAACTTGTGAAACCCACTGTGAAGCACTTTAGTCCAAAATTAGCTGACTAGAGTGAGCTGCACAAAATTTCAGAGGTAAAAGTACAACAAAAAAGCATTAGTTCCTCTATTACAGCCTCATATAATGAGACACATCTCCACAGGCAGTAGAATTTGGCATATTTAGTAGAGATGCTAGCTTACAAGGGGCAGAACTATATTTGTAAGTTTTAATACAAATAAATCTATCATATAATCATAGAACCACTTGGTTGGAAAAGACCTTTGAGATCAGCTGTACCTGTCCACTACTAAGCCATCCCTGAAGTACCTCATCTGCCTGTCATTTTAAAACTTCCAGGGATGGGGACTCTACTACTGCCCTGGGCAGCCTCTGCCAGCACTTGAGAACCCTTTCCATTAAGGACTTTTTTCCCCAACATCCAGTCTAAACTTCCCCTGGTGCTACTTCAGGCCTTTTCCTCTGAAGAGGCTCATCCCATGGATCCAACCTGTCCAGATGCCTCTGCAGAGCCTCCCGCCCCAAGGCAGCCCCCCTCCTTCTCTGCTCAGTGCCCCTGCACCGACTGAACTGAACATTCCCAGCTTGGCCTGCCTCCTTCAGAAACAAAGAACTAGCAAGTAGCTCTCTTCTCAGAGAGCATCTCGTGGACTGAAAATGCAAACAATACAGAACCTAAGTGTTTTCCCAGACTCAGATATAGACACGATGTTCCGGCTGACCCCAAGCCCTCTGGAAGACCCTTTTATGCCAACAAGTGCAACAGCCACTTAGTGGAGAAGGCTGTGGGTGTGGTGTACCCAGACTTTAGTAAAACCTTTGACACTGCTACTCACAGTATTCAGCTCGAGAAACCAGCTGCCACTGGCCTGGACAGGCACACCCTCTGCTGGGTAAAAAAACAGGCTGGATGGCCGGGCCTGAAGAGTGGTGGGAAATCGAGCTCAGTCCAGTTGGAAGCTGGTCACAAGTGGTGTCCTCCAGGCTTCAACGCTGGGTCCAGTTCTGTGCAATATCTTTATCAATGACCTGGATGAAGCAATTGAGGTTCCCTCACCTATTTGTGGATTACACTGAACTGTGCAGGAGTGTTGATCTGCTTGAGGGCAGGAGGCTCTGCAAAGGGATGTGAACAGGCTGGATACATGGGCTGAGACCCAACGGCATACAGTTCAACAAGACCAAGTGCTGGGTCCTGCACGTGGGACACAACCACCTTGTGCAGTGCTACAGATTTAGGGAAGAGTGGCTGGAAAACTGCCTTGCAGAGAAGGACCTGGGGAGTGTTGATTGACAGCTGCTGAACACGAGCCAGCAGCGGCTCAGGTAGCCAAGGCGGCCAATAGCGTTTTGGCTAGGAGCAGCCACGGTGTGGCCAGCAAGAGCAGGGAAGAGATTGTGCCCCTGTACTCAGCACTGGTGAGGCTGCACCTGGAATTCTAGGCTCAGTTTTGGGTCCTTCACAAGGATACTGAGGGGCTGGCGTGCATCTGGAAAAGGAAACAGAACTGGTGAAGGAGTGGAGAACAAATCTTACCAGGAGTGGCTGAGGGAGCCGGGGTTGTTTAGCCTGGAGAAAAGGAGGCTGAGGGGAGACCTTATCACTGTCTACAACTGCCTGAAAGGAGGTTGTGACAAGGTGGGTGCTGATCTCTTCTCCCAAGTAAGAAGTGACAGGACTAGAGAAAAGGCCTCGAGTGGCACCAAAGGAGGTTTAGCTTGAATATTAGGAAATATTTCTTTACTGAAAAGGTTCTCAGGCACTGGCAGAGGCTGCCCAGGGCAGTGGTTGAGTCACCATCCCTGAAGGTGTTTAAAAGACAGGTAGATAGGGTGCTCGGGGATAGTTTAGTAGTGGACAGGTATGGTTGGACTCTAGGATCTCAAAGCCATTTTCCAATCAAGCGATTCTATGAACTGAATAAGGTACCATGTAGGACAATCCATTAATTGGCCACTATAAGTAACATTTAAACAAAAATTGCTTCCATAACTTGGAAGCACATACTTGAAAAACATTTATGTGATGAACTGGAGCTTGGGGCTCCAGAGGCATCTGCTCCAGCTCCATGCAAACTCTACAGCAACATGTGAGCACTGCATTTTTCTTACCAATTAGGTACTGCTCCTAAAACAACAGGGCCCTGCCTGCAGCTCTGTGGTACTCTAGTGAAAAAAAACAAACAAATCAAACCCAATAAACACATTATTTCAGCACCAGTCCATGCTAGACTGTCTCTCTCCTTTTTTGTTTTGTTACCAAAACAATGGAACATTCTGTTGTAGATTACAAGTTGCCCACACCAAACAAGTCTTTGCATGATTTTATTGTCACACAAACAACATACTCAATCTGCCATGGCACCATACGTGTCCCACCCGTGAATCAGAGGGCAGAAATCACAAGCTTTTGCATTAAAGTTATACGTGATCCTTACCAACATGTTGTGTATCAACCAGGTATTTTGCTGGTCATTTCTTCCTCATTCTGCAGTCATCTCGTACAGCAGAAGGAATTAAAAACATTTCAAGAGGAACCAGTTTGTGTCTGCATACATGTCAGAATATGAGTCATGAGATTACCATCACGTTTAAGCCAGCTCTATGTCTGGGCCTGAGAACTTTTTGACAGCAGCTCAGAAGCTAAGCAGGAAGCTTTTGCGTGAGGGAAAGTCACCCCCTAACCGTAACAAAATGCACATACAGGCATTCCAGGAAGATTTTATTTCACATTGAGGCCTTGACTCCACACTGTGGCTTGCAGAGCAACACACTGGAAATCTTGAGACCACAGGACCCAAGAACCTCAAGAACAAAGTCAGTGGATGGTCAGGATGGGTGCTAGTTATTTTGGAAACAAAGGTGCAGTCAAGATACACACAGCAGTGCCACAGAAACCACTTGACATCAAACACTCGCTCAAGTCTACTCTTCACTGTTCTGCCCAAGACTCCAAGTTTAATTGCTTCTCCACAGTCCTTTTGGTGAAGGACATTAGATATAACGTGGGATCTGAGGAAACCTCCTCAGGAGCCCATTCACCTGGCTTGACGTTAAGTCTCCCCTGGGTGACAAGGTGCCCTCTGCATTTTGATCCTTGCGCTCCTTCTGAAACAGAAAAAAAAAAACCAAAATATTACCTCTACTTATTTACTGAGTTCACTCCCACCCCAAAGACTATGACCAATCATGCTGAGATGTTTCTTTCAGAATAACACTTTCTTTAAGGAACACTTACAGCAGCTCTTGCCTTGATAACCACAAGGCTTTCAAACCTCATGCCCTTTAAACGCTGAAATTAATGAATGACAACTTGTGAAGGTGACTACAGTCTTAAATATTCTTAGTAAACAATATTATAAACCTCCAGTAACCATGCAGTTTGTAACCTATCCAGTAAGTGGCAGACAATTCTTCATTTATGCTGTCCAGCAGTGACTGTAAATAACTATTTATTAAATGATGGTACTGAAGAAATAGAAACTTGAAATCAGTTTAAGGACAAGTTTAGTACCTGTACTTACCTTTAGCCTGCTTTTGAGACTGATTTGATTTCTAATTTAGCATATAGTTAGAAACCTTTCATTTCCAAACAATACAAAATTTACTTTTCAAGAAAACATCTAACTCTGAAAATCAGAAACAGCCTAAAACCTCCTAATTTATAGAGAATGAGGGACAGCTGTAACTACCTCATGTTACTTTTTGTTATGAGGATTGCTGAAACCACTCTACCCCTTGTCTCCACACTCACCCCTGCAAGCACAGAACTATTTACAGGTTCATGACAGACTGGAATTTGGGAATCCTAGTTCCCCACTCTTTCCCCACTGTCTAGGTAACACTGGTACTGGATCAACACCCAAGTCAGCTATGTCTAATTTTATGAACCGGAGCGGCTGCTGAAAATTAGCTACACTCTGACGATATAACCCGCATCTCACACCATACAAATTACTGCTCTACTGAACAGCTCCAAACTGTACTCTCCCACATTCAGAACTACCATGTGATACAGAGAGGAGCTGTGACTGCTATTGCTTGGTTAGTGTGGAAATGTTAAAGGTTAAAAACTGGAAGAAACTGAAACACAGCCCAGCTTAGAGTCAGCTGACAGCAACTGAATTCTGCTTCGAGAACCTGTCAACACAAAAAGGACTGGATGCAACTACTGTTTCATCCACAGTTATAACATATCAAACAGCCCATCCCTTTCCACATTTAATTTTAATTTAACTTCTGATTCAAAGAGGAAAGGCAGCACTTTTGATCTGCATCATCCAGCACCTTTCCTACAGCTCAAATGGGCTGCAATGTTAATCAAATTATTCAGAGAGTATTATTACTGTTAGCACATGAAAACTGATTTGGGGTTTCCTCTTTCCCTTAAAGAACACAAAATAGGAATTAATTACTTCTGCCTTTGCCACGCAGTCATAGAACATCCGGATCTCCTCAGTACATGCTGCATCATTGAAGTCATTCTGTTTCCAGCAGGCCATCATGACGGACATCTCCGTAATGCATGTTGCCTCTAGAAGGGAAAGACACAACCAGGAATCTCAACTGTCTGGGATTTCACAGCAGCAGCCTCCACAGTATGTACACCCCCCAGAAGAGGAAAGTTTAAGATGGGGCAGAAGCAGGGGGAACAGCACTGAAGTGAAGATCTTAGCACTACTTTGCCTAGTGAAGCTGTTCTAGCTCGGGGACTAGCACCGCTGCAGACCTCGGATATCAGAATTCTTGAAGTAAATGCTATATTGAGATTTAAGAGGCATTTCACGCATGGGATTCACAGAGAGCACACCACGGGATCCAAAGTCGGGGTTGCTGTACGGGACAGTCATCCTTTTGGACCCGCAGCACCAAGCAGAGCCCCGTCTCCTCTGAGCGCTAGCCCGACTCAGCCCCACCACCGCCGCGGAGCTTCTGAGCTGGGACAGCTCCGGGACGCGGCCGGGCCCTCCACCGGTGGCTCTGGCTCTGCCTCACGGGGGCCGGTGGCGACTCGCCCCGCCCCCAACCCCGGCTGTCCCGGCCCCCTCACCGCCCGGCGCGTCGCGGCGGTTCGCCACGCTGTCGGCCAGCGCCAGCGGCCGCGTGGGCCGGATAACGGGCGGCCGCTTCTTCTGCCGCCACTGCCCCGACACCCAGCGCTGCACCCAGCCCGGTAAAGGCGGCGCCGCCATGGCCAGCGCGACAGGCCGCAAAGCGAGCGCCGCCCGGCCCAGCCCCGCGCGCCTTGCGACAGGCCGCAAAGCGAGGGCGGCTACGGCAGAACGCGGAGAGCCCGGAACAGAGTCGCCCCAAGGCCCACCCGATTCCACCCCCGCTGCACCGGGGGGCTCCCAGCCCCATCCAGCCTGGCCTTGAAGACCTCCAGGAGGGGGCAGACACGGCTTCTCTGAGCCTCCCCACCCTCACAGGAAAACATTTCTTCCTAGGATCTCCTCTCAGTCTCCAAACACCCTTTTCAAAAATGTGAATTTCGCCCCAAATCTCCACACTAACTCCCCAAAAGCTCAACTTTTTAATTCAAATCCCCTTGCAAACTCCACAAAAAAAAAACTTTTACCTCAAACCTGCTCAAATTTCCCCTCAAGCTCCCTAAAAATGTGGGGGTTTTTAAAACCAAATCCCCTAACACATCAAACCATGACTTTTTGCCTCAAATCACCTCACAAATTCCACGAAACTACAATTTTTACCTCAAATCTTCTCATGACTATCTACAACTGCCTGAAAGGAGGTTGTGGAGAGGTGGGTGTTGTTCTCTTCTCCCAAGTGATAGGTAATAAGACAAAAGGGAAGGGCCTCACATTGTGCCAGAGGAGGTAAAGATTAAACATTAGGAAAAATTTCTTCACCAAAAGGGTTCTCAGGCACTGGCAGAGGTTGCCCAGGGAGGTGGTGAAGTCACTGTCCCTGGAAGTATTTGAAAGACAAGCAGATGAAGTGGTCAGGGATATGGTTTAGTAGTAGACAGGTACGGTTGGGCTTGATGATCTCAAAGGTCTTTTGCAACCTGGTGATTCTATGATTCAGGGGCCTGCAGCTGCTGTTGCCCTCACTCCAACCTCTCTTCTCCTTTCCCTGTGCACACCTTCCCCTCTCTGCTGGGCGGTCCTGCCTGCCCACGCGAGAGCCTAAGCACCATTCAGAATCTACAGATCACCTCTCGAAGATACACTCTCCTCTCTGCTGCATTTGCCTGTGGCAGTTACTAACTGGACTTGCACAAGAACACCAAAACTGAAAGACATAAATACTAAGATGCAAGAGAAGCTGAACTGCACTCCCTGTAAATTGATTACTCCCTGTAAATCAACCTCCCTGTTTCCAAATTACATTAGCTAATGGTGGCGGCACCTTCAGCTACATTCACCTTCAAAAGCTGCTCCTTCTTTTAAGTAATTCCAAGAAAAATGAGGGGGAGGCTGAGAAAGAAAGGAAGGCTACACAAGGAGAATTCTAATAGCCTCCTGCCAGTTACTGCTGCCTGCAATAGAATCTCTTTATTTTTGGCATTCATCCTGGATGAAGCCCCAGCGTAAGAAATTCCCAAGCAGACAGAGTAAGGTACATGATGGTGCCTGCAGAGGTGCCTGAAGCAAGACACAAACATTCCTTTTTAAGGGAGAACGTGGAGCTTGAATGTTACTCAACAGCCAAGTCTCTCCATGGCCTGTATTTTGTACAGCTGATGGCACAGAAACATTAAAGGATGGGACAGAAGTGCTGACTTTTCAGGGACAGGCAGAAACCCAGTTCCCTCAGCATGCTGACTAGCGAGCCCTACAGATGTTTCATGGCAAATCCTGAATGCACAACTGTAACGAACATGTAAAATTCTAAGTGAATTAACCACTTCTTTACATGACTCAACACAGTTGATTAAAGCTGAAACTTAGAAAACATTTCAGCTAGTCAAAACAAAAATGAACCACCAAGAATAAATTTCTAGTATTAGATTTGAAAAGATTCTCACTCACAACTGGAATAGTGATTATGATGCTACAGTAAACGCTATGCAATGATTAAGTACAATGCTATCAATGCAGTAATAAAATACACTCTTAAAATTAGTCTCTTTCTTAAGTATCTCTTTAAGAAGTGAAAAATTATATTATGGGTCCCTCGTTTTCTGGACTAACTATGTAAAACTTCCAGATGCTGCCTAAAAAACAGTCAGGGGATGAGGGTAAGAAAGTTGTATTTGGAGGAATGAATAGCATTGATAGCTGTGTCTCTCTGAACTACTTGGATTCAGCTTTCAGGTAAATTCCAGTACATTCCCCATAATTTATCCTGAATGCCCCAGTCCTTCTCATACAACCTTGTAATACCTTTACCTCAGCTGCCTCACTGTGACCTCCTGAAACTCCAGCTGGAGAGTTACTGGGGGCTACAAGTTAAGATTCCCCCCCACCGCCCCAATGTAACTTCTGTAGTGAGACTAACCTGTTTGCTAAAACACTGGTCCCTTTAGACTTACTCCTGTGTGCTGACGTATCATGTTTGCACAGAACTGGCACTTCATGCACTTATTAGCACAATAAAAGATGCAATTTATTTTCTGATGTGTCACACCCCCTCCAACTCCAATGCCAGCCTACTTACCCTGAGCTATCTCAACCAGATCAGCCTCTCTGAACTATTCTGTCCACATAAGGAGTTCTGAGCTCCTATTTCTGACCTCTAGCTCCCAGATCTACTCAAATCCAGCCCATTTCCACTGTAAGTTACCTGATGCCTCCCGATTTGCTCAGAGCTGCCGCAAAGTACCATGATCTGCTCTGATCCATGCCAGTTCCCCAGAACCATCTCTAGCTGAGACACTTCAGCGTTAGATGGATCTTTCCTGCAGGAAGGAATGGATAAAACAGCACACACATTACGATGCCGGTCATGTTGGAGCTCTGGAACAAACTCTGCACTTCCATTCTTCTCCACCCTTCCTAATCCCTCTGCAGGGCCACGTATCCCTCACTGCCAGCTCTGAGACACTGACTCATAAAAGAAATGCAGTTTGTCAAAGACTGACACAAGCTTTGGCTCCGCTGGTCATAGCGCTAAAAGGATTTTGTCTCTGATTAATTTCAGCCTGTTGGCAAAATGAAGGAACCCGCCACCCTGAATGTTGCTGATTAATACAGCTTCTTAGGAGGTGCCTGGAGATCCATCCACAATCTTAAGTAAATCCAACAAAAAGGATGGCAGATAATCAATATAGGAGCAGCTCTCCTGGGACGAGGGCTGAAGAGTGGGTATATGAGGATGGTAAGGGAGGCAGATGGCTGCTTGCCTAACACAGTAAAGCCTGTTTAAACAGTGATGCCCCTGATGGCTGTTTCAATTCAGTTTATCCTGTTCCCTGCCCTTTAGGAGACATTTGTTCTTCCACACCTGTTCAAACTACCCTCTGCCAAGGGGCAAGAGGGGCATTTCTGCTGTGATTCTCCAGCTGCTGCACTTTACAGACAATATCCAGAGAAAGAATCTCCTCCTCCTTTCCCTCTGAGCATCCACATACACTGTTGCTAGTGTCCAATCCTACTTTCCACCAGAGGACTCAGACATCCTTCAGTTTGAAAATTACTGCAGTGACAGAAATGAGACAAGACAATTCTTTTTTGGTCTAGAAATTATCAATTAGGTAGTAATTCAGTATTCTTCAGTGAGGTTATTTGCTTCCTAGAAATTTCAGTCCTTGCTAAAGGACAGAAAGCACAGAAAGTTCAATATATAAAATACCCACCTTCTCACTGAAAAAAATAGGCAGCGCCTGGTACCACAGCTGTGGCAGGAAAATGAGAACTTTAGCTTGTACAATAAAATGAATCGGATTGCCAGATTTTTAACCTTCTGTCAAACATTTGTTTCTCCTCTTTCATCTCCCAGAGGGCATAAACTTACCCTAGCTTGTCTACTCAATGCTGACACCCAGCATCAATAGAATCTACCAGTGTTTCATATCAGCAGTAAGGAGGAGATATCTATATCTATCTATAGAACACTAATCATAGTGAATAAAGCTATCCTGACAGCTCTGAAATCCTCCCTCTAACACACAGTAAACAGGGAAAATGCATGACAAGCAGTGAATTACTCACCCTATAGTTAGCAGAAGCGTAGCAAAGCATTTGCAGAGGTAATCTATTCATCATCTTCAATGGCTGATAGCTTTTCTACAATTCCTGATCAATCTCAGTTGTGTGTTTTTATGAGCAGGGACACCTGCACTACAAGAACTCGATTAAGAAAGATGTTATACACACTCTTCAGTCTGAGTATCATACAAGCCTTCCAGTAGCCACAAAATGAATGATGACATCCAGCCACTGTCTAGCTGGTTTGGATTTACAGCAAGGAAGTAAGAAATCCAGTTAGCAGTCAGTAAGTTTCACAATAAGTGAAACACACATAGTATATGAACAAAGGCAACAGACACACTGTTTATAAGTCACGAACATACAGTGATTTACAGGAGATGATAAAGCAGTGTCATCTATTACTACAGAAAAAAACTCTGCACGTACAAGGGAAATGCAAGGCTTGGGTGAGCATCACAGCTGTGAAGACCGGTAGCTGATACCCATTACTCTTTTGGTTCACCACCTGTAGGACTGTCAAAAATGTTAAATCTAGGAAGACACTAGGAACTCTGAAAAAAAAGGTGCTGAAACTGGCTCATGACTCTTAGCAACAAACTAAAGGCTGTACTTTGGAAAAACTCAGACAAAACCCACAGAATATCTGTGATAAAGTTACTTCCACATCTGAGTTGCGTTCATACTCACATTAAGGGAAATTGTGTGAGAAATGCACTTGGCAACAGTGATGAAGCTCAAAGCTGAAATTTCAGCTTTGGAAACTTATAAGTTGGAAACATAAGAACCAAAGCATACCAATTTCACTCTAGTTCTGCCCAGTACCAGGCAATAGATTTTCTTGTTGGAAGATGTAAACTAAATAATGTAGTCTCTTATCCCATTGTACGCATCACCTATGAAGTTGGCAGAGAATAAGTCAACTGCTTGTCACTATTCAGTTTCCCTGAAATGGAGGAGTACTCGAGGCACACTTACTTGGGTATAAGTAACTTTATTGCTGCAATTTTATAAGGCACAATTGCTCTCCACAGACATTTGTCTTTTGTAACTCCTTCACTGGAAAAGCTATTTGTTCACAGCAGGTAAAAGTACACCTTCATGAGAGTAAGTGGTTTATAAAATACTTATAAAAAACAATTAATACTTTGGAGATTAAAAAAAATCCCTGAAATACCTTAGGACATTTGAGCAAGAGTCTGAAGAAGCGTTCCTTCGAAGTCATGCACGCCACGAGGAAACCACACCAAATGCAAGAGGAGAGCAAATTCTCCTTTTGCCCCACATGCTGACACCTACAATCAGGAGCAGCTTCACACCACGGAGCTGAAATTCAAATTAAAGCAGTTGCTCAGATCTCCACCGCTAAAATCCAACCATAACAGAAACTTACTCACTTTAAGCATCAGACAAAACAGTCTCTGTCAGAATTTCTCTTCTATTTCAAGGCAGACATTTGGAGCGAGGTAAGAATTCGGTCTCACCTTCACTGCGATTTTCAAATCAAGCTGTCACAGAGCTGGGTCAGTGCTGCCTTGTCCTCTTGAGAAAGATCTCATGCATATAGTCCCAAAATCGTCCCTGATGCGACTCATTGCGGTGAATCATAGCAGTGAGGGCCTCACCCTGATCAAGTCCTTGCCAATAGTCCTGCAGCCACATCTCTTTCCAGCTGAAACAGAAAAGAGACAGCACCATAAACTGCTAAAAACCCAAATGAGTCTGCAGCTGCCATAGTACAGAAATACATTTTTCTCTTTCCCCCAAGAGGAAAACAGGCCCCAGAGATGGTCACAACAAAGGATGTCGTCACCATGCCATTGTGCCCCAAAGCCTTTTAAAAAGAAACTTGCTGTGAAAAGCATCTACAGAAAACATAGCAAACTGTTAGCATTGTAGCATTCCACAGGAGCCAGTATGCCATTGCAGTGATAATCAAAGAGACTAAATTGTTAAGCCTAGAGAATAAAAACATCCACTAAGACAGAATCTAGCTTGAGTCCCTACATGAGTTTGGAAGCAGCCTTCCATAGCCAGGACATGCAGAACAGCCTAAGAACCAGTGTTTTTTCATCAAACCATTTAACAATTAGATAATGACAACTACTCATTATAAACTCAGGTAGTACAAGGCAGAGACAAAAAAAGTGTTATATCCCTCAGCCCTGACTCCATTCTTTATTGCCAGACTACACGGCCGAGTACACGCTTTCTCTTTCTCAGTGCATTCATTCTAAAACGTTTCACAGCACAGACTGTATCACTGTAACTGTCAGCAATTCCCTTCCCACTCATGATCATGTGGACCGCTTCTCGCATTCGTGTCAGATCAAGGTATGGTAATAATTTCTTTGTATTTTCTCAATTATATCTGCCACCCAGCCACATAAGCCCATCGCCAATTTTGGGAAGAAGGACTAAACACGATGCTCTTTCTAATCTGTCCATCTGAGTTAGCCAATGCTTGTTAACTTATATACAGAGCTTTTTGCTTCTCCTTGCCAACCACAGGAATAAGTACAGTGCCCTCTGTGTTCTCCTTTTGCACTCTTCAAGAGAGCATGCATGACTGCACAGCCCAGAAGCAGATCTCACCCACTGCTCCAGGAAGAGCAAAAGAGATGCGCAATGTGTCACTATCGCTTGCTTTGGGAGCAGCAGGCAACTTGTGTGCCATGGGAATTCATTTTCTGTGGTCAGTTGTATGATCTATGGTGGGACATCTCTGCAGTGTACACCAACAGAGACCTCAAAATAAACCTGTTCACATAGATCACAATGGAAGGATCAAAGACAGAGGTTGACTTCTGCTTTAGAAAACGCCTGCCAAAAGGTTCCTCAGTAAAATGCAGCACTTGGACACATTGCAAGATCACTGCTTGCCAGCTCAATCAATTAACCTTTGTTCTAAGAACTGCCGATGTGAGTTACTTGTTCCTTACAGCACTGAACAAGGACACAGTTAGGACTACTTGCATTCAGTACCTGACATAAGAATAAGTGGCTGTAGGCAACAGATAAGAAAATGTTTTCCAGCCACACTCTATGGAAACAGCACCTAAAAGAATTCTGCTATCCCAGTAAAGACTTTAATCAAAAACACTGTATAAGAATACTTTGGTATTTTAATTTTTATATCTCTGTTACTGTTTTTTAAGAAAATAATCTCCCTCTCATTCTGTAATTTGGAAAAGAATTGGTACCCCAGGATGAACAGGACTGTACAAGTGTCCTGAAACCAGCAACTACACACATCTGAAACTTTACCACCATGAGATAAAGATCTACCTTTAATCCCGGCTGATTACTGGATTCTATTGCAATTCTATTCCATCATACCTCGCAGCACACACGTGGCAAATCTGATACAACTTTCAGCTGGTTGTCCACCACTTCAACCATCCACACCTCTTTTTCAGCCCCAGTGTCACTCAGTACAAGCAGAACCACCATACCACCCACAGGACATGAAGTGTAACTGGAGATGCGTTAAGAGATGCTCTAAGTACAAAGCATTATTAAAGTTACAGCTAGTATTACTTGAAGCCTTTTTTTCCTCCAGAAAGCCAGTATTGGAACATTACCTGTCTTGTCCAGAGAGGTCGTCAACGGATCCAAACCCAGGGGTTGGCATAGGACATCCCATGTGCTGGAACTGAGCTACGCGAGGTCTAGGAGGTGGGATCTTCCCTTCAGACTTTTTGTATTCTTCCTCCTCCCTTAGCCGGGCATTCTCCATGTCACAGACAAAACACTCGAAGCCATTCAAGTAATTGGGCAGAGTCATGTCATTCACACCCCACTCCCGCTTCTCCAGGCTCTCTAGCAAGAACTGGTTTTGGATTCCACCAGGTTTTTTATACTCAAGATATTTCATATATTCCTCCCCATTCTTGTCCAAGAAATCAAGGTACTTTGCCAGCTCCTGGGGGCTCTCAAAGTCATCAATAAGAATGATGGAGTGGTTGTTTGGCATCCAGTCCCGCACAGATGGGGAGCCTCGGTACACTGGGACAGCACCCAGGTGCATCGGGCGCCACAGCTTCTCCGTCATGTAGTCATCGCATATGGCATTCTCCAAGGCCAGGTGGAACTTGTACCTGGCAATGAAAGCCATGAACTCAGAGTCTTCAGTAGTGGCTGTAGAGGTGTCTCTCAGTCGCTCACTGGGGAGATCACGGTTATGCAGGCACTTCCCGTAGGAGTCAACCTAAAGTAACAACCAGAACATTTTCAGGGTGATACGTTTGTTTTCAGAGCTTGTATATCTTTTAGAATTCCTAACTCTGATCAGTTCCCAGCCACCTTATTTTAGCTTCACTCACTCCAAGATCTTTCCCTCGTGGCTATTCCTAGAGTCCCAGTTCCAACAGCTTTAGAGGAAACTGAGCACTCAGTTTCAAATGCAGCATACAGGATGCTACAGACTGGGGAAGCACAAAGAAAGGAATACGTCACTCAAAAACATATTTGTTAGCAGATAAATCAGAAACTGAAAGGTAAGGAAGGGCATTCAACTCTCTGTTAATTTAAAAGTCACATTTCAACTGAACGGAGACCCAGTACACCTGTTACACAGTCCCTGACAGCCTCAGCAGGCAGGCAAAAGCTTTCCATTTGTAAGACTGAGAAAAACTGACACAGGGAGCTAAAAGAATACAGCCCAAAACTGAAAGACAATAACTTCATCTGGAATCCACTTCATACTTTGGAATGATTAATGGAATGATTCTATGGAACCACCCCAGAAACAACACAGTCCCAGCACAACACAGGTAAAGAGATTCCTGAGATGCTGCAATCTGTCTTTTTACTACACTCACATACTTCCAAGTGGGCGCAAGACTTGGAAACGGACAGCCTTCCTGTAAAATAACTTTAACAGTCTGGAGATCTCAGCACTTTCTAGCACTTGGTCCACAAGACTAAGCTTACCGGGGCTCAGCCCAACGTGTGACTGTTGTGTCGGATGCCCCATTTGTGGAAACATTCAAGGTCCAGCCAGATGGGGCTCTGAGGAGTCTGATGAAGGTGAAGATGTCCCTGCTTCTGTAGAGGGGTTGTAACTGGATGGGTTTTAATAGTCCCTTCCAGCACAAACCATCTCATAATTCTATGACCCTGACTCTGGCCAGCTCTGTAGCTGACAGCCGCCACCAGGCTGACCTCCTGGCATGTCTGGCCCACGCTTTGGGAACGCGCTGGCAGTCAGTATGCATCCCATGAGGATTTGTGGCGTGCCTAAAAGCAAGGACAAATGAACCCCATTAGAAGGTGGTGGTCAAGCCATTGCTCACCCATCACATTGGGTATTTATTCAGCTGGATGCTGGGCCTCGTTAAAAGGCAATGGGTCAGCCCATTGTTAACCCATTGCATTGGGGGTTTATCTGGATGGATGGATGGTGAACCCCGTTATAGAGTCAGAATCACTAGGTTGGAAAGGACCCACTGGATCATTGGGTCCAACCATTCCCACCAATCACTAAACCACACCCCTCAGCGCCTCATCCACTGTCTTTTAAACACCTCCAGGGATAGGGACTCAACCACCTCCCTGGGCAGCCTCTGCCACTGCCCAATGACCCTTTCCATGAAAATTTTTTTCCTAATGTCAAACCTGAACCTATGAGGTTATGAGGTGATGGGTCAGCCCATTGCTCACGCACTGCATTGGGGGTTTATCTATCTGGATGCTGAACCCAGTTATGAGGTGATGGGTCAGCCCACTGCTCTCCCATCGCATCGGGGGCTTATCTGGCTGGATGCTGAACCCAGTTATGAGGTGATGGGTCAGCCCACTGCTCTCCCATCGCATCGGGGGCTTATCTGGCTGGATGCTGAACCCAGTTATGAGGTGATGGGTCAGCCCACTGCTCTCCCATCGCATTGGGGGCTTATCTGGCTGGATGCTAAACCCAGTTATGAGGTGATGGGTCAGCCCATTGCTCACGCATCGCGTTGGGAGTTTATCTAGCTGGATGCTGAACCCCATGATGCGGTGACGGGTTAGCCTGTCGCTTGCCCACCGCACCGGGCGTTTCTCCGTCCCCCCACGCGGCGGCTCCCGGGACTCACCCATCCCGTTAGGCGCTTACCGGCCCCCATCGCGCAGCGCCCGGTCAGCCCGCGGCGCGGGGCCCCGTTAGGAGGCGGGGGCGGCCGCCAGGGCCTCACCTGGATGTGCTTCATGAGCTCCCGCACGTATCGGTCGCGGTCGGAGGGGACGTGGCAGTGGGACTGCAGGTAGAGCACGGGCGCGTATCCCCGCCGCCGCCACGCGTCGCGCTCGGCCAGCGCGGGGCCCGGAGCCCGCAGGTACGAGGCGCCCGGCAGCCACTGCAGCGTCAGCGGGAAGTCGGAGCCGCGGCGGAAGGTGGCGGTGTAGTTGAAGAGGCGGATGCCGGGCGGGTGCGAGAGCAGAAAGTTGTTCATGGGGGACTCCTCGTGGAAGAGCGCCCAGGTCTGGCGGGGCAGGCGCGGCAGCGGCGCCTCGTACGCCCTGAAGTCGGTGCCGTAGAAGAGCAGCGCGGCGGTGCGGCGGCTGCGGGCGGCGCGGCGGCGGCGCGTGGCCAGGCACGACCCCCGCGGGCAGTCGATGCGCTCCGTGTCGCCCGGGAAGTGCGGGAAGAGGCTGCCGCTCCACCACAGCAGCACCGGCAGCGAGCCGTCGCTCCGCGTGTCGTTGTTGCCGGGGCCGCGGTAAGAGGAGGCGGCGGCGAAGGCCGCGCCGGGCGGGACCGGGTCCCGCGGCCACTCCTCGGCCCCGCACTGCCCCGGGACGCCCTGGCCCAGCGCGGACCCCGCCGCCCAGCACAGCGGCAGCAGCGTCCACAGCGCGGCCCGGGACCCGCCGCCACCGCGCCCCGGCGCCATCGCCGCCCCGACGCGTCACGTGACGGGGCCCGCCCGCCGCTTCCCGCCCTCCCCGCCGCGTCACGTGACGGAGCCCGTCCCCCCGCTTCCCGCCCTCCCCGCCGCGTCACGTGACGGAGCCCGTCCCCCCGCTTCCCGCCCTCCCCGCCGCGTCACGTGACGGAGCCCGTCCCCCCGCTTCCCGCCCTCCCCGCCGCGTCACGTGACGGAGCCCGTCCCCCCGCTTCCCGCCCTCCCCGCCGCGTCACGTGACGGAGCCCGTCCCCCCGCTTCCCGCCCTCCCCGCCGCGTCACGTGACGGAGCCCCCCCGCCCCCGTCGCGAGGCGCCGCGTTGGGGCCGCGGGAGGCGGCTTCGCATTCGCTCCTTGAGAGAGAATTCGGCAGAGGCGTCCTCGGGCCAGGGAGCCTCCTCCGTGGCCCGGGCTGCGGTCAGCACGCTGCCCCTTCCCTCCCAGCTTCGTTTTTGCAGTGAGCATCCTACCCTCCCTCCTCTCTGAAACAGCAACCGGTTCTCTGAAAGACCAGGACTAGGCAGTCTGTTGAGTTCCCGCAGTCCCAAGGTGAGGGTGACGCCCCCGAGCCGCCAGAGAAAAGCGAAACGTCTTTCGAAATTAACTTTCTGCCTCTTCTTAACTTTGAAAGCCGTTCATTTGAGCAAAGCAACACCAGGATTAAACAGCAGCTTTTGTCAGTTGACTGGGGCTGAGTTTCTTGTCACCAATCACCACAAACTAGGAAAAAAACCCCACATCGGAACCCAGCCAGCCGAAGATCGGATTGCACAGGATCTCTCCTGGCCTGCAGCCTTTCCCCCTTCCTCCCTCCTGCAAAATACAGGGTTTGGAAAAATAAGCAGTGTTTATTTACTAACAATGACATAAAATACATCTTAATATATTTTTATTTCTTTACAAATTAAAAGATGCATTGGAAAAAACAAGTGAAGAAAATGAAAGGTTCATTTATGATTTCATTTCCACCCCACCCCCCCAAATATTAATGCTAGAAATTAGTATTTGTGGAATTCTGTGGTTGCTGTGCCTTATATTCCCAGGAACTTGTTTTTCCCCTCTGGTTAAAAATCCTCTACTTTTTTTGGTTGGAGGCAGTACATGGAGTAAAAAGTCAGCCACACTCATAAAAATGCTGAAGGTTCTGTCAACTCCATCTTGAAAGAATTTCTCCAGTACAATTTTCATATTCCGCATTCTGTGTAGTGAGGGGAGGGAAGACAAACTAGCAGCATTAGAAGAAAGATGGATTTATATACATGCTACAGTATATGGAACTAAAACCACAGCCAGGAATTCTTCTCATCTTAACACGGACTTTCCTCTGAAATATCAAGCCCAAGTTCTATGTTCTCTAACCCATCCACATTCTTTCTTCCACTGTTAGTGCTAGTGGTAGCTTGAACTCCTGGGTATTGTAAGAACATTTCAGCATACAAGTTATAATATACAAGCCTCTTTTCCAAAGTGAGTAAACGAAGCCCTTAGAATTCTGAAATTGACTTGCACCCGCTCCTTCTTCACAGGAGTCTTCTCATCCACCCTTGCAGAATGGAGCAGCAGAGTGGCCAAAGTGAATGGATTAATCTGAGGTATTTTAGTTTAACAAACAGGCTTAGAAAAAGGTCTTGTGCAAGCTGATCAGTAGGTAGAATGGGGGAGAGTATAAATATCCAGTAAGGAAACTCTTCACTAGGGCCCAGGTGCTTCCAATAACAGATATCAGGTACTTGCAATATAGTCTAAATCTTAGTTCTTATATCTCCTTCCTTGTATTCCAGAGTAGAAAGAAGTCTCAAATTTGTATCAGTAAAAATCAAATTCCCACTTGTTTACTATAATTTACAATAATACAGTTGAACATGGCCACTTTCTTATCATCCAGTTCCTACACAGCCCCACAACACCTTGTTAAACGTATTTTCTGCTTAAGGGTAAGAGGCTTTTGTTCCCACCACCATCTGGATAGACAGGTAAGCTCTGCAGGAGAGGCCATGGAACATGGATTGCGTAGGGCACTACAGAACTGTGCAACAAGAAGGGAAGGAGACACCACACGCAATGGGAAGCGCTGTCTTTACCACTAACGCTGTTCAGAAGCTGCTGATGGTGCTCACTGAACTGTTACTCCATTACAGATGTGCACAGCAATGTACGGTACAGGGAAGATTGCGGATAGAAATACACCCTGCTGCCTCCTTGCTTACCACTCACTCCCTTTTCCGTGGATTTCTGTTTCAGCCAGCCACATGATACACCTGTGCTCTGCAATTCATGTTTTTGTCTTCAGAGAGGGAGACTAAATATTTGGCTGCTCCGGCTCCCACTGCCTGGCCTGCCTCTCATCCTCCCAGCCTGCGCATCCTCTTCACACCTGGAGCATGCACACGCGCCCACACAAACACACACACACAGCAACTATCAGAAGTTTTGAAGAGTTATCGCTTTTTTACCCGATGTTGAATCATGTACAGTGAACTGAAAAAAACTACATTCATTACAACAGGATTAGCGAGCAGGGGGTGAGGGGTGTGCTCCTGCCAAGCACAGGAAACAATTCTGATACGGGTAAAAGACCTGGTATCAAAGGCCTTTTGTTTAGCCCTCACCAGGAGAATGTTTCATCTCTCATACGGGACTGGGAGAGGTTGAAAGGATTTCTGCTTATGCAATGTGTATTAAAAATTATGGAATTGTACAGATTTCTACGTTGTCCTGTTTGAGGGCGCTGGGCCTTCCCATCAGGTCATTAGCAGAGACTGAAATGTCACTGCTGAGTTCTAGCACCACTCCCGCCTCTAGCTCAGTAGCTGCCGAATCTCCTTGTGCATGTGACACAGGAAGTCCACGTAGGAAGCACCCCCGCTCAGGCTCTTGTCCTCCACCAGGAAGTGTTTGAACAGCATCTCCAGCTTATCTTCTTGCTTCACAATTATTAACTACAGAAAAAACAAGAGCAAAACTAACAGTGAGTAGTTAGCAAAATTCACGTTCTTTGAAAAAGAGAGCAAAAACCTAAGTGGCTCAAAAATCCAACAGACCAATAACAGTAACCACAGTGTATACGGCTGACGAGCTTTAACTTTTGTAACTAAGTTGGATTAAGACTCAGGCCTTTCTAAATAAAAGGAAATTAGTGAAGGCAGGGGGACAAGGGAAGGGATTCTGCCTCTCTACTCCGCTCTAGAGCAACCCTGCCTGGAGTTCTGTGTCCAGTCTGCAGCCCCCAACACTGGAAAGATATAGACCTGTTGGAATGGGTCCAGAGTAGGGCTACAAACGTGATCCAAGGGCTGGAGCCCCACTGCTGCAAACAGAGAGAGGTGTGGTTACGTGGCCTGGAGAAGAGAAGGCGCCAGGGAGACCTTATTGCGGCCTTTCAGTATTTCAGGGGGGGCCTGTAAGAATGATGGGAACAAACTCTGGCAGTGCCTGTTGTGATAGGATAAGGGATAATGGTTTTAGACTAAAAGGGTGGATTTAGACTAGATGTAACGAATTTTTTTTTTTCTTCTTTTACAACAAGGATGGTTAAACACTGGAACAAGTTTCTCAGAGAGGTGGTCAAGGCCCCATCCCTGGAAGCATTCAAGGCCAGGTTTGATGGGACTCTTAGCACTCTGATCCAGTGGGAGGTGTCCCTGCCCATAGCAAGGGCATGGAACTACATCAGCTTTAAGGTCCCTTCCACCCCAAATCATTCTATAAGTCTATGAAAAAAATACCATGTAAGTTGTTTGTATGGTAGCACATTATAAGGCATCTGAAAAAAATCAGCACTATGATAAGCACAAGACTCCATCTGTTAGTACAAAAAATTTTTTCAGATCCTTGAAAACTTTGTTTGAGTCACATTTATGAGATCAGGAAGAATGAGTTCAGCACCATAGCATTACCAGGCATCACCTGCTCCTCTAAAAGGGAAGGGGATTTAAAGCTACATAGAGGGGATATTTTTACCTTCATGTAGCGAGATCTCTGCATTTGAAGCATGCTGACAATAGATCGTACTTTCTTTGAAAAGGAGTTTTCCAGGACAGGCAGGGTACTCTGGAATGAAAGATATCCAATACCCATTAGTCACACGAGACAGAGCAGCATTAAACAAAACTCAGCAGTTTTGTCACGTTACACAGGGGTAGAGACATGTCTGCCCCTACTAACATACAATCTCTTTGGCCTCACCTAGTTAAAAGAATATTACAGGATATCAGAATTAAAAGGTCAATCATTCATTCCATTTACATATCAACAGTTCTCCTCATCATCACTGGAAGTGTGGCTTGTCAAATAAAGCTGGGCAAGAACATGCCCAACGTCCCCAGACTAGGGACACTTCCACTACGGTTTCACATGCTTGTGCTTCTCTTGTTCCCAGTGTGAAAATACAACACTACTTTCTCAAGTTGCTTTCTAATTTTTTTACGTTTTGGGCAACTGTCACAGACACCATCTCCCACACTGCCATCCAGCTCACCAAGGTGTTGCTGATCTGACTGAAGGATGACACTCCAAAGAGGTTCTGGATCAGGCCTTGCTGCACGTTGACTCCCACCCACACAAAGATGTTCAGCCCATTCTCCAACAGGTAAATGTCACCCTTGGAGAGACGTTCCTCTGAGTTCCGGATAGCTGCTGGCAAGGAGTCGCTGTCAACATCTGCTTTGGTCTGTTTTAGAGTGGAACAAAAAATAAAATCAAATCGGGGTTAAACCAAGAACATCTTATGAAGTCCTTAAAATTTCTGCCACCAAGACTTTTCTTATTTTTAGGACTCATAATATGACTGCAATAGCTATGACTGAAGTACCATCTTCTCTAGTGAATGGGACAGAAGCAGATCAGAGACCCTTGGTCAGCAGGAGAGAACATGAGGCTGCTGTGAAATTACTCTGCAGTTATAATATTGCCTCTAGGACTAGAAATGCAATCAGTTGTTAGTGTTATTCCAGCAGCATGGTACTGATAAGTCAGAATAGTACACAGAGTTGCCCTGTAATGATGAAAATCACTACATAAAATTACAAGAAGCTTTAGGACTTTTACAAGACTATGAAAGAGTCAGAAGTGTTGTCTTTGCCACTAATCACATGCTCACAGCTCAGGGAAAAAATCCTCTAGGAAATTCACAAGATGCAGTAATGCACTGGTCACTGAGTGGAATTAAGTGAAGTATTCCAACAGATGGCAGGTCCCAAATCCTCCTCAAATCACTCTCCCTTACTAAAATATAAATGCCAGTCCTTATGACAAGTCAAGGCAACATCAAGTTTCAAGCAGTAAGAATACCCTGAATTACTCACCAGGGGCAAAAGCCTGGGATAAAAGAAAACATTTGTTTCTGCCACATCCATGGATGTGACCAACTGACGAATGTAGGCACGGTCATCCGTTGTGACCTCCGGACCAGGCTGAAGGACGTCACTCTTCAACACACAATTCAAGTACACAGGAAGCAGCTTCATGCATTCAGGAAGGATCAGCTACAAGTCACAGACACAAGTTGGTCAGCTGTCTTGCTGAACAAAAAATTAAATGCGATTTGACAAAACGAGGCTTATGAGAACCAACAAAGCGTGGTACGGCTGTGAGCAGTGAAACCTGACAGTAATTATGTCACAGACTTGTAAAAACAACAAAGCTTTTCCCTGGAGCAGGCAATGCTTCCTAGGCTCCAGACAGATGTCCAAGAAGCCATTCTCAACTACAATTTTACTTGCAATTTCTCTACTTCCCTGTGTCTTCCCTTTGCAAACTGCTACTGAGCAAAGCAAATGGCTTTTGGTTTTTGAGTAGGTTAAGCAAGAAGATGCTCCTATCATCTACTAATTCACGAGCCTGTGATTCAAGTGAAAGCACTGTTGCTTACCTGGCCAGCTGAAGAGGGACTAGCACAGTTCTTTCGATAGCAAGCAAGGATCTGGGCACACTGGCTGATCAGTGCATCTCGTACAGCTTTTACTGGACTACTCAGAACTCCACGATATGCTGCCCAGAAAGAGGAGAGACACAGACAGCTGTTAAGTGATTGCTCACAAACAGTAAAAAACCCCACTACTTCCACAAAGTAAATTTAAACTTCTATAGCTTATGAAGGTATTTTTTCTTCTCCCCTCCAAACTTGTGGAAAAGAGAAGATCTGAAGAAGCTCATTTATTCCATGTTATTACATATTCTTCAAGTCTCCATCACTCCCACATACTTAAAAATACACCTAATCATACTTGAAAGCATGGTGCATATAAAAGGAGTTTTTATAGACCTGAACATCTTCCTTTAATGGACTGAAAATAGGCTGTTTCTTGCATTTTAATGGCAATGAACATACACCTCTGGTAGATTTTATAGGCTTCTACTGCAAATTGGAAAGGGTAAATGGGGCACAACACAAAAGTATGATCTTTAAGCCACAGCAGTAAGCAAAGGCAACCATTTCCTATTCCCAAAGCAAAGTTCTGGGACAGTTAAAAAACAAACTAAACCAGTGCAAAAAAGACAAGGATGAATTCAGACAGCTTTCAATGCAAACCTCTATTAAAAACACTTTAGACAAGAATGTGTGCGAAGGACAAGCCTAGACCCTGTCTGTACCTCTCGTCCTAAGCAACAATAGTGTCATCGTGGCTTTATGCTCTTTCCCATAAATGACCAAAGTATCAGCACTGCCACCTGACATTTGATGCAGAGTATAAATAGGTGTTGTTGGATGACAGCAGGCATTTTAACAGCAGTTAAAGGCTGTAATTCTTGTCACAGTATCCACCCTTACCATATTTAGCCAAGTAATTGATGAGAGTGTCTGTCTCACAGTTTCGATAGAGGTCAGCAAGCTGCGTGCAGCAGTTTAAGGAGAGGTTGTGAATGCGGAGTCGTCGCTGTCCTGCACAACTTGTATACAACAGAGCACACTGCAGGAGACAAAAAAAAAAACCCCGGGATACAGAAAGTGAGGTCCTACTAGAGTAGGAAAGGCAGGGTTTGATTATACTTCATTAAAAACTAGGATTCTGATGCCCACACAAATAAGATGGCTATGCAAAAGCCTTGCACAATAAGCTAAAAGCATACGCTAAGAAAAAGGGTCAATGAAGGGTAAGAAGGAGCAATGGTGGCAGTTTGCATTATGGGAACTGGTCTTGGAAAAGAAACTGTAGCTTGAAATAGTCTAGGTCACCCTTAGAACAAGTATGCCGAAAGGTTATGGGTATTGTAAGAGGCAGAAAGAAAAACAGTGTCTAATAATTCAGTGCAGAGGGACCCCGTCCTTTTCTGCAACTGGTACTCTCCCCAGCCAAGACCCTGACACAGTTCTGTGGCATTTCTAAACTGTTAGCTCTCTTCTCTCTTCCAGAAAGCCTCTGGCTCACCTGGAGGAGCGCACCACTGTCTTCGCTCAATTTGTCATCATGCTTGAACTCCACTGTGATTGTTTTATCACAGTCCAAACCTGCCATCTCAACATCTGTTGTGTTACTCATGTAGAAAGCTCCAAAAAAGTCAGTTGCTCGAATACCTGAAAAAGAAAAAAAACCCAGTGTGAACCACAACTTTCAACACAGTAACAAGACAGCCTGAAAACCCTGTCAGCAGTGACACTAAGTTATTTGGACAGATTTCAGCAGGGACCTTTGCTCAGTCTCGACAGAAGTCTTACAATTTAGCAGAGATTTTGCATAGCCCAGTCTCAAATTAGAGATTTAAATTAGAGAAAAATCCCTTTCTTCCCATACAATGTGCTTGAAGCAGTCACTTCAAGATTCATTCATGCTAACACCCACCTGTGCTTGTGCGCACTCTCATGACAGCATCAAATCCCACTTCCTTCTGGACATCTCTTCTCAAGTCATTCAGGAATCTGTCCTGGTCTGTCTCCAACTAGAATACAAGTGGTAATTCAGGTTTCACACTCCCATAAGTAAGAGTTGCTCCATAAACTAATTCAAAACCAGAAACTATCTCCTGCAGTCTTACTCTAAAACCAGACATCACACAGGCCTCAGTGCCCTACTAGTAAAATATTATGCAAAAAGGTAACAGCATAGCTTTGCTTACTATTATTATTAATAGAGCTATTCTGTATAAAGACATAAAAAGCTAATAAAATAATTTTGGTGAAAATCTTGACACTTCAGTAGCAATTTATTTCCAAAGCAGTATTTTTTTCACTCTGGTTCACACTGAAAAAGAACTCTCAACTGAACAATTACTCTTACGGAGAGCAAGCAGCAGGTTGAGTCAACACCACTCATACCTGGAAATACGCATACTTATAGATGGAGCCTCCTGTCTGGTAGGTTACTACACCCAGTGTCGCCACATCCAAATACTGGTTTGGAAACAGGAACAGATCCACACAGCAGCCTTGGGCCACGCAGTCCTTGGCCAAGTTGTTGTAAAAGCTTGTCTGTGGTTGAAACAAAGTCTAGGAAAGGAAATCAGAGACAAGATCAGAAGTTTGTGGCAAGAAAAGGCAAGCAACATTCAGTTTATAATCCCAGTCAATACACTTCCTTCAGTCTCTCTCCAGGGAGACTAGGATGATGTAAACTCTTCCTGACCCTGCCTCTGAACAGTAGTTGAGTTATTACAAAAATTACTACACATCTTGCTTTAACTGTAAGTTCAGCACATTTACTTTAGCCCAGCTAAAGTAAATTCCGTACAAGAATTGAAATCTATGTCTTATTGCACTTATACCAGACTTGTCCTTACAACCTCAAGTTTACACAGTCTGCTTGCAAACAGAAGATTAAGCGCAACACTAAGAGGCATTAGCTGGGATGGTTACACTACCTTCTACCCTTACAATTGTTTTAATGTTGCTTCAGAGCAATTTTATCTCAAATAGTATAATACAGACCTGCAATGTGAGCATCATGCAAGTCATTCTTACCTTCTCCTTATCTGTGCTTATCAGCTTCTTATCATCCCTGTTCTTTAACTTTCCTGGGGCCTCTGCAATGGGCAGAGAGGTGTGGAAAATGAAGAGCTTGCCGGCACACTCGGCTGCCTGCAGGCAAGCAAGCACAATAGTGTGAGTTAGAAACATTTATAAAAATCATAGAGGAAATTGATTCAAGAACAAGCATTCAAGCATCCTCATCACTTCCTTATGTCAGGAAGGCACTCTGTCAAACAGGCTCAGAGATACCTTGGTTGCTTTAGTCTGTGTTAGCAGAATATAAATTTCTGAGTCCTCAGACTGCAAGGAATTTGCCACAACAATGCATTTACTCACCTTCAGCGCCTCCAGCCCTGCTTGAATCACAGGTGCAAAAACAGTTTCTGTTTCTCTTGTGTCTGCAAACATTTCTGGAATCTGGTCCAGCAAACTAGTGAAGAACAAGGAGGAATTCCAGGTTCCATTTAATTGGAAAAGCCATACAGTTAGCTACACACCATAGCTGTATTGTGTTAGTTTGCCAAAACTCTGCTGATTTCTCTTTCTTCCCTTCTAGATTTTGTCTTCTCTATCCTACTCATCCAATTTTCTACACAGAACCAAAATTACACACCACTGTTGTCTCAGTTCAGTTATTTAGGCAGTTGCCTTAAAGACAGTGATTCACTATTCTTGCAACTTCCGCTATGCATCATTCTTGATGTGTTTTGCTTTGTGTATTTTTTTTCTGCAGAAATGCCCTTCTGCACTAAACCCCTTTACCTACACCCTTCACCAAGCTGGACTATGAGCCAAACACACTCCCATCCCATGAATTTTCCCATCCTACTTTGCCAGCTTAAGCTCAAAGAGTATAGGCAGTTAAAATATTTTAAGTGACTTCTAGGTGAACACCATGACAAATAAGCAATGAACATTACACTTTCAAATGAAACACTTGAATATACCAAACAAGCAGCTCACTACACATACTGTGAATCAGTTTCTATTACCTGGCAATCACTGTCCTGGACTCATTCACGTTCACCAGAAAACCATCGAGGAGGGGCACAAACATATCTGCCACATCCGAAACAACCATCATTTGTGGCTGTGCCAGCGAGCTCTTCACATTATAGAAGTGTAACACCTTGTTGTAGGTGACAAAGCCAACTCGAATGGCTGATTCTTCCATGTTGCCTTCCCTGTAAGAGACATCCTTGCCTTCACATCTTAGCAGACACTGAAATCATCACCCAGAACCCAACATGATAAAGGGTAGTAGAAAAATGGCAGGAAGTAAGGTTTATTTTCACTTGAAAAGGTATCCACAATGATATTCTGCTTGGCCTTTTTATGAATAAAGGCTCAATAGGATTATCAAATAATTTTTTAATTTTTAGCTTTTTTTAAGGGGAAAAGTGACAGTTTACCTCATTTTGCCTGGCTACAGCAGTACACAATATACCTACCTGGGAAGGTAATCTAGGAGTGACTTCAATTCTTCACATACTAGCCTCACTAAGCCACTCTTCACAGCATTGTAGGACACATCAATCATGAAAATGAAAGCAGGTGGACTAGGAAACTTGTTATTCTGTGAAAGAGAGGGATGAAGTTACAGCCATTTAATGCAGCCCACATAACAGCTCTGTAACACAGACAAATGAAGGCTGGTCTAAACTAACAGCTTTCAGATACTTTTCTAACCATGACAGTAATTATTCTCCCTGCCCAACTAGCAGTCACAGCAGCACACTGTGCTTGGAATGGGTTAGTATTACATGTCCTGAACTGGTTTTGCCAGTGCTCAGTGAAGAGCACAATAACCACAACTAAATCATCCATTTATGTAACTCAGCCAGGTAGGGACAGCAGGCAGGGAAGTTCCCTGCCACTCTTGGGGCTTTGGAATCTGATCAGACTTGTTATAGGTGATTTTATCAATGTAAAGGAAAAGATATTTGTCCAAGAACTGCAACCTTTCCATTCTATTTAAACATCAGGTTTGCTGGTAAGAAGAACAGCTTGTTTCAGTTTTCTGATCTATGGGTCATACTGGAAAGAGTACACAAAACAAAAGCAAAACAGAAGAAACTTCAAGAAAGCTGGGAAGATCACATCTCATTAGAATTAAAAGTGCTTCTTACACTGCTACAGGAAAGAACTGTTTTTTTTCCCATAACTCATGGTAAAGCTGAGGCATCAGGTGACCAGGATAAAAATGCAACATTTAGGCATTTACTTTCCCAGCACTTATTTCAGCAAAGACTGCTGTAGAGAGTCCCAAGTCCCTCCTGCAGAGCCACCGAGGTAACTGGAGCTGCAGCTGCTTATACAGCTCCAGAAGAGAAGAGACACAGCTATAACAAAACTACATTGTGCCATGTGTGATCCAGACTTCCTCTGCTTTGGGGAGCAAACAGAAAAGTATGTTATCCTGCATAAAAAATGGTGTTGGATTAATGCTGTTAATTACCTCTGCCAGCCCCAAGCAATTAATGTCATTCTTACTTTTAAGAAAATAGACTTTTTATTTAAAAGCAAATCAAAATACCATAATAAACATACTGCAGTACCTTGCAATAGTCAACTGTTGCTAGAAACTCATAAGATCCCAGTGATAACTCAGGTCTATCATAGAAGTCTACCCGCTTTCCAGTATGATCCAAATGCTGGAAGTAGTGAGGGGGCACTGGGGAAGGAAGAAACATTAATTTCAGAGACAGGCTCACAATACACACTGACTTGAGAGTGAACAGGACAACGGCCTATTTCAAATGAAGCTCCAAGCTAACTAGCACTTTGTGCTAGCATGCGAGTATTGCTAAGAATATTTATGCGATTTAAGAGCATTATTAAAGCCAGGAAATACAAACCACTTTGCCTTGTGCAGCAGGTGGCACACTGCACAGTCATTGTTGTACCTTTCCGGCATCTCCTTTATGTTCTCATTCTATGTTTCATACCAGAAATATCACTACAATACACTCTTAGGATTCTTCTGAAGGTTTTAGCCCAAACAAAAATTATAACCATCTTGTATCAGTAGTTACAAATTATTTACAACAGTGTGAAAAACCCAAAGCATCACCACAAGGTTTGTGTAACTTACATTCCACTGGGCCTACAAAACAAGCCTACAGATGCTATGAGCTGCACATAGTGGCTTCTGCTTAAAAGGAAGCATGTTTTATACTAATTTAGAAGAGTAACTGAGATTAACTGGCATACATTGAACACTCCAATTCCGCTGTTGCAGATGTAGCTACAATCTTATCTCAAAACAATGTTTAAACAGGTTTTGTGAGCAAAAAAAAGTCTTAACTCATGCTACTGTCTAGATGTACATCTGTCTATCACAGGAAAATCTCAGTCTGAAATGCCCTAAGAAAAGAGCATAAATTTCTCAAACCACCAAACATTACAGTACAAGTATCTCACGTTAAAAAATTTGGTACAATAATGCTGCAATGCATGAGCACCTACTCAATTTGAATATTATTTCAGAACTGAGCACTGAACGTATTTCATAATGATTTCTGTACAAGACTAAACACTCATTAAAGCACAGCATACATTATAAATGATCATAACATGATAAAGATGTATTTATTTGCACCTTATTCAAAGTTTACTCCAACAGAGCCCAGAGACCAATTTTCAGAAACCTTACCCTCAGTGACGCAGCTGCAGAAACAGCATTGGAACCTCCTCCCACCCTCGATGAATTGCATAAAAGGGCACATGTAAGCCTTGCACCTATTGCATCGGACAGGGCCAGACTCTCCGTGATCTACCAAGTAAGGAAGGGTCTGTGGAAGTAGAGTGAAAAAGAGAAGAAAGGTCATGAATTAAAAAAGTGACGACACATACTGCAGAGCTCAAAACTACCTCCCTGTGTATTGTGTCAGGGTTAACACTGGCAACAGTGGGAAAGTGTGGAGGGCAGGGAAAGTCTGAACAAGTGTTTCATAAACATTTTTCAACTCGCACTCTAGCACAGCAGCTTTGAAAGGGTTGCAGTCCCTAATGTACTATCCCACTTAGACACTAACAAGCCTAGGTGTTGCTTTCCGAATGGTGCATTGACATAGGGCACCCTCTTGTATCTGGGAACCAGGTGCTGAATTTCTATATATTCTAGATTTATCTGAACATTGTATTTTCACCAGATTTATCCTCTTATTACTGACATGTTAAGCTTTAGCTCCACTTACAGCCTCAGTGTTCTGAACAGCCAAGCCTTCCCCTGCTGGAAAGGCTCCCCCCACAGGGAGTACACCCTTGCCATAAATAACTTCCTAATGCTGAAAGCTGACCAGTTTTGCAAGGCAATTCTCTGATTCCAGTCATGTTTTTTCTGGATATCGCAAGCTTTTGTTCAAAGCATAAACACACTAGGAGATCTAACAACTAGTTGTTTGTACAGTTTCTCTACAAACATGCAGCCCCACAAGCCTCTGGACTGCTCAAACACAACCACATTCTGTTGTGCTCCTTTTAAAGTCCCGCCACAATACAGCAATACAGGAATTAACTTTACAACTCAGTTCTATCACAAATCAGTTTTTAAAATCCAAATGATAGTTTAGGAACATTAATGAAATGCAACGGGAAAACACACAACCCTACAAGCCCAGAGGACATTAATTTCTTCAGCAGACACTGCAATTAAGTTTAACAGGACACAGAACACTGCAAACACCTATATTCAAATTTAACAAGTCTGTTTGTCACTATCCAGGCAGACGCACACTACACAGCAGCCACAGTATTTAGATTTTAACACTTCTAGCTCTGTATTATTCTCAAAGCTTTCAGGTCCTCAGTAACCAGAATGTGTAAAGGCTCCCACTAACATGTTACACCTAGAAGGAAATAAAGCACTGCACCGTGCAAGGGCAGAAATGAAAATGCAGGCTAGTAGTGCCCAGTCCTCAGTCTTGTGCTGTCATCCACACAGCACTGTGCACGTACGTACCTGGGGCACTCCTATCCAATTCCCCAATCCGACATCCTAAACCAAACTTAACGTCAGTGATCAGTAATGATTTAAACACTGTAGGCCAAGAAAGAAATTGAGGTCAACTGGAAGCGCATGCATTTGTGACCCGCCAAGTATTCTCGTCATTTGGAGACAGAGTTTGACAACCACTGCAGAAAAACTGAAATTACCAAGACAATCAAAATATTAAGTGTTTTGAACACAACGTTCTTCTGCCTTGCAGATATCTACCACAGGCTTGTGGGAGAATTCATGTTCACCTAGACTTCATTACCAAACATTCCTTCTCAAGGAGTCTGTAGAGCACATACATTGCACACCACTCTGCATGCGGTCCTCACCTCCTCTGGGGGCAAAGCAGCCAGCGGTTTTATGACAGCAGCCAGAGGAACTTGGGACTGTTTGGCCATGTCTGAAGTGCAGGGAATATTATAAGATGTGCATCTTATGTAGCGGGGGCTTGCATTGCCTGGGGAACAGAGAAAAAACACCCACAAGTTTCAGTTCAAGTTGCTTTATAAAGAACAGTTACCTTCAGTCTTGTTAAGCCACAGAGAATAAAAGCTGATCTAAACAATCACTTACTTTCAAACTAACAAAACATGAATGCCAAACAAGATGCCTCTTTAACTATGTATAAAAAAAGCCCTTCACTCAGAACAAATGAACGTGACTCCACATCAACTTCGACCTCTAAAAAGGCAGTCTTATTTCACTCTTTCTGCAGACTACAACATACTATAGGCAGAAAACGTAACTAAAACATTTCTGCTGTTTGATTTTGTAATTCTGGCTGAAAAGTAAAGCATTTGATTGAGGAACCTGCTTTCTGATATCCCTGCTAATGCTGGTCTGAGGTACCCATCTTGGGAAACATTCATTACTTGATACCAAATGACTGGGAGAATCTAAATTGAGACCAAATCAACATAGGCCTTGGCCATAAGCTTCTACTGGTAAAAACAAGACATCTCCAGCCACTGAAATCACTCTTCAAACTTTCCCTTTAGAGACACAGACAGTTCTGTCACTGACTCTTCGGGGGGTGTGTTTTGCTTGTCTGTTTAGGAAAAAAAAATAAGTTTTACCTTGATCCTTGACCAAGAAATTTGTAGTTACAAGAGGTGGGACCTGCCCTCGCACTCCAGTGACAAATGGTTCTGACCCGCGGTTACTCCTGTCATCTTCAATCACTTGAATCTGCAATAGGAAACACCACATTAATATTTGGAGGCTTCATTTCAAGGTACTGTACAATACAAAATTCGTATCTATAAGGCAGAGAAAAGGGGATCCGAGGCAAACATTGCTATCTCTAAATATAAGAAATCTAAAGCAATCATGTTTTGTCAAGCAGTCACCTCTCAGCTTGATTACCAATAGGACTTAATGACTGATGATAAATTACAAGTTGCAAATTGTATTTTTTCCCAAGTATTTTGAGTGGTAGCATATTTTGTGTTTTAAGGCATGATCTGAACTCAAAGCCAAATAAGTTTCCACTTGTATCAGTTGGTATAAATCTTAAATTTCTCAGTACTTCAAATTCTTCATTAATGTAAATAGGCTTAAGATAATGGAAATGCTTTAAAGAGTTTTGACTGAAATATCCACTGACCTTTACGTACGAACAGAAGTTATGTACAGTTTTAACTGCATCTCCATGCTGGTGCCTGAATGGAAGCATTAAAGCTAGCATCCATTCATCTGATCTTATTTGGCCACCAAACACAGGTGCCTTTGCTTAGGATAAACTGTGAAACACAGGAGTTTGCATGGCAGAACTTCTCCTCTCACTAAGGATTCACTATGGCAGCAGGAAGCCTCCAATGGCACCAGGCAGCAACTACTCCAGGATAAATCCGATCCCATTGCAAAAGCCTACAGAGTGACTGACACTGCTTATGCCCCGACACTGGTAATTGTTTCATGACCAGCTTTGGCTACACAAGGAGGAAGAGATACTGGGGTAACAGTCAAACGTGGTTTTGTTCTTCTAATCCAAAAGGTAGCTGCTTTTTTATTTCTTTAGGCAAGATGCTCTACACAAACATTAAATTTGCAAATTCAAAATTTAATGGTTATGTACGAGCACAGATAATGAGAATGTTTATAGCTCCCCATGCTTCATATTAATAGACTGCAAGATTCATATTGGGAATTAACATCAAAACAAAACAGTTCACCTGTGATTTTCAAACTTCAAAGCGTTAGCCCAGTAGTGGTACATCAACAAGAGCAGTAATCAAATTCTGCTTGAAACTGGTAGCAAACACAGCTACAACAGGCTCAGGCGGTGTGTTTGTTAACACAAGGCACACACTGTGTGGACAACTATACTGATGGCTTACACTGGTAATGCCAGTTGGAATCCGATGAAGTAGATATTCTAAAGATCAGACAATGTGAAGGGGAGACATTCTTCATGATCTGTTTCTGAAACTGCTTTCTATTGCCTCACCATTCATCACAGAAGGGATTTTAACAACCTCTGGTGGTGTAATGTTACTCATTTTGATAAGGCAAACAGAAGAGAGCAAGGAAAGGGTAAAGGGTTAACAGTGTAGGGTTAGTGAGGTAAAGTTCAGGTTCCAGGCATGCACAGATGGTCACCAACACACAGACCACAATTGACATATATGCAGCACTTACTGGACTAGGAATTGCATCTGGGTCTATTCTGTGCCTGGGTTTCTGCTGGGGTGGCAGCTCATTAAGTTGCTTTTTTAAAAAAAAATAAAAAGTAAGAGTGCCACAAAAGAAAAAAAAAAGAATAAGAAAAAGAAAAGAGAATAATAAACCAAAGAGTAAGAGCGTTACTTCTCTCTACCCAAATCCGCAGCCCTGGCATTAGGTATGTCTGGAGGTTGGTTCATGCAAGAGGAAACTCCAGGTTCCACAGCACACACTGATCACAGAACCAGTCTTGCCAGGATATTCGGCTTGGGCTCTGGAGCCACTGCTAACAGGGGCAGTGGCTCACGTGCTCACTTTGGTTAGAAACTGGGGATTTACACTTTAAGAACATGCTAAAATGAAGGCAACTAACACAAGCCATTCAAGTTCTCATTTAGTGGAAGAGAAGCAGACAAGCAATTAAAGACTTCTCATATTCTATGAAAAAAATACAGGCATAAGCTTCATATAAACCTGGAGTCTAAATTGAACCTTTTATGGTAGCAATGACATCTGAACAGGACCAGTCCAGGTCTGAGACATAACTCCAGACAACATTATTTTTATAGCTTTGAAGTAAACTGAGTGAAAGCACTGCTCTGGAAAGGTTTCCCGTTACCAAATGACTGTGGTCTTCCAAGACAACAACAGAGCAGCATCTGCAGCAGTTGAATGAACAGCTCAGTAAGCACTGGCAATAGTTCTGCTGGGTTTAACATTACTCATAAGTGCTAACCATTACACACCACTGCTCATCCTTTCTCAGAACCTCCATCCTGAAAGACAGTCCTAATTTGAGAAGCTGTCCATATTTGACTGAAGTACTGTCATGATTTAATGATAAAAAAACGCTGAACAGCTTTTTGTCAGATTATATTAAAAGGGAACAGAAAAGTACTAACAGAAAAGCCTGTTAACCATACTCTACACTTGGATTATAAAGTGATAGATTTCACCTCAATCCCTGAAACTAGTTCATCTTGGAAAATCATTAAGCAAGAATCCAGAAGTGGAGAAATCTGCTTAACTGAAGCCCTCAAGGATTCTCAAAGCGTAACATAGTGCAAAAAGAGACCTGAGGAATTAGAGCACTGATTTGCTCACACAGCGCCTTTCTTTAGTCACCAAGAAGAATATCGCTTCTGGGCTCACTCACAAGAGACTGAAGCCAGACATAGGGAAGAGAAGCAAGCAGGAAAACAGACTGATGTTCTTTGGAACAACACACCTGCTTTCAGCTCCGATCTTTGTCAGTTCTGTTTTATGTAAAGATAGAATGAGAGAGTTCACACTGGTAAGAAGAAAGTGAGCTTACAGGGCTAGGAATGGAATCTGGATCCAAGCGTTTTGGCGGAGGTGGTGGCCCAGGTTGAGTTCCATAATGTGGTGTTCCTGGATAGCCTCCTCCATAGTTTGGCTGGGGACCCCTCACCTGCCCGAAGGAACCTTACAAGAAAGGGACAGCAAATTCATACAACGACTAATACTAGTTTTTATCTTGTTAGGCAATTTCCACCTTTCCCATCATTGTCAAAAAATAAGAAAAAAAAAAAAAGTCATGTGCTTCTCAGTTAAATTAGGATTAAACATATTGGTCACAGGGTTTAAGCTTTGATCCATTAAGGAGGACTGTACCCATCAGTTTAATATCAGACTTTAGCAGACGCAGCTTTTGAGACTAATGTAACTACTTTTAGAATAACGATGAGCATACACATTAAGATCACGAACACTTAAAAGTCTGAACTGCAGAAGTGCTAATAGGAAGCACACAAAGAACAGCTCAATAAGGTGGCCCAGGCAGGATTCCTCAAACTAAAAGGTACATAGGAGTTCTCCCGGACTTGGCTTGCCTGAAATTACAGTAATGGGTAAATGTGCAATTATCTCACTCATTTTGTAACTATCTGAAGTTATTTCATATCACTTCAGACACTTTCAGTCAGTTATAGAATAACAGCATGATTTACCCCATTAAATGCTTTTACAAATCATATCAATTTGGACAGATATGTTTCCGTGATTTATCTGGCCAGTTGTGCAAAGCTGCATAGGGGATGAGATTCCCAACCCTGACATTTGCACACACTTACTTTATCCTAGCCATGTGTAAATGTACTGCTCCAAAAATCAGACAAAATCGCATACAGTTCAGGAGCTTAACTGATTCTAGTTCTAAGCACACAAAATGCAAAAGGTTCTACAAGGAGAAAAATTTGATTTTGTGAATTAGAAAAGAAAACATAGCCACTCCTTTTCAATGTTTAACAACTCCTCTCATGTACACTGTATATGCACATCGGCCAAGAATTTTATGAAATGCCTGATAAGGCTTTTTAGGATTTCAAGTCTCTACTTTTGAACAAATAAAGTTGCAGTGATCAAACAGAAGTTCGTAATAGAACTGTGATCACAAATCCTTGTAGTATTATGTTACTAATTACTAAACCTTTGACAATTACACTAGGATTTCTTTACTTACATTAATCTAATTAAAACCCATATGACACACATCCTGGAATGACACATCCTATTGTTTATCTTGGATGTGTCCTTCAGACATGAAGCACAGGAGAAACCAGAGGGAAGCTCCGAAAGGCATTCAGACGCCCAGAAGTAACAGACCTGAAGTCCAGTTCTCCATTTGCAGCACACAGAGATCACACCTATCTTGCAATTCCTACCCTGGGAATACTCACCGTTCTGCTGCATTTGGTATCCAGGCTGAGGAGGATGAGAGGGAGGAGGTGGTCCATGGAGGCCGCTCATGGGAGGCCCCGGGGGCGGCCCTGCCATGGCTGATGGAGGCGGTGGTGAGGACACGTGGTTAGGCTGGGCCGCTGGTGGTCCAGCTGCTGTCTGCCCGGGCAGCGGCGGGCCTGGCATGGCCGGCGGCCTGGGGGCGACTGTGGTAGGGGGGTAAGAGGAGGGTCCAACCCCTGCAGAAGAGGGAGGAGGGGGAAAACCAGGGGCTGGAGCAGGCAGGCGCTGAGCCGGCATGGGCTGACCAGGGAATGGAGACTGTGCCAGAGGAAGGCCCTGAGTAACACTGGGAGGGGGTCCTTGGCTCGCCGTGTAGGGTGTGTAGAGACCAGATCCCGCAGCACTGAAGCTTCCTGAGACTGGGGGAACCGATGTTGGGGGACCTGATAAGAAAAAAGGATTATATAATTCTCTTGCATTCTCAAGATAATTGAGATGCAAGCAAAACAGTTTGCTCTAGATCACAGTAACAGGTCTGCCACTTTCTCACCTTCAGATGGACTTGCCAGTACCAATCTAGATAGACCTTAAGCGAACGCCCTCCTAGATCCATCACTGAGCTGAAACTCCCCAAGATATCTCAAACTTTATAGTTCCTGCACTGTCCTCTCTCTCAAAGCCTAAGCTACTTATTTTACATAATCAGAACACATTTCAGGATTCAGGGCCAGAAGAAAGGCGCAGAGCCAGGAAAACGCAAAAACAAGAATCACCACAAGTCTGTCTACCAACTCCTTGAACTGAAATTTTAAGTTTATATCTTCAACTCCACACCAAGTTGGAGTCTGTAGTTCAAGAATTTTTTTGAGCTTCATGGTTTTATTAGCATGGAACTTAAACACCTTGTGTATTTGCCACTGCACTATTTCTCAGGGCAGATTTAGACAAACACACTGCCAAAAGGCTGGAGAAATCTGCATCTCCTACTCCTACTTCTCCTGTGAAGTCCATGTTAGAGTACGAGAGATGCCAGTCAAAAAGCATTTACCAAAACAGTTAAAAAAAAAATCTAAATGCAGTCTGACCAGCTCTCACACAAAAAATAGAAATCTCCAGCCTTCAATTCCTGTAATCTAAAGCAGCAGGGCTATTGATCTAATACAACACAACAAAACATCTCAATTCAGTTTATACTGTTTAAGTTTCTTCTCAACATCCAGTAAAACCCTTCAGTACCAGAGCAATTTCTGCCCTTTGATTTAGGGAGCCCTTTTCCTCCCTTCTTTTTTATTTTGACTGGGCTACTGCACAGCAGCAGGAAGGCACACAGACTCCCCAACAGCTTGCTTAGGGACAGACTGTCTGTGTTTCACGAAGATTCACCCAGCTGAGGGCAAATACAATTAATCTCTTCTGTCACTCACATCTTGCAGTACTTCACACAGTCTCCTACAATAGCCTCCATTCTGTTGTCCCTAGTGATGACCTTATTAGCCAGAGAAACTTCCATTTACCTCAGCAGATGTTAACACCCGAAGAACTCACATCACCATACGGTAATGAATCATTGGCAAAAGAAAATCTTTTATGAAGTTACTAGCATAAATGAAAAGCAACAGCATTATTTCCGTAGCCAGGGAATCTCACCGTAGCCCAATCCAGCTGGGGAAGGAGCAGCAGCTGCTGCACTGCCTATGGTCATTCCTGCCATGTGGTTGCTGAGCTGCTGCACGCCAGCTGCGGGGGGGCCGTATTGCTGGAACGCAGATGCCTGGCTGACAGGTGAGGGTGCTGAGCCTGGCGGAAACGGCTGAGAAGCAGGCGGCCTGGGAAGGAAGATGAGAGATCTCACTGGATTCCCCATTATACTGGCAGTTACAACCCCATTTTAGTTATTGCAAAAAAAAAAATCAGAAACACGGTAACAGAGTCTCAGGGTGAGCAACAGCAAGGTCTGCAAAGCTGCCCAAGAAGCCTCTGCTGCTCAAAGGATTTGGAACCTCCATCTGACTGCACTGAGCTGGGCCAGATGGAAACAAAACCAACTACCTTCCCCCATAACCAGTGAGCAGATCCAAGCAGTGAAGACTGCTGCCATATTCACCACAGAGGTAACGGCAATATCTTTCCAGAGAAGAAGCCCAGGAGCTCGAGATGAAGATAACTCAGGGATCCATGACAGACAGAAAAGGATTCAGAACCAGTAAGGAAGTATTTAGTAACAACAGACTGCAAACACGCTACAGACAAAGGTCAATTCACACTGCCAAGGAATCAAACACCATTTTTGCTGTATGGATGCAATTTTTTAAAACAAGACACTATAAGAATCAGAAAACTCCTTATGGGAAAACAACTATCACAAAGAAAGTCTTTGGAGGAGAAGTGGCTTTGATCAGTCACCGATGTCTGCTTATAGCCTTCCATAAGCTTTTCACCTCCAGAGATTCTTGCTATCTAACAGATACTCTTGTGGCAAAATGTTGTTACAAAACAATAAGGAGGCAACAAGTAATCAAAGCTCACCACAAGAAAACCAAAACACGTACTTTGTTTTACATTCTAAAAGGTGTGGACCTCACACAGGTTTACCAATGTCTTGGTTACGATCTGCCCCTCTTGCACTTACCGCTGCATCGGGGCTGCCGAGGTTGGAATCCCATTCTGCACATCCCCCTGTCCAAACTGACTGTATGCCAAGTGCCCAGAAGGAATAGATGCTCCAGAGGCTGGAGGGGGGGCTCCAGATGTTGGAGGGGCTCTTAATGAACCTATGGACATAAGGGGGAAATTTTAAAAAATAAATCATACATTACTCCAGAACCAAGGGCATGAACCAACTATCATGAAAAGTCCAAGAAAGAAAAGTGAGTAGAAACAGCTTAGTAGTGGCCAAATATTCCATAAACAAACAACAATTACAAGGAGCAAAACTGAAAGCACCAATATCCTCAGCCAGTGTCATTAGACACCACCT
Source organism: Clamator glandarius (assembly GCA_033459285.1). NCBI lineage: Eukaryota > Metazoa > Chordata > Aves > Cuculiformes > Cuculidae > Clamator > Clamator glandarius. The sequence goes on from JAUNZM010000009.1 coordinate 4,871,658, forward strand.
CCACACAGATCAAGCAGAAAACATGCATTGTGGAGTGAGGACCTTCAAAAGACCATTTCATCTTTCAATGAAGAAAAAAAAACCTTATCTTGTCAGTAAGGCACTACACTCTTCCACTCCCAAGTCCTATTATTTTTATCCAGACCAAGGAGAGTATCCACATAGAACCTAATGCCTATTTCAGGTCAGTTTTCCTCACTTCACAGGTAAGCAGTTGTGTGAGTACATTCACTTTTCAAAAGTTACACCCAAATAACTGCTTTTACAGGAAAGATAATAGGGGTCACCACAGACCCTGGCCTTCCTCCCAGCTTCTCAGGGGTGATGGCTCACACACTTTCTCATTGTTCAGACTGAGCTGGGTCAGTCAGAGCCCAAACAGATTTGCCTCGGATACAAGTCCTCAAGCTTCCCACAGACCGCACAATGCTGGATGTGGCACCGGCAGGGCACCTGCAGTGTTGGCTTCCAAAACAGAGAATATGAACTTATATTTTAATAATATCACATTAAAAATGCTGATAATTAGAACCACCACACGACCATGCCCAATGAGCAAAAGGGACTCATTTCCTGGATAGGGCATCCTTAAATACAGGTGACAATAGAGCAAACCACCCTGTGTCTATGACAGCAACTGGCATGACCAATTTACAAGGAACTCCAAAACCTTCTTGCGAAGAAACACTATGAAATAGGAGAAGACATTTCTCAGCTCTACAGTATAGTTTACACACCAAAGCATGAGGTTTCAACTTGTATATTTTTATCTCACCTGCTACATGCAATTCCTAGTGACCTTATTGATGTAAATTCCAGGCAGAAATTAACTAAACCCTCTAGGAATAACCAGTTGTTTCTCTGGGGATCTCTCTTTAGTACTAAACCTTCTCCTGTTCTTCATTTTGAGACTTAAGATATAACTATTTCCAGAGCCATTATTTTTAAATATCTTCATCCCATTAAATTTCACCTTTTCTAAACAACTGTTACAGTACCTTCCTCTTCCCATTCCTTTGACTAAGCACTTCCTGATCTCTATTTGTATGTTGTGTAGTATTCCTGCTTCTGGACGTCTTTTGCGATACCTTTTCAGTTAATTTGATACACTTTCATCTACTTTGGAATCTCCTTCCTCTGACAGTACACGTAAACTGTTTGGCATTGTTATATTTTGGGTTTGAAAGTGCATTTAATCCAACCCCTGGAAGGATCCTTCACCTCCTTTTTTATGTTAAGTTAACCTCTTCCCTCCCCAACTTTAGCCGGCAGACAATTTGACAAATACACCCTTACTTCAGAAAAAGTTCTGAAGCCTTCTTTTTCTAGTTCTTGTCATAAATACCCTTCTGTAAAATTTACCATAGACCACTCAGCCAGACACTGAAGAATAATCACTTGAATAGCTGTTAATATCTAGGGGTTCATTATTTTAGCATTCATTACTCTTGAAGAATTCTTTCTCCTCCAACATCCCCGAGATGTGGAGGCAGATTACAGCAAAAAAGGAAATGGCACTGTGATTTTACATGAAGCCCCACAGACTATACAGACTTGGCTCACTTCTGACTTCCTGTTCTTTTAAACAAATTAACACCACTGGAAACACTTTTTCCGAAGCTCCAATAGTTGGAAAGAAGGAAAAATAAAATATGATTTCTTGCAGTGTTTCGAATTCTTACATGCTGATAGCTCACTTTGTAGAAGTATCACTTTACCCAAGCTACAGCTTCTGAAACTGTAATAATTCCTAACGTATATTTGGTTTCTACACTACAGCCAAGGAAGCTAAAAACATTTTTTCCCCTCTCTTAAATCTAAGCACAAGTTACAAGTATTTCACCACTTCCAATAACAACCTTGGTGCTTGGGGAGGTTTTTTATTTCTTCACGCAATGCTACAACTTCAAAGCTCGTGTTTTAATTCTCTCAAGTGAGAGACTATATTCTTTTGAACTTTGGGCCAATTCACATTTTGAAATCATTTTTCAGAAAACACTAGTCACAGGTTTGATCTGTGTATCTGTAGGCATAAGTGATTTTCACCAGAATTATTTCTTCATATTCTATTTATATTTCTGGAGCATGCCTACAAATAGGTAGGGAATTACCCCACCCACTTCTGCCAGAATAATCAGGTACCCACACCTTTGAGATAAACATCCATATTAAAAGGGAACTCAGCACAGCACAAACACTCCCACAGAAAGGACACCATTTACCTATGAAATTAGGTGCAAGAGAAGTGTCAGAGTTGAGAGATACAGGAGAGCCTTTCGAGGGGAACCCCAAGGAAGGAAAGTAACCTGGAAAGACAGAATACACCAGTAAATCAAGCCTCACAGGAAGCACCAAGAGACAGTGTGTGTAATGCTGAGGACAGTCTGCAGAAAATATCATACACAAAATCCACGTCACATTCACATTATTCCTCAAGCTGTATTCCCTTCTCACTATGCTACCACACATAACGTATTTTACCAATAGTTCACATATTGCCATTAACACGAGCGTGAATAGAATCATAAACTGAGTCTACGTGAAACAATCCAGCAGCAGCCTAATCATTATAGGTACTCAGATAATGGTGTGTGCACCTTCAGCTGCAAGATCTCACCAGAAGAAACCCAAAAACCTGACCGAAAGGTGTGTACAAAACTGTCCTAGTTCTTTCAATGTTCTCACACCAAGCAGCATCTATTTTCAGGCAGCAGCACTGTCCTCTGCTTCTGGTCCCAGGCAAGACTGGCATCACCGGCACAGTGTTCCCATGTTCCCAGTAGTTACAGCTAGAGCTTGTCATTTAACTTGGGTGAAAAGTCTCCCTGCCCAAGGACAGCATCTGCTCCCAAGTCTCCACTCAGCCCTCAAAGCAATTTTATTGTCATTTTTAAAATAAATCCCTAAGACAGCTACTGTAAGATCAGACAAAAACATGGGCAGTTTTCCTTTTACCTCTTGGTGTTCATTAAATTCCTATCACTCCAGTGCCTCTGGAATTAATTCTCTCCCCTCTGCGTTACACAGCTATGACAGGTCTTGCTACAGAGTTCTGGGACAAATCAGCATGTTGGGGATGGGGGCAGAATGGATAACAGTCACCGTCTTTACTATCACCTCTCTGCTCTCTTTCATAACATGGTGTTTATTTGCTGCTCTTTTCCACCTGGATGTCGCATCCAGCAGCAGTGCAGTACACTTTTGTTGTCCAAATGAGATCGGCTTACTGCCCTTAGGGCCACTCTACCTTGCAACCACAACCAGCACAAAGAGAAACTACATGCGTCACCTGCACGAGTTTAATGTGCATGACCAGGCTTTCTAGGCATATCCTCACTGAGCAGTTGTGAACCACATTTCTGTTGTTCTGAAATTAAAAGAAGCAAACCAGAAATAACTCACAAGGAAAAAAAGTTAAAACCCTGAAAAGAATGCTTTTCAGACTTGTCATTAACTCTTGAAATATCTGATGCAACATGCTCTGCAGTTTCTTCTCACTAACACCCTAAACATCTTTCACACTGCTAACAGCCAAAACTTGCTTTCTATAAATAGCTGCGTGGATGAAAGTTTGTAGTGATCCTTGTCATTCTTGAATCTCCTCTCCTTTGCTGAAGCAAAGTCTGCTTCCTGCCCACTCCTTCCGTGGAACAGGGAACACAGCACCCAGAGAGCTCCATGGCTGAACTCTAATTCTCCCTTCCCAGGAAGCAGAATTTCTTTCCTCTGCCCAGTGCCGATTTTCATTACTTTTAAATTAATTTAAGTCCTCTGTGAAATTAGCTCAGAACTCACAGATTAAAAGCATGATTGGAAGAGACTTATTGATGGTGGTGAGGAAGGGGATTAAGAAAGAAAATGAAGATGGAACAACTAAATAACCCATTCTTTTGCATGCTACACTCTTTCACTACTTCACCACCCTGCTAACTCCAGACAGAAAACCCTGCAAGGCAATCACGCAGCTCCCAGATGCCAGAATCCCACTCCTGTCTCAGGACAGCTACAGGCACTGTGATTGTTTCATCCTTCTCACCAAGTCTGGTTTAAAATTCAAGAATCTGGAAAAACCTCAAGACGTATTTGGAGGGAAGAATAACACAGAGACCATTAGAGTCATTAGCATATTGCTCACTTCCTTGGAATTCCAATGTAAAAAAACGTTTAGGAGTGAAAGCTTGCGCTTATCTCAGCAGAACTGAATTCATCTGCATGCTTGGCTACGCAGAAACACTTCCACTCAATGCAACTGTGTTGCACCCTCTACATTTCAGATATCCAAGTCACTATTAATTTCCTAAATCAAATCAGGTAATTGGAAGCAGATTCCTGAAGGTCTTCAATTATTAAATTAGCCTTTCTTTCGAAAGCAGGGGGACAAAGCTGAACTACCCTTTTTTTTTTTTTTTAAACAAACCAACCCAACAAGTGATAGTATCCTGCAGACTCAGGGAAATTCTGGAATTCATTAGCTTGCCCACATTCCCACATGTTTCCTATTGACTTTAAAGGCATTAGAGAAAAGAGCTCCAAATACACTTTCTGCCCAGAGTTGTAGGTCTTAACCTCTCAGAAAGGAGTGCAGAACTTCCTAAGTAATGATGTGAGGCAGTCTCAGTTATGAATCTGCTACAGTCCCCAACTGCTGCCCCTAAACGCCACCTTGTTAGGCAAACTGTCCCAGTTGGGGGCTTCCATACCAGAGGGCAGGGACACACAGGGGAAAAAGCAGGCAGTGCTTCTCAACATGTTAACTTCATGAGCTACTGAAAGAAGAATAAGCCCCACTGCAGTGGACAAACAGCAGAAAAAAATAACTCAGAATGTACCACAAGAGCCTGATTTTTAACACTCTGTAAGCAACACAGAAGAAAAGATAATTGCTATCCAGAAACACGGATTAACGATAGGAAGTACCCAGCAAAAATTCCATGCAGGCAATAATTCACGGGTCATCAATCATCAAGTTTTGTATGAGAAGTACCTTGTGGAGGGACTGGCTGTTGATATCCTGGCATCGGACCATTATAAGCTCCATACTGTGACTGAGGAACCCCTGGCAACGGCTGTCCTCCGTAGGCAGGCTGCTGGTATCCCTGATATCCAGGCTGAGGTTGCCCATAAGGAGGCCCTGCGTGAGCTTGCTGGTTTACACTCATTGTATTCACATCCCCAAACTAATCTCACCTGCAAAAAAATGGGGGGGAAAAAAAATCAGCTTTTAGCAGTCATTAAACCAAACTGGCCAAATTCTCTACTGTTTTCACAGAAATGAGAGCTCCCAAGACACAAAACAAATTAAATCAGCAATCACTATTTATGCCTGCACAGCAACTTGTTCAAGATAAATGCTTTACAAAAGCTAGGTAGAAAACAGTGTTTTCAGAAACAACGTTTTCTAATCAACCATCTGAGAAAATATCACCATCCTTTGCCATTCCGTAGCAGATAATTATCAAGCTTCCAGCAACACCTTACGAACTACTTCCACCTCAGGAAACGTCAGACAGACCAACAGAAAACAGATCTCATGACAGGGATGAAAGATTCCTTAATGTAACGCTTCAATAACACCGAACAAGTTCAGCCTTCACCTCTGCATTAGTCTACTTGATCGTGCTTCCTTGTACAAGCAACTCACACTTCACCACCCACAAATGCTGCTTCTTGAAGTGCTGGATAGAATCTGGAACAGGACCAACATAGGGCTTAGGGCCTTTTTTTTTTTTTTTTTTTAATAATAGATGATTTAAAGTCCTTGTTATGTACAGCAATTTCAGAAAACCAAGATATTCAAAAAGCAGAACCTTCATCTAAGAAGTGTGTTCAAAATGCAAAACCATCATAGGCACAGATGTCTCTAAAGGAGTTACACAAAAGGGAAAGACCTGAAACAGGAGTGATGTTTCTTAGTGAAGTTATGCAAGAAATCTTGCTTAAAATAACAATTCCCAATTTCTAACTGTATACAGAGGTTGACTAACTTTTTATAAAGAGAAAAACAGAAATGGCACTGGGAGACCCCAACCCAAGCAGGCAGTTCTTACAGTACCATCACATTAAGCAGGCAGAGCCACCAGAGAGCCCTTGAGGTGTGGAGAGTCAAGGAGAGGACTTCATGGGCAGGAACATCCCTTGTGGTTGATTTCTCAAGAATACTGTCCATCCCCTTTACTCTTCTGGACATTCCATATGTCACTGTGACCCTCTTCAGCTAGGACTGTCTACACTAATACTGTAAAGAAATGTGCGCTTCCAGCAATTTATGTTTAATAAACTGCAGTTTATATAAAATTCAAAGTTAAGGTGAGGCTAAGAAGTAACTTTGCCCCCAAGTTTTGCTCCAAACCATATGCTGAACTTGTATACAAGAGATTCTATGAAATCTTAACCTAGAGGAGTCCTACAGCTGGAAGAGCCACCAGCTGGCTGGGGCAAGTCCCCCCAAGTAGTGTGCAGGTTAACCCAGCAGTTGATACGCCCCGAGCTGTTCTGCCTGTACAGCAGTTGCAGTTTGCCAACCAGCACTGAGGGTAGTTTGCCATATCACCAAAAATACACCATCAAAGAATTACTTCAACAACTGAAAACTGCTGTACAGCACAAGTACTAAAATAACTATAGCTCTAAGAACCATCCACACAAAGAAATTCCTTCAGATACATATATTTAATAAAGGGGAAATGCATGTATCACAAGAACAATCTAATGATTTATAGAAGGAAGTCATCATAATACACACACACACACACTACATTTAACCTCCTACAGGCAGGGAACAGGACAAATGTCAATACCAAGAATGATAACAGTTACTGTGAATTCAGATATTAAGCTTCAAATGAAAGGAAATAAATGAAGTTTCATAGTTTTATTCTCCAAACTGTATAAAGGTCATGATGGAGCTTTTGTTTAGAAAAAAAACTTACCTTAAAACTTTTAAAGGTAATTTGCTCTTGAAAGTAACGCCTAATGGCATATGCAACAGCTTACAACAGTGTGATAGAATCTGATCAGCCTGGTTTTAAACGTGATTACATATGAAAAACATGACAGCAAGGGAGTCATTGCTAAAGATTCTGGCTTCCCATACCACCTTTGACTTCATTCTGTGGAACAGACTAACCTGAGCCACTGTGGGGCCAGAAACTCTGGACTTCCGGACCTCTCCCTTCCCAAGTTTCCCTGAAGGTTAACCTCTTCCTCCCCAGATCCCCACACTGCAATCACAGACCTATCCCAGCCACCTCCTGCTCAGCACAAACAACAAAGTAGGGGCAAAGGGAAGCGAGAATACAGTAAGACAACTGCTCCATTTGCATATCTTGGAACAGCCAGGCAGGACTTACACCAAGGGAAGAGGGCTGCTCTCTCTTCTTTCTAACTCTGATTATTGCTTATTGGATTGTGTGTGAGGAACTTTGCTCCTGGTCACTGCTCCTACAAACAGGTCCTTCCCTTCAGGAAAAGCTGCCAGCAAAGCAGCAGCACCCTGCAGGACACCTCCTGAGCTAGCAGCTTTGAGACACTCTTCACAAGTTACATCTGTGGAAATCCTGAACAGATTTCTGGACAAGGAATTACTATGCGCCAGAAGGCAGCACAATCTTTCACGCTTTTGTTTTTTATTTTCTTAAAGCACAATAGGGCAAGTACTGACACACGGCCCTTACAAGCCACCTCAGTCTTACTGTTATGAGTGTGCAATCAGTAAGTGATCTTACCTGGTGGTCTTCACTGTCCTCTTTTCAGCTGCCTCTCCCCTTTCTCACATGAATATCCATATTCCCTGCTTGGGCAGGTGCTACTAGGTGGCTTGTCACTCCCTCCACAATAATACCAACACCAAGAGCCAATCTCACCAAACGTAACGCCTACAGAGGAAAAGAGTTTTGAGATCATTTCCTATACTTTCAATAGAAAAACTCACTACACAAAGGAGATGATTCTAACTCTGTGTCCCAACTAAGAGAAAGGTGAAGACATCTCCAGCCTTCATCTAGTCCATGTGGCAAACAGCACAGGCTCATCTCCACCACAGCACAAGCTGATGCCTGATCCGTGCTGGCAGGGAGTCAGGGAAGGAGCTGGAAAGGAGGAGAAAGACTCAAAAACCACCTTAGTGTTGAAGCTGGGGACAAGGCTGCTTCTTTGTTTCAGTTGCTTGACTTGCTCTAAAGGTAAGGGGAGCGGCACACTTGCTCATCACTGATGTGAAATACCACAAATGGCAGGGCCAAGAGTATCTGCCTCTGAGAAGGCAGAGGCAGCGGTCACTGAATGAGTCCACTTCCCTTCTTCCCAGTACCAATCATTTGTATCACACAGCATTCACTCTGTCTCCACTGAAAAAACATCTATGGAAACAGAAACCTGGGCACTTGAAAAGGGAGAATTACCTTATCTGGGCTTATGACTTGAAGGAAAAAGAAGTCACAGAAAGAATGAAATATGCTGACAGGGAGAAATAGAGAAAATAGGCCGTTCCACTTGATAAAAGCAGTGAGTATATCCCCTTGCATGTAGTAATCCATTACCGAAACTGAGCCAAAGACAACTTGCTGCTGAACATCACTACTCATCAGTCACACTACACAAAGCACAAACAAGCAGGACCCGTGGTATTGGGAAAACACTGTGACAACACTCAGTCAGTCCTATAAACAACAAAATTTCCTTGCAAAGCACAAAGCAGTCACTCCAGGCCTTTTTCTGTTCCTCTCTATAAAGGGAGTTGGACTATGGAAGTTTTGGTCAAACTATTGACACAGCTAAAATTCATACTGGAACTGTGTTATACCAGACAAACTGAGCTGATCAGCAGTGAACTGATGGAGGACAAAACACGCAGTAACACTGGGTGGATCTTTAACTTTCACAATAGTTTCCCAGTTCCTTAGTATCCAAACAAAGCTCAGTAGAGCACAGTTCTTATGGACTCTTCTTTTGAAAAACCGAGTGATTCACGTGAGCTTGTTTCAATCGGCCTATCTCCCGCATCACTGAAAACTGCACATTCATCATTTTTATGGTCTGCATTCACTGTTAATACCCTTTTGAAACCAAAAAGCTTGATGATCTCATCAGTTCTCAATTGCTTTCTAACAGAGACACATACAGCTAAATTGTTTCCCTTCAGACAGGTGCCAGTGCCTTTTTCACTGGTCCCAGCAAAATAAAAGGCTGGTTTGTTTCAGCTTCTGGGGAGATTGATCCTTAAAAAAAACCAAATGTCAACAGCAAGGCTTCCTATACTGCACTGAATCTGAAGGAAATACACCTACTTGATTTCTGAACACAGAAATCAAAGCCATTTCCAAAAGATGGGACAGAAGGGGACAACCAGCATCCTCAGAGACCAGTTCAGAACATTACCCACAGTGGTATTAATGCATCTGTTCTGCAGCTTTCTGGAGAAGCAGCAAAGTGATGCCATTCTTACACAGACCTGGACTCTGGAGCTAAGGATGCTCTTCTGGAAGGTAGAGAGATATCCTTGCTTCTCTGTCACCAACAGGCTAAGTCTTGCACAAGCAACCACAGAACACTTGGTTCTCTTCAGATACGAGGAACCTCTGTTCTGTTTTCTACAGAAAATCCTGGAAGAGAAGCTCATACCCTGGAAGTCAGAGCCTGCCAATTAATCTGGAAGTGCTTAGGCCCTTATAACAGGGTGCCTCCCATCCATTTGTCCAAGGCAATTTGAATGTCACAACTGGAACAGACCCTTCAGGTCAGCTGTGTTTTGGTGGTGCTGTCTTTGCCTTGGGCAAATTCTCAGCTTGTCACACCCCAGGTAACATTCTCTTCACCTACACATTCTGAGGAAGATCTGTTTTAACTGTGCATGAGAGGTGCAAGACATGCTGTTACAACTGAATATCAGCAATCCAGAAGCCACATTATCATTACTGAAGACACTTTCTGTGGGAAACCTCGGCTGGTCCAAGGAGTTAAGAGTGTATGAACTTCAACATTGGCTTTGAATAGATGCCCATGTATCCTTGGAGAAGCTGGAAGGTGCCAAGAAGAGCCAAGTAAACAAGATTCGGAAGCTGCCAGGCCGCAGGTGGAATCACTCAATTATGAAGTTACAACCGAGAAGGAGTCATCCAATTATGAACTGTCGGTTTTTAGCTAAACTAATCGTACATGGACGCGTAGCTCAGGAAGGGGTATAAAAAGTCTTGTAAAATCAACAGAGATGGTCCTTTTGCCCATAACTTCTACATGTCATGGATTGCTCCAACTGTGACAACTTTCAGGAGAAGTAAGGATGGGTTAGCTGCTAGAACCTCTTGACACAACAGCTACTAGAGCAGATTTCTGTAGCCTAGTCTTTCCTGGGCTGTTTTGAATAGGCCTTTCAGGCTTCACAACAGAAAAATCATGGCTCATATCTCAGGTGTGATCACTTCTGTGTTCTTTTAAGAAAGAGTCATATCACACCCCGCTTTGATCACTGGGCAAGGTCCAATGTAACATACAAGTGACAGGAGAGTGAAGGTGGTTAAAAACCGCACACAAAAAGAGCTTAAGTCTCGGCCTAACCTTAAACTTACTACTGTTTCTAACCTCTGCCACCATCAGATTTTTACTTAAGTCACTAAAGACAAAATGTGATTGAAGTCTCCTGATGGAACTGATTTACAGCTCTATCTCTGTAAGAAGGCTCTAAAAAAAAGATTCCAAAGCTGCTCATTTATGGGCATTCCTTCTGGAGAGCAACTCCGTGGAGGCAAAAGTCATGGAAAACATGATGTCAACATAGCAATACTCAGAGATTTCTCTCCCCCTTAGCTGCCTCCACATGTACGTTAAGACACGTGAAGCCAGCTGACTCATTTCTGTGAGCTTTGCACAAGTACAACTGGGTACAAAAAGTTACAAGAGTAGTTTAAAGTTCAGGGAAAAGGCAAGAAGGAAGAATGGATGTACAGGAACACAAATAATAAGACTAAAAATAAGTTATAACGCTAGACAAGTTTTCTTCACGTACATTTTAACACTCATCATTTTTCATCCAAAGTTTCTGTGCTCTGACTTCCTCTACGCATATGTGTTACGCAATTACTATCAACTACAAGCAACAAAAAAGGTCAGAATTAGCTTTCCATAAGGCATATTGCCTGGTTTATATTGTCTGTTAGTGCTTCCAAAGTTACCACTGAATCTTGCTGAACATACAAGAAAAAGCTCTATCTTCACAATTCAACACTAATAAAGCTTTCCAAATCTGGAGAACAGAAAAACCCGCCTTCTGTCTCCAGTGGAGACCTTGTTGCTGATCGCTTTTAGTCACTCTTTGTACCTTGCCCTTTCTTAGCCAACCATCAATTCTCTCTCGGATTTTTGACCCTCCTGATAATGAGTGTTAGAGGAAGAAAATGTAGTCCTTACCATAGCAGGAGAAAACACTCAGAGGTGCAAGCTTTGAACAACTCATTAAGGAAATAATCCTTTAGACATCTGTTCACAGCCATAACTCAGCTTTCAGCCATGAAATTAGAACCCAGAGCACAAGCCCCAGCACATTAAGAAATATTCCTTATATCAATGTCAACTTCACAGTCACTCTACTGCAATAAGGAATCCTGAGTGGCACAGCTGCAATCAGAAAAAGGTAGTTTCAAAAGCAAAAGCCTTCTCCACAGAAGAACAGATAGAAATGCCTACACTTCCACAGACAGTGCCTACAATTGATGGAAATCAAGCCTCCTCTGAAAGGAACTGTTCTGGAGCTTTAGGCCACACATATTTCTACCCATCTACCCATCCATCCCAGAATCAGAACACTTACTCTATGAAAACAGGGGAAAGAAATCCAACGATAACGGCAAAGTTCCCTAAACCTGTTCAGGACAACACATCAATAAACAGGAAACACTCCAGGACAATAATCAGCTACGAGTCACCTCCTATTCTAGTGGTGTGATTCTACAATGCTAGTAAACAACAGCAAGACAACATTGTGTGTCAGGTGGTGATTTCTCTCCCTTTAACAACCCCTGCCCCAAGTATTTGGTAAAATTGGTGAAGGAACCTTGTGACATAGGACACAGAAATGTTTCTGTGGATCTATCATATTAACACCTAAACCCCCGCACTGAGCACCAAACCGAACCCCTGTGCATTACCACAACTGTACAGGTGTTAACTGGGAAGCTTGACATGAGCCAGCAATGTGCGCTCGTAGCCCAGAAGGCCAACTGTATCCCGGGCCACATCAAAAGAAGCGTGGCCAGCAGGTCAAGGGAGGTGATTCTGCCCCTCTGCTCTACTCTTGTGAAGCCTCATCTGGAGTACTGGGTCCAGTTCTGAAATCCTCAACATAAGAAGGATATGGAACTGTTGGAACAGGTCCAGAGAAGGCTACAAAGATGATCCGAGGGCTGGAGCACCTCCCACAGGAGAACAGGCTGAGAGAGTTGGGGTTGTTCAGCCTGGAGAAGAGAAAGCTCCAGGGAGATCTTATAGTGACCTCCCACTACCTGAGAGGAGCCTAGAGGAAAGCTGGCGAGGGACTATTCATAAAGGCTTGTGGTGATGAGTGGGAGCAGGTATAAACTGGAAAGGAGCAGATTTAGGTTTGATGTAAGAAGGAACTTCTTCAGCATGAGAGTGAGGAGGCACTGGAACAGGCTGCCAAGGGAAGTTACGGATGGGGCCATGGGCAGCCTGATCTAGTAGGATGTCCCTGCCCATGGCAGGGGGGTTGGAATTACATGATTTTTAAGGTCCCTTCCAACCCTAACTATTCTACAATTCTAACTTTGGTGGGTAACTCCTGACGTGGGTGAACACCTCACCTACGTCTCAGCAACCACTGCCTTCAGCCAGGAAGCCTGAACGGAGCTTCAGCCACGGCAAAGCAGCCCTGCCTGGACGGCTTGGCAAAGCCTCTCGGAGAACGATTTCAAAGTTCCAGCACCACAAATACACAAGAAAATACACAACTGCATCCCATGAATAAAGAGAAACGAAAACAACCTTCATTCTACTCCAGAGAACAGTGCTCAGGAAGAGAAAAAGCGAACTCCATAGGCACACACCGAGCCGGTTTAAAGCATCTCCTCCTCAAAAGCCGCAGCCTGCTCCGCGCTTTCCCCCCTTTCCAAGGCCACACTTGTATCCCGCTCACGCCGTCTCCAGTCCTTCCCTCCCTCCCTCGCCAAACGGGCAGACAAGCGCCGGTATTCCCCGCCGCGCTCGGTCACCGGCTGTCCGCACGGGACAAGCCTCGGGCGGGCGACACCGGGGACCGGGGGCAGGATCGGCGGATTCCGGGTGCTCGGGACGGCGCAGAGAGGGTTCCACCATCCGGGCGGAAAGAGCCGCGCGGCCTTCCGGAGGGAGCGGCGGCCGGGCCTTCGGTCCCAGGACGCCGAGGCTCCCGCGGGGCAGCCGGTCCCGCCGTGCCGGGCCTCTCCGACGCGCTCCCGGGAGGAGCCGGGCCCTGCGGGAGCCGGGCGCGGCGGGGCCCGCGGCTCCCGGCGGGGCCTCAGTCCCGGTCCTGGCAGCCCCGATCCCGGCCCGGGCCCCGCACTCACCTCGCCACCCGGCGCCGCCGCCCCCGGAAGCGCCGCCGCCGCCTGCCACGTCCGCGCCGCGCGCCGGGACCCGGATGTGGCGCACGCGCCGCGCGCCCCGGCCGTGACGTCACTGCGAGGGCGGTGGGACCTGGCCCGGAGCGCGCGGGGAGGGGCCGTAGGCGCGGCCGGTCCCGCCCCAGAACGGGCAGGGGGTCCAGCACCGTTCAGAGAGGGGGCAGCCGCCGCTGCTCGGGCAGCCTCGGCCAGAGCAGCACCGCCCTCACAGGAAAACGTTTCTTCCTGAGACCCCATCTCAGTCTCTCGTCTTTCAGCTGAAAAACGTTCCCCTTCGTCCTGTCCCTGCCCTCCCCGATCAGGAGCCCCTCCCCACCTTTCCTACAGCCCCTTTCAGTACTGGAAGCTGCTCTAAGGTCTTGCTGGAGCCTTCTCCAGGCTGAACAACCCCAACTCTCTCAGCCTGTCCTCATCTCCAGCCCTTGAATTGTCGTTGTAGGCTCCTCTGGACCCATTCCAACAGTTCCTTATCCTTTTTATTTTGTGGACTCCAGGACTGCGGGTGGGATCTCGCCAGAGCAGAGCAGAGGGGCAGCATCCCCCCTCATCCTGCTGGTCCCGCAGGTTGTAGCCCAGGACACAGGTGGCTCTCTGAGCTGCGAGCGCATGTCAGTGGAACTCCTCATCCACCAGCACCTCCAGGTCTTTCGCCTCAGGGCTGCTCTCAATCACGTTGTCCCCAAGCCTGTATCAGTCAGGCCTGCCCTGACACAGGTGCAGGACCTTGCACTTGGCCTTGTTGAACCCCATGAAGAATCTTGTTTCTCTGGCTGCCCCAGACCTGCAGGAGCAGCTCAGCCAGGGCCAAGGGCTGCGTGTCTGCCACCCCACAGTGCCACGGTCAGCTCCACACCGACTGCGGCGGGGATGCAGGGGTCTCCAGGTGAGAACTGTGACAATGTGGCTTTGAGGGCACCAGTGCCGCCACAGCACTGCGCCCTCCCAGTGTCCCAGTGCAGGGGTTCCACAGTGGCACTTGTCAGGCACTGAGAGCTGAGCATGTGCAGAATGGGGAATGTATAGTTTTATCCTCAGGATCTGAACAGAAAGCCATATTTTAAGCCCTGTAGCAGAAAGGAGAACACAGATTTGTTTCTCCCATAACTCGCAGAGATCATGGTGTCTTGGGATAGCCAGCACGTCTTGTCTGCCATGCTTCTCAAGACAGCAAAGGGCCCGGGTGCAAAGCCGCTCTCTTGGCATTGAGGAGTCTGCATGCAATGCCCTGCAGAGAACTGTTTGACTCCCATCTGTGTCACTAATCCTGGCTATTCTGGTCCCAGCATCTAACGTTAGGACTGGCTGTAGTGGATGTTGGGGAGCTGCACGCTGCAGAAGCAGCACGTTACATCTAATGTCTGACTGATTGGGGGGGCAGGCAGACAGTCCTGCTGTGTGGTAACACTCACTGCACAGAGGAGACACAGGTGGAGAGCAACACAGCTTGTAAGCTGGTTTTGTTCTGTTTCTGAGGGTGAGATGCAATCACCTGATTGTGTACAAGTTTGCGCCTGTGTCATGTCCTTGCCTGAAACACATACTAATGAGTCCTGAGTGCTGGGCGGCTCTAGGATTTGCATTTGGAATGTGAAGTGGAAATAAATTTTTTACTGAAATGCTTCCAACTTTCAGAGAGTCAGACAAAGCTCTGGAGAGACAGGAGGTGCGCTATTTTTGGCCACGGTCCGATGAGAGATCCCTGGTGTCTGGGGGGGGCACAGAGGGTGAGATTGACATGACACGTGTGTAGGACAACTCTGGCCCCTTACCAAGAGCAGACTCCAATGTCTAATCATAGGCAGAGCAGCAGCTGAGAGTCCAGAAGAGCAGGGAAGGCTGGGCTTGACAGTCTCAGCTCTCCTCCTGTGTGTGTGTGAACTTGGAGGAGAAACTGAGCAAAGGGCCTTCTAGGGGACTGGAGAGTTGCAGTGTGAATTGTGAAGATGGGAGTAGAAGATACCATCTGTTAAGAACTGGAGCCTGCTTTGAAGTTGGGAAGACAAAATATCCAGAGCACAGAAATAATGGGAGCTGAAGAAGAAATGCTCATCACTCTGTCTGGAGGTGCCCCATGGGGCTTCCGGCTGCAAGGGGGGGCAGAGCAGAAAAGACCCCTCCAAGTGTCAAAGGTAGGACCTTGAAGCGTGAACTGTGAGGGCAGAGTGAATCTGGGTATCTCTGCTGAGTCGGTCGTCTTTCACTACAGTTGAGGAGTGCAGGAACTCTGTACTGTGGCAGCAGATCTTGGGTGGAAGGGTATGGGGATGGGATCATACAGGTCCTGAAATAGGTGCTCTTGAAGTAGAGACAAGTGTCAGGTGAGGAGCTGCTTCAGCACAGGTCTGTATAGCTCAAACACTTCATAATCTGTACAGCTCTCCCCAGTTGTCAGCAGAGACAAAACCATAGCGACAGTGCAAGAAAAAGGGCTCCAATATGGAAGCTTCAGTACTTCTGTAAAACATTGAACTAAAGAAAAAAATCATTTAAATCAAAGCAACAGGAGCCATATTTGTAATTCGGTTCAACTGTCCCTAACAATTCATTACTATGTTCCAGCTTTCAAAATAGACGTATGCTTCTTAGGATCTTTTCCATCAATGACACTGTCTCAATACTGTCTGAAGTGAATAGTTTTGATGCTCTAAGCAGCAAATATTGGTTTCATTTCAAGAGTTAAAGAAAAGCAGTTGTTTAGATGGAAGATGAAATAATAAAAAGGAAATAAACTTGAACCTTGAGTTGCACTACTTTTGATAAACAGCTGTTCCTGTTCTCCTTTCATATAAACTACTGAGTAGCTTAAAATTAAGTGAAAAAAAAAACCCTTCTCTCTTTATTAAGCTGATAACAGCTGCATTAGCCTTGACACAATGAGATCTTGGGATGTCTCTCTGGAAGGCACCCAGCAGCAGAAGTGAACACATGCTATGCCCAGCTCCTTCTGTTACCTTAAGCAGATCATGCCTCTAACAGAGAGTTTAAAAATGCAATGTTCTGTGTCATTTGGCTCATCCCAGGCTAAGAAGGGGTTGTCTGTATCCTCTGCCAAATGTTTTGGAATCCCATGGCTTAGCCATGAAGTGGGTGTTTCTTACATAGAGAAAGATGATTTTTCTCCAGGAAAACAACTTATGTGCATGCTTATAGAGCATCAGGTGCTGAAGAGAAAGAATCAATATTCTTGAAACAGGAATCTGGCATCAGTGATTTTGAAAATGGGATTTTCAATGGCCACATAAACTCTGTAGGGTCTAGGTTATTTTTACACTGTTTTTTTCCCCCAGTAGACAAGAATCAGGGACTGAAGAGGGAGGAGATACTGAGTGTCTGATTAAGATTTGTCAGGACTGAACAACAGCAAGAACTAGCCATTACCCAGGCTAAGGTGCACCCTAAGGTGAATGGAATATTGCTAAAGGATTAGTGGCACTTCCAGACAGGTATTAACTAGAAGCAGCTCTCATCCAGAGCTGGGTGTCAGACTTTAAATCTAGCAATGCAAATATATATATTTTTTACAATACTTGGATGTTGCATATAATATAAGTGAGGCTCAAAGCCATTTGAGGCTTGAAGTATGCATCATTGTTCAAGCAGGAATTTGCCTTCATAATTATAATTTTGGGCTATTATTGTCCAAACTTTTAATGGTATCCGGGTGACCATACATATGTGCTGTCTTACGGGCAACAGCCTCCAAAGAAAGGATTTACGGATCCTTCCCAGGAGCCCGGAAAGATCATACTTGAATGTAAACTGCTTAGAAGAGAATAAACCCCCAGGAGTCATGGAGTAACCAAACTGTCCTCCTCTCACTATACAGAGAAGAAGTTTGAATCTCAGTTTTCAGCTCTCTGAATTGAAAGACTAACTCTTCATTTTTCTGCAGTTAAGCTTCTGCTGTTGACACCCACAGGATGAAGCCTAGGCAAAAATACTGCCTGCACAGCATCTTCCAACCTCTAACATTAGCACTGTCTGTTTGGGTATTTTAGGAGCCAAAGAGGGGAATAGTCCCATTGCTAAAGCTGCCTGACAAGGGACTGTGGCTGCAGAATATTGCATGGAGAAACAGGGCAGCATTGTCTGTTGGTTTGTCAGAGCTGAGACTCAGGCAGGTGAGCAGTTGGCTCTGTTCAGCCTCCATCCGGGAGGTCTGTGCCATTGGGCAGCACTAGGAGATGGCCAGAGGGAGGTGGCACTGAGACAGAGCCTGCCTGGCAGAGGTGAGCTCAGATAACAACACGATGGTCTTTAGTGTGGTGAAGAATGTATTGGGGGGTGGGGAGGAAGGCAGATGAGATAAATGAGAGGTTCTGTTAGTAAGCTGATTGCTGTTAAAGAAAAGACTTGCTGGGAGAAAGAGAACTGTTCATATGAGACCAGGAAAGCTTTGGCATAGAAGAACAGCAATTCTAGCACTTTGGTCCTTACAGCAAAACTTATTTGGACAGAATGAGGAAGGACAGAACAGGAACATGGATGAAACTGGAGAAAATGTGATAGGAATTACAGGCATGAATTTTCAGTAGGTGCCAGGAGATACCTGAGAGAATGCATTTAGTGTCTCAGGGGAATGCAGTGCTGTCATTTTACGCCATTTCAACTTCTACACTAGAAAAGTCGTAGTAGTAACACTAAGGAAAGATCCCTCCCCTTGGATGCTGAATCAAATTGTTCCTCTATACCTTTCTGGATGAAAAAGAGTAATAAGCTAATTTGTGCCTAGTAAGTGGGGAGGAATCAAGTATAACAAATATCTAGAAATTATGTACATTGTAGTTACGTAGAAATGCTGGAATTGCTGGACTGGACTAGGTTAATTGTCACTCCATCTTCTGCTTTCTGTTCCCTTTGTGTTTCCTGCCAGTGTTTCAGAGGAAGCTGTAAACTTCACCAATGCATCTTATTTGCTGGCAATGCAATGCAGAGGGAATTTTTTTCATCCCAGTTCATTATCAGCATGCCCTGTGAAGTCCATAAGAATTGATAGTTCTGGTGTTTTACCCTGCACATAAGCAGATATTTGTGAACACCAAATGCTTTACTTGTCTGATTGAATCCTATGTGGTTTATTAATGAAGATTTGGAAACATCAAGCAGCCAGGCATTCCAAAGACTGAATATTGCACAAAGCAGGATTTCCTCTTTGAGTCGCTCTCATTCTATGAGAAAGCTCAGCACAATTTGTCTTCTTACATGATCAACTTATACAGTCATAGGTCTTCTTGCCTTCCTTCTTTCTAAAGTTTACATCATCGTCTTCTTTTTATTGTTTCTTTATATGGAGATTATGATAAAATCAATCACTAATTGCTGTTCTTGGTATTTTTTTATTTTTCCTTATAGTTCTTCAGGTCTGCTGTATGCTTTCTTTTTCCCCCCCCTTTTTGATGGTATTTAATGACATCTGAATATTTTCAGCATTGTTCTCTGTCTTCCTTAAAGACACTGGTGGGCCTCTACTTGATTGTTATGTCATAGGCTGTTCACAATGATGGCTTAAGTTACTCTCTTTTTTTCAAGTGGCAGCTAATTCAGAACATACAGTGAGCATATGTGTTTTAAACCATCCTTTCTAGTGGAAAGTATCCAAGTGGCTGCAACTAAATAAAGCAAATGGATGTGTTGGAAATGGGGTGTGAACCTGTTTTTGTATAGGCTGAAAAGATGCATAGCTGTAGTTTAAACCATTTGACCAAGCAAAAGTCAATTCTAAACCTCAGTCTGGGCAACACAAAGCAGTAGAAAAGCAGCTGGATCTTCACAAGCTGGATCCAGCTGCCACAGAGCTTCTGTGCCATCTGAGTCCTGTGGGTTATGGGTTCGGGGCCCACAGCAAGGTGGTGGAATTCTATACCTTGTGGACAGTCTCTGGGATCACACATAACTAGCTTTGAGTTCTAGTAACCTCATGGAGCTGAACCAGCTCTGCCTGCCTCAGGATCAGAGAGACACACATCGGTTCTTCAGTAGTGCCCAGTGGGAAAAAATCATGTTTAAGTAACATAAGTGAGACTGAAATGTTAGTACTAATGCCAACTGATTGGTTCCAGGTCTGTAACTGCAAATGTCTATTCCTTGCCTACAAGAGTACATACTGACTATTTTGTTCCACCCAAACAATCATTTGCAGTGTATGGGGGCTAAAAATGTCATGTATGTATGAAGGATACTGTACTGGTGAATATACACAGGGGGTACCATAACAATTCAGTCCCACAAAAACAGGTACTGTAAAAGTGGAGAGTGAGACAAAAGAAGAAACAAAAGAAAATTTATTAGTGCCTGGGGAGCCCTCAGTGAGAAAGAATAGATGATTTTTAAATGAGGGTTTTATTGAAATATCAACTCAGTAAAGAGTAAGCTGAGAAAACCTACATTGATACGCTTAGCAGGCAGAAACACAGCAAGGTCAAACATCAACAGAGAACATGAACAATTCTGCAGAAATTAGAAAGGATTGGAATATGGAGAACTAGAGAAATAAACAGAGGAGAAAATAAAGAGTAAAAAGCCTAGAAAGGAAGGGGAAATCTCCATTTTGTTCTTAGATACAGCAACATCCTTTTAAGTGAAATCAGCCAAACTACTGAGAATTCATATTGGGCTCATTGTGATTCCTAATTAATCTTTTAAGCCTTACCCAGCAAAGCAGATAAAGTATAGTGGGATTTTATACTATCCTTACCAAAATAAAACTGATTTGGTATAGCTTGGTAGCTGTGGTGCACAGGGCACCACAACACAACTAATCTTTGGCCAGAAATAGTCATCAGGAAATAAAGAAAACAAGCATAAAAGCAAGAAACAAAAAGGATCTGCAGATGGACAGATTTTTATTTTAGAAAGGCTGAGGGAAAAGTGTATGGTCCTGACATGTGCAGCATTCCCTGCAAGGAGAAGCTATGAATGATGAGAAGGCTCCCTCAGTCTGAAAAGAGAGTAAGAAAGAATACCATCAGGTTCCTGGATTCCTGGAGGAGTTATTTGCAGCAGGGATATGTGCATCAAATGCATTTGAAACTATACAAGATATAAAACAGCTCCTCTGAGAAAAGTCATGAGACAGGACATAAGGATGAAGCCCATTATCAACAAAAGCGGAAACATAACATGGAACTATAGGAGGGAAATAATTTTTATGAAGATGAACAGGGCAGCTTTAAGACTGTGCAAGTGCACTCAGAGCTGTTGTTAGGGATATTGCTGCAAAACAGGATTTATTCCATGAGATGGAAAACCAGATGTTTACTATACAAAGCAAGGAAGACACTTGTACCTCTAGCATAGTCCAGTTTCCAGTGGAAACAGCTGCTACACATAGTAGAGGAGAAAGACCTGAGCATATTAGTGCATCACATGAATGTAGTGAACCAGCAAAATGATGCATCTCTGAAACAAAGGCAAACATGAAAAATCGAGCCTCCACTAGTGATATCGAACTGAGATAGAATCATAGAATCACCATGTTGGAAAAGACCTCTTAGATCATTGAGTCCAACCATTCCTACCTGCCCCTAAACAATGGCCCTGAGCACCTCATCTATCTGTCTTTTAAATACCTCCAGGGATGGTGACTCAGCCACCTCCCTGGGCAGCTTGTTCCCGTGCCCAAATGCACTGATGTTACTATGTAATGCACAAGTGGGAAGTCACTTGAAATACCATCACACCCGTGGAGCCAGCCACTTCCAAGAAAAATGAATTTAACATAGAGCAGCTACAGAAAAGGGGAGGAGGAGAGAAGGCTCTTTCACCCAGCAAAAGGCTGAAAGATAGATTACTGTCCACAAATAGATGTTGGGCAAGTACCAGCAGCACTGCTTTAATATAGGAGAGCATGTCACCAATCAAACGTGCTCAAAACAACTAACCAGGGAGGTCAGCAATGACTTTCTGATCTAGAAAAAGAATAGAAAAACTTTTGCTATCAGTTTAAGGGCTGGAAGAAACGCTATGGCATCTGACTCAACAGGGTACTGGCCCTGGTATCTCCAGATGCTCCTCTCAGTTCCCTGTTCTGTACAAATACTCTGCAGCAAGGGATTGCATTGTTTGAGGAAGCAATGACACAGGGTTGTATAGCTTCTAAACCAAGAACTGTTTTGTTGTTTAAGAGCAGTCCAGTACAATCTCCTTTTTGTCTCTTTCTCACGTATCCCCACTTTCTCCTGCATGTTTCTCTTCTGATAGTTCACTGTCTGACTGTCTCCTTTGCCAGATGCCCTTGCTGCCCGTGTGCCGTGCCACTGGTCACTGTGACCCATGGCCTGAGTGCTCTGTCCTGCTCACCTTTGCTTGTGTGACATTGTTCCCACTGGAGGTGCCAGCTCTAAGCCAAATAGATCTGATGGCTTCCAGATCAGCAAGCACTTTCCCTTCCTCTCCTCCTTTCAGTGGGCAGGCTGTTCTTCATCTGTTTCCACAGATGTTTACTGTCACACCTAAAAAGCACCGCTTGGCAGCCCAGTCCACAGCACTTGCTGGTGCTGGTTTTGGAAACATGACTGCCAGTGCTGTGGAAGGGGAGCCTCAAGCAGCTCTGGGAGGGCTCCTGGACATGTTTTATGGCCTGTCGGCACTTAGGCAGGTGCCACCCTTGGCTGTCAGCAAGGGAGTGCGGGCTGTGTAGCTGGTGGAACTTTCCAAGGAGCAGCTGGGCACAGCAGTCACCACATGCCAGGAGAATGTGGGGGGCTTTGGGGCTGCTGTCTGGCTGAGAAGCTGCAAGCTCTGCACAGTGCTGGGACATCAGTGTGCAAGGTACAGGGCTTGGAAGGGGAGTTCTGCCCTTCCTGGCAGAGATGGGGGATAGGACCTCCAGGACAATGGTAAGAAGGTGGCCAAAGCTGAAAACCATGTTATCACAGCCACAAATCACCATTGCTGATTGTTATCAGCTAATGATCTGGTTCACAATTTCTTATGCGTCACCAGGGCTTGGAGCTACCTGCAAGGGAATTGGCCTCACACAGGAACTCCCTCCCAAAACACATATGGAGAGCAGACTGTGTGGATGGACTGGATCAGTGGTTGTGCCATTCCCTCTGATAGAATCTTGATTTATACGCTGTGTTTACTCTCCAGTGATCTTTAACCATTTGTTAAACTATTCCTTTCTCACACCCCAGCCACTTCACTCTGTTTTTATTCTTTTTTTTTTTTGCTTCCTACCTTCCCCCCAGAGGACACAAAGCAATCATGCCTGTGACAAAGTGTGACGTTGGCTCCTGGTCTGTCACACATCACTGTCCAGAATGGTTTCTCCTCTGCTGTGTGACCATAGCTGTGCTGCCTCATGCTTTTTCACTTCCACAAGTTGTCTAAGGCTTCTGTTTGAAAGACACTGCTAGGAAAGCTTTCCTTCTCCTCCTTGAGAGGAGAAGAATCTGGGCAGCTTTGTCTTTCCATCCTATTTTCCCATTGGCCAGCAGGCATCCTGGAAGAATCTCTTGGCAGATGACTGTTGGCAGTTTTGGTGAAACCACACAAGTTACATCTATTCCTGGTGTATTCAGTGTACATAAACACTGTGAAGGCACATTACACTTCATTGCTGCTGTTAACAATAGGTAGCAGCTGCAAAGAGTCCTCTGTTCTGAGTGCGGTTTTATTTGGAGCTTGCATACCCTCACCACCCATTAAAGCACAGTACCAATACATACTGCTGATCTGGAGGGCTGAAGCCGTGTCTCTGGATGATTCTGCCTTATGTCCAAGACTCTCTCACTTCTGTCCCATCTCAGTGCCTGCCCCTGTAACTGCCTTAGGGACACGAGGGAAGATGGCATGAACCTATTACAGCTTATTCCTGAAAGGCATTGCAAACCACTTCTGATTGCATGCAGCTTATTTCCGTTCTTATGAAGAAGTGGTGCTGGCCAGCATGGACTGTGGCTGCAAAGTTTCAAGATGTGTTCCCTGGGCCGTACTCAGGCAAGATGCGAAACCACTGAGTTACTATCAGGATTACTCTATTCTTAGCATCCCAGCCTGTGTTCAGCCCCTACATACCACTATCTAAATATATCTCCTACTGAAGGACAGATGCTGCCAAGCTGCATCTGACCCCCTCCTCTCTTGCATTCTGTTCCCTAAAGCCAGGCTGAATTCCCCCAAGACACGTCCGATAATCAGCGTGTCCTTTTGTCTCCCAGGGCTGTGCAAGGAAATTTTTGTTAAAGCGTGACCCTAGCCCTGGATTTCATGGCCTCTGCTAGCACTCGCCTTCCCTTCAACATCTTTTCTTCTTCCTTTCCTCCTCATTTGTTGCCTTCACCCTTTTCCTTTTTCCCTCCAGCTGCTCCTATTCTTTCTCTCCTATCAGATTCAATATGAGCAATGATAGGACAAGGACAAAGTAATCCAAGAAAACATGCACAGGTACCTAGGAACTGCAGACCCTCAAATCTCTCTGACAAAAGCTCATTTGTGACAGCAGAAGTCCTGCTGAGAGGGCAGTGAAATGGACAATCTTCTCAGTAAATGTGTTTCATTGCTTTATAATCCCATTTTCCACATGGATTTGCATTTCCAGTAGCATGAATCAGTAAGGTCTTGAAACTGGGATTCCCTAAACCCAGCTGAAATCTAAACAGGACATTCCTCTGTGTGAGCCAAGGTGCATCCACCAAGACACAGACCAGAAGTGTAAAAGGCAGTGTGCTACGTGAGGCTGAGAGGATTTGTGGGGCTCCCCTCGAAAGGAGAGGTCAGCCCCCAGTGGGGGCTGGGAGGTCGGGCAGTGCAGTCGCCCAGGGCCAAGTCTGGGGCTGCCCCGGCCACTGGTCGAGGTCCCTCCGTGCGGCCTCTCACACACAGGAATTCTCTCCAGGGATCTGTTACGGGAAGCAGAGAGGGTATCACTTTGAAATGCTGCTTTTCCCATCTTTTTCCATCTCTTCAGAACAGCTGCCTGATGACACCTACCAACCCGTCTGCAGCCCAAGCAGGAGCTCCCAGTTGGTGAGACTCCACGTGGCTTGCCGGGTGTCCAGGACAGGGCATCTTTTGGACGTGGGGAGCAAGCGGGTGAGCCTGAGGGCAGCCTGACCTTCAGGGTGGACAGCCTGGGGCCTCAAGGGCTCAGTGCTGCCTGGGCTGCGAGCGAGACCTGCAGGCTGTGGGCTGTCATTGAAGGTCCTCGCAGCACCGCGCTGGCAGTCATACAAAACCAGGCAGGCTTGTGCCATCTCTGTCCAGAGGCTCTCCAGCCTCCTCACACCGCACCCTGCTGACATGGTTGTGCAATAAGTCCTTGCCTTCCCACGGAGGTGCTTCCTTCTTTCTCTCCCTGCACAATCCTCTTCTGCCTTTAACCCCTTTACTTTCCTGCCTCGCAAATGCAGTAGGAGAGCGCTTTGTCATTAAAATTAAGCTGTGAATAGTTTACTTTCTTCTGCTTATGAAGCAGATTCATAAGTTTTCAAGAAGGAATTTATAGTATTGCGGGAGACTGACAGCCAGGAACATTTATGTGCTATTTTCAGAGTCCATAGTCTCCTCCTGCACTGCAAGAGACCTGGTCCCGTTTTCCCAAGGAGGAATGGAGACAGGGAGAAGTCCTTTGCTGGATTGTAGGGCTGGTTTGCAGACTCTCACAACAGCATTGAGATAACTATAGTTGCTTCAGTGTATCTTTTTTTTGCCACCTGGGTAAAATCTGAGCACAGACCAAGCCAGAGCCAGCATCTTTACTACCCAGAAAAGAACTACATTGCCTGCTCACACTGCTCAGCCTGCGTGGAGCAGCTTGCATCCCACCAGACTGCTCTGATCTAAAGGTGCCTGTAGCAGCAGGCTGCATTGTGACACAGCCTGACCCACCCTGCCTGGGAATCCCAAACACTTGCCTGCAAAGTCCTGTGGTATTGTGGAACCAAAGGATTGCAGGAACCTTACTGGCTGTGCTCTGGGTGGTCACCAGTCCACATCCAGTAAGTTTCAGTGAGCATGGAGGAGTACAATGGGATGTGAGGAATAATCTGAGCACCTGCTGACAGCCCTTAACCCGCAGTGCCCTCCTTCCATAACTGGGAGAGGTACTTGGCATGTGTGCTCCCATCCAGTGCTGAGCACCAAGCACTTGGCTATGGAGCAGCAGTTGGCCTTCAGGGGAATAAGAGAAAGAGAACCTCCTTTTAACCTCTCTCTAACTTCATAACTCTCTGCATTAGCTGCTGGGTAGATAGGCAGCACTGGAAAGCATATCTGCTCTCTCTTCTCAGTTCACAGGCAAACCTTGAAGGAATATCAAAAAACAACATTTATAGGGTAACAGCAGAAAACTTTCTTCAGCAGTAGTTTTATCACAGACCCATACAGCCTCATTCCAGGCTGATATTAATGAGGAGGGAGTGAGAGGACCAGGATGACAGAGGCTGATGGATGTGGCAGCTGGGATGAGCCAATCCCTATTTTAAGCATGTAGTCAAAATTTGGTGTCAAGCTGGAGAGGCAACAGAGTAATAAAGTGCCAGTGAACACGCAAGTCGGAGCATAGCCCTCCTCTTTCCACCCTCTTGCCCCAGCACCCTTCAGCCTTGCTGCCAGGCTGACCTGGGAGGAGCACCGCGCTCTCCTGCTCCACACAAACCAGTGTGGCTGAGACCTGCCACGCTTCAATCACTGCATCCTCTGAGAGACAGCTCTGCATTGATTTCTCTTTCACTTAACTACAAGATCTGAGAAATATTCTAGAGGCATCTGCAAATGCAGCATATTTACCACCCTGGGCCTGATTTGCCCTGATCCAGTGTTTTTGGCCAGCTATTCTTTTATGTGCTAAATGAGCCTGTTATGGGTGCCAAGATGACTTGTAAGACTCTCTCATTTCTTGCCTGTAAGGGAGAGGTCTCTGAGTTTGGGCTGAGTGTGCATTTGGTTTGCTTGCCTGACCTAAAAGAAAGGCTAAGCTGGGTTAGGGGTTTTAGTTAGAAATTTAACTGATGGATGATGGACAGGGAGAGGAAACACTTGGTGTAAGATGGCCATATGAGGCTAGACCTAGGAACTAGCCTGGAACTAGACCCAGACTCTGTTCTCAGATACAGTGATGCATATACTGCACGGCTCCTGTTAAGGCTTAAGATTTACTCCAAGTTTACACTTGTGTAAGAGGACACCATATGCTTCATGCAGATGTCCAAAAATAATTGGCCCAAACCAATAGAACAGGGATGCTTGATAGCAGGAAGTGCCTCCCAGCCACTGTCTCTTCCTGATCTTGGCTTCCCCAGGGATGGTGCCTGCAGGACGTTTTTCTGAGTGTCAGAGCTCATAGCAAGGAAGCACAGTAGGGGCGTGCAGAAGGACGCACAGCCATGTACAGGGATGGTCTGGAAAGAGTTCCTGTTCCCTATCTGAAAACCAGACTCCCTAAGCAACTTAGGGAACCAGAGGAGAAGAGCATGTAGGTGCTCTTGAGTCTTTCATTTGCACTGAATGACTCAAATTGGGTTGGTCATCAGGTCAGGTCTATGCTCAGCAGAGTCACTTTTAGAATTAACAGGGATACAGGCACAGCCAGGGCTCACCCAAGAGGACTGGTCCTCCACTCTGGCAGCACAGTTGTCTCAGGCCTTATTTTATCCTGTCAGGAACAGGGCAATAGAAGGGCCAACAGGAGACAAGCAGCTAAACTAAACAACTGCTGGTCTTCCTTTTGTTCCAATCTTCTCTCTTCTGCTCTTCCAGATCCGAAAGAGAAGCAAAGCGTGCCGTGGAGGTCTGTGGGAAAATGATGTGCTAGTATCCATCAACGGGAAGTCATGCGCTGGCCTCTCCCATGCTACTGCCATGCAGATCATTGACTCCTCCAATGGCACGCTCAACATCCGTGTGAAAAGGTAATCTGCTCCCTAGTTCTGGTGCTGTGACAACGCAGGCAGCAGGGCAGGTTCACCCAGCACAGCACTATCCATACCTGGCACAAAAAAAGCAGGCAGGAAGCTTCTGGGTTTTCCATACTGCAAGGTGTAGTTAGGAGGACATCCCCATAGTGAACACGTGGCCATCCAAAAGTCTTGTGGTGTCCCTGTGCTGCTCTCCAGCATGCCTGGCCCTGTGGCTGAGCTGACCCCAGACATCTCTGCTGCTCAGGCTGGAGGATAGTGTTTGCAGTGTGAGGGCTGTGCTGTAAACAGTGAGCAGTTCGGTTCTGAGCAAGCAGATGCCGTAGGGCAGTGTCTCTCAGCAATTAACACACACTCCAGCGCATTCTGGGTGAAGAACTCTTCAAACTAAATGGGTTTGTCTGCACGCTGGATAATAACTGAGCCAAGACAGAGCCAAGACAAGATTACCTGAGTGTTTACTATGGGAGGATTGCAGTCCAATAGAGTGTGAACTGACTTCCACAGAGGTGTGTGGCTGAGTCCATTTTTGCAGGAAAAAGCATATCTGGCAAAGCCTCTAATCCAGCAGAATACTGGAGACCAGGCTGCAATTCGACACAGAAATGGTCCAAGTAACGTCCCTGGTTCTAACTGGGCTAACACTAACCCAGTGCCTCAGCGTACGCTGGAGGAGGCCTGAGCTGTAAATGAATCATGTGAAGATGAAGGCAGCAAAATTGTGTGAGGTCCCTGCTAGTCCACAATGCTGCCAAAACAGAAGTCACCCCCAGGAAATGAAGCTCTTGTGAAGGGGACTGGGAGATGGGATTTTTACAGCCCTTACCGACAGAGTGATGTGAGCAGCAGGGAAAGCTAACACTGGTGGCTGGCACTGGTACAGTGGAGGCAGAGATGGGCAGTACTCAGAGAAGGAAAGCCTGAGCATGTAGGTTCTTCCCCTTGGCTTCAGGGTAAGTGCGGTGCTCTCTGATGTGCTTGCCCCATACCCTAGCTGTGATTAAGTGGGATGAGTGAGCACTGCACAAGGTGTCCAGAATAGCTCCTGGTCCCTTGCCAAGGCCTTATCTCACCCCATTGGAGCCTATCTCCAGCCAACAGGTGCCTGGGCAAATTCCAGTGGGCCAAAATCAGCACAGTATGAACCAGCAAAGTGGCAAACAGGCTGCTCGCAGCCCTTTGGGAGCCAGCATCGATGGTTTGGAAATAACAAAACCAGTTGGCTTCACCTTGGGATAGCGGAAAACTCGTAAAATATTGCTTTCTGATCACGTCTCTATTCCCATTTCATATTTATATTCCCAGAGAAAACGCCAATCAGCCCCATGCAGAAAAGAGAGGTAGCTGGATGGCTCTGGAGTATGCAAGGTCATACATGTGTATGTCTGCCACTGCAGGATGTATGAGAAGCAGGAGAGAGAAAAGGAGGGAGAGAGACTGTGACTTGACAGTGCAGATGAAGAGAAACAGCCTTACAAGCAGCAGTGCTTTTCAGTTGTCTGGCCAAACATTTAAAGAAGAGGGAGGACTGCTCTGTTTCATTTGGGGAGCTTTGAGTTTGGTCCCCAGCGAGAATCCATAATAGCAAATATTATTAAAAATAAACTGTCAGAGAAACAGCCGCATCCTCAGCTTCCACTGAATTCACATTTGACATGAGTATAAATTTGTCACAGTTCAGAATTGGGATCCAAGTTATGAATTCCACAGCTTTACAGAGGCAGTGCTGTCACCTGGCTTCCCTGTCTGCATGCTCAGCAGGTAGATACGCAGGGATCCTTTCTCATTCTAACCAGCCCTGGTTCCTCCTGATCTGTGTGGTCTGGAGTCAAAGTACTGTTGAAATCCAGACTTGCCAAAGAACAGGAGGATGGAGCTGTCTCTTTCGCCATCAGCACAGCCAGTTCTCCCTCCCTCTGGCAGTTCACAGTCAGGCTCACTGCCCAGCTCTGCCCTTACGCTAGACTCATCTAGCTGACTTACAGGCTAGGAGTTGCCTTGTCTAAGCCAGAAGCAAATGCCACCACAGCTTGGGCTGACTGACATGACTGTAGTAGATGACAAACTCTAGATGCTAGTAGCTCCTGGATCAGTCCCACAGTGAGCAGGACACACATGTGAAGTTGGGCTTCTACACGGGATAGCAGTGCCCTACCTCCAAAAGACACTTGGGCCTTTTTCTCCTAAGTATTTGCTATTTATTCCCACATAGAGGTCAGGGCAAACAAACAGCACTGATTTCTTTGAAGCCCACTCTGAACCAACGCAGTCTGAGGGATGCTGGGATCCACAGAGCTGACACAATTCCATGCTGTGGTCTCAGCTGCAGGAGCAGCTGGAGCCCAGTATGTCGGCTGAGGCACTAGCCGGCCCCCGGCAAGCGGCAGGCTGTAGGGTATGTCCCGCTGTCCTGGGGAATGTGTTCTATGCAGGAATTTACCTCCCTGAGAGAAATGCCTGGGGAGCTGATTAAGCTGTCTCGGTAGGTTTTTATGCTCCTAGGGCATTCTGATTTTGAAGTGTTTAACACCTGGCTTTCAAAGATTCATGAAGCAGAAAATCAAGCTGAGATCATGTACCTGATATCAGAGATGAGTCTGCCCCTGGTGTCTGCAGCTCAGGTGTCTGTACCACCTGAAAGACACCTGAAACACCAGCTAAATCCTCACTCCTTTCTTACACATGGGAGTTTCCTTTGAGTCCAGCCCCGCCAACCACGCCTCACTCACTGCTTTTCCTTCTCCCCACAGGATAGTTGGTGGGGACCAGACCGGCCCACGGCTCCAGCGCTCCCCTTCTCCAGGACAGCGAGTGCTCTCCCCACCATCCCCACTCAGCCACCCAGCACAGCTACTCAGCCCTCAACCAGCAGGAGCCCCGGCCACCGCGCAGCCCTCGCAGCCACAGAGGTCACAGAGGCACCTGGAGAGCCTCACCTCCCCACCCGACAGTGAGGCTTACTATGGCGAGACAGACAGCGATGCTGACAACGTGGCCCAGGAGAAGCACCGCCGGGCTCGCAGGAAAAGCCCACGCTCCCCCCCTGACAGCACTGCCAGCAAGGTGGATGCACCTCAGGATGAGGTGTCCCTGTCCGAACAGAGTGGCTACGAGAGCATGCCAGAAGCTGCTGTGCAGGGAGAGCCTGAAGCGGCCACCTCTGTCGGGGTGGCCAAGAGGGAGATTACCTGCCCACCTGGCAGCCGCACAGAAACTCCATTCTCAGAGAGTGAGGGACAATTGCGGCCACCATCAACAGAGGGACGGGAGCCTTCTCCAGAGGCGATGCTTCTGCCTCATGCCACCAAGGCTATCCGAGCGGAACGTCATCTCATTCCCATGGTGGGGCCAGTGGAACACCCCGTTGATGAAGACCTAACCACCACGTATACAGAGAAAGCCAAGCAGGCCAGTAAGTCCTCTGCACCTTGCCTCTCACCTATGCCGTCTTCCTATGCTGGATCTCCTTCCAAAACCCTCATTCTTGCAAATGTCAAGTGGGTTAGCTCATCTAGCTTGGGAAGAAGCAGAGTTAAGCCAGATCTGTAGGGACTGAGGCTTCCTATTGCAGTGTTGGCACTGGAGACTACCTCACCCAAGATATCCTAAGAAACAGATTAAAGAAAGGGTCTGGGATCTGGAAGTAACTCATAGAAGCTGCAGCCACACAAAAAGCTGTGCACTGACACCCAAATATTCTGGAAAGAGAGTGAAAGTCAATGCTTTAGGCTGAAGAAGACATAGGGGAAATGATGGTGTTGGGAAAGAAGTTGGAGGTTAAATTTCCAAGGCCTGGCCTTTCAGAGATCTCACAGCATCTTAGTCTGCTCCTTAGCTATCTGTGTGTCCAAGAACAGGGTGTGTGTTCCAAGGGGCTCCCGAGGAGCCTCCAGTTCAGGTCAGCTCTCCATGGACATAGAGGCATGTATTGTTACATGCGATTAAGGACCAAGCAAAGATCATATTCTGTCAGCATAGCCCTAAAAGAGCCTTGTCAATAGCTCATTTATTTCTCTCGCCCTATCAGGCTCAAGGAGGGGCTTGTCTGCATCAACTTTGTGAGGATGTTTTCTCTGCAGGCACTTACTGCAGGAAGGGTGTCCACGTCTAGCAGCAGCTGGTGAGCTTTGGTGGAATGTATTCCTTTTTAGGTTTGCAGCCAGCTGCAACAGGCAGGAGCTGGTAAATAAGCTGCTGGAACAGTGCTTTGTACTGGGACCCCTCCCAGTCAATACCTCTCCAGGTGGAATAAAGTACTAAAAAATGTAGTGTAGTGTGTGGGTGGATAGAGCTGCAGTGACCTCAGTTGTGAAGGTCTTTCCTGGTTTCTGTTACGCATGGAGTATTTCAAACCCAAATCTAAGACAGCACAAGACAAGACGTTACCAAGGTAATTAAAAGCTTCTTTTCATATGAGCACCTTGGCATGCAGTATAAATGACTAATTAACACTTATCTAAGACTAGGAATAAAGCAGGTTTTAAATAAGTGACTTATTTGGGGACTAAAGGGAAACTGAGACAGAAAAATTACTAGACTGAATAAGAAATAAAGCACACAGACTGTAACTTCAAATTCTCTTCTCCAAACGCTAAGACATATTTCCCCAGACCAGATAATATTGCAAGGCAATTGTTAAGCCTCTCTCTTCTCTTTTCCTTGAGTTAAACCTTCTTTTTTCTATTCTGCTTAAGAATTCTATGGAAGTCACTTTCAAATCTAGGCTGCTCCCATCAGGCAGGGCACTGTCTCACTGCTGTGCCCTGAGTTGGGAGGGCAGACTTGGATGGGTCCCTTACACCAGGCTCTGCTCAGCAGTAGAGCTGACCTGGTGCCTCGTACTACTGCTTCCTGGCCTTTAGCATTCATTTTCTTTAGGATAGCAAAGAAAGTAGCAATTTCAGCCTCCCTGGGGATGAAGCTATTTCTCCCCCCTTTGAATAACATATAAGTATGAAGTGAATGCTGAGAAAGGCATGTTCAGCTGCTCCCCGCCACCTGATAGTCCCAGCAGCGGATGAGCAATTGCTTTACATCAAGACTTATTTCCATGGACAGTGTCAGTACAGAAGGCTCCCAGGAAAGCCATGTATTTAATGCAGAGCATTTCTGACGGCAAAATAATATCCCATGGCAGGAGGTGATGCAATTCTATTGCCAGCCAGAGGCAGGGTTCCCAGAAGCACTGCAGACTGAGATAATGTTTTCTTCTCCTGTTACCCCTCCATTGCTCCCCCACTTCTGGATTAGGTTTGGCCATGGGTGTCCTTATGTAAGAGTAACTCTGCCACAGACAGCCACTCACATGGCCACCTTGGCCTTTCCCTGGGTTACGAATCTTGGCAGTATAAGTGAAGGCAAAACTCAATGTCCTGATCATGCTGAAGCACAGCAACCAATAAAGCAAAAGTCGTGATCAGCAGTCAGTAACTCTATGAAGGAAGGAAGCAAGAAAGGGAGAGGGATGGGAAGTGTTCATGAGAGCTTCTCAGAGCAGTGTCCTCCTCTGCTCACCACGCTCTCAATGCTTGGGGTCTGTCTGTAGCCAGAGCTGCTTCTCCCCAGCCACCTGTGCTCTCTAAGGTGCACTGCGTTTTCACTATCATCCTAAATCATCTCCCAGGAATAATGGACTCACACATTGTCACAACTGGAAATACCAGTTGCTAGCAGAAAACAGACCTGTCAGAACATTAATCTAGTCATACTTGCTATCACACTGTAGGAATGTACTTCAGTGCAAGAAGTGCTTCAAAATATCTTAATTTAAACTTATCCAATGGACTATTTTTAGTTCTCAGGACTCAAGAGCCTCTCCATGTACGGTATGGGAAGGGAGGGAAAAATGGGTGGGGAAGTTTCCTCCTCTGCTTTATATGGACCTGGCTGCCTGTGTAGAGTCATCAAAGTTCCATATCAGAAAAGGAAATCCTTCTTGTTTAGAGCGGATGTACAGCAGCATCACTTGACAAGATAGAATTCTTATTTATAAGTGGGCTATCACTGGGGAGCTATACAGATTACCTCTTCAAAGAGTGACTGCAGTCACATTTCTCTGCAGAGAGGATGAGTGCAGCAAGCCAGTTATC
The DNA here is from genome assembly GCA_033459285.1 of Clamator glandarius. Taxonomy (NCBI): domain Eukaryota; kingdom Metazoa; phylum Chordata; class Aves; order Cuculiformes; family Cuculidae; genus Clamator; species Clamator glandarius. The sequence continues at coordinate 4,905,213 of JAUNZM010000009.1, forward strand.
GGCCTGTTACAGTCAATATGGGCCACAGGAGCTGCGAACAGGAATGGCAGTTGGCACTTCCTGTATTGCATTTTCTACTTGGCTTTCAGCTTAATTTTTGCCATTTGTTGCAGTCTAGAAGACCAAAAGATTTAGGATAGTAGTCAACTGTCCCCATCCTCCATCTTTAAAGTAGAATAGGAAAGCATTCTGCTCAAACTAGGAGATTAAAATTAATTAATTGACTGCATTATTGATCTTACATGAAGGCTGTGGATGTATCTTCCTGGACTTCAGTAAAGCCTTTGACACAGTTTCTCATAGCATTCTGCTTTGGAAACTGTCGGCCTCTGGCCTGGACAGGCGCACACTCTCCTGGGTGGAAAACTGGTTGGATGGCCGGGCCCAGAGAGTGGTGGGAAATGGTGTTAAATCCAGCTGGAGGCCAGTGACAAGTGGGGTTCCTCAGGGCTCAGTGCTGGGTCCAGCCCTGTTCAATGTCTTTATCAATGACCTGGATGAAGGCATCGAGTGCTCCCTTAGCAAGTTTGCGGATGACATTAAGCTGGGTGGAAGTGTGGATCTGCTGGAGGGTCGGGAGGCTCTGCAAAGGGACCTGAACAGGCTGGACTGCTGGGCTGAGTCCAATGGCAGGAGGTTTAACACGGCCAAATGCCGGGTCCTGCACCTGGGACACAACAACCCTAAGCAGAGCTACAGACTGGGAGAAGTCTGTCTAGAAAGCTGCCTGGAGGAGAGGGACCTGGGGGTGTTGGTTGACAGCGACTGAACATGAGGCAGCAGTGGCCCAGGTGGCCAAGAAGGCCAATGGCATCCTGGCTTGTATCAGAAACGGCATGACCAGCAGGTCCAGGGAGGTTATTCTCCCTCTGTACTCGGCACTGGTGAGACCGCACCTCGAGTCCTGTGTTCAGTTCTGGGCCCCTCACCACAAGAAGGATGTTGTGGCTCTGGAGCGAGTCCAGAGAAGAGCAACAAAGCTGGTGAAGGGGCTGGAGAACAGGCCTTATGAGGAGCGGCTGAGAGAGCTGGGGGTGTTTAGCCTGGAGAAGGGGAGGCTGAGGGGAGATCTCATTGCTCTCTATAACTACCTGAGGGGAAGTTGTAGAGAGGAGGGTGCTGGCCTCTTCTCCCAAGTGACAGGGGACAGGACAAGAGGGAATGGCCTCAAGCTCTGCCAGGGGAGATTTAGGCTAGACATTAGGAAAAACTTTTCACAGAAAGGGTCATTGGGCACTGGCAGAGGCTGCCCAGGGAGGTGGTTGACTCGCCTTCCCTGGAGGTGTTTAAGGCACAGGTGGACGAGGTGCTGAGGGTCATGGTTTAGTGTTTGATAGGAATGGTTGGACTCGACGATCCAGTGGGTCTTTTCCAACCTGGTTATTCTATGATTCTATGATTCTACATTAAACTCCCAGACTGTCTTAGCCAAGCTGGTAGTTTCTAGGTTCCAGGATTTTAAGAGCTGAGGTGAAAGAAATCACAATGCAAACAGGCTATGGGAATCTCTCTCCCTGCCCAGTGTTGTTCTGAATTCTGAAAGTGATGTGGCACTTCCGGACAAGTCTGCTCAGACACAATACTAAAATGAGATAAAGTGATAGTGATGGGGGAGGGAGAGGCATAAAAGGGTGAGGCATAAAAGGACTTTGACAAGGGGTAATTAAACAACAGAATCATTGCTCAATAGAAGTGAGAGAAAATTATAGCTAGGAACAAGAAAACAGTCAACTTGACAAATACCGTTCTTCAGTTTCCCTTAAACCCATCTTAAGGTGGCAGATCAGTTTATTATGAAATCTGTGAAGTGTCACTCTCATCAGTGTATCTATGCTTAAATTAACCAGGAATCTAGCCCTTTGTATAAAACAAACAGGAGCAGGAATGAGGGTGAGGAATGGCCCTCAGTCCTTGATAAATGCCCTGAAATAACCAGAAGGGTCTCAGGGAAAGAGGCCAAGAATGCAGCCTTCTTATAAACACAGAAAAAGTTGCATGTTTAGCTTCAGTTAGGTGAATGACGTAGTCCTTGTGAGCATACTTTGTGGAAAACAAAGCGATCAGTAAAACCAGCGTGGATGAATCAAAACTAGAAGAAGAGATAGTCTTTGACTTGTTCAGTGAGAAAAGACCTCGTGGCTAAAGAATAAGGTGGACACAGTATATGTTGGCTTCTGTAAGCGATCTGATATGGTTCCATGTGACTTTTCCAACGAGAGATATATGGATGAGATAGGACTACTGTAAGGTGACTGCACAATTGTCTAAGAATAGCACAGAAAACATAACTATTAATGGCTCATGATGTCAGATTAGCTAACTGGCTAAGTTGGTAGTAGTGTTTCACTGGGCTTCTGAATCTAATAGGACTACCTCTATATATTCACCCATGGGGGTTTAAACACTAACATATGTCAATCAAATGTCCTCTCCACCTCAATGTTATATGACTGGCAAGGAGACAGATGATTAAAAATTCTGACCCTCCTCTCTTTTGTCAGTGGATCTTGTCCTCTGGCTGCACCTAGGCAGAACAGGCAGTGTGTGCTGAGGGCACCCCAGAACCCCGGAGCTGCTGCTGTCCCGAACTGGGACCTGGCAGGGACACCTTGCAGCTTTTCGCTGGTTTGTCTTCCTACAGAAACCCAGGTGTGTGGGGGAATGGGGGCAGGGAGGTGGGTCCTCTGGATGGACGAGCTCAGAAGTGTTCCCAGGAACACAACTATTGTCTTCCTATTTGATTTTTCAACTGCAGGCTCCTGCTACTGAAGCATTTTAAATGTTTTTTGTTTCTCTTGACTGTATTGTACCTAGGAAATAGCAATAAAGCCATTTTTGATGAATGGCCTGAGGATTCAGTAGAGATTGCCATGTATTAATAGGTAGATGACATAAGGAATGGAAGGAATACTGTTGTCTTGTGAGAGGCTGTTTTTCAAAATGTAGTAGGAGGTGACTGGTTGTAGAAAAGGACTAAAATCAATTAGGTAACAAGAATATATGGCAAGTGCTGCAGGATTAATCAAGTCCACAGACACAGATTGTGAGCAAATGCTTGTCTGTTTTACTAGAGAGTAAGAGGTGGAAACACTGAAAGACAAAGACAACATAAATCAGTGAGATCCTGCTGTCAGACATCAAGCAATTTTGCAAGCACCAGAATTAACAGATCCTGGTGACGTTTTAATTTGTCTTGTGTTTGATATCTCATTCTCTCATGTCTAGTAAAATGCCAGTCTCTCTAATGTCTCTCACATTCAAAACGAGAACTCGCAATCTCTGTTGTGTGTTTTCTTCAGGTTTTGGTGCCTAATTAAGACTGCATTCAGGCTTCCTGCTTCATGTGGTGGGATCTGTCTCCTCTGTCCAGCCACCTCTTTTCATGTGAACTTGTTAGAACATTGTATCTTTCTGACTTCAGGCTCTTAAAATTAGCAAAGGAGCTCAATATCAATTAGCATAAAACAGGTAAATGGAAAGACATGCAACATGACAGCATAAGCCTTTCTTAGGAAACGGGGCTAAAAATGCAAAATGGGGCTAAAAATGCAAGGACAGACTCACTAGTGCACTCAACAGGCGCTGTCCTGGCAAGAGAAAGCTCTCTGTTGGTGGTCTCATTGCAGAAAACCACGGAAAATATCCAGGGCCCAAGCGAAAGCTGTCAGAGCAGGAAAGCTGGCCAAGTGTGCTGCAGGTTGCACTGAGGGGATGCTTCATCCAGCTTAGGAAGAAAGGCAAACTCTCACTCAACTGAGGGAGATTTCTTAGAGTGAACAAGCTACGCAAGTCTCCGGCGTGAGATCCGGAGACTCATGCATGGCAGCTACATGTAGCAATGTCTCTGCACTCTCTCTGCCCAGCAGAGCTCTTCAGTAGCAGGGTGGGAGCCACAGAAGGGCTGAGAATGAACAAAAGTCTACAAAGTGACAGGGCACGTTTTTTCCCGTGGGTTTCACCTGCAGAGAAGCCCGATTTCTGTTTTTCTAAACCTAGGAGGTGGCAGTGGGGCTGCGTCTCACTGGGAACTCTTTAAAATCTCTAGCCATTTAAGAAGAAACAGGGAGTTGACAAGTACTGAACTACATATTTAACGTCAGATACCTGATTAAGTCTTGCAAACCTGAGTGGGACTGAGGCATCTGAATGCTGCATCCTAAACCAGAGCTGCAGCCCTATCTGTTTTGTATTATGCATACAGAAATGTGCCAGTGAATCAAGAATGAGACAAAAGTCTTCTGTCCCAAGAATTTTACCACTTCTTCTATGTTAAAAAAATATACTACTCTACTGTGTGCAATTTGAACATTGGTCAAAGCTTGAAAGGTTGAAGCTTTCAACAGGGAAATACTTAGAAGGCCACTATAACTGATCCAGATCTTATTTTGAAAGGACTCCAGATATGAAAAGCATGAGCCTCTATAGCCCCTAGTGACTTAGTAAAATATTTGCAACGTTAACCATGGAAAATTGACCTTGTCTAACATAAATAGCTGGGAGAATAAAATTCTAGTTGATCCCATGTGAAAAAATAGTAGACAAGTAGTATTTTGTCATGGAGGAGCAGGCTATTTATCTCTGAAATTAGTAGGGTCCTTATTTTCTATGGTAATGGGTTTTCTAGAATTTGGACTTTGATAATAAAATTTACCATTTGTTTCCTAGTGAACATAAACAGTATCTGACATCACGTCAGCTTCAGTGAAATTTAGTTAAATTAAGTTAATGAAAAAATCTTTGTAGTCTTTGCTTAATAGATTTTTTTTTTCCTTTTTGTGGATTATTCCAACAGAATTTAGTTGGGACAAGAACTAAGTGCTATATCAGTTAACAATAAGCTTTCTGTAGAAATTATCTACCACACCAGCAGAGTTTTATAACTCTTCCATTTACTATTTTATCTGTTTCATTTGAATGTCCTTAATAGAGACTTTTTTTCTGTACTGCCAAGCTGTATTTTCTTTCCATTTGCATATTGTATAGACCAGATTCTACAAGGTTTTCCCAAAGAGAATGTATCCCCATATGTGTACCTGCGCATCAGAGAAGAAGAGGCTGAACCACTTTCCTTGCCCTCACTTTAAGAGCCTCGGTATGAGAACCTCTCATAGCAATGTTGCCCGTGGAATTTGTCTCCTTGGCAAGCAGCAGTGGCTGGTGGATTTTGGGAGGCATGGTCAGACTTGCTAACACTGGAGAAGGTCTGCCTGAGCCCCGGGCTACCACGTTGTTAAGGGTTGCCAGCAGGGAGAATCACAGAGCAGTGTCTCGCGGCCACAGCTCTGTGATTCTCTCACAGGAGCTATTGCTCATGTACAGAAAGAAGCAGTAAGACAAGACCTCACCAAGGTGTGAGGAGATGCCAAGCAGGCCACAGCTGCAGAGATTTGTAGACTCCCAGCACGTCTGTTCCCTTCCTCTCCATCCACCCCAGTTCTCACTATCAGCATTTCATCTTTCAACACCTCTCAGCCTCCACAGCTAGAGCTCTGAATGGTGAATGGCAAAACACCACTCCTTGGGCTCCTCCACCCTCCCTGGACACAGCCACACTCTTCAGTGGTGTAAGTAACAGCCTCTACCATTTTAATTCAAGTAAACCCCTTCACTATAGGCACACAGGATCCTAATACTCCTCTGTTACGTGTTCCTCAGTCCTGGTGCGTGGCAGGAGTCTGTCATGGCCTGATTCTCCTCAGACACCAAAGGGAATTGATATGTATAAGAAAAAAAAAGCCCCTCCTCTCTTTTCTTCTTTATGTTTACCTGGAGCTGGGTGCTCTCAGAGGGTTTGTCTGCCTGTCCATGTTGGAGATGAGCACCCTAAATCTCATCTCTTTGAAGGTCTCTTTAGCACAGAAATGCTGGACAACAGGGCACTGGAAATACTACTCTGAAGCTTGCACCTCGGAACCAGTGAGAGGATAGAGTATATTTTCTTATTTTAAAATTAAAAAGAGTTTCTCCTCACAAGGTGCAGAGGCTGGGGGAACAAGGAGGGAGTTTCAGTAAGTGCCAGGTGACAATGTCCATCACACTGCTCAGTGATGAAGTTAAGAAGACAAAAATAGATGGACTGACCTCATGGCTATCGGCAGCAATGTCTGTGAGACAAAAGAGAGGCTTTAAAAGGCTTGTGGAGCTGATAGCAAAGGGCTTGGATGCCTCAGAGTTTTGGTTCTGCTCCAGCAGGGAACTACTTCACTCCTCTCTCATTGCCTCTCTCTGTTTATGGGGAGCTGTGAATTAAATGGGCTTTGTGACATGCCCAGCTCTCCAGGTCTGGACTCTGCCTTCTCAAGCTTGGATCAGCCTTATGCAGGTACAGATCTTCTCTTCTCTTCTCTTCTCTTCTCTTCTCTTCTCTTCTCTTCTCTTCTCTTCTCTTCTCTTCTCTTCTCTTCTCTTCTCTTCTCTTCTCTTCTCTTCTCTTCTCTTCTCTTCTCTTCTCTTCTCTTCTCTTCTCTTCTCTTCTCTTCTCTTCTTCTTCTCTTCTCTTCTCTTCTCTTCTCTTCTCTTCTCTTCTCTTCTCTTCTCTTCTCTTCTCTCTCTTCTCTTCTCTTCTCTTCTCTTCTCTTCTCTTCTCTTCTCTTCTTCTCTTCTCTTCTCTTCTCTCTCTTCTCTTCTCTTCTCTTCTCTTCTCTTCTCTTCTCTTCTCTTCTCTTCTCTTCTCTTCTCTTCTCTTCTCTTCTCTTCTCTTCTCTTCTCTTCTCTTCTCTTTTCCTCTCCTCTCCTCTCCTCTCCTCTCCTCTCCTCTCCTCTCCTCTCCTCTCCTCTCCTCTCCTCTCCTCTCCTCTCCTCTCCTCTCCTCTCCTCTCCTCTCCTCTCCTCTCCTCTCCTCTCCTCTCCTCACATTCTGATTTCACTGTTGCTCTTTATCTTCAGCAAGTCAGCTCAGGAAGATTCATCTTTCTCTTTTTTCTCAAATTGTTGTGGGAGATTGTAGCTTGGACAGTATGATAATTTTTCTGTAGTGAGGATTGGTGTAATTAATTCTGTGCTTCAGCCTTTGATGAGGAGGAAAGTAGGAAGCAGAGAAGAGGGAGGCGAGTAGCAGGTCCCAGGGGGCTTTACTTGCCAGCTGCTTCAGAGCACCGGGCAGTTCAGAGCAACTTCCTAGGGAAGTTGTACATGCATGCTAATGCTGAGCTAGGACCCAGGGTTGATGGAGGCACAGTCAAGACTGTCTACTTTTATATTTTCACTATTTGCTGGCCCAGACTCTAGAGTTGAGCGCTTTCATAGTACTCTGCTGTCAGAAGGAGCTGCACAGACACTCACTTTGGATGGTGTAGATCCCTAGCTGTTAGCTCCCAATGCCAGAAATCCTCCTGTGAGCCACTCGGAGCCCACAGTTTACATTTCTGCACTTGACTAAGATTCTGTAGTGCTGCTCGTCCTCCTTGCAAATTTAGAAGCAAAATAGGGGCCAGGTGAGATATAGCAGCTTGTAGCAAGAAAGAAATCTCTCTTCCTCCATTCCTCAAGAGCATTGTCTCCACAAAAACCTGGACACTACTTCCATCTTGGTTCAGCAAGGCTAAGTCATTTTTTAAGGAAAGTTTTCCAGAGAGCCTTCACTTTGCAAGAGCAAGTACAAATAGTGAGCCATGTTTTCAGCATAGATGTTGATGTTTTTGGTTTTCTGGGTGAAAAGGGGAGGAATGGACTGTGCATCCTTGCAAGGTGATCTCAAAATGCATAAGTTCCCTTGCTGAAATTCCAAAGAAGCAGCATTCACTATGGAATGGCTGCAAACCTCAAGAAGAGTCTTTCCTTGTATTTATCTTAAGCCTCCTGGAAGTATGACTGCTCTGCAAATCAACACCTTCTTTTCAGCATGGGTTGAGAGAGGGAAGCTCTTTCTGCTGTGGTTATGCTGGTGTGTTATGGAATGATTACACTGCCACAATTGTGCAGCCTAGGCATGTTTTGGGGAGCATTGGCAGCCCTCAGGAAAATGAACTTCCTTATTAGCTGAGATCCCTGTCCCCCGGTGCAGGTAACTGTGCCACACAAGCAGGTCCTCATTGAATGAAAGCTCAGTGATACAATGATCAGGAGTGAGATCCCAGGAGGACTGAGTAGCTTCCATCCTCTCCTGACCCAATACTGACGCCCAGCACTGCCTGCAGCTCCCCTCCCCTCCCTTCCCCTTCCCCTTCCCCGGATAAAGTGAAAGAAAACAGAAATTAGTCTACAGTTTAGGTACGTGGATATTTTTCTGCATGAGGTTAGCACTTATGTCTGTCACTTGAACTCTAATTCAAGGCGTGTCCATCTTTCCTTAGGGCAGCTGAGTGTGGTTTTTACTGTTGAATCTTGTTCACCCCCTGCTTTTGGTGCATGCAAGACAGAGAACACAATGTTCCTCCCTAGGGCTTTATTGACCACTGGACTGGCAGGGCAGGTGGAAAATTATTATCCCACACTTCCATGCCAGTGTCCCAACAGGTGTTGGCTTTTCTGAGCAAACCTGTCTATTGGATTCCTTCTGGCCTGACTGATCAGTTGTGGAGGTCTGGGATTCTTGCTCAGGAGCAAATGCTCTTCTTGCTGGGCATGAGGCACAGGCGAGGAACTATAGCAAGAGTGAGAACATGCTCCTGCTGCACTGGAATCCCTGTAGCCAAATCCTTGTCCATCTTTGCACATCCAGCCTTTTGCTGCACGCTGAGCTTATCTTTTTTTGTCTCTTGCAGAGCTCCACCGCCACGAGAGCATTCAAGAGAAGAACGTGAAAGAAGCCAAAACAAAGTGCAGAACCATTGCATCCCTGCTGACGGACGCCCCAAACCCCCACTCCAAGGGGGTGTTGATGTTCAAGAAGCGCAGGCAGAGGGCTAAGAAGTACACACTGGTAAGCTTTGGGAGCATTGACGAAGACCGCTCCTACGAGGAGGAAGACGGGGTTTTTCCAACTAGTGAGTCTGAATTCGATGAGGAAGGTTTCTCTGATGCCAGAAGCCTAACTAATCACTCAGACTGGGACAGCGCTTACCTGGACATTGAAAAATCCAAGTCTGACTCTGAGCAGAAGGAAGAGAAGCAAACAGGTTTGAGTGAGGCTTCAGGTAAAGGAGCACGATTATTTGAGCAGCAGAGGGAACGGGCTGGGAAATACACAGTTGAGAAGGTCCCAGCACAGAAGAGCCCCCAGCTTGCCCCAGCTGCCCAGCCACAACCAGGCACAGTGAACGGAGATATGCCTGTGCCACAGAAGGCAGCCAGCGTGCCCCTCAGCATCCACCTGGAGGACATGCAGGTGCCCAGCAAGCAGCCAGCGACCCTCCCTGCTCAGATGCCAGCACCCCTTAGTCCCACTTTCTTTCCGCCTCCCCCAAGCACCCCCGACCCCTTCTCCACAAGCACGAGCATGTTCAACAGGTCTGCACGGCCCTTTACTCCTGGCCTTTCTGGTCAACGCCCAGCAACCTCCTCTGTCATCTTCAGGCCATCTGCACCCAAGAAACCAAGTGAGAGTCTGGGTGGACCAAGCACAGTGGTTCCCCCTTTCTCACCTCTAGCTCCAGGAGCACCTGGCAATGCACCAGTGCCAACACAGCGCAGTCCAGTTAGCTCCTCCACATCTCTGTATATTCCTGCACCAGGAAGACCAATATCACCACTGGAGTCCCAGCCAAGACTGGGAGGAAGTGCTCCAGAGTCTAAGCCGGCTGCTAGCACTGCCCGGACATCCACCACCTCTATTTTTCTGTCAGCTCCCTCAAAGCCAGGAGGGGAGATGGCTTCTGCAGCATCCCAGCCACGAGTCCCTGGAACAGCCTCTTCTTCTTTGTATATCAGTCCAGCACCAGCACAGCACACAGTAAGCAGTTCCCCCTTACCAAAGCAGCCTTCTCCTGCCATCTCACCAGCAACGCCACGACCTCCTTCAGAGCCCTTAACCTCCAGAGAGCAGAGGATTGCTGTGCCGGCTCCCCGCACAGGCATCCTGCAGGAGGCTCGCCGACGAGGCAACAAGAAACCCATGTTCAGTAAGATTGAGGAGAAGAAGAAGAATTCACCCAACCCTGAGCTCCTGTCTCTGGTGCAGAACCTGGATGAGAAGCCAAAAGGTGACCACCCCGGGGCAGGCTTCGAGTCTGGGCCTGAGGAGGACTTCCTCAGCCTGGGTGCCGAGGCCTGCAATTTCATGCAGTCTTCTGGCCGCAAGTTCAAGACCCCACCTCCAGTGGCTCCTAAACCTCAGCAGCAAGATGCTGGACTGGTAAATGGGGCCCAGGACATGCCTCAGCTTAAAGGCAAGGGAGCAGAGCTCTTTGCCAAACGCCAGAGCCGCATGGACAAATTTGTAGTGGAGACAACACCAAAGCCGGAGTCCAAGCCCAGGACACCCTCTCCTTCCCCTTCTCTGCCCTCATCCTGGAAATATTCACCCAACATCCGGGCTCCCCCTCCAATAGCTTACAACCCGATGCATTCCCCTTTCTATCCCCTGGCAGCCAGCAAATCTCAGGCTAGCAAAGCAGAGAGCAAAGTGAAAAAGGCACCTGGCCAGAAATCAGGGATCAAGGTCATTGATTTAATGCGCCACCAGCCCTATCAATTAAAGTCAGCCATGTTCTGCTTTGGGGATCCCCCAAGCACTCAGGAGTCTCCTGGTCAGCCGGCCCCACAGGCTAGCTCATCCTTCATGGCAGCCAAGCAGGTCCCTGTGAAAACAGCCAAGACCCAGGAGATTCGTCGCTTCTCCACTCCAGCTCCCATGCCAGCCTCAAGCACCCTGGCACCCACTGTGCTTGTGCCCCGCTCAGCCACAACACTGGATGAGCCAGTGTGGAGAACAGAAATGGCCTCCTCTGCCCCCACGACACCAGCACCCTTCCAGGTGGAGCTCAGCCAGTCTCCGAAGCTGTACCAGAGCTCCCCAGATCCTGGTCAGGCAGGCCAGGGGCCCTCACCAAACCCATCCTCAGCCTCTCGGTTTCAGGTGGCCAGGCCCAAATTCTCAGCAGCGAGAACGGGGATGCAGGCCAATGTGTGGAGGCCGAGCTTTGGCCACCACTGAGGCAGACACCCCTCCCATCCCATCCGTGGCTCCGCAGAGATAGTGCGTGTTTTGTCTGTCTTGTCTGCTCAGTACATTGGGATGAGTGACACAAAATGAAGAAAAGAGAAAAAAAATATTACCCCCCACTTCTGCACCACCCCCTCCCCAGCCTTGGACAGGCAGCTTCATGGCAAGGCTTACCAGCTGTGGCTACAGCAGGGGGAATAATGTGGAGAGAGGCTACGTGTGTGGTACACAGAGCAGCAAAGCCTAACTCTGGAGCAGGTGAACGGCAGGAGTTGTCTCACATAAGGTCATGTAGGTGGTAGTGGTTTTCCTTTCTCATGGGCTTTGGAGTCACCCTGAATGGAGGGAGATTGGGAGGCAAGAACTTTCCAGGAAGAAAGGGTCAGAGGTGACCCAAAGTCCTCGCTTTCCTGTTAGACTGCTTTGCTCAGAGCCTGTCTGTGTACACATGCATCTGTGTGTGCACATGCATGCACACAGCAACTCGGCAGGGCACTGGCCTTGAGCACTGCCAGAGGGGCATGGAAGGACGACAAGAGAGCGGAGTGAGCAGGGGTGCTTGCACACGCATGCGTGGGCAGTGTACCCTGTGCAGGAGTGTGTTCATGTCTGCCCCTTCTGCCCTGCCGGGCTCAGGTGAAAGGGAGAGTTGCCTGAGCTGGTGCTAAACATGAGTATTGGGTCTGGGAGCAGTTTGCCAAAGAGGAGCATCAAATGGACTTGCTTGGGGCTATGACAGGCTGAGGGAACTGCAGAAGAAAGTATAAGTTTTTGAGGGCACACAAAGCCAAAGCTAAGCTTGGGCAGTGACTGGCTGGTGCAAGGAAGGCCCTGCAGCACTGGTGCTACTGGAACAGGATACAGATGCTGTAAGTACAAAGGAGGATTGTGTTGCAGAAAGTATAGTTGGCTCTAAAAGGAGGCAGGACTGAATAAGCATTTGCACACCATCTTTTTTTTTAGTTTAGGACATAAATGTGGCTGGATTGGAAATGGATCATGACACAAACTTGCTGAAAACGCTGTGACAAGCTGGAAAATGAAGGCCCTTTACAGTTGCTTTCAGTATGGAAGTGGAGGTCAGGGAAGCAGAAGGTCACAAGTAGAATTTCATACTAAATTATTGAAGTATCCTTGGGATCTATCTGGTAAGAACTGGAGTGCTCTGAGAGTCCCAGAGGATTTGCATTCATACACACATGTAGAGCTCAATTAGCTGACGTTGCTGGGGAAACAGGACTGGTTCCTTGAATGTTCCAGGCTAGCCTCAGATTTAATCCCTGCACTACAGGCATACAAGAAGAAAGTATTCCCTTTTCTAGGGAAGATTTCCAGATATAAGTAGGGACACTAATGCACACTCCCATGCCATTTGGTTTCTGCCTGTGCTCCCCTTTGGCAGCATTCACTTTAACAGCATTATCCCACAAGTACACCAAGAAAGCATTGCTCCTGAAGCGCTGGCTCCCAAACACAACAGATGCCTCAGCTGCAGTGAAGGGGCTGGCCAGCTCTTCCTGGGCGAGGGCTGCCCAGCCTGTTGCTAGACCCTAGGAATGAGTACTGGAGGCAGGATGACAGTCTCACAGCCCCGCTTGAAAAATGTCTCCATACCATTAGACTTGCTCCTTTCCTTCAAGCAGAGGCTGTTCTTGTTCTCTGACTAGACTGAGCACAAGCTTTGGATGTACAGAACTGTATGTTCTAGGAGAAAAGAAGGGGTGCGAAGGAGGCTGACACCAAGTCTGTAAGCAACGTAGATAGTGTCATTTCACACTGAGTCCCAGGCCACCCTTCTCCACACAGCATAAGCCAGAGCTCACAATGAGCTCTTTTCATGAGAGGCTGGGGCTCTACTTTTTCTTGGAGGCAGTAAGGTGCTTCTGCATGAATACCTGGAGACTTTGCATGTGTGCTTTCCCATGAAGAAAAAGCAGGCTGGACAACCTAGCTAGCAGCTCTAGTCAAGAGCCTGAGAGGAAGAGAAGAAGAGAAAAGGAAAAGTAATATGCAATCCTGCCCTCCAATCCTTCAAGCTCTGGCTGGGCTTGCTTTGCAGGCCTGTGTTTGCAGTGCACCTTCCTGGGGTCCCTGAAACACAGTAGGAGCATGCTGGGGCGGGAGGAGGACAGCACTTACACCTCACTTGGCAGCCTGTTGGCAATGGGAGAGGATGGAGAGAAAACCTTTGAGAATGCCTTGAGTTAATGAGCAAAGGGGTGGCTGAGCCAGAAGAGATACAGTACCTGATTGTATGACATGAGCAGTCAGCCTCAACTGATGAGGTGCTTGCATGTGTTCCTGGAAAAGACCCAGAGGGGATGTCTTAGGATAAGTCATCACCACAGAGTTAATTCAGATCACCAGAATCCGCTTAGCTCTAGTGAAGGGGAGCAGCCGCGCTGCACAACCTAACTTGGATTATTGCTTTCTCACTCATCCTGTGCCGCATTGCCAGCATTTCTGGAAAATAGTCCTGTGTGCTGTAGCAAGCTGCATCTCTGTGATTCTTTCCAAACATGTATGGAGGAATTTTCTATTTTTCTAGGAAAGCTGTGGGAAGAAACTAAAGGACTAGCAGTACTCCAAAAGATTTGGCTCTAGTCTTCTTGTGGAGTGCTGTCTGTCCCTGTCTAATGGTGTTAGCCAACTAGCCTTAAACAGACAAGTTAGCCTAGGTTGAAAGCATCACTGAACTCAGGTGTAGAGAGGGGTTGTGTGGACCAGAGAAAGGGTGCTCAGGATAATGCTGCAGTGAAGAAATAACGTCAGAAAGTGTGACTTCTACTCTAGTGTCTCTTTCCCTCAGGCCCCTAAACATACATGCTTTCAGGGCCTGAGTATCTCAGGAAATTCATTTTGCTACAGAAAAAAAGGTCTGGATAGAGCATGTAAGGAAGATTGCATGTGGTTAGTATTTCAGTGGTCCTACTCCAGATTTCTGGAAGACACTGATGCAAGCCAAGGAGTGATGGCCACACATTGGTGAATGTCAAATGTCAGGACCTGTGTGAGTGGAATAACTGCATTTGGCCCATCATTTTGATAATGTAATGGGCAGGAGCTGGAAAAAAAGTTAGGTCTGATTGGAAATTGCATATTAAATATCAGAGCAAGGAAAATAACTGGGAGGCTGGGGATCCTGCACTTCACTTCTAGCAGCCTTAATTCAAAGTAATGTTTAGTAGCAAGACCAGAGTAGTTGGATGGATCTCAGTCCCTCCCAATCTTTTCTGGATCCTAGGACATAGGACTTGATCTGCAGGAGCAGAGATGTTGTAGATGCTACCTACAGTGCTTGTGGAGTATCCCAAATACTGCCTGTGGCTGAAACTAGCATGAGATGAAAATAGTAAACACTGACATGCATCTGCTAAGCTATAAGGAAGAAACCTGCTGGCTTCAAGCAGCTCCACTAGTGTCTGCTCATGAAAATATTGTAGCTGGCCTGTTAGAAAGGACACAGGTGAGGTTAGGAGGAATACTTTTGAACCATTTAAGCTTGCCTTGAGCCTCTCCAAATTTCTGATTCCTCAGCTGTTGAACAAGCACAGCCATAAACAGTTTGACAAGCTTTCGCTCCCACCTGCTAAGTTCTAAACTGTGGTGGCAGGCCAAACCCACCTCTCGTTGAGCATTTGAAGATGTCTTCACAGGCTCTGATTTAAAACTGCCTAACATCCCTCCTCTCTAGCACACTGCAGGTTATGCATTGCAGCTATAGCAGTTCTGAGGGTTTGTCTTTGCTTCAGGAGTATCAGTCCTTTCCCTCTGAATATATGAAAACAATTGACAGAGATAACCTCAAGATCCTGCACAGCTGAGAGGAAGAATCTCAGAAGAGACTGATGTGATGAGGAGTCACGGATTGCCAGACTTATGTGCAGTGCAAGCAAGAACTGTACCTCAAAAAGAACATGCTCCCTTTCTGCTAATATCCAGCACCCCTACCAAGTCCTCTTCCTAGAAGAGACTTGTCAGTGCTCTAAAAATGGAAGCCCAGCAGCAGCACTCTGTCTGGTGGAAGATGTGACCCCAAAGGAGAACAGATTTGGCATCTTTGTTTATGGAAATACTTTTATTTCTTTTTCTGTTTTGTCTTCCCGCGCCCCCCCCCCAAATTTACCGTCACTTTCTATTTGTTTGTGCAGAAGAATAAACTTGTGATATGCACTTTATATGTGGCGTTTTGTCACCTTTTTTGCTTGGCACCCAGAGGTAACTGCTATGTGTACAGCACTGGCAACAAAATACTAAGGCCAGTTAAATGTAAGGAGTCCAGAAAAGAATGGGATGTCTCAGCAGTGAAACCACCTAAGTTGGACTTAAAACCCTAATACATTAAAAAAGCTCCATGGAAACAAAACCTTAACTGAGATCCAAAACTTTGGTACTACAGGCTGTGAAACACTCACTGACAAGGTGAAGAAGTGTCTTTACAGGCCAGCCTTGGTCTCTGGTATCAAGCGAAGTCTCCAGTAAATCCAAACAAAAACTCACACTGAACAATTCAACCTAATGTTAACCAAGAGATCAGAAAAACAAATCAGTCAGAAAATCATTTACATCAAATTATATCTTCAGGCTCCAAGCCTAATTCTAACTGTAACCCTAACCCAATTCATGTTAAAGTTACTCAGTTTCTAAGTCCTGCAGGGTTTCTTGTGCTCAGTTTAAAAGTGTTAGCAAGTGACCTTTCCCAGATGTACACCACTCTGAGACAGCAATTGCTGAGCGCTGCAGAAATGCTGGGGTCAGCTGTACGACTGGACTGCAGTTCCTAGGCTCTCATCCAAGTATCCTTTTGTGGATTAATTACAAGGAGAGATGCCTTTTGTGGTGGTCTGAGCATGTGTCTTGGGACTATCCAGCATATTTCTGATTGATTTGTGGACAGGAAACACACAAAGGGGCAGCAATGTTTGCTGATGCCAAATCTGCACTGCCGTCCAACCCGAAGCACAGCTCACAGAGAAATAAATCTACAGATGCACAGGCTGCAGATTAGGACTGCATCTTGTTTTGCTTAACAAAGCTGACATAGTAGGATTATGAGCTACTCCAGATGGTTTGACACATTGCAGGACAGTTGCTGTGTCCAGGGCTCTGATTAAATTCCCTGTTAACCTCTACAACCTTCTCAAGTGAGAGTCATTTCTTCTCACACCAGATTGTGTCAGAAGGAGCTAGACAGCCTTTCAAAGGTGGAATGGGAGCCAAGGTACTGGCCCACAGCAAAGCCGACGAACTACTGAGCCACTACACAGCAGGCTAGGGATGAGCCTGCGCTTCAATGCACTGCCCAGAGAGTAGTTTAAAACCAGAAAACAGTCAGGTGCCTAGTGGGGATCTCTATCTCCAAACAATCATAGCTGGAGGAAGAAAAAGTGTCCCACAAAGAACACAGCAGTGCAAGTCCATGGCATGTAGGAAGAAGGGCATTCTCAGGCAGTAAGGACCTATAGCTCTAACGGCCACTAGATGCTGCCCCTGTTCTTCTCGGGGGCACCTGGGGTTTGGGCAATCGCCTGGTGCAGCGTTTTAAACCTTAGGAAATCCTTTCCTCCTAATCTGTCCTCTTTTGGCGCTCACATACGGCGTGGTTCAGTCCCACATACCAGAGGGGAAAGCCAGTCTCCTTCCAGGGAGTTTTGGCAGCATGAGGCTTGGTGCAGCTCGGAGGGGATTCCTGGGTGGCAGCATGTGGGCACACAGGCAAACAGGCTGCCCAGCCAGCAACACACCATGGGCGCACTGGCTATTTCAGCACCCGCACCAGCTGTGTCATCAACTCCTACGTGTTGTTATATATAACATGTATACATCTATGTCCTGTATCTCATTGTGTATTAAGTGCACTTACTGGCAGGAGGGAGCCTGGCATTACCTGTTTCTCCTCTGGTGCTACAAACCACTGGCAAATTTTCCTGATGTCTCTGTAAAGGCATATATGAAACATTTTAAAATTACAAATATTATATATGATGTATTTGAAAATGCAAAATCAACAACAAATCAAGATATTTGCGACCTTTTTTCAGAACAGATTGACTCATCTTGAAAACCGCTGCTTGTGAATACGCTCAGCACAGATCAGTCCTAGGCTCAAGGGAAAAAGGGGAGCAGAGTCAAGGTTTAATTATCTGTCTTCAGCAAATTAAAACGGTAAAGGCTGTTCGCTAGATCCACATGAGCATAATGTGCCCAGGAGACACCCCTGCTGATGACACCTGTCACAGCTACTCTTTAAGTCCATCTAGCACTGTGTGACAAGGCAGGTGTTATCTGCTGCTCTTGAAATGATTTTGCAAACATCAGCAATTTGAAGTTGGACCATTTGAAATTAGTGCATTAGAGTTCAGTGCAAAAATAAACTAATTCTGAAACTAGAAGATAGAGAAAGCAAAGCTTTGTGCAGGCTGTTCCTAAGGCCTCGTAAGCAAAGGGTATATTTGGAAAGAGGGAGGTGGTCATAGCGAGATAGCGAGTTCCTTGTGTGACTAAAAACTCCTCCCTGAAGTGCTGAAATGTCCTACAGGCAGCACACACACTACCCCGCTGACCTAAGAAGAAAATCCATGTACTCAAACAAAGACTGAATTCAACCACCAAACCTCACCACACTCCAGGTAAATCCCTGTTCACCCTCCAGCCTAAAACTAAACCAGCTCATCAAGCAAGGCTTGCAATGATTTAAAACCTTGAGCAATGAATAAGCATGAGTGAGTAAGATAACAGGAAGAGCTCTTCATAACTTCTTACCGATGATGATTTCATCATAATACTTATGGCAGAGAAAACAGATTGGAACAGTATTCCCAGTGGATAAAGACATTGAGTCGCTGAACCTGACACCATAGCTGGGCAAAAGTGAAGTCTCTGTGAGACCCACCACTGCCATTTCTTGAACTAGACACTTCTGTCTCTCAGAAGAAACTGTGCATGAAGAGGAGAAAGGAGCAGTATTTAGTTATCAGCCTGGTAACTGAAAACGGAGACATAATTTTATTTGAAGTAGGAGGTGAGAATCTCAGTTAAAGATGTGCCTTGGTGCATATGTGCCAGACGAAAGACTGCTTTATCCAAATCACCCTATAAATCCTGGTGCCATACTAATAGGATAAACCCTCTCTTACATTCCTTCTGGGTTCCAGGCTCGGGCTCTGTGCAGTGCACTCCAGCTGCACTCTTTGGTCCTGTGTCTCATCCAAGGTATGTGCAAAACATGCATATGGAGATGAAAATAACCTCTGGAGGATCAGGGTTGCAAGGACAGAACAGAACTTCACATAGCACTGAATGAGGGCTATGGATCATCTTTCAAAGTGGAGGTGGCCAAGGTTTCCTCAGAACTTGAGCCTAGCGGCAGCCAGACACATAACAACACTGAAAAACCTTAACAAGAGGCTGGTCTAAACCTTGGGGTTTGCTGCTAGATTTTCTGATGAGTCCAATGACGAGCCTAGGATTCTAAATACTAACTACTAGTACCTAGGGAATAAAGGAATATCCCCATTTGATCATTTTGGCTTCCAGATACCATTTCTGAGGCCTGGATAAATATCCTGCCCTGTACTCTCTACTCTTAGCTCACTTTGTCTTATACGCCTGCTCAGCCTGGTCCATTTCCAGTTCATCACCACCCCATCTACTTCTTATGCTTCTCACAGACACACAAATGCTTTATTCCAGTCAGACCACAGTTCCCATCAGTCCTTGAAGCTGGACTTCAAGGTTCTTGTCCTTCCCCCTACCCCTGCTTGCCTCTTGCCTTTTGGGCTGGGGATCCACAGAGGAGTCTTGTCTCCTGGAGTTGGATCACCCTGAACTACTGCCAGTGCATTGTTCCTCATCCTAACTGCTGGGCACACCTGCCCATATCCTGATGGAGATCCTCCAGCACTATGCTAGATGTGCCTTTCCTTCATCTCCTTGCTATTGCTTTTCCCTAGTCTCTCTCGAGTTTTGTAAGAGGGCTCACATCTGTCTCCTGTTCACCTCCAGTTGCCAGCTAGCCACGGGGCACTTCTCCTCCATCCCTCAAAATGCAACAGGTTTCCATGTGATACCCATCTGGCATAAACTGTTCCCCTAAGGTGTAATTTGTGCTCAGGAAGGCAGAGGAGATGGTGACTGCAGAAATAATACAGCAACTATAAACTGGCCTGAAAACCGCAGTTGGAAGCAAGTGCCAAGAAGGCAGAGTTCAGCATCACTCTAGTGATTGCAAGAAGGTGCCATTTAGTGGCAGCTACACTTCACAGCTTCTCACCACATAATGCAAACTGTATTCATTTCTTGGACAGTTATCAAAATGGAGCTAGAAACTTTTTAAAATTAAGAGGTAACTGTACCTCAGCCTTTGCAAGAAGAGAGGCAAAGGACTGCTAAGTTAGTCAATACATCAGCACATCATGCCTGTTCTCACAGTACCCTCTCACGTGGCATCACCATGTGACAGGGTTTATAACACGGGGAACTTCTGTAGGAGAGCAGCATCATGAAGAGCACAATTGGACTTCACAGCAGGCAGCAATCCAAGAGAAAAAATTGTGGTGAAAAATCCTCCTCTTCATAAAACATGCACTGACACCAGGAGAGCTGCTCTTCCGTGGCCACCTGCACTTGGGCAGAGCGGATGGGAAGTGTGGACAGGTGGCCAGTTGTGACAGCAGCACCCGACTCCCTCCAGCACTCCTCCAGCACTGTGCCAGATGTAAATGCACTAGATGTGATGGTGCTCATAGCAGGCAGTGGGTATTCACAGTGCCATTGTGCTGTCCTACACCTCCTTTGCACTGGCAGAGCTCCACTGAGTTACTCCCAGATCTCTGCCATGGGAATGTTGAGGGTAGGATCCGGGCCATCCGGCCCCCACAGTTCATTCTGGTGTATCTGCTGGGCTAAGTGAAGGAGACACCACTCTTGGGCAGTGGAAAGCGTAAAGCACGATGTTACAGTGGGTGTGAATAAGGGAGAATAAGAGCTGTGCTATAGGCACATAGTGGTTATATGGATGCAAGCAAGAGGAAAATGGGAAGTTTGAGGACAGGAGATTGCCATACATACCCTGACTCCAAACAGGGTGCAAAGGCTGACTCTTGCCCACGGGTATGTTACAGCAATCTCATACAGAATCTCCCAAATAGCACTGGGGGTAATGCTTTCTACTTCCAACCCACTGACCACACTTCTTTTATTTTTAATACGCATTTGGTGGAAGCAAAAGCAACTCTGAAAAATCTAGGGAAAAGGGATAGTGACTGTCTCCTGGTGTTCCTTTGTATTAACTTCACTTGCAATTCTCTATGCAGATGATTTTCTACCACACAGCTGTGTTTGGGTTCCCTCCTGCTCTACTAGAGTCCAGGTTTATTCAGTGGATAACTTGATTTTGATCCAATATGAAAGAGGAAGACAATGTTTCCTGTAGGATTCCTACTTTAGGCAGTGGCTGAAAGGTGTGCATCTTTGAGTAATCCAGTAAAATGATAGATGTTCCCTTCACCCTAGATCCAAAACCCAGCTGGGTCTGGGGCATAAACAGGGCGCATCACCTCCTAATGAACAGGAGCTAAAGGAGGGGAGTAATTTGCATGTACAAAGCTGCACCAAATGCAGGCAATCAATCAACCCTGCTTCTGTCCCGAATCAGGGAATTCGTTTCCTTGCTACTTGATTCTGCTGGGATTCCCATACACATTACACAGCTGCTTCTCAGAGCTCTGTAAATAGCTTTCTAGACTTTGTGGTTTTCCTACTACTTCTTGCTTCATGCATACAATTATTTTTCTTCCGTGCTTTTTGATGGATTATTTGAATGTCTGGCATTCTAGGAATTACATATGAGAGCCTGGAGGACACTCAGCTGAATGATGGAGAGAGAAGAGCGCAGAAGGACAGTGTAAAACAGAGCCCAAGAGAGCTTTTGAAGCATTACTGACAAACAGGATATTGAGAAGGATTTATGAATTGCATTAAAATGCAATAGGACGAGGAAGGGGAATGGTGTGTTGGTTTGGACAGAGAGGAGGAGGAAGTGAGGCATCCATAGAGTGCCTGGTCTTCCTGGGAACTAAGGCAGTGATAGCAGAAAGCCTAAGGAGCAACCTTTTCCTTTTCCCTCTCCTTGGGGCTGTCAGCAGTGCTATCTGAGACTCTGCCCTCCAGGCCACTGGCTATTAATAACTGCAGGATGCCTCTGTGAGCAGCCTTCAGGAGTCAAATTCACAGCACTGCATCAGCACTTTGTGCTGGGCAGAGCTTGCCTGCACCCAGGCACCCTGGGTGAGTGGGGCTGCTGGACAAGCTCCCCAGCAGCACCCAGAGACAGGCTGGGAGGAAGCAACCCACTGCCGAGCTCTGGAGCAGGCGCATGAGCTCATCTGAGCCTGGCACTGCAAGCCTGAGGTGAGTTGACTGGGCAGCAAAATAGTTTGGAGCAGGTGCTGGAGAAGGTAAATATAAGTTGGTTTGCAGCAGAACCAAGGAAAGGACTGCTTCAAAGACCAGTGAAGAAAAAGGTAGAGGAATCAAACCAAGGCATAGAACTCGGGAGAAAAGAATAACTGTAGCCCTGGTTTTATGTATGGGATAGTGGGGAGGATGGGGCTCAGTGCCCATCCCCACGGTGGGGTGGCTGAAACAACAGTGGTCCCAGCGCAGCTCTGGACTCTGTCCATGGTGAAAGACTGCTGCTCCTATCCTTATGCTAGACCGATAGCACACAGCAGGTTTCCCACTCCTCAGTCCTGCTGAATTAGTCAGAGAGGAATGGAATGGACTTGCCCTCACTGCTCCTTGAGAATGGGTGTGCTAGAGGAGCGTGGTTCCCTGTTAGGGCCAGGGCTTTGTACTTTGGTCCAGGGAGCCCATATTTGGGGCACACAGATGATTTCCCCTCTGTTTTGCCAGTCTTGTGACCCATCAGATGGGCCATAACCTCCTACCCCTCCACCTCCTGGCAACATTGCCCCTTTTCTGTCAAGCAGGGATTGCTTCTTTTATATAGCCAAGCAGATGTCTGTCTGCTCGAGGAGAATGTGCAGTTCATGCTTTATGGCTGCACCTGCTCATGCTTGCTTTGAGAACACACCAGAATAGGCTTTTTTATGATGTGAACTACATAGGCAGCACTTCAGTAAAAAGAAGAGCTTGGAAATCTGGAAGAAAACTAATCTAAGAGAGCATCTGCCAATATGACTGGAGCTGGTTTGCTGTGGCTGGGCTTCTTTTAGCATTTATCAACACCTCATCACATGAAAATTATGTTGCAAAGATGCAATAATGGAATTAAACTTCAAAATACATAGGAGATAAAAATGTCTGGATCACAACAAGGGCAGTGTATAAGCTCCTAGAGCCAGCTGTTTGCTTGCTAGTTTTAAAATATCATAGTTAAATGTCTTCAGTTCTCAAATGTTAAGAAACTAAAATGGAAAAAAACACCAGAAGAGTGGTGATAGTTCTTGTCTGCTGCTGCTGAAGCCATCTAGGCTTTGCTCATTTGTCTCTGCATTGTATGGTGTTTGCTGAGGATCTGTCCCCTTGTGTACTGTTGTTTGAGCATGGATAGTGCTGAAATAAAAGCAGGACTTTTCCCTTACTACGTTATGTGTGATAACCCCTAAGAAGCACCCTGAAAAACTGCCTGAGGTGGAATTGCTGAGATTTCTCAGTACAGATCGCTCATCCTTTCTGCAGGCAGAGATGGGGAGCACTGAACCAGAGGAAATCTCCCTCTTCCCCTTCTGCTCCTCCCTCAAATGATATGTGATAAGATCAATACATAAGATACAGGTGCAATTGGCTTCAAACAACTCGGGTGAACAACGTTCCCTCTAACAAGTTTGCCTATGCCTTCTTTCTCCAGCCCTCCTGTAACAAAACAGTAGCAGTCATAAAAGTCAGAATTAATTAGGGTCTTGATTTGGTTTTGGTTTTGGTTTTGTTTTATCAGAAGTTGCAGTCTAGTGGTTTCCTGAATATCTACTCTAATTCTAATAGATATCTAAATGTCCAAACCAAGCTTGCACGTTATTCAGAACACTCCCAAATAACTCACGGACAGACCCAAAACGTTTATACAAAAATATGTATTACCATCTAATGATAACTGCTTGATATTATAATATGTTATGATAGAGCAAACTTTCAAACTGACATTCTGTTACTACAGCACAAGGTGAGGACCAGGTACCACTGTGGCACAAGGTGATAACCGAGCACCCCTGTGGCACGCACGGGTGCTGGGAGACTGCTATGTTGCAATCAAAATGCCGATTTTCAATGGCGTTGCTATATGGCACCTTGGCAATGCTTCTGCTGTGACCTGCTGTCATATCTTGTGTCATAATGCTGAGTCTCCAGAGAACACCGCAATGGCCTGCTGATGGTATTCTGTGTGGGATGATGCCATTCACTGGCTCCTTCATGGGGATGGGATAGATAAGAACCAGTGTGTGAAAGGAAGGCTGCATATCTCTTAACTATAGATGGCAACTTAAAGAGAGGCAAGAAATACCTTTGCAGTGTTTCATTCTCCATTTCCTTGTGTGTTTAGAGCAAAGCAGAGAACCCTTTGTGGGAATGCCCCTTGCAGGGACTCCTGCTCCTGTTAAAAGGAAAAAGCCCACTAAACCCATTGGGAAGCTGATACACGAAGGTAAGATATGCAAAACTGCACACATGAGAATTTTTTGGATTTCAACCTGAATTTCAACCTTAAAATTCACACCCTGTCCAACTGAAGTACCAGAGCAAGAAATGCAGTGAACATACCAGGAGGCAGAGCCACAAATAGTACTAAAGCTCAGCCTTCAACCACATCACATTTTCTAATTTACTGTTCAAAAACATTGCACACACACATGGGTCAAACGCTGGCCTAGATTACACTTCGTAAACCCCTGTTCTCCTGCAGCATTAATATGGATCCACATCGGCATGAATGGGAAGAGAACATGATCTTTTATGGTTATCAATATTGCAGTACTTAGTTATATTCTACGTTGTTCTCTGTCTTATAACCTTTGTTAAAAGGTTATAGCCTTGTTTCAGAATTGTTTTTCCTCCACGTGAAAGAATTCCTTTGGTTCTAGCACTCATTAGTTGAAATACCCAAAGCCTATTAGAGGGGGTAATACAGCAGGAAGAACATAACTTGGGACACTTCCTTCCACAGAATATCTGTTTTGGGTAGAGTAACTTTTGATTAACTGTGATATCCTTATCTTTTCTTTACTTTTGAGAGCATGGGGAAGGTTTTTAGAGGTTTTGAAAAGCAATGATTCAATGCTGTCCTTTTCTTTGGCCCCCAAAAGGGCTGTAGAATCTTCTTTGCTAGGTACAGGTATATATTCTTCTGCTCGTCCCTAATTCTTTAATAAAGTAAACTGTTAATAAGGGCATTCTGTACTGTGCTGTGACATCATGCTATATAAAACTGTCTTGCTTTAATAGTTTCTTCAGGGAATGCCTAATAAAATGAATGGGCCTATACCAATTCAATAGTAGTTGAAGCTGGAGATTCATTATTGTAAATGAGATGTAGGGGTGGAGAAGTGGTCTTAACCTTGCTTAATACACAATAAAGAAAGTCTAGAAGTTGCTTGTTTCTGAATGAAAAGCTTTAACTGCATTTCTGCAGGGTTTTTACACTGAAAAATATTTGAATCCATTGCTTTGGTGAGAATTGGTTGTATTAAATTAGATGGGAAAGGGCTTATTGAGTAACCAGTGTATGAAGACTTGAAGAGAGTTTAAAGTACTTTTCCCTTTAAAAATTCTCCTTAAAACAAACAAACAAAAAGATACAATAACATTGAATCTTGTCATTGCTTCAGTGTAATGTTTAAACCAAAGCGTGCCACTGTTATCTTTACTTATTAATGTTAGCCCAGCCCAAAGAGCTGGCAGCCACTCATCTAGTTCCAGAGGAGGGGAGGTGTGTGAGTCGGTAACCAGGTGATGTAGTGGTGCATTTTGAGGCCGCACTAAAGAATCTGGCTGTACTGACTGAGGTGCTTCAGATGTCAGACACAGGCACCCAGTTCCACCCTTATGCAACTCTTGTCTGCAGTTATGCCTTGACTGCAATCCACAGGAAATTTCACCCATCTATACCCACAGTATCATCAAGGTAAAAAATTGGTGCATAGGTGCATATTTCCAAAAAACTTAATTTAGAAGAGAATTTGACTGCTTTGAAGTCACTACTGACGCTGGGAAGCAATGGACAAGAGATGTGGACCAGAGCACTCCCTAAAGCATCCCATTCCATATATTTTTTAGCCATGCCACAAGAGGTGTCCAAGCTGAACCTGGGGAAGAAGATCAGCATCCCCAGAGATGTGATGCTAGAAGAGCTTTCCCTCCTCACTAACAAAGGATCCAAGATGTTTAAATTACGTCAACTGAGGGTGGAGAAGTTTATTTATGAGAATAATCCTGACGCCTTCACCGACAATTCTGTGGTAGGTTGGAGATTAAAACTAAAACACTGCTCCATATACCCAGAGGAAACAGGAATGGAGTGTGCCCAAGCTCTCCTCTGTCTCTATGTGTATGGGCCAGGGGTGGGGGGATCTACTGGCAAAGAAATGCGGGGAAAAGCCAAAGTTATATGAACAGACAATTTTATTTCCTTTCAGCAGCAGCATTAGCTTCTTTTGGCAAATACTTAGTATTGCACATGCAGAAGCATGAGAAAATTCAGTACTGAGTGAGAAGGGAGGACTGCATGTTCAGTGGGTGTTCAGAGCTGCATGGGGCAAGACTCATTGTTTTTTTTGCCCATTCCATTTCTTCTTTGCAAGATAGAAATGATCTATCTGGGTCTGACTTCAGCTCCAGCAGCTGGGCAGAGTGTTCTGCTCACTTCTGCAAGAAGTTCCATAAATGAAAATTCAGACGGAAACCTCTAACTTGACAATATCTTCGGTTTATTTGCCAGAGGCTATGTTTGTTGCTTCTAAATTATTTTCCTATCAGATGTGTATAAATTCAGATATTCTGCTTTTTTCCCTTTCTTATGAGTTAGTACTGTTATTTAATCTTTGAACTTCCTCTACAGTTAGTTGCCTGCTCTAAAGTCCTCTGAATATACTTAAACTTTTATAAATGAAACTTTCCTTTCACATGATTGTCAGCAGTTCAGCGAAAAAAACAGAAAATGTTCCAGGTTTACATGCATTTTGATGCAGCATCTCATCTTCTGATTTCATTTAAAGTTTATTTTGTATCATTTTATCCCTTTATGGCATCTATTTTCCAGTTCAAGGGAACTTGAACAAAATAATAAAAGTCAAGCTGAGGAAAATGTTCTGCCAAACAAAAAACACGTTATTTTTCAGCTCTCTGATGTTTCCAAAAGCAACAATAAGTAAAGCTTTGTAGTTTACTTCTAAAAATACCAATTTGGGAAGCAGGATATGGAATGATGCCTGGAAAAAAAATGTCATTAAATTAAAGCGGTAGGTCAGATTACAGATGAGGGATGACAGACTAGAGATGAAGTAGTGCATCTGGTGTTGTTAGACTTCAGGCAATTAGTTCATCTCTTCAGTGAGCTCCCTCCCAGAAAAGATGTGAGAATGAGTGATGTGTCAAGCATTGGACTCTTCAGATTAAAATTCTAGAGAAGTGCAAGCTGTTTTTTATAAATACTCAGCTATCGCAGAGTGCTTAAAACATATGTGGGACGAGCTCATACATCAGAATCTGCTGCAGTGAGAAGAAGTGAGAAAATAATGAGGTGAGGGAGTGAAAAGACTGAAGTCCAAACCTTCAAATATTTGAGGGTGTCACTTAAGGGTGCTCAACTGGAAAAATACAAAGCAAATGAGTTGTGACAAACTGACTCAAAACTTGACTGCACAGAGTCCCACCAAGACTGACGTTGCAAAGGCTGCCAACAATTGCTTCTTTTTTGTTAGCTGTTTTTCCTTCTGTGTTTATTCATTCACACCTGACATCCACTCTTTACACCCCTTCTTTAGAGTGCTCCCCTGCTTTTTGAGTGAGACTGTAAGATATTGTGCTGTGGAGAAATGTATTTGAGGGATGGATCAGACCCCAACAAGCCTAAGATTTTCCCCATGGCTTTGCTATATGAGAACAGTGGCATTGCCTCAAAACAGCTCGTCCTCTGTTCTACAGTTCTCCATGATCCACTTTCAGGGATGTCTTTTCTCCACGTTCACAGTATATATAACAAATCTCTGTGGGTTAGTGCAGGAGGACTTTGGTCTGCCTTAGCTAGAGCCCTCACTTGGGGCAGGATTAGCAGGATCACAAACATAATTATTCCCATTTGCTGGCTGCCCTGTGCACCCCGTGCAAGAGCTCTGACAGGCTGCATCCACTTTGTGGTTCACTGTTCTCATCACCACAGCCCGCGAGAGTTAGCACCTTTACTGGCAGTCAGAGCAGTGAGAAGAAAAGCTAAGCAATCCTAGCAACCAAGCCATCCCCTTGGAAAGCTTGTTGCTCCCAGGCAGGTAAAGGCAACAGATCTGTGGCCTCACTGTTATCTTCCAAACCATCAGGACAGTGCCTGATCTTAGCATTAAATAACTTTCATCAAAAAGGCCTTTTGATTGCAATATTTGATTAGCCTTCTGTTCCTTTCTTGCTCCTGGCTCTGCTCAAAGGCAGATACAGGAAAGAAGGCTTAAACAGAAAGGAACTGTGGGACCAATATTATGGTAGAGTAAAGAATTCCTACTGCTACATCCAGTTACTTCCCCCTCCCAGTTAGTTTTAATGTCCTTTGCTCCCCCTCTCAAAGAAGTCCTTGTGCCTTAAGGCTGTGGGACAGCAAGCGGATTTAAAGTTGGTGCTGTTTTCTGCTTTTCAATCACAGGTTTCTTAACTTTCTTAGAATATTCTGAGGACAGACTTAGCAAAGCAGGACAAAAAAGGTCTGGAATGGAGTAGAGATTGATTCTTTCCCCCAGAAAAGGTTTAACAGCAAAGTAATGTAACATAAAAACACACAAAGAGGCCAATTAACCCTATAAGAAGTCCCAGAATAGCCTGTGCCGTAGCCATAAACCTTCCACACAAGAGAGAAGATCCCAAGTCACGTGTCAGCAAGCTGCCCTCCCACTTCTCTCCTCCTCCTTCTCCTCCACCCACCCAACCACCCTGGACAATCAAATCGTTCTTACTTGTGGCAGAGAAAACATATATATATATTGTGTGTGTGAATGTTAAGACAGCTCCATGCAAAAGTGAGAACTAATTCTTTCTCACTGTTGTGGCTCCACCCATCCAGTTAAAGCCAAATGATGTCTAAAGGCAGTGGCCCAGGTGGCCAAGAAGGCCAATGGCATCCTGGCTTGTATCAGAAACGGCGTGACCAGCAGGTCCAGGGAGGTTATTCTCCCTCTGTACTCGGCACTGGTGAGACCGCACCTCGAATCCTGTGTTCAGTTCTGGGCCCTTCATCACAAGAAGGATGTTGAGGCTCTGGAGCAAGTTCAGAGAAGAGCAATGAAGCTGGTGAAGGGGCTGGAGAACAGGCCTTATGAGGAACGGCTGAGAGAGCTGGGGCTGTTTAGCCTGGAGAAGGGGAGGCTGAGAGGAGACCTCATTGCTCTCTATAACTACCTGAGGGGAGATTGTAGAGAGGAAGGTGCTGGCCTCTTCTCCCAAGTGACAGGGGACAGGACAAGAGGGAATGGCCACAAGCTCCGCCAGGGGAGATTTAGGCTGGACATTAGGAAAAAAAATTTCACAGTAAGGGTCATTGGGCACTGGAACAGTCTGCCCAGGGAGGTGGTTGATTCACCTTCCCTGGAGGTGTTTAAGGAATGGGTGGACGAGGTGCTGAGGGGCATGGTTTAGTGTTTGATAGGAATGGTTGGACTAGATGATCCGGTGGGCCTCTTCCAACCTGGTTATTCTGTGATTCTGTAAATCCACAGCCAAAAGGACCAACCATTCCCAATATAACCATAATGTAATGCCCTATCTACGCTATAGCTGCTTTCAACACTGTGACCCAAATCTCTTGGAAATATAAAGTACAACGAGAGTCTTTTAGAGAGGGTTGAGTTTGACGCTTTTATCTCCACAGCAGGCAGGAGCACATAGACAACCTGCCTCAGAGATCTTAAATGTTAAATAGCCAGACATGATACAGTCTGTGAAGGAAGAGAGATGTTCTCACGCATCTACTTGGTTTATGCACAAGTGTGCACTAATGGCTCTGTTTTTCCCTTAATGTACATAGAAGAATGCCAATCAAGATCTCTGGAGGTAGGGTTAAAGGGAAAATGTTAGGAAAAGCATTCTTTCTAGGAAGCCTGTTCTGCAGGGAATACTAAACCTCTTGAATAAACGTTACAGAATGATTGTCAACTGAAATATGAGAGAGCCTGAGGTTACGACCTAAGTGGAGCAAGCCAGCTGAGATAGCACTTCTCTGAAAAAATGAGCCTTCCTGTGGTGGAGTTGGGTTGGTGCAGAAGACCTAGGGGTCCCAACTATACCCACACTTGCATAAGCGCGAAAATGGAGTCTCATGCCTTCTTACTCAAGAAGTGATTGGTGTGGAAACAGCAGAATGTCAGAGAGCAAGAACCTCTTCTTTTCCACAGCAGTTTTTTGGAGCACTGTGAGAAAACTTTGGACCAAATTTCTGAAACTCAGTTCCTTTCATTCACAAAGAAAATGGGGCAAGGGTGATATAAAATATAAAATAAGATATAAATAAGTTTGGGTTGCATTAGATAAAATAGCCCATTATACTCAATGATCCTTCTGGGTCCCTTCCAACTCAGGGCATTCCATGATTCTATGTTTATTTAGATGGGTTTATTTAGACATAGAGGTGAAAAATAATTTGACTCATTTTGAACAGCAGGTCATAAGCAGGCCTGGAAATAGAAAGCAGGAGCTAAGCTTGCTGAACTGTGCCTCTACACAGGGCAGGTTTAAAACAAAATTAGCTGAAGATACTTTAACAGCTGAGGTTACTTTTTATTTTCATCCTTTTTTAAAAGTGAATCACAGGTTCATGGCTGTGCAGCTCCAAATTGAGGACTGAGGCGCACACTTTGATAAAAACAGCAGGCAGTTTCTGAGACTCTCCAAGTGCCTGAACTTTACATCTCCCAGCCCACCATAAAGGAGCATTTGAGTGTCTGCCACCAAGAGGACACAGTCAGAGTAACTTCAGACGTGTTAGTAACCACATAGGCATCAAACCTTTGGGAACCTCTTTACCAGTGTGGTGGAAATAGAAACACATTTGGTGGCCTCAATCATTCTCTTTAAGGCACAGCAAGGAGCTGATGGGGAGCACAGAATGTCTCCTTTAGGGACTGCCTGCAGTGATGTCAGGGCCTTGAGATACTTGGGGATCTCAGCTCTATTAGAGGGATCACCTTTCATTATCTATTTTTCATGAGACACGTGCAGTAGCCCTAGAGAATTCAGAATTTCTCCACCAACACATGATCAGGCCTTTACTAGCCATAAGGACGTCAAAGTTATATGCCAAATTTGTTAGCCAACCCAGGGGACCACACATCACATGAATCTGCCACCACTCTTCTCTTTTTAGAGTGGATTTAGGGATGCCCAGAGACTAATTTCAACCACTGCCTCCAGCAACACACCGACACGACAGACCCTCTGCCATGGAGGGATCGTCTGATCTGCCCCCAGAGACAACAGGAGAAGGTTATCAGCCTTCTCAGTTGACACTCCTGGGCATCTCTCTTGAGATTTCCACCAACAGGGTCAATCAACCCTAATTGAGAGGCCAGGTTTATGATACATGCATACACATAA
The DNA here is from genome assembly GCA_033459285.1 of Clamator glandarius. Classification (NCBI taxonomy): domain Eukaryota; kingdom Metazoa; phylum Chordata; class Aves; order Cuculiformes; family Cuculidae; genus Clamator; species Clamator glandarius. Next base: position 4,936,057 of record JAUNZM010000009.1, read on the forward strand.
AAGATCCACATCCACTTAGAACTGGCCCAAGACACACATTCCCCTCAGGTGTAAGCTGTATTTCACTCCGAGCACCCTGACCAGAGGCATGCTGTAAGTACCGGGGACAAAGCTGCACTTACCCAGCTTTGACTACATCAAGACTCCTGCTTGAGGCTTCCATTCCTGAGCTCTGTTCTCTTGCAATGAGCTCATTTGAATCCACTGAGGTTCAAGAGCTCAAAAAGATGGATTTGCCTCCTGTTATAGGAAAAGAAGATTGTCCTATTAATTTGAGCTAAGACAATCTATTGTGGTGGTTAAAACTAAAGAAAATTGTATTTTTATTCTGGCAGGTAAGTAGACCAGGGTATTGCATGGAAAATGTGCCTTTCCCATCTGAATGGAGCTGTTTGCTCAACATGGGGTATTTTACCAGCAAGTCCATGAAGAATCATGAAATAGCCCAAGACCAATCAAGCTAATTTAATTTGCAGCTAAATAAGATTTAGGTGTGGCTTCTCCCTTATGTTTTAGAGAACCTTCACTCCTGCTTAGTGATAATACTGCAATTTAAAATAACACCAGATGACAATGGTGTCTGTTCCTGGTCACATCAAATACTGCTGTGCACAAAATCAAACTCCCTTTTTACAATTGCTCATGTTATGCTGATGTTTTGTGAGCTTTTTTTTTTTGCAGGAGAGTGCATGTAAGTAACCAAAGGAAAAGAAAAATGAGCATTTAAATCTCAGGGAGGGTATACAGCATGGATGAAACTTGGAGGAAAACAGATGCAAATCCTGGTTTGAAATTACTGACCAAGCCAGTAGCATTAACCTCACACATATATTAAGGTTTTGTGAATAACCTCATTCTGACCCCTAGCCCTCAAAACTCCCTTTTTTTTCAGTTTGCCTTTTTACAGCTATATAGCTCCCACGCATAATTGAGCAGATTGCCCTGCTAGCTCTCCTGTGTACAGCTTAATGCTTACAATCCGTTGCCTTCTCAGCACTTCCTGACATTCAGGGGAACATGATCTCTTCTGTTCCTAAAAAGGGAATTCCCTACAGCTAGGAGAAGGACAGACAGTCCCTAAAGGCCCCGGGGGCACCAGCCCTGCCACTGGAGCCTGCAGCTGGCTGCCTGCCTGGGCTGCAGCCTGGTGACCTGCTGTGAAACCCTGGACGCTGCTGCTGGAGACGCAGGGAACCGAGAGTTAGATAATTCTGCCTTCAGCCTTCTGGGGTTTTCACTTCTCATCTATTTTTAGCTGACCGAACAGCTGGCCTTGGAAGCCTGTTTACAGCCTGGAAAGCTGCTTTTTGCTAGACTGTACTAGGTGTAACAGCCCTGAGAAAGCCTAACCCTTTGAGAGCCAGCCCTGAGGTTTACACTTGTCTCCCATTGACTGCCTGACATGAATTTATACCAGCAGAATTGCAGCAGGAATTGTTCAGCTTCAGCTGTATTTGTTACATCTTTGCGCATCTATAGCAAATCCCCTAGTCTGACAGGAAAGACTCTACGGGATACATAAATGAGGTTACTTGTATTACAGTGCTGTGGGAGCTGAAATACACAAGAGATTCTTCTTTATATCTGATAGGAGTCACGCCTTGATCTCACTTAAGACCAATATATAAAACATTTTTCCAAACATATTATATGAGTTTCTGATCTATACAAGTATTTCCTAAAATTGTTGTGTGCAGAGACAAGGTCTATAAACCCTGCACAGACTGCTTGCTCTTTCCCTGTGCACTGCAGGGATTGTGCCCTCTAGCCTGGACAGGGGAAAGTGGACAGCCTGGACAGTGAGACCAACTTGATTTTACCTATAGGTACAAATTTCTTTCTTGACTTGTTAATGCTTAGATTTGGTTTGTTAAAGCACAGATTGCTACAAACAAAAGTCTTCCTTTCAGTCATTTTCTTATTGTGGTCTCCAGGAAATCTTTCATGTTTTCCCAGTCTTTTCCAGTTTTCCCTGCTATTTCTTCAGTCTTTCCAGATGTGAAAATACTCCTTCCTATGCAGATCTTCATATATGTGGAAAGTAGACATACGAGCTTTTATGTTGTCATAGTACCCTCTCATTCTGGTACCCTGTAACACTTAGCTCCCAGACTGTAAGCGAGCTGACTAGAGCTTGGGTCTCTTAATCTGGACATGAAAACACTTCTTATTACTTGTACAGGTTGCTTTCCCACAGGTTAGCCAATATATCTCTGTCTGGACCTGCACCTGCTCTGGCAAAAGCTGTATTTCCTTTCCATTCCTCCTGCATTTCATACTGATAACTGTTGGAGACAATACACAGATCCGTCTCTTCTCACCTTGATCATATAAAGTGACTACGAGATGTCCATTAGAAGGTGTGCTTCCATTGCCCTGGCTGCTGTTCCACAGCTGCTCCTAGGCTGAATATACAGAATAATTTGCATGAAGTTTTGTAACTGGTTTTCTAACTGAGACACAGAACTGGTCAGCTCACAGGGACACTGGAGTTCACATTCTGGGACACAACTGCAAATGTGAATGGGCCATGCCCTGTAACAGGGATTCCTACTCTCTCTTCTCCTGCCCTAGGATCACTTTCAGAAGTTCATCCCACCAGGAGGGTCTTACGGGGAAGATGCTCATGGCTATGCCCATGGGCGGATGGTAGGAGGAGTGACAGCAGGGCAGCACGGCTCCAGTAAGCAGCAGCATCCCTCTGGTCCTCCTAGGCCTGGAAGCAAAGGAGGCCTGGGAGACAGTGAAGGGGAGCACGCAGTGGGATCAGCTGGAAGCGGTGGACAAGGAGGTGATGGTACTGAGAAAGGCAAGTATTTCTGCAAGAACAAGAAATAGCTAAAGCCATTGGAGCTCAGGCCAACCTTACTCTTAGAGACAAGTAAAAAACTTTGACTAAAACCCAGATTCTTCCAAACTAAATTCCACTGCAAAGTCTAGGAAAGCTGACCTGCCTTTAGCTTGATAATTTTGGTTGCATGCTTCTATGTTGCTCAATCATAGGCAAGAAGCAGAAATTACTTCCTTGGCTGGACCAAAGGAATGATGGGAAACTTAACTCCTGAGCTCCAAAAGCTGATAGAGCAGTGTGCCAGTATGGCATATCCTTTCCCTCCAAGGGCTTCATGGAGATTACTCTCAGACATAGTAGGATTAGCTCTTTAGCCCAGCAGCCTGACCTGACACACCAGTGTCAAGTATATCAGCCCTGACTTCAAAAAAAGGTTTTCACCTAAAGAAACAGCATTTTTTGGACAATCTTCAGAAAGAAACAGCAATATTTTGAAAAGTTACCTGGTAATCACCCCTGCTCTACTCAAGCGGTGTTTTTCGTTTAACTTAGTCCTTGCTTGATTTCATCCTCTGTTTGGTTTGGTTTGGTCAGAAACCTCTAGAACTAAATCCCTTGTATGAAAATCAGCAGGTGAAACTGTTATTTTAACAGTCCTTTTGGGATTTTACAACAAAGAGCAAATCTGCTTGGGAACCAGGAACCATTGTTGTAAGTGACCAAATGAGTGACTTGTAAAATCCAAAGTTTTTCATTTACATTCTAGAAGAATGTGCATTTTATATCAAAAATCATATTTCATATTTCTGGGCTTTCCTGTGAAAAAAAACCACCTGTGTAACTTCTATCTTCTTACAGGAGATTTTTCTCCATTGTTATCCTATTTCTGTCTGCAGGAAGAAGGAGGATTAACATCATCCCATAACATTTATGGCAGTGATGGATCCAACTGCTTTTATTTTTCAACCCAAGCAATCAATTTACTCCTAAACTACTTAGTTTAAGTCCATCATGGGGAAAGAAGAGGGTAGTTGTTTTTATTTGTTTTAATGCAAATGAGATCCTTGTACAAGTCTGTAATCCTCTGAAACTAGGAAAGCCTAGCATTTGGCAAGGTTTGAAGAAAATAAGCAAGGCAAAGAAAGAAGGTGTGATAAAAAGAAAGGTTCAAATGATGATGAGGTTTATGTGGAAGGGTTATGTCTGCTATGATCAGACAGAGAAGAGAAGTAAATTATGACATTAGATAGCCTTTTGCCTTATATAAAGCTTCCCCCAAGGCAGTTAAAGAGATGATGGGGCAAGGACACCGGTTCTTTGAGTAAAAGGCTTCTATTCGAGCAACCAGAGAGAACAATGAAAAATTACCTTTCATATATGTGCTTTAATGCAAATTCCTGGATGAGTTGCTCTTCAGCTGTGGTCCACCTGATTTTGTGGATAAGGATGGAAGTGGTGTATCACAGTCTTTGTTCAGAGAGATCGATCCATAAAATCTTGGACTTGATCTTGGTGTTACAGAATCTGGAAACAAAACTCGTGTCTGAACAGCAGAATACAGAAAGGCTATGTATTTAGAATTTCATCTAACTAGAGTGTTTACCTTCTTCTGTTTACAGACGGAAAGTCAGGAGGCAAAAAAATCGCTGTATTTAAAACTTACATCTCCCCTTGGGAAAAAGCAATGGGTATCAGCCCTGAGGACAAAAGTCAGTACACTATTGACTTACTGTCATACAGTCCCAAAGCTGATTTCCCCCATTACAAGTCTTTTAACCGGTAAGTCCTCTTGGATATTCCATTCAGTTTATTTAGCATGAGAAAACATCATAACCCTGGCCATAGGCCTCCTATCCTCCACAATGTAAATCAATTTTAGTTGCATATCAGTTCGTTTAGCACAGTCTCCTGCAGATGAAATGTTTGGAGGTCTACAAAGAGAAGATAAACTAAAAGCTAGAGATTTTAATTCACCTTGTGGTCAGAAAACCTATGCAGTTGGATAAGAGGACTTTAATCCCTTTTCCCTTTCTTTCTCACCCTATTTGATCAGGGAAGTTTAGTTTGCCACTGTTTATTACTGCAGCCATTTGAAGTTCAAGTTCAGGAAAAACACTTGGGATCAGAAGCCAGTATTTCACAGTACTTCAGATAAGAATCAGGATCTTACTGCTGGTTCTGTTAAGAACTGAAAGTTTTACAAATACTTTAGGGCAGCAACAATTTTCTGTTAACTTTTCTATATAATTTTGCCATCTATTTCTGCAGCCTGATGGAGATTGGTGCAAAAGGGGTGAAGGAAGTGCAGATGGGGTGTCTTACAATCTTTTTTGGTACATAGGCAATGTGTATATATATATATATATATGTTCTTGAGAAGGATTTGCTGGCCAGTTAACTGCAACAGTGATAAAATTTACAATCCCAATAGTTTCAATTATTTATTTTCTAAATCCCGTTGTTTACCTATGCACTGTTCATTAACTCCATGTATTCCCTTACACCAGGACTGCCATGCCTTACGGAGGTTATGAGAAAGCAGCCAAACGGATGACTTTCAAAGTGCCTCAGTTTGATATTTGCCCTTTGCTTCCAGAGTCTCTCATGATATATAATCAAAATTTCAGCAACAGACCCTCCTTCAACAGAACCCCAATACCTTGGATGCCTTCAGGAGACTCCTTCGAGTACCATACTGAGGTCAATGTGCCAAGGAGTGGTGAAACAGAAGAGCTCTAAATCCCCACCACCAAGGCCCTCATTTTTCTCAGCCCTTTTTATTTGCAGTTTGATAGAAAGGAGCTGAAAAGTGCAACTCTAGTCCTGTCAGCCCTTCCTTTCTTTTGCCCTTAGCCCAGACTAGTTCCTAGCAGGTTCTAAACTTCTCTACGCTGTGGTGTTAATCATATCAGAAAGAGGTTGAGGGAAAGGAGCTTTTTATTTTTATATACCAGGGCATAAAAGGGCAAAATTTGGAAGTGTTTTTCTGTTTAGCAACGCTAAGTGCTGCCTGTCTGCTCCATAATGAATCTGTTTTGTCATATGTTAACAAGTAGTAAAATACCAAGAGGAAAAAAAGCCTTTGTGTTTTCTTTTTAAAAGATGCTGCTGAATCAATTTGGAGATTAGCAATAACAGAAGTTTCGGTGTCACAACAAGATGGTTAGCATGGAAAAAAGAACAGGTACTGATAGGCATGGCCGTTAAGACAGGTACACATCAGGGTGGCTTGGATAAACACTACAGAACCGGTGATGAAGAGTGATTAACTGCAAGGAAATGATGCAGGTAATCAAAAATGCATCAGCGATAAAATAGCAAGTCAGGCTGTCAGTGTAACGGGCAGAATAAAGTATTTCACTGACACCCGAGATGCCTTGATTCTCCAGAGTATAAAATAGGTGACATCTTAAGTAGGGATTTTTTTTCACAGAAAGAGACCAAGAAAGCAACTGGTCAGAAAGGAACAGAGGCATACCCAAGTGCGATGGCTTGCCCACAGCTATAAAGCAAGAAAGAGAAAGCTTTAATTACACATAAATAATTTGACACCCGCCACAAGGCACTACTTATTCAAATACACAGCAATAAAGTCTATTCTGTTTCTTGTAACAGTTTTATCAGTGCCACACATACAGGACAAAAGGCAGGCACAGTGGAAAACCAGTAACATTCACTTTTCTATATGAAATTACCTTCTGTTTCAGGAACATTTGCACTCTGACACTTAACATACCAGACCGCCTGTTCACCACCATACCCTAGCTCAGCCTGTATGAAGACTGGTTTGGATTTCTCTGTTCGGGCATCTTCTTTAGATCAACATTTCCTCTCATAAACAGGGCTAAACGGCTGATTTACATGGGCGATTTCCATTGAAGTACTTCTATTTATGATTTTTTTTCTCCTTGTCTAGAAATCTCTGTAACTGTATTTTATATGCATTCTTTTTGGATAGTTACAAGGTTGGCCTTATTGCACTTCTCTAAAAGGCTACTGTCAAAGCTACCCTGAGATTTCTTAAAAATAATAACAACCTGCAAAAGTAAGGAATGCGTAGTTTCCTAACCTGTATGCTGAAATGGCTAAAGAACACTTATTATATGCCCTGTTAAATGATTAAGAAGTACCCATAATCCAGTTCTGTGGCCAAACATAAAAACAATAAGGTGATGCTTTGACATTCTGAAGAACATATCAACAAAAGTGAACAAGGCTGCCTTTTTTGTCATGTTCCTACAAAGTATTTGGAGTTTCAGTTGAAAAAAAAAATCCTCAGAAAAACTGGTTTGTTTCTTTGGATAAAATGGATGTGGGAATTAGTTGAAAAGACATTTTCCGTATTGATATCCCTTTTTAATGCCTACATAAATACTTGCAAAATTCACTGGTGAAAGACATTCAAAAAAGTGAAATGTTAGTGTACAAAGGGTTATGATTCCAAGATGTTTGGGAATTCCAATATAATCACAATCACTTTAGTTTTACTGGAGCACAGAAAAAAAAAGATTAAATAGAATAAGTCTTTAAACATGCAGGGAAAGATAAGAAATACTGTGCAGAAACAGCGAGTGCTCTCTGCTGGTGCAGTTTCAAAGCTCCCGCATACAAGGAAGACGGCAGCACCCAGCAGGCAGGTCAGAGGACTGGGTAGATACTCAAATCTCTAGTTCATAGTGTACTGCCAGACAAGAGTTTTTGATTGTGCACTCCGTTATCCCAAGGCCTAAATGGGGATAAAAAGTTGCAATGTGCTTGTAATTAGTATTGTATCACTGCACATTATTAATAATATTGCTATACTTCATACTTGTAAGCGAAGAGGATCCTTTAGTTTTGATAAATCTGCTTAGCGAGGCATTAAGCTCTCCTTTTGCCAGTACACATTCCATCTTAAACATTGTCAAGCAGGATTTATGTGCTTTTGTTTCTAGTACAAAATAGGAAATACAACACTACATCTGGTAGAACAGTTCAGACATCTTAGTGTTTACACAGCTTAAAATACATGCTGGCTTAGTCATCATTCAAAGTAACGTTAAAAGTGAGAAAAATAAGTAATCCAAATTCTGCTTCAAATGTAATTAATTTCAGTGAGGCTCACAGCTACTGCAATCAGGGCAGAGTTTGTCCAAAATGATCAAATATTTAAGAGGAAGTAAGTAACTGCTCCTGCTCTTTGTTTTCCTTGGGCTATGATGTAGACGCAAGGGAATCGCCTGTGTCAGAGAATTATTTAAATTGGGAATAAGAGGATTTTATAAAATTTAATTATAGTGGATTTCCCTCACATACCAGGCGCTCCAGAATGGAAACTCAGTCATCTGCTTTTAAGCAGGATCATCATAGTTAGAGATAAAAAAGAACAAAGAAATAATTGTGCCTATGCTCTTGTACAGGCAGGTTGCTGTTCCCTCATAGAGGATATACCGGATATTAAGCTTATTCTCCAGCAGTCAAAAATCCATTTAGTAGAGAGGGGCTGGCCCATGAAAAACAGGTTGGATAGAGTTTTGTGACATTTGGACCTTTCATTCAGAACAAAAAGCTCTTATATTTTTAGTTTAGTACACTGATGTTCTTTCAGGGAGAATTAACCAAAATAAATTTGCAGACAGGGACTTCTACGCTTTAAAAATAAGACATTATAGGTATAGCTCTAGCTAGAGTTATAATGAACATTTGCCTTTCAAAAATCCACAGTGAACAAATAAATGCACAAATAGGGTGAGATTTATTTATGATTATAAGCTCTTCTGCCAAACAAAGAGATTCATTCTCTGCTCTTCTAACAAGCCGTACTGGGAACACTTATTTTTGGGAAATTTAGACAAGGAAGGCACAACCATACTACAAAAGGTTTATAAAGGTCTCAGATCTTCCTGGACTCAGACATGAGCCAAGGCCAGCACCACTGTTTTGCCCCAGGTCTCTGCATTTGTAGCTGGGGAGAAAAAAAAACATACAAGGAGGACAATAACAGTGGTGAATAAGGCTACCCACCAAGCAAGGCTTTGCTTGTGCTCCAAAACATCCCTTGGTGCAAAAGGGTAAATAAGGACTCTGCAGACTTTTCCTTCTTACTCGAGGAAGCTCCTGCGGTAAGCAACAATCTCATTATACATCATTCACTGCAAGGAAAACAAAGTGGCCTCTGGAAGGGGGAATAAACAAATGAGAAACTTTCTGCTGGCCAGCCTCAGGACAACCTCTGGGCTTTACTGCACAGGACTTTCCCCTGCTCACAGACGCTGTACAAATTGAATTACACTGAAGAGTGCTTTAGTCCAGCTCCACAGTGCCTGCCTCTGATCAGTAATTACTTCAATGTTTTATTATAAAAACAGCCATACATTAATGGGCCTGAAGCTAGCATGATGCAGGGCTTCATTACATCTACAGTATCTAAATGTTTCTCTTAATTATCTTTGGTCCCTAAGAGAGGCTTGAGGCATTCTTCATTTGTATGCTCTCGCAGTATGATTGGCTGATTCCCAAAGCAAAAGACCAAAATGGGATAGTAAATCACAACAAGTAAACAAGCATTCTTCCACATGCACAAACTCTTTTTTGTATTATTTTAGTGGTGTTAGAAATGCCATATGAACAGTAGCAGCATGACAGTCTTGCAAGCAGTATATACAAACTGCCTGCTTTATGCATTTGCTCTGGGCAGAGCAAAACGTGGCCCTCAGCCTGCACGGATGCTTCTGGTAAACCACTGACACTACACCTCTATTATCAGAAGCTGGCAATTCTGGCATATGGAAATACATCTTTCAGATGCAGAACATTATGCGTCAACTCTTCACTATGAGAGTGGTGAGGCAGTGGAACAGGTTGCCCAGGGAAGTTGTGGCTGCCCCATCCCTGGAGGAGTTCAAGGCCAGGTTTGATGAGGCTTTGAGCAACTTGATCCAGTGGGACGTGTCCCTGCCCATGGCAGGGGGGTTGGAATTGGATGGGCTTTGAGGTCCCTTCCAACCCGAAGTATTCTATGATTCTATGAACCCACTCACTTCTTATATGTAAAAATGGGGCTCAACAACCAGATGAAAAGAACTTCCTCCACAACTTACAGAGCTGGTGACACTGTGCTAAGGACTGTTACAAAAGATGTATCTCTTGGATGTCGGGCAGACTGAAATACAAGGGCAAAAAAGAAAGCGTATTAGCCCTCATGTCCTCAAGTTTCAGTTTGAGTAATTAATTAGATTGCTTATCCAGGGAGCTAGTATGCAGATACCAACTGCTATGGAAATGGCAGTCCCCCAAGTCATCCCCATGCATGAATTGATAGGAAAGGACCCATTTATTTTAGTGGGCTTGTAAAGTGTTTCTTGGATATCACAAAAATACCATTATGCCAGAGTTAATATCATTACCAGCACTCTGCTCTGTGACAGGAAAAACACATGCTGGAATGTAGAGCTGATGCAGTTCAGGGAGTGTGAGCTTAGTATTAATGTTACACATTGTCTGGCAGCCAGAAAATCAAAATACAAATTTGTAAAAGATCCCAGATCCTGAGGTGGTCTGATTCACACCTGAAGTACGTGCACGGATGATGCTAAGCACATATCATTATGGCTCTGATCCGTGTGGAAAGCAGGGTCTGGAGCCCAGGGGTTCTGGGGACAGCTGTTCAGCCCAGAGAAGAGAAGGCTGAGGGGACACCTCATGGCTCTCCAAAGTCCCTGAAAGGAGGTGGTGGTGAGGTGGGCACCGGGCTTTTCTCCAAGGAAGAAGGGATGGGATGAGAGGAAATGGCCTCGAGTTGCATCAGAGGAGGTTTAGGCTGAAAGATTCTTCACGGAAAGGACTGTGCAGCCCTGGCAGAGGTTGCCTAGGCAGCAGTGGAGCCCCCATCCCTGAAGGCGTTTGAAGGAAGGACTCAATAATTATTAAGACTGAAATCTCGGCCAGCTTCCAGTAAGAATGTGATTGTAACAGGAGTTTAGCTTTTTTACTAGTTGAAACAAGGACAGTCCCCCAGCAGGAACGAAGGGCAGACCTGAGCTCACCAAGAGGACACAGTGAGGAAGGAGGTAAGAGCATCAGAGGATTCTGAAGACACAAACGAACTGTGATGTACATAGAGAGTGGGTGTTAAGATATGATAATGAGTTCTATGTATGTTTAACCAATATTTCCTGGAATATGTAACCAGTGCTTCTCAGAATCTGTATTACTACGTATGTTTAACCAGTATTAAAGTCCTGTAACCGGCCTCAATGGACACACACATGAGGTGAAACGATCCCGTGTGTCCCTCGTCGTAGTATGTATTAAAGCAATACCTGCTAGATAATCAAACTGGCATTGATAATTACTGAGTTCGACCGCCGGGAGGACGCGGTGCTCGGGGACCTGCTTCGGCAGCGCCCGGTAAAGGGTCAGGCTCGATGACCCTAAAGGTCTTTAGCAACTTAAACGCTGCTGTGAAGCTCCGCTCTGACGCGAGGGGCAGAGAAACCCCGCTCAAACACGAACACGCCGGACACCGAGGGGCGGGAAAGGACTCCTCCCGCCGAGGCGGTGCGGGAAGATGGCGGCTCTCGCGAGAGGCGGCCGCGCGGCTACCGTAGCCATAGCAGCGCGGCGCGGGGAGGGGAGGGCGCGGCGCGCGCACCGCGCTCTGCAGGTATGGAATCAGCGCCCTGGGCGTGCAGCGCGGGCTTGTGCGGTACGGAATCAGCGTACCGAGGCTGCGCGGAATCGACCGTGGGGAATCAGCGTACCGGGGCTGTGTGCGGAACGGCATTGGCGGTACGGAATCACCGTACCGTGGCTGTGCGGGGCGGAATGGGCGGTACGGAATCACCGTAGCGGGGCCGTGTGGAAATCGGCGGAATCAGCGCACCGTGGCTGTGCGGGGCGGAATGGGCGGTACGGAATCAGCGTAGCGGGGCTGTGCGGGGCGGAATGGGCGGTACGGAATGAGCGCACCGGGATGGTTTCTATTGAAACCCCCGATGGGGTGGGAGAATGGGGGGCGAGGATTTGCGGGGTTACAGCCCCGAGCAGGAGCGGTGGTGAGCGTGGAAAGAACTCAAAGAGCCTCTCGGAACAAATTCCGAGTGTGGTTACCTTGGGGAGAGTACTCGTGTGGAACGGGACGAGAAGGAGCCCCGTGGAAGAATTCAGGGTGTGCTGGCAACAAAGTTCTTGCTGCTGCTCGGCCCTCAGGGAGAGCATCTCCCGGGCCCCTAGATACGGAGCAGGGGGGTTGGAAAACGATACTAACTGCAGCATAGACAGATCGCCAAGAATGTCTTCGGGCTAAAAGAAATTTGAACGAGTCTGTTGAGATCTGTGTTTGTGTAGGAAGCGATGGAAAGGATGATGATTTCATTAGACAGTGTACTCTTTAAATTTTCTTCTCGTGCCTAATCAAGAGTATTTCTAATCAAGCGTGCTGTGTATTATTCAGACTGCATTAAATAAGAGCCTTTTCCTTTTCTCATGCTGGTGATGCCAGCTAGGAAGCCTTTGGCCACAGCGTTCGTGGAGTGAGGTGAGGGGGAAGAGTGTGCGTGATTTGTCCAGTACAAACTTGCTTAGAGTTATCCCAGGGAATACAGAGATTTTGCTTTATTTGTGGTAGTGGCTGCTGTAAAATCATTTCAGTTAATTTCTTTCGGTCATTGCAGGTAAAAATGATGTCAGTTCTTCTCTCTGAGCTGGGTTAACAGTCTGTTTTGAGACTCTAGTCATGAGTTCATCAAAAAGGATAATGGGAATTTAACTCCTTTACCAGTCCTGGTGATGTTATTAGGCATTGAGCCTTCTTATGCAAATTTTTGTGGGGAGGACATAGAAGAGAAAGTGTTTTTATTTCCCAGTCTGTGGAGCTTCAAAAATTTTGTTACCTGGAGATGAAAGACTAGTGGCAGAGCTCTTAGGTGTCACATTATTGTGGTTATAGTAGGTTCTGTCCACACTAATCAGAATTTAGCCTCCCTTGTGTTTGAGTGCTCCATAAACACACTTAACGTAAAGAACAACTGCAGCTCTCCCAAACAACTTTTGGTGCAGCTACACAAAATGCAACAGGCGATACAAAAGGAAACTCAGGGATGAGGATGAGAGAATAATAAAAAGTCACAACTATTCTTTTTTATAAATCTCCTTACCCTACTGTTCAGAACCAATAAAAGTGTAAGTCCTAACAAACGTGCCTGTTGGCACTTGAAGAACTTGCTAGCCTTTTCATTTTCCTTATGCAAGCTTCTAGAATTTAAATCCCTTACACATAGCATATGTTCCACCTACAGTTATTTAAACAGTTTATTTTACTTTCTTCTTTGAAATATTCCACTTGTTGCCTTTGTCTAAAGTTTGTCTTCTAATATCTCTCTTTTCTACTGGCAGTGGCTGGAGTCACCATTCTAAAGTTGCTATGTATTTCTGTCCCTGAAGGTCATTCCCCAGCACAGACAGGCAGTGTTTGATGGCAGAGAGGGACAGCAAGAAATGTGGATACTCGCTGTCAAGAAATTTTGGTAACCTTGCATGGATCTCTTATTGATCCTGTTAACTGCAAGTTAAGTAATAGGCAGCCTTAGTCTTTGAGGTTTTGCCTTCATCCCTAGGCCTGTTTTCCTGGGCTTGCACCCTGTGTGTGGGCCTTCTCCTGGCTGCAGCCTGGACACTTCCCAAGGCAAGTGATACAATATTTACACCCTGTCTCTTAACACACAAGTTTAGCCTACAGTTTATTTTATTTTTTTCTCTCTGTTGCATTGCTTGATGCATGAGGTTTCCTGTTCTGTGACTTGAGAAATGTAAAAGGTCTGAGTGGATCTCGCTAGCTGTTGTCTGTGGGACACAGGACTGGTGTTTAGCCAAACGAGGGTACCACTTGGCTACACTACTCTGATTTTATAGTAGCAGGCTGCATGCCAGCTCAGTCATGCAGCTTGCTGAACTTACGTGCAGTCATTCAGCTAGGACAGTAGCCTGTTGGGGCTTTCCTGAAGTTAGTGTTCTATCCCTGGAGTTGTTGGAAAGGAAGGAAAAACTGCAGTATGTTATAAACACCTTAGTAAAAGCCAAGGAATGTGGAAGACGGGAATGAGGCTCTTACTTAAGTAATTTTATCCACGCTTTCCGACATTAGTGAGCTGTATGCATTCTGCTGTAGTCTTCAATGTTAGAAGTTTTATGTACAGAGCGTAAAACTTCCAGTAGATTTTGTTTTCTAGTGCCCTAAATGTGTGAAGTAAACGTAATCTTAAAGATGCTGTATTAAAACTTGGTGTCTCCAATCACCTCTGCAGCAGCTGTCACTTGGTAGAGTGGAGAATTGTACCTGCAGAGCTTTTGCTGTGATTATTGCAAAACTGCTAAGAGGCAAAGGAAGAGGCTAGCCTACTGGTTTTGATGCTTAAAACCATTTTTGTTCAAATTATGAAAAGCTGCAGAAAGTTAGGAGCTGTTATGGACTGATCTGTTCATTTTTTGTCTGGCTTGTGAAGAAATACTGTATAAACATGACTTCCTGGTATCATTCATAGTAACTTGGAAATAAATCCGTTTCTGAATTAAACACATCTGCATGAAATACAATTCATAAGTGTTGCTGCCACAAATGTTGTTTAAAAATTTTGGCCACAAATACGTCATCACAACATGGATATTAAATTTTATATTCCCTTTGTAAGGCACAGTGACCATTTTCTTCAGAACCTTCAGCACTAAGAAACACATCTTTGAACAAGAAATTCAAAGAGATCTTTAAGCAGCACTGTGAAATTTCAGGTTTAAAACCTGTGCATTGGTGTTTCTTCTTTCTTTGTCTCCTTTCTTTTGTAATAAAAACCCTGAAAGCTTTGTATATAGCTAATTATAATTACGTATCTAAGAGGCATCAGTGGTCTTCACTCACAGAACGATGTTCTGCGCTGTTGGGGGTGTAATTTTCGCTGTTACTCTGGCGCTCTCTGTACGTCCTGGTCTGGACATGTTGCCTGAGGAGGAAGAGATTACGTCTGTCCCTGTTGAATTTTTTGTTACTTTGCTGAGGTGAAGTTGTTTTCAGGAATGCAAACTGTAATGGTGAACTTTGAGTTTGATGGGAACTGGACTGGGCCTGACAAATCAATTTGCAAAGGCCAGAGCTGCCAGATGATAATTGCTTGCCTTCATTACCGACCAGTTTAGATTTGAACCAGTGACCTAGAGGTGGAAAGCTCAGTATTGCATTACCAGTTCTCGGATCTATCCATATGTTCTCTTGTTTAAAATCCCCGTAGTCCTCTTAAACAAAACATGCGGTAAATACTGAACATCGTTTGCATGTGTAGGTACTCAGAACAGTGTCCATTCCAGTTGTCTGCTGTGTGTGTGAGGACAATGAAGTAAAATATAGCAGCAATTTCTTATGCTCTCTGGCTATTCATGAGACCTGCATACGAACCTAATCATATGGCAAACCCCGGCATTATCTTAAAACCATTAACAAAGAACCTATTGCTGCCATTAACAGGAAAATGAATCTACAGCTCTAAGTAGCATACTGGGACTTATTAATAACCTTGGGCTGCTGCTAAGAAAATGAACTTAAATGAAATATCATTAGGAGCTGAGTCATCCCCCCAATGCTTCTGTGTGTTGTGTCCAGGTTTGTATTTATCCATGGAAGCCTTTTCAGGTTATATCATTGTTGCAGGTCTGTGTCACTTGTTCTTCATTGAGTATCTTCATTGTGTTCAATGCTGTAAAAAGCGTAATAGAAAACTATTTCCATGGATTCATAGAATAGATTCAAGAGAATATTTGAAATATACTGATGGGAGCATTCATTCTGAGGTATGATGTTTCTAGGCAACCTACTGAACAAGAAGAGGTCAAGAAATGTAAATACTTGTCCAAGTCATTCTCAGTTTGTAAGGCTATTAAAACAGTTTACTGTCTGCAGGTCATTGTTTCTGTGAGCTGCGGAAATATTAAAATTTACATTTGTAGGTATTTGGATTGTCTTTTTATCTCCTTATCCCTTCTCTTTCAGTCTTTAATCCCATTCTATTCTGTAACAAGGGACAGTGCTGTGTAGTCTGTGCTGACTGACCTGCTGCCGAATCAAATATTCAAGAGGTGAAATTTCCTATTTCTCCCTCGCTACAGGTGCAAGTTGGGTATTTTTCCATTGCCTGACCATTGATTTTCATGTAGGATATAGGAAAATAATTATTTTTGAGATCTCTGGGGGTTTATTTGTTTCAGAATGTTGGAAATTGGTCAACTGATTCAAAAGGTGTAGGAAGGAAACTGATTTTGGTCAGATGCTTTTGTGGGCAATAAAAAACAATATGCTGCCTAGTTACTGATGAAATGAGGCTTATGATTGTGCTGGCTGGTGTATCCTTGGTTCAGTTTGTTTTCTGCCTCTTTTTTGGTTAGAGCATCCCACTTAGAGGTGTATCTTCTCTTTTTTTACAGCATTTCTGGTACACAGAGTGTGATCATGTGTGTTTTGACATTTTTTCCCGCTCCTTTGATTGCACTGCACTCATTTCCCAGGGTACTGTCATTAAAAGCAAAATGTCTGAATCCTTGGGTTGTTTGTTTTTTTTTTTCAATTGGAGAAATATTTTTTTTTAAACTCGTAGCTATGAATTGTGAGTGTTTACTTTTAAATGTGTCTCCGAGCCAGAAACGATGTCATCTTATGTTGCAGAGAAGACTTAACTGGATTGTGGTTGGCTGTACAAGTGTGACAGGACATGAACCCTGGTGATCTTTTGCTTAATTATTTTGCAGTGGGCCCTGGCTTGTTATATTCTGCCATAACTGATTTGATGCCTGGATTTGGTCCAGCTTGCAGTCCTTGAAGGCTCGAAGCCTGGCTTTTGGAATTACTTTCCCCTGTCGTCTTTTACAGCTCCGAAAATTCAGACAGTTAAAGCTCAGCTGCATTCCCATCCTGTTTAAATCAGAATAGTGACTGCGGGTTTATTGTAGACATCTATTTTTAAAATGTAACTGAGCTTACAAAATGGTATAAACACTTCCTTAGCACAAAGGTAGGTTTTTATGAGGATATACATTGTAAAGAAGCAGTAACTGCTTCTTTACAGTAATCACTGGTTCAAAGGTTAATAATGCTAACAGCAGAAGCAGGTAGGATGGACTGTAAAAAATGATAATGTGTTAGTGGTCTTGTCTAGAATTCTTTTTCGTTTGATACAGCTTGACTCACAAAAATCTAGACAAAAGTTCCTGCTATGTACAGTTTGCATTTGAGAAGGCTGTAGGGAATCAAGGGGAAATTAGCTTTTTTTGTTCCCCCTCACCTGAAACTTGTTTTGGCATTTAACACTCCTTGAGTAAAGACCAACTAGCTTGTTCTTTTCTAATACTTAGTAACATGTAAATCAGTATTTGTAGTAAATAGTGTTTGGTGCATTTAATTCTTATGTTTTTACTAAAAAAAATGGTATGTGATTTATTATATTTTGATTTCTGAAAATAATGAATGGACTAAAAATATTTAAGAGTGATTCAGAAGCGGGAGACTGAAGAGGAGGAATGTTAAAATGAATGTATTTTGGGAAATCATTAATCAGTGAAATGTGTCACAAAGTAAAGGGTAGCAAAGGTTTTCTGATTCTCCCACTGATATTCCCAGTAAAATGAACTTTTAAACAAATCAATAACAGCAGTTAATGCATCTCAGCACACTGGTATGTGAGCTGTGCTGTGGCATGGGAGCAGGTTAATGTCCTCACTAGGTCTGTGTGTTATTTACAAAAATAGGTCATGGTGGGGGAAAGGGAGGGAGAATCGAAAAAAAGAAAGTTGGTTGTATACTCTGCCTGTTTCCTACAGATTTTGTATGGTATCACACTTGAAGCACCCTGAATAAATAGACCACAAAGCTTAAAAAACCTTGTGATTAGTGAATTGCGGCATTCTCTGTGATGTCTGCTATGGACATTGTTATGCACAACATATCTGTGCGATGCTTGCATTGTAATAGAAGTTACCTGGGGAGTTCACTAAGTATTTTTTTAAGTATGTTAAAAAAGTCATTGCCAACACAAACTTCAGGAGGCTTTGATGGTGGATGCTTGATAGATTTCAAATATAGATTTATTTATTTTTCTCACAGAGAACCAGGAAAGCTGCAGGGGGAGCTTGGCTGTGCTGCAGGATGAACAACAGTTTCCACTGAAAGCGCTGCTTTTAAGGTGCTTCCCATTTGTTTAAATTCTCAAAACTAGATGACTTCCACAAGTTTTTCAGGGAAGCTTTTTAAAACATTGGTTTAGACATTTCTCTCAAATGCGTTGTTTTAGGAGGGAACGGGCAAAGACAGAACTTTCCTATTAGCAAAAAGATATTTATGTGATCATCTCTTGTTTGGGTTTAAGCGTGTAGGTTTGATATGGAAGTAGCCGTCTTCTAGGAAGAAATACCTTGTGTTGTACAAAGGTATTAAATTCTCTTAAAGGGCTCTTCCTTTTTGGGGAGAGAAAGGTAGTTTAACTCAGAACTGTATTTCTTCAGTCAGTCCATTTAGCGTTGCTGATGATTACAGCAGTCATTTTCAGCAGAATAATTGCCACAGAGTCACTAGGATGGAAAAGACCTCTAGGATCATTGAGTCGAACCATTCCTATCAACCACTAAACCATGCCCCTGAGCAAACTAAATTGAACTATGTACACTTCTCCATTGTGTGTTTCTCTGTTCACGTTTTGCCTATGATGGGTTCCTCTCTGCCTGTTACCGCAACTGCAGCCCGCAAAGTGCCTGGGTGATGTGGCTACATGTGGTTCTCGCTGTAATGGGAGCCAGTTGTGCTCACAGGCAGAACCTGAGGGAGTTGCTATCTCTTTGCCAGGACAGAATGCTGCTCGGGATTGAGGATAGAGAGCAACATTTTCAGTTGAAGTTTCTGACTGTGTAGCTCTAGGAATCTTTCTAGGCAGAAGAAGCAGTGCTAGTGAGATGGAATCTTCCAGGGGTTTTCTGCAAAGGAATAGATGAGGTTTTAGGAGAGAAAAGGTGGAAAATGCATTACTATTGACATGTCATGCCCAACTGAATTGCTTCATTCTGCTGTGAAAAGTATTACTTAAAGTATCAGTTAAAAATTATATCACTTTTTTTTCCTCTGATAAGGAATACATATACTGTTTGTACAGGAGTTAGAGCGGATAAGTCATTTATTGATAAATTTTACCTGTGAGATATTTTTTCTTATGTATGCATAGCAAATAAAAAATATATATAACATTATTTGAATAGGAAGCCAAAGCCTAAAATAAGATTTCTAATTAATCCTAAACTCTTTAAATGTCTTTGAATGTTTTTATTTGGATTTTCACAGCAGAAATCATAGAATCATAGAATAGTTTGGGTTGGAAGGGACCTTAAAGATCATCTAGTTCCAACCCCCCTGCCGTCATTAAATACCAATTTTCTTTTTTATTTTGTGTTCTTTTGCTGTGTATTCCAGTATTCCAGGTTGTTCATTGACTTCCCTTCCTCCTCTCACTGCAGCTTGTCTGGAATTCATTTGAGTGATGACATGAATGCCAAATGTCATATTGTTATACAAAGACATGAATCGGTTATGATATTCATCTTGTCTGTAATTGCAAATGGCCACATTAATAATGCTCAAATTTTGGTACTCACTTCAATAAAGCGTTGGTAATGCTGTTCTTGAGGTGAACTCTGAGAATTTTCACTGGCAATTCCTTGTTTTCTACATAGTAGTGAAAATTCACTATGTGATGCTGGCCTGCTGAGCTGATATAGGAGTGCCAATAGTTCCCTGTTTGATACAGGACATGATAATGGCTTCATTTCTCCAGTCAAAGTAACGCTCTCATTTAGTTTGTCAAAATTGCTTGTCAATAAGCAGTAGGAGCTTTTGTCAGAAAGATCTACCCGATGAGTTTAGCATGGCTTTTCAAGCAGAAAGTCACCACGGCACTGTAGAACTTGCCTGTTGCTGAGCTTGTTGCTGATAGAAACAAAGACAGGAAACCAAAAATATATTTTGTTTAGTTGCAATCTGCTGTTATGCAGACTGAACTGCATGAATGTTTTTAAAAGAATAGTGTTGTCGATTACTTTTTAGTCTTTAAGAAGAAAAGATACAGTTAGATATAAAATTCTCTTTAGAAGAATTTTTTTCATAGTGTAAAATAATTTGGTCTTCAGAGTCAGTGTTATCTCATGAGAAAGGGAAAAATTATAGAAACTATCAAAATTTATGCCTCTATTATAATTAATATAGCTCCATGCAGAGGTTAATACCCGCTTAAAGTTGCAGTGGGGAGGAAGAAATCTTATTTCTCCATTTAGCAGTAATGTTTTCTAAATTAAGCTAGTCCTAGACTTAACTGATTTTCATTAAGGTGTTTTAAGGGGTAGCTCCAGGGCACAGGGCCGCGATGCTGTGCAGTGGTTCTGCATGGCCACCCCCATTTGCCAAATTACTTTGATGTAAGGTAGGTGCTGGCGATGCTTTCTAGTGTGAATGATGAAGTGGGATCCAGCTGCTTGTGTTGGAATGCACACAGTTGGTAATAACTGAAAAGCGGTTCAAGAAATAGCTTGCCTCTCACTTTCCACAAAATGATCTTATATGTGTCCTCTCCCATGATGACTGTAGGCAATAAATAGAATTTTCACGCATAAGTTAATTAACGTGTGGATTTCCCTTCCTCTGCACATTCCCATTCTTTAGAGGTGTAGTCATGCATTTTAAATTCTACCGATGTTCTTTGTTCTTAAAAAAAAAAACAAAACAGAAAACAAAGTACCCAAGTAAACCCCCTGACAACTACTGAATACAGAGAAATAATGAGTATGAACCTGTGTAGTTATTTGTGGGTTTAAAATTTAATTTTTTCATTGTTGGAGAGGGGAGAAGTTGCCTTAGTTGCCTGATAATATTATTCTATTAATGAGAAGCAGTGGTGATGATTTTGAGTCTGTCAAGGACTGGTGAAGGCTGGCTTTGAGCTGATTTGAAGTGGTTGTGGAAAAGGTCTTGATCTTCAGCATCTTCAGCCAGGGTTTTACCTTATCATCTGTAGTACCCTCTCTCAGGACAGCATGAGGACTCCTAGTTTCTAGTTCTGTCTCTAATAGTGCTGTCCTTTATCTTTCATTTCACGAGCAATATATCTCCTCAGAAGGAGAAGAAAGAGAAGCACAAGGTTCTCCTTGAGCAAAACCCACGTTTGTACAGTAGCTGATATGTAGGACTTTCCATTACTCTAGGAAGCACTTACCTTCTCTCCATGCACTTCTGGAAAACCATTCTTTGTGGTTTAATGGTCAGCTTTAACAGAAGATTTTATTATTGATCCTGTAAAAAATAATAATACTCCTAGAGCATTACACATATCAGTCTAGACAAAAATCACGCAAATCACTTGGATTCTGGCTTTTGAAACACAGGCACTTGTATATTTCTGTATTAGTGGGAACTTCTCAGAAGAGTGAATGGTCAGGCAGGTGTATGCATCAATGATTATTCTGCTGTCTGGGCTTTGCTAAATAAATGGCACACGTGCAAAGTCTAATTACTTAATGATTCCTTCAAGTGTTAGCGCTATTTGCTGGCTGTAATTATCCAAATTACTTCAGGGAGGGGAAACAATATTCTTCTGCCTCAATAGCATTCACTTAAGGGAGAAGCGTGTGTATATGTTTGCCTATCACCTGTATGTTCCTTGAGAAAAGCAGTGCCACATCCACTGCTTTTCTCCTAGCTCACTTGGACTTAATACCACAACATGTTTATCTTCTTACCTTGCTGGCAGATTGGGATCTTTGAAAATTGAAAGTTGGAATAGAAAAAACCTTGTCTCTGCCAAAAATCCATTTGACATTTTTATAAAGCAACTTATCTTCCTGGACTAAAAAATGGCATCTTCGTGTAGTTTCAAGGCAAAATTGCTTTGGAGATTCTTTAGTCATTAGGGAAATTTTCCTTCTGTTGCACTAGGATCTTATCAATGCATACTGGTACTGCAGAAGTTGTTTGGAGTTTAGACTAGCATATAATGTAGGGCAGCATTTTTCATCTTTTTAATGATGTGCATTCTCCTGGTTCCACAACTGGAGTCACCGTACTCTTGCAGACAGAAGTTTCTCCCAGCAGACAATTTCTGTGGTTTCAGGGGCTGTTACTGCCTTAAGCAGTAACCCAGGACTGGAAGTGCTGACATCTTTACAGTTGGAAAAATCAGTCCTGTTTTCTTATACTGTTAAAATTTCAGCCTTGTTCTCATTGAATGAAGTAACAGGAAAATGTTTGTTGATACCTTCAGATTTCTTGATGCAGCCAGGATACTAGCACTGAAAGCTTTGTGCTATGAATGACACAGGCTTTATGTGTCACTTGACTGCAAGTTTAGTTATGTTTTGATCAGAAACATAACTCCGCCTAATAGAAAAGATAATAGGGTAGCATTGCTAGCCAAAGTATTAGAGTGCATTTTTGAAATGGTGTAAAATTTCAAGATGTGCTAATAAAAAGGAACAATATCTATTATGTGAATAACTGGGAAATAAATTAATGTACTTTGCATGTTTAGCCTTTTATGCAACATCTGCTTCTTATAAGACACAGTGGCATTGCCTGCTTACTTAGCTCCTTCAGATCCTTTGTAGTAATGAGAAGAAATGGAGGAAAATACAGAAGAACTTGAGTGTGGCGTTTTGTCTTAAAAGATTTGTGAGCCTTAGTACTGAGTTGGCTCATCGCATTTGGTCTCCCTGGCCTTATCAGTGAAAGGCATGAGAGCTACCTTGCTGAGTTAGAATCTGCTTAGCCTGGTATCTTGTTCTGGTGGTAATGGTCAAGGGAGTGCACTGTTTGGCTTTCTCCTCCAGCTCGCACATCATACATTTCTGAACCTTTTAACTTGCCCCCCCCCCCCATTATTTTCATTGCTTGCTGCCCAGAGTCACTTGCTTTTTCAGCTTTATGGGGTTCTCTCCTCCTCCATGACCTCAATTTTATGGTGGGGTTGTATGTGGTCATGCCTTTATTTTAGGCTTCTGCCTGTGCTCCCAGGGTTCATGTATTTGGACTTAATGTCATACCTCCTTTATTGCTGTTCTTTGTTGGTAGATGGTGCTTGACAACAAGGAGGATGGTTAATAAAGGAGGGAACTCTGGTGCCCTTCGCTGGTGGCCTTATTTAAAATAAACTTAAAGTAAACTTTTTCTTATTCTTTGTCCCCAACAAACAATGGGTAATTAGTTGACTTTTGTTTTCATGGCTTTTGACTTGTTTGGTGTTGGGTTTTTTTGTTACTTTTTTTGTGGTCTTTTTGTTTGGTGTGAGGTTTGGGGTTTTTTGTTGATTTGGCTTTGTGTTTTCAGGAAGGTCTCTGGCTGGGGTTACATTGTTCTGTTGGTCAGACAGTGCCAACTGTGGCCTAAGGAAAACGCATAGAGAAAGGTTATGAAAAAAAACAAGGTGTCTCTGCAATGTCTTCACTTGTGTTTTGTTCTTCTCAACTGTCAGCAGTTTAGGGGTATCCTGAGCGGGATCTAGATGATAATCTATAATTGCCTCTGACTGACCTGTCCCTATGTTAGTAAGTTCTGTCTTCTTAAACCAAATTTTATTTTGACACTGGCAACATAGGGAATTCCACAGTTTGTGATGCGTAGTAAATTTCTGTGATGCGTAGTATCTCTGTATTTGTTTTTAAACCTGTTACCTCATAATTTCTTTGCTTTCCAGATTCTACTGTTGTGAAATAATGCATGATCACTTGTGATATAAAGTGCAGTTCCCTTCTTCCCTTCCTGCCTACCTACCTTTCTTCATAGAATCATAGAATCGTTTGGATTGGAAGGGACCTTAAAGATCTTCCAGTCTCAGGAAGATCCCAGTGAAATCCATGTGGCCTGCAGTCGTCAATACACAATTTTTTAGAACTTTTATCCAAAGCGTTTGGCCGGAGCTTTGCTCTTTGTGGGGGAAGTTAGCCCTTGCTGGGAGTACATTTGTGTTTTATGATCCCATTGTGTTCCATGCAATTACACAGCTTTCCAGGTTGCTTGTGGAAGGTGTTTTTAGTGCTGCCTAACTTTGTGTCTTTGCCCTGGCTCTAGACTTTCTCTTGCTGTGCCCAACTAAGCAGATGTAACAAACATCTGTGTCTGCAGAAGTAGTAAAGTTGGCACAGGTTGTGTGTAGTCAGTAAAATATAAGCACATTTTTAAATAGAGCTATGGAGATTATTTAATTTTTTGAAATGTAGTCAGTTTAAACTCTGCAGTTTCAAAGTAAGCCGGTTTTTAAATTGCAAAGCTGTTGACCCATCCAAGGGGAAATAAAGGCAAAGGAGAGCAGGCTGGAGGGCTCAGCTTAATGGCAAATACTTAAGACAGAAGGAATATGCACAACTTTCTTTTCTTCAAGAATGCCTTTATGTTTACCTTATCCATTTCGATAAGCTGTTTGTGAGATGATATATGGAAAAGACAACTGCACTTAGCGTTTTAGAAGCATGAAAACTGGGCCACTACAGCATTGGTTTCCACAGAGTATTTATTACAGAATCACAGAATCACAGAATAATCAGGTTGGAAGAGACCCACCGGATCATCGAGTCCAACCATTCCCACCAATCCCTAAATCATGCCCCTAAGTACCTCATCTACCCTCACCTTAAACACCTCCAGGGATGGTGACTCTACCACCTCCCTGGGCAGACTATTCCAATGCCTTACATCAGCTTCCATTCCAGCCTTCCTGGTTAAATTGTCTGTAGCTGCTACCCAGGCTGAAATGTGTTGGAATTGGGGCCAGCTGCTTTGTATGGCACTGTTCCCTTGTTGCTTGTGATGGATATCCAGAAACAAGGCTCCCTCTGAGAAGCAAGGGGCTGAGGATTCATTTCTTGTATTTACTATGTAAGCAGGAAGTATTCCTTCTATGTTTGAAATTTCACATTAATCTAGGTGAACTAGATATCAGCATGTTTTTCACCTTTTGTTTTTTTTACCCATATTCTGTTTTGAATCTTTCAGTCCAGAGATTTCAAGAAACGTACTTTGAATGATATTGTAAGTAACTGGAATGGATGGGCACAGAGCCTTGGTTTGATGGAGGATGTTAGTGTAGAACTAGGAACAGGATTTGGGTGTTCTGGCTGTTCCAGTGCTGTCATATCTCCAGTTCAGTGAGAAGAGGAACCAGATCTTGTGCTGTCTGTCTTCTTACAGAAATAGTTCTAAAATCTGTTAACTTCTTCCTGGGGGGAAATTTTTGGAGGATATGCAAAGTAGCATAATGAAGTGACATTATAGTGAATCCGTATGAGTTAGCAGATGATTCTGCTGATATAACTTGTGTGCATAAATATACAGAAGAGAGAAATTAGATTCAATTCGGACACTCATCTTCTGAGTTCAGTCTTTCTGTGGACAGAGATTATCAGCAGTAATTATTTCTTGTTATGGGTGCTGACCATACAGACAGGACGCAACTGAGCCTGCAGCTAAAACTAAGCACGAACAGGCACTGTGAATACAGACTGCACCTCAAATTTTGTTAGAGAATTGTTAAACTAAATATGTATTTGGATTGAATCCCAGTGTGGCTGTGAATACAGCACAAAGCTAATCATGTGGCAGGCAGTGAACTAGGTATGAGAGAGCACTTGTTTCTTTCCCAGATTAAAGTTAGCAGCAGGAGCATGCATCAATGTCATTTTTTGTGTTGATGGAAATAGCTGTGACATGAAGCAGCAGTGCAAATCACGCCTGCAAGGTCTGCCTTTGACTGTGTCCGTTTTCCTAGACACATTGAGTTCTTGAGCATTGAGTTGAAATGATTGTGTTATGGGAGCTGTAGTAATTAATCCACTTGATGTAAAAGAAAATCAAACACAGTTGTTTAATGTCTCTTTCAAAATACACTGAATGCCAGCCCACTTCAAAGTGGCCAGTAAAGTGCTATCTAATAACGACTGGTATTGGTATTCAATATTGCTGAAAGGTCAATGAAAGAACAGTAACATTTGTAGCATTCTGACTAGTTTCCAAAACATTAATCTGTTTTAAAGTGTACCTGTAGCAAAAAGTAAACAAACAACCCCCAAAATCTCACCAGCTGAAGCCTGAATATCAGTCCTGGTAAATTACTTCTGCTGTATCAGGAAAAACGTGGTAAGCTGTAAATTAGTGACTGAGTAGTTGGGGTGTAAATTTTCTTTTTTCAGTATAATGTCTGACATTTCTCTTGAGCGTGTACAGTTAATTCACTCCTGGTTTATGCTGGCACATTTTGCTTCTCAGCACAATTAGACTAGCAGTACATTAGTCAGTTAATGCTGTCAGCTGATGGGCAATATATTGGAAAGTCATGATAAAACAGGGTTTTGGCTGCCTTCTCCTGTGGAGGACAAAGTAGGGTGTGTGTCTGGAATGGTAGTTCTTTTCTTCTTCAAAAACATTAATATTTTTACTATTAACTGGAGAAAGTCAGATACTCTCCAAAAGCTAAGTATTAATCTACCATCTTAACCTACACAAGTAGCATTTTAATTTTTTTTCTTCTAATATTAAACTTGTTAGATTTTGTTCTGCTATTTATGAAGTGTTGACACAAAATCATACATATCAGATAAATTTTATATAATTTTAGGGGAACTAATTAATTTTAAAGATACTTTTGCATCCTAACTGTCCATTTCTGTTAATTTGCAGTTGTGTTACAGTATCCTACTTCTATTGGTCTCTGTTATTTATGGCAAGATGAAGTTTTTCAAAGGCAGTCAGTATGCTTAGTGTATGTGAAAGATAACAAATGGTTTTCAGTTCTGTGTAATCATTATATATTCTTTTGTAAAGGAAATAAACAATTTGGGTGCATGGTGCATACTCTGCAATGCACTTCAGAAAATTTAGGTATTGGTTATCTGGCAAAAATCAGCAGAGCGCACTAGAGCTGCTGACGTATTTGTCTTTAAATGTTTTTTTCGCCCTCTTCTATGTTGCTATTTTAAAATAATGCAATCAGACATTTACATCTTAGACTGGCACATGTGCATGCATTATAATAGGGGTTTATTATGCTGTAGTTCAATCCTGGGCAGTGACTAGCACCCCTAACTGAGGTGGTGCAGCAATGCAGGAATGTACTGAAGGGCTGCTGGTTTTGTGCCCTGTGCTGTCAGAGCAAACACACTGCAGGAGCTGGAGAATCTGCGGAATTGTCTGTAAAGCTCAGTCCTGGTTTTTAGCTGCAATCCCTTGCTCAGGACATGTGTGTGAGTATGTGAACGGTTTGCAGCCCCCTGTCCAGCCCAGCTTTCTCTGCGCAGCTGGGTGTGCAGGGGCATGTTCCACCCCTGGCACAGCAGCAGTGATGTTCTACTGCAAATGATCTGCTCGCTGGTCTTCCCTAGCTGTGTGATGGCACATCTGGACCGCAGAGCTCGGTTCTCTTTGTGTTACTGCCTTACTGCAGATGTCCTCTCCATTGCCGTGGTGCTAGAGATGGTCCCCCTGTTCAGAAGTGCCCCTTCCTTCTCCCTGTGGCTGTGTCTGGACCATTCTAGGGGGTGCTGCACAGCCTGCAGGCAGCGCTGGAACCTCACTGCCTGCTGTGCTGCTCTTGCCCCAGCATGCTTCTAGCTGCCAGTACATCCATGGCTCTGTCCTGTGGGGGTTTGACAGACAGCACAATTCTGGAAGATGTACTTGAAGTAAGTGCTATGAAAATATCCTCGGAATGTTAGCAGAAGAGGAGTGTAAGCCAGCAGCTGTTAACACAAGAAGGAAATAAAAAGCACAGGGGACATACAAGATAGAGGGCAGGTCTGAAGCAAGCTGTTTATATGTATTTCTTAGTACCTGGGCACAGTATTTACTAGGCTGGACCTGATGAAATTTATCCTTCGACTTGTTAAAGAAAAGGAAACAAGTGACCAAAGCTGTCAGTACCACTGGCTGCTAATTTGAAATGCTAGAAGACTTGAAAATGAAAAGGAGAGGTTGGGGAAAAGGAGCCAGGACATTATAGGCTGTTCCTTTCATCTTCGACATTTTGAACAAATTATTGCACAAAGTATAAGCTACTGGGAGACAACAAGGACTGAGTCACAACTACCATGAATTGAGGAAGGGTAAATAGTCGTGCCAATTTAATTTTCTTCTCTAGCATTACAGTAAGGCCTGTGGATTGACAAAAAGAGTATGAATTAGTTTTTATGTTAGTGAGTCCTTTGGCACTGTTTCATGTGATAATCCTACAAATGAGTGAAGAAACGTGGCCTGAAAGAAACTCTAGTAGAGCAGGAGCAAGACTGGTTGGGTGACTGTGCCTAGTGGGTGGTTGTTAATGATCGTCTGTCAAAATGAAATGGTTGTATCGAGTGTAGATCCGCCACGGTCTGTTGGGTCTATACTCATTCTGCTCCACTTCAGTCTTTTTGTTAATGACCTTGATGACAGAACAGAGAATGTGCTTACCAAATTGAATCACTACAAATGCCCCCAAAACTTGGAGGGAATGCAAATACATAGAACACAGATTTAAAAGCACAATATTATTTTAACAAAAGCTTACGAGATAAATAGGGACAAATTGAAGTTCTGCACTTAGCAGAAATAATGAAATACACAAGTGCAGGGTGGGGAACAAGTAATGAAGTGACAGTTCTCCAGAATTCCTGGTGTTGTAAAAGAGCAAATAGTCAGGAGGGAGGAAAATACGAGTATAGGCTGTGAAACATACAGAACAATCTTTTGTTACCTACAGGTAAGTCTTCGGTTGATGTGTTGCATCTGATGCCTCAAGAAAATACAGCTCAGCTGAACAGAAGCTGGGAGAAGAGTAACTGGATAATTTGAGGTCTAGAAAATACGCACTAACGGGAAAGACTGAAATAATTTGAACTGGGGAGAAAGGAGAGTGTGAAAGCCTCAAAAACTGAACTGGAAGGCGTAAGAGTATGTGTGTATGTATGTATGTATTTCAAGCAGGCAGGAAGTTGTCAAGCGTAAGGCCCATCCACGCTGGGCTGGGCAAGACTAGTGATCTCAAATTGCTGCAGAAAATGCAGATTAAGGCTGGGACCAGTTCCTGAGATCATGGACTACTGTTTCTCATAAGGCATTTTCCTTATTTAGCTGTTTAAGACTGATGAAATGTAACCAATTAAAAATGAGGAGGTTGTATGTGGAGACAATTTACCCTGAGACAGGATCCCATAGACAAAAGGATGGTGCAAATGGCCTTCCCGTTACTGGTCCTTCCACTTCTGATGTCCTCCGACACAGTAGATTTTGTCTTGTTTCCATGGGCACCTCACCACGTAAGTCCTAGGTATGCCGTGTGAGGTTTTCAACTTGCTTTTCCTACTTTACACCCTTGACAAGCCTGTCAATAGTCAAATTTCATTTCTTTCTCATTTTCATAATGACTTCAGTTGTCAGTCTGGCACTCTGGAGACTCAACATGTTATTATCCTAAGAAAATGAGGAGTGTACTGTAGGTAATTGTTTTGCTTATAAAATCTTTCCCAGTTTCCATTGTGTATTTCTCCACTGAGAAATGAATGCAGCCTGGGTTACCTGAGGCTGTAACGTGTTGTTAGCATACCTCGAGTCTCCGTGTGCATTGTTATACCCAAGAACACACAGCTTTAATCATTGCAGTTGCAAATTACCTTGCTTAGCCATTTTAGTTTCTGTTTTTTCAAAGAGAAATAAGTGATTGCATGAGTCAAAGCCAGCAGCTTGTGCACGGCATAGCCAGCCAAACCTGAATTCTGCACCGGAGAGTGGAGTTTGTCACAGCTTTAAGCACTTTCTAATGGGGCTTTTTGTTTAAGTAAATGTGAAGGAAATTCCATCATTTCAGTATTCCTTCTTTCTAATAATTTTTTTTGAGCTGCTTCCAATTTACATTTTTACCTTCTTTTTTTTCCTTCTTTACGTATTTGTTACTTCGTCACCTGTCTGATGTGTTCACGTGAGGGAACCTGTTCTGGCAGCTGGACCAGAGGTAGCGAGGGGCCTTTAAATGTGAGGCAGATGTCTGATGTGGAAACTTAAGAGCCCCAGCATCCTGCAGGGAAACATTCTGGAGCTTTTAACAGGTGGAGGGGTTTTGCATGTCACAGGAAAAAAGTAGGGTGATTTGAAAAATGTATTTGATACTGATTTGCGTATGAGGGGATGGTTTGAACTCTTTCTTCTGCTAGATCCCTGTTTGCTCTTATCCTACTATTTTGCTTCTCAATCCCCCAGCAAATGTGGGCTAAATTCTGTAAACAGGGTAGTGAGACACTGGCACAGGTTGCTCAGGGAAGTCACAGATGCCCCCTGGAGGTTTTCAAGGCCAGGCTGGATGGGGCTTTGAGCAACCTGATCCATGGCAGGGTGTAGGACTGTATGGGCTTTAAGATCCCTTCCAACCCAAACCATCCATGATTCTGCGATTACACACCTTGCTTTCCTAACTGGATGGTCACGTTCATATCAGCTGCAAGGGAAGTTGTTGCTGATATTGACCATTTAGATATTGATCATTAGTTTTCGAATTTCCAGACAAATATACGTGGGAGAAACCACAGGTTTGTGCTTGTTTGGGCTCTGGTCGTGTTTAAATGAGTTTCTTTTTGACCACCAGGGACAGAAATTCTTGCTTTTAAACTGACAGTGTAGAGCTAGCTGTCTGACTGTAGCAGGTGATAGAGGTATTTGGAATAAATAGGAGAACCCTTACTCTGATGGAATGCAAAGTCACAATTTATTGCTGATGAATATGCCATGATAAAGTAGTCTTTGAAAACTATGCCAAAAATGCTAAGTGTCTGAGAGAATGGCAGTAGCATGTGCCACTGGGACTGGCAGGGAGAGGCTACTGTAGGAGGAATGTATAATAAAGACATGCTCTCGTGCAGAAGTTGCAGGATGTTGCTGGTCACCAGCCAGCTCCGAGTAGTATTGATGTTTCTGGGTGAAAGAGGCAACACCAGCATTTGATGCAATTCAGATGATCTGGTTGGGAATGCCTGTGGTTTGGGAGGACTGTAGTGCTGCCGAGCTAAGTGTTCGGTGCTCACTGAGCTGCTTTTCCCTGCATGGCTGGGCAGGAATGAGATCTGCAGCAGCAGAGGGCTGTCAGTCAATGGATAGTTTCCTGCTGTATCCTACATATTGTTTTTGAAAGACATAAAAAGCAAGATCAGGAAAATCATGGCTTTTTTTTTTTACTTGAAGAGCTGGAATGTTGATACCTTAAATAATTCACTTTTTCACAAACTGGACTTCTGCCTTGCTTGGCTGCACTGGAAAATCTACAGAGGAAGGCATAGACCGCCTGTCTAATTGTTAATAGGCATCATGTTGCACTTTCCGTGCTTGTCTTAATGAAGATAATTAACTTACTCTTGACCAACAGAAATTACTTTTTCCTTGCTTTATGCAGTAAAGGAACTATGCATCTCACTGTTGAATGCTGGCTGCTGGATGGCCTTTTAAAGTACCTACTGTTTGTCTCTCTGTAGAATTAAAACATTAAGATGCGTCATAAAAACTGTAATTGTAACTGTAAGTTAGAGTAATGTTACTAAGACTCTGTTAGCAGAGTTACAATCCAAACTTGTAATTCAGTGATGTTGAAGAAAGCCTAAGCTTGAGTGGTAGGTTCCAGTTCTGGAGGAAGCAGAGGAAGGTCCAGCCTTAATGCAGCACAGGGTGCACACTTCCAAAATGGGCTGGGGCTCAGTTTTACTGTAAGATCATTGGGTTTTGAAAGTTTTATGGGTAAGCGAGGTGAAAAATGAAGGCTCACAAGGCAGTTGGTCCTGTGTAAATTGTTCTACTTTCTTGAACATAGACCACTGTGCTGAACTGTACCACTCTGCTATGCAGCAGTGTTGTAGTGCAGCATTTTTTAAGTGCCTGAATGTGGACTATGAGAGGCATACACTCACTTTCCCTGTAGTGTGGAGTTTGAATGGTCTCCTTGCCATAGAAGTAAATGAGGTTTTTCTTGTGTCAGAAACTTATTAGCTAAGTGCTCTTAAATGAGACTGAATTTATTTAGGCTACTGAAAGGTTACTGAATTTATTCAGCCTGCTGAGATCTGGGAAAAAAATCCAGTGATCTTTACATAGAAGTAGGTTACATGAAAGAAGTTTTAGAAGGGATTTTTGTTGTGATTTCACTATTCAAAAAAGAACTGAGCTGTAATTTTAATTATTAAGTCTTGAATATTCAATATTGCCAGTGGATAGTTATGTTGGATGGTAATATGTGTAAATATGTTGGTTTAATTTAATAGTTGCTTCAAGGGGAAGGCAACAGGAAGGCAGCACAATAGTCTGGATAAGCAATAGTGCTGGAAACATGCTAGGGACAACAGTCGATCTGTCAGCTGTGGAGAGCCAACTTCCAGGCTCTAACTGTGGTGGCAGAGCCATCTCTATAAAGGTGGGAGCTCAGTGATCAAAGGGCACCAAACAGGATGGGTAACAATCAACCCAGGGTTTTTGTTAATTTTTTTTAATGTGACATTTTTAATTTATTAGAAGTATTTTTATTGGAGGGGGGAAATACCTTTGAGTGTATTTAAATTCCACATTTAATACTATGCATGATTAAGATAATCTGTTCTAAATATACTTTAAAATAACATCACACCACTTGTTTGCCACTAAAATTTCAGCAAATGAGATGCTGGATTGAAACTAGAACTAATGAACTGACAACATAGCTTTTGACAATAAGTGTTTTAATTATAGTGCAGATATAACTTGTTTTGATTGTTCCACACTGTTTCTCAGCTTAGAATGAAAGATGAAAAAGCGAGAAGCTTTTGATGCTTTGGTAATAGCCCAGAGAGCTGAGAGGATGAAATCCCCTAGGTCTGAAAGGGGTTAGTATTTGGTGCTTGCCATCAGTATGAATTTAATAAAGATTACTCTAAAATTTTTTTTAAAAGTAGTTGAATAAAATGTCATATAGCTTCTGTCCATGTGCTGCTTGAGATTGGTATGATTGTGAATTTCTATTCTAGAAAACATGCCGTATAACATCATCCATTTTCTGAAAGATTATTTAGTACAGAAACCTTAGGTAACCAACCTCAGTAAAGCAGAGAAACAGGTAATATCCAGAAAATGAGAAAAAAGAAAGGGGTCTAAACATTAAGAAAATTGTTGTTGACATATGAATGTCTACAAATGTCAGGGGAAAAAAAGAGGAATTATCTCCACAGGGGAAGATGAGAGTTGAATGTAATTCAGGTATCTCAGTAAATGTCTTTTACAGCATCTGCCTCATCACCAAAGCAAGAAGCAAAATTTTGTGTATGAGGCTATATCGTGTTAAAGCATAACTCCACCTGTACATGTACACAAACCAGAATGCAATCTCTCATCCTCTGCTCCAAATGGTGTACCTCCTAAGGCCACGGCTGGTTTTGATGAGTGATGATGTTGGAACCCATGCACAGAAACAAATAAAAAGGAGAACTTGTTTGGAGAATGCAGGAGTGAAAGAGTGAGAGAGAGACAGAGTGCGAGAGCCGCATGGTTCCCTGCAAGCTCTTTTAGAAGGCCAGTACGACCCCCACCAGCATGTGTTGGGGTGGTTTTGCCACTTGTCTTTTGGGAGGGTCTGGCCCAGGCAGTTGGGTGGGTGGAGGAAGGCCGTGTGGTCCAGGCTTGTCTGATTGAAGTGATGGGTGAGAGAGAGCGAGAGACAAAGTGTGAGAGAGAGGGACTCAGTTCCTTGAGAGGTCTTTTACAAGGCCTATCTGACCCCCACTAGCACGTGTTGGGGTGATCTTACCAGATAGATGAATCAGTTTGTGTGGAATTGCCCTGAAAATTGGAGGAGGTGGTGATTCATCCCAGCAGTTGGCCTAGACCAGTGGCTTTATGCTAATAGTGGTGAAAGAAATAAAAAAGTGCCTGCACAGCTGCAGGTTGTGATTTCCCAGCAACCTCCTCAAGGTTTTAGTGAGGCTGGTGTGTTTTCGTGGCTGGCGATATAGCAATGTCATGTGTTCTGCATGGATGAGATAGGAGTAGGAAGGATGACAGGTGCCACACTGGAAAGTCGGGATGTTACCCAGAGGGACCTGGACAGGCTGGAGAAGGGGACGTGTGCTAACCTCATGAGTTTCAACAAGGCCAAGTGCAAGGTTCTACACCTGGGTCAGGGCAATCCCCAATTTCAGTACAGGATCGGGAATGATGTGATTGAAAGCAGCCCTGCAGAGGACTTGGAGGTGCTGGCTGATGAGAAGCTTCACATGAGCCAGCAATGTGCATTCACAGCCCAGAAGGGCAACCATATCCTGGGCTGCATCAAAAGAAGCGTGGCTAGGAGGTTGAGGGAGGTAATTCTGCCCCTCTATTTCTCTCTTGTGAGACCTCATCTGGAGTATTGTGTCCAGTTCTGGAATCATCAACATAAGGAGGATATGGAGCTGTTGGAATGGGTCCAGAGGAGGCCACGAAGGTGATCAGAGGGCTGGAGCACCTCCCCTGCAAGGACAGGCTGAGAGTAGACATAAGGAGGAATTTCTTCACTACAAGGCTAATGAGGCACTGTCCCAGGTTGCCCAGGGAAGCTGCGGCTGCCCCATCCCTGGAGATGTTCATGGTCAGGTTGAATGGGGACATGGACAGCCTGATTTCGTGGGACATGTCCCTTCCCATGGCAGAGGGGGTTGGAACTGGATTGGCTTTAAGGTCCCTCCCAACACAAACTATTCTATGATTGTATGATATAGATTAGGAACTACAGTGTCTCTGTTTGCGCTTGCTTCTCAAATGGAAATTTTGGTGTTTGGTGTCTTCTTTTTAGTTCTCCTCTTCCACAGCCCAGTGTTTGCCCAGTGGAGCGACAGGGATGCACATGCCCATTTAGAGGTCTCTTGTTCTCCAGCACATTTCCTTATCAGAGAGTATTGCTGTGCAGGGCAAGGGGATGACTGATTTTGGTTAGGGATGAGGACAGGGCTTTGATTTCTTCCAGTTATGCTCCAAGCATCTCATATCCAGGCAGGGATGGTACAAACCGAATGGTTCTGGTTTTGTGCTGTGCTGAGCTGGTTGGGTTCTGGTGGCAGACCTGCAGTCCCTGACGTGGAGCCATTGTTGGGTCTGAGGTGCTGTAGGTGCCCCTGCAGACAGATGAGGTTACAGCTGCCAAAAAGGAGGTGTTGGTGAGGTCGGCACTGGGCTCCTCTCCCAGGGAACGAGCGATGAGACAGAGGGAACGGCCTCGAGTCACACCAGGGGAGGTTTAGGCTGGGTGTGAGGGCAAGTTCCTTCACAGAAACGGTCATAGAATCACTAGGTTGGAAAGGACCCACTGGATCATCAAGTCCAACCATTCCCATTAACCACTAAACCATGTCCCTGAGCATCTCATCCACCCATCCCTTAAACACCTCCAGGGAAGGTGAATCAACCACCTCCCTGGGCAGCCTCTGCCAGTGCCCAATGACCCTTTCTGTGAAAAATTTTTTCCTGATGTCAAGCCTGAACCTCCCCTGGTGGAGCTTGAGGCCCTTCGCCCCCGCCCCGTCCCCTGTCACTTGGGAGAAGAGGCCAGCTCCCTCCTCTCCACAACCTCCCTTCAGGTAGTTGTAGAGAGTAGAGGGGGTCTCCCCTCAGCCTCCTCTTCTCCAGGCTAAACAGCCCCAGCTCTCTCAGCCGCTCACCAGACCTGCGGGGCGGTGCAGCCCTGTCCCCGGAGGGCTCGGACCCCGCCGGGCCGTGGTGCTCGGGGCGGTGCCTTTAAGGCGCGGGGATCAGGTGCGGTGACGTCATCGGGGGCGGGGCCCGGAGCCCGCGCTGCGGGACGGGGCGGCAGCGGCGGAGCCGGAGCGGAGGGCAGTGCGGCTCGGCGGGGAGCTGGGTGCGGGACGGGCGCCTGCGGGAGCGGCTTTGGGTGCGGGAGGGGAGGGTCTCTCGGTGCGGGAGAAGAGTATCTCGGCGCAGGAGGAGCGGGAAGGGTCTCTCGATGCCAGAGGAGGGAGGTGTCGTTGCAGGAAGCGGGGGGTGTCTCAGTGCGGGAGGAGGGGGATCTCTCGGTGCCGTAGCGGTGCTGTCTGTGCGGGAGGGGAGGGCTCGGTGCGGGAGGAGGGGGTCGCTCAGTGCGGGAGGGGAGGGTCTCTCGATGCGGAAGGGCTCTCGGTGCGGCTCTGCTCCCACAGGTGCTGGCGGGCGCTGGGCTGCGCGGGTGCCCGGGAGCGCTCTCCCTCAGCCCACTGAGCGGGAAACCGCGATGTGCAGGGGATTGGGGGCTGGAGAACAGGCCTAATGAAGAGCGGCTGAGAGAGCCGGGGGTGTTCAGCCTGGAGAAGAGGAGGCTGAGGGGAGACCTCATTGTTCTCTACAACTACCTGAAAGGAGGTTGTGGAGAGGAGGGAGCTGGCCTCTTCTCCCAAGTGACAGGGGACAGGACGAGAGAGAATGGCCACAAGCTCTGCCAGGGGAGGTTTAGGCTGAAAATTAGGAAAAAATTTTTCACGGAAAGGGTCATGGGGCAGTGGCAGAGGCTGCCCAGGGAGGTGGTTGATTCACCTTCCCTGGAGGTGTTTAAGGGACGGATGGATGAGGTGCTGAGGGACATGGTTTAGTGATTGATGGGAATGGTTCAACTCGATGATCTAGTGGGTCTTTTCCAACCTAGTGATTCTGTTCTTTGCCAACACAGCATTTGGCGGGTTTGTCTGGGCACACCTGATGCCACCCAGCGTGTGTGTGTTTGCGTGTCTGAGCTGGTGCTGTGCCTGTGCCTGGCAGCATCAGCCGTGTCCTGTGCCCGCTGCCCCGCTGTGTGACAGTGACGGTGCTACTCAGCAAACACTCATGACTGGGGGGACGCGAGGGATCCCATAGCTGCGCTCCCTGCTTGCTGTGGGCAAGTGACTGCTCACGTGTGTGGAGAGCAGTGAGGGCTGTGCCTGTCGCCTGCTGGGTGGGAATGGGCAGCCCGGGTGGGATCGACACCGGTTGCGTCTCTGTGTGCCCAGGAGTCGCGTTTGGTGGCTCTGATAAAGAAAAGCCAAGTACTGATTAGGGCTTTCGTTGTGCAGTTTGGGTTTTAGGGGAATTTTTGTGTTATTTTGTTTGTGTTTTTATTAATAAGGGTAGAGGAGACACTGAAGCCTTTCATTGAACATTTGTTTATTCTCACGATAAACAGACTTATGTTTGTCATTCTAATTTCTGGCATAATGTGTTCACTTTTCACCAGATAAATTGAAATCTGTAGAAGTACATAATGGAAAAAAATTCCCTGCTCAATTGCGTTATCACATGAAGATAAAGTTGGCAGGAGGGCCTCTGTCATTTTCTGGGTAGCAGAGAGATATGAAGCAAGGCTTTACCAGGCTTGACTTTTGACGAGAAGAAGGTCTCTTTGGCATTCTTATGCTAAAAATGTAGGCTAGGAGATTCCTTTGAGGCCTGGAATTGCAAGGACCCACTTCTACCACCTTTAATTTCTACATTAGATTCCAAAACAACTTTAGTTTCTTGGTCCGCAGAGCAGGATTCTAGAGTAACTCCTCGTTAAAATAAAGACAAATACTTTCCCGTATGGCCATATGTATTTGTTATGATCCGCACTATTTTTGGTTTGAATGTACACCTAGGAATCAACCTGTGTGCAGGTTCCTTTCATCTGTTGCCTTGATAGTGTTTCAGTCTAATCAGTATGCAGAGGATGATGGCCTCTAAATTTAGCTGCTGATGTTCATACATTGCTTGTGTTCTGGATGGCTCTTTGTAGTGGGCATCCTGCATGGATAGATGGGCCACAGTGGCCTTTGTCCTGGAAGATGCGTCATCCCAGTTGGATTAACAGTAGCCCTTAGAAAGGGTTGATGTTAATCTAGCATGCTTTAAGACCAGTGGTGTCTTTAGGTACACTAATGTATGCTTATGCTTTGTGTGTGCCTCCCACCTGGGGCAGAGGAGCCTCTGGGTGAACACCACGTTGCTGTAGTGTGGGATTAGAACTGTTTTTTTTCACACACAGAGTACCACTGTTCTGTCAGAAGCAGATTTGTAGCCTGAAGGCTACAAATGCAGCTTTAGGATGCCAAGCTAAGGTGAGCAAGTAAGTAATCTGGGACATAGTAGGATTAGGCTACAGGGTGAAATCTGGTCAATTACTTTTCTATCTGGAAATCTCTTTAACTGCTAAGTATATTTTTTCATTACAACACCTATTACTGTGACAGATGTGACTTTCCATAGGTTTTTGGTGAGTTTTTGCTTGCTCTGGAAGTTATCAGCTGTTTCTTAGCCTCCTTGTGGATGTTTTCGCATCTCAAGCCAGTTTCATTTCACTGGCTGTGAAACAGTAGCCCTCACAAAAACCTGTGTGGTTTTAAGAAATAGCAACTCTTCTAATAAAATTATTAGAAAATATTTCAAGGTGGAAAGAAAGATAATGTAAGAAATGCTGTTATTTTTCCTCATCTTTCTTGTGGCAGATTTTCAGAGTTTACTTCTATCATTTGCAAATGAAAATCTGTTATAAAATACCCAGTCATCAGGATGATTCCTGGTATCACCTCTGTCATTGACTTTTGTTTTCACTCTCATGATATGGATATAAATGCAGTTGGGAGTTGTGTGCTGTACATCTGACTGCATGTCGGTCTGCCAAGGTTTAGTTGTAGGACTGAACACAGAACACTAAAAATAAGGCACAATGGAAAATAATTAGCACAAGATGTTTAAAGTGATATAAGATAAAATTTTATGGGTCTCATTACCTTTTCTATAACTGTGCCTTTGTGGTCTTGTTTTGTCTGTTAAATTAAGTGATTCAAAAGTAAACTAATAAAGCTGCGGAACTAGAATATCAGAGGGGACAAATTAATACAGGTAGGGAGAACTTTCTCATGGACTTACTTTGATTTTGGTTTCATACTGATGTAAGTTAGTTTCCAAAGCAAATCTTCCACCTCCAACCTATCATCTCCTTTTTTTTTCATGTCAAGAACATGAAAAGGATCAGTTTTATTTGAAGCAGGCAGGTGAATCAATCTTGCATAATAAGTATTGGTAAGATCCTGATGTGTTAAGCTTTATGTGTTGAGTGCCATCATTTAGGGTCACAAAGTTGTTTATGTTCTTGACGACACTGGGAGAAGTGGGTATGGGTTTATCATTCCAGTTACGCTGATCCAATGCCACGTGCATGCTTTACACAGGAAAAATTATGTTCTGATTCCCAGCTCAGTAAAACTGTAAATTAATTCCTGGATGTCTGAGGGTTGTATTTAAATCACATGAAAGTCCTTTCCCTACAGGGAAACAAATTCTGTACTGTGCCTTTTAGGGCATAAACCAGTGTATGTGCCTGCCTCATCTGCATAGGTGATAGAGACTTGTCTGTGGCTTTGGACATCATATGGCATCACATGCACTCACAGAATGTGCTCGTGCTCTGACTGAGAAATTTAATGTACTGCTTTGTTTGATTAACAGTTGTCTATAACATGGTGTTTTACTTGTAGCCAGGAACACCTTTTACCATCTCTTTTTGATAGGATGCTTCTAATACATTTGTTTGGCTTTGGCCCACACACTGAAGTGGAAGTCGTGAAAAACAGGAGGGATTACTCGCAGTGCACTGAGTTCTGTAGTCGCTGAGAATAAGTATGCAATAGGTTTGCTTTTCTTGGTTGCGGTTTGGGTTTAGGAGTGTAGCAGCAATAAGGAATGCAGTTATTTGTGGGGGTACCTCTTTGGTAAAGAGTGGTGTTTTGGTTCCTGTTTGTGTTTGGTAACCTTTTAAACCTGGCTTGTTTGTGGACTCCCAGACCTCCCGGTGCTACAGATAAAACTGGCTTGAAGCCCTGGGGTCAAACTGGTAGCAGGGTATGTTCATAATGACGTGTTCAGGTTTCTAATGCTTTGGTTTTCTCCCAGTATTTCTTTTGTTTTGGGTCACCTGCCAAAAGGAAAACTAGTTTCAAAGAGGAGCCTTGTAGTACCTGCACATATGAAAGAAGACAGGTGTTTTTCAGTTAAGTAGAAGATGCTGAGTGTGAAAACAAACTGTTTGTATATAAAAACTGGTTTTACTCGAAGTTGTAATTAGGCTAGATTAATTTGTCAAGCCATAAGGTTTGGAGATGGAATCATGGTGATAATAATCATAATAGCTGAAGACTTGACTTTATATACCAAGCAGTCCTTTCCACTTTACTGCTTCTAAGCTTATTTTTTAAAGCTAGTTTATATTTTAAATTAGACTACAGGCCATGGTTTCTCAGAGAATTCAACTGATAGTGTCTCCCTGAGCCACCTCACACAAAAAAATACTGGTGAGGCTCTTCAGGAAACATTGAGGAATGGGTCTGACTTCAGACTACCCTGGTCTGTGTCTGCCGGGTCGGTGTTGACTCTGGCCAGGTTGTCTCTGTGGCTGCATGAATGCTTGTGTTGCCATATTGGAAAGGGTTCTGCAAGGATGAGAATGAGCAGTTGGGAGGCTGAAGGAAGGAGGAGGGTATAAAAATTACCCAGTCTCTGAATAGTCCTGGTAAGTATTTCTGATTCTCTGTCAGTAACTACCAAAACGACAACAGGTCCAGTTGTTCTTTTAGAAATATTGAGAAGTGACAAAAAAAGCTTTTTGCTCATCATGTAATGTACAAACTACTTGAATAGCTCTAGGTAACTGGATTTTCATAGAAGAATAGCTCAGGTAGTAAGGAAAAAAGCAGTATTGATTTTTATCAGTTTCATTGTATGGGTCCATTCAGCTTTAAGGCTGTGTCAACAAAGTAAATCAAGATTTTGCTGTGCTTCCATCCTGGAAGTCTTTCAACAGTTGTCTTGCCATGTGGAGAAGGTCAGATGAGTACAACATATTTGTTTGCCTGATATGTTTGAACACTTTGCCCTGAAGTTTGTTAGAATGTTAAAAGATTTTTTTTGTTGGCTTTTTCCCCTCTCTTGAAGAATGTGCTGCTGATGTGGGAACATGAGCTTCTCTTCTTCAAAGGACCCTCTCCACCTTCCACATCCCTAAAACAGGAAAGGATGGTGGTCACTGCTTTGTACCCACCTCACAGAATTAACTCTTTGACTGCAAAGTTTTCAGTGAAGAGGGAAAACATCTGTTTTCAGACTTCCCAAAAGTCTGGGGTATGCGTACTGCAAATTAAAAGCACTGTCCTAGAGGAATGCACTTATTGAGAACAAACAGGCTAGAAAAGATTAACTAGGAGTTTGACTTGCAGCAGTTTTTTTGAGCTGATTTTCCTAGGAACACGGCATGATGTTAACCTAACACAGTTCCACTGTGGCTGCTTCAGGAGAGGGCTGGGTGGTGGAATGCATGGTCTCAGCTGGGTGCTTCTGCTCTCTCCTGGCTTGGCCGTGTCTGCTCTCAGTTGAAGTGGCTTATGTCACTGCCTCTCAGCTCAGCGCGATATTCGGAAGCAGTGGGAGCATAAAGCTAGGGAAATTAAACAGACTGATCCAATATGGTGTTTCCCACAGTGAGATGAAACCACACGTTCAGTGCCTGTTACCAGTTCCACGCAGGCACCTGACTGCAGATGGAGGGTCAGCTTTCTTATCCGGGCAAGAGAATCTAACTTCATGCCATTCTTGAGAGACATTGCCCACCAGGCCTGCTTTTCTGAATCCTGAGAGAGCTACCTGATGAGAAAACCCTCCCATCTTTATTTCTGTTGGCAGAGCTGGGGTTTGATGACTTACCACACTGTACCAGCTCACCTTGCAGACTGGCCGGTGTCAGCAGAGGGGGAGCAGAGGAGCAGTGATGGTGAACACATCCATCCTGGCAGTAGCCATCAGCTTAGCATAGCTGTATCATAAAGCACACTCTAAGTTGCCTGCACAAGGAATTAGTGAATCTACACAGTATCTTGGCCTTGATGGCAAAGCCAATAGAAGAAGTTGCTGTAACTAATACTTCTTTGCTCCTGTACCTCTTGTAGTTTGCTCCTCTGTGTTGTGCCAGTTCAGACTGCTTATTGCATGACTGCTCCGTATTCTGAATAACTGAAATTATAAAAATAGCCCCCTTTGTACTTTTTTTGTGGTTATTTTTAACCCAGGTTGTTTTCATGATGTAATTTGTAATGTGGTCCTAAACAGGTGCCATCTGCAGAATGGAGCATCAGATGAGAGCAGGAGCAAGTGATCTGAAAAGTGGGCAGGAACTTCTGCAACCAGCTTCTTTGTTGAAGGCAGTCAAGGAACTACATCTTTACCACATAGCACTTGTTCCTGACAAACTTATCCATGTAGACAGACTTATGGTATTTAAACTGTACCCAATGTGCTGACATTTACAGCTCTATGAGTGGGAGTGCTGTGGTGGAAAATTACTCTGAGGTGAAGGGAAGGGCCAGCATAGCCTTTGCTGGGTGGGAAGCTGCATGATCTGCAAACAGCAGAAGGAAGCTGGAATCATATGACTCTGCAAGCATTGGGAAGAGAACTGTTTTCAGTACTGAAGGAATGGTTATTGCAGCTCTCTGTCATCTCTGCTTGGTTACTTCACTTTTTTTTTAACTTATGCTTTTATCATTTTCTTCAACAATCTCTCTCTATCTTGACAGCTGTGAACGTGTGCTGTAGGCATACATGCTTCTAATAGATAGGATAGCCTGCAAATACGTTTGCTTCTCAAGATTGCTCATCTCTGAGCCAAAGCAGAAAAGCAGCAAAGGGGGAGACAGAACAGGCTTATTTCTGTTGCTGTTATCTCACCTGTTTTTTCTGCCTCGTTTCGGTCTGAGCAGCCCTATGGATGGCTGTGTAACCACTAGTGTTGCTGTCAGGACCTGGTAGCCCTGGGGGCTGTGGCGCTTGACCAGAGTTGTTCCAGGATCTTGAGCTGTCCTCATTTAGGTGAAATGTGTAAGTGACCTTTTTTTGACTTCTTTCTTCCTGTTCAGTGGAGAAATGTGGTAATTGCTCTGAATTCCTTCTTAGTTTGGTGGCAGTGAGTCAGATGCTTCACTGGGGTGTTTTTGGCAGAGCTCTGTCAGCGCAGCAGTGCTGTTGTGCTTTGGCTGGGGACCTGGCCCCAAGCTTCTGTTCAGGGCACAGAGCCCTGCCGACCGTCTGAGCTGTTTGACTGTCAGGAGCAGGGAAGGAAACCTTGTCTTCTGTCTGATGCAGAGGGATTTGTTCAAGTAGTAAACCATTTACCCGTCCTTTGCTGCTGTGTGATTTTTAAAAAGCTTTAATTTTAGTGATGGAAGCAGAACTCGTCTTGCTTTGAAGAAAGCGTCTAGAAATAATTTTCATGCTTTCTTCACACACTAAAGTGTTGAAGAACTGGATCTTGTTCAGACAGGTAACTTTTAGTCTCCACTATCGCTGTGCTGATGAAGGACTGTGTAAGATGGTGTCAAAGCAGGTGTGGAAAATGTCCATAATTGGATCCACAATTCTAGCGGTTACTCAGGTATGTGTGGTGACCTGGCGCATTTCAGAAGAAAAGCTGAGAAAGAGTTCTGAAATGATGGAAACTGAGGCTAAAGCAAAGAGGAGTTTTTAAACATCAGTACTCTTGGTGTTGCTGATTGAGGTGCTCCTGCCATTTTGTGAGCATTGGTCTGCACTGCTTCAGCAAGGAAATCAGTGGAGTCACGAGTCATCTACAGGTCATAGAGGTAGGATGGATGCTTTGTTCTTTGGAGTGAGGAGGAGGAAGGGAACACAGAGAGAAGTGTTTTCTCTGCAACAGGGTTTGCCAACCCCAGGTCGTTGAGCCCCGAGCATAATGCCACTTAAACAAACTGGCTCACTGGTTCTTGGCAGGACACGTACAGAGCTTTGAAAGGAAACTACAGATCTATGTAATGGTGTGAGATGCCTGGAAGACCCAGTCACTCTTTCTGTATTATAAAAATGAGGATAGGCAGATTGCTTTTGCCTGGAAAAGGTCTGTGTTGGTGTTGCAAACTGTGCTTTTAAGTGGTTTGGCTTCCTTGAAGCGAGGTGTTTGAGGAAGGAGTTAACATTCTGTTCTAACCACACAGCTGTGGAGCGTGTTCTGAGCCCAGCACGGTGACTGAACATTGTACTCGGATTTGATCACAATTATGCCGCTATTAGTATACTTTAGAAAACTATTTTAATATGTATAAGCATCATGACATAAAACACTGCTTAGAGTGTTGTGCATTTGCTGTATTTTTTTTTCCTTTCTTTTTCCAACTCCTAATTTTGCATCACTGAAACTATCATTATGGAAAGACATAGTTAAAATTTGGCTCAGCCCCTTCTTTCCTGTGAGAGGGGATTGTTCTTAAGGCAAACCAATTTAATTGTATTCTGTTTCCTATTTGCATTGTTTGTTTCTGTTAGATAAGTGGTCCCAGTAGGGATAGTATCTTAAATACCTTGTATCGTGTTATTCTATTTCAATCCAATCCTGTTTGTTAGCACAATTCCATGCTAGGAAAGACACACAATGGTGGGCATTGTTTTTCGTAACGTAACCAAAGTTTTCTTTGAAGTTATTTTGGTCTTGGATATACAGTGACTCTCCCCGTCCATGCTGTGAATGTGACTGTGTTGGAAGAACAAGTTG
The DNA here is from genome assembly GCA_033459285.1 of Clamator glandarius. Lineage (NCBI taxonomy): Eukaryota > Metazoa > Chordata > Aves > Cuculiformes > Cuculidae > Clamator > Clamator glandarius. Next base: position 4,980,433 of record JAUNZM010000009.1, read on the forward strand.
ATGCTGAGTGCGGATCACACCAGTGTCCTGGAGCTGTACCCTGACAGTCTGGGAATAATCATTTAGTAATGCTGCTTCTGATGAACTTATGGGAGGTTTTTTGGGATAGGAAGCTGTTTTTCTGAACAAGCTTCTTTTTTCCTTGATGGGTATCGCTGGCTTTGCACCACAGGGGATGGTTCCAGGAATTCTCCTGCAGTAATTGTCTTTTGAAAATCACTTTTTCTACTGAATAGCTACATGTCATTCCTGGTTCTTGGCCTGGCCTGTGAGGAAACATGCGTCGTGTTTGAGCAGTTTGCAGGAACCTTGCCAGTTCACTTGTGCCGAGGGGAGCCCTGCCGTGTGCAGACAGGCTGCTGTAAAACTAGCTCATCCTGTACAGCCCCATCTCCTCTGCCCCCAGTCTGGCCTTTTATAAAAGGGCTTGGAAAACCTTCCTCCCTCTTGCCGGGCCCTATTTCCTAAGGGAATTGTCAGTCCACAGGGCTTCTTGCCTGGTACGTGGCAGTGCTTTGCGATGAGACTTTCCTGTGCCGAGGGAGGCTGTGGTTTTTGTTTTAGCAGCTTCCTATTGTTTGGAAGGGCGGGTTGTCCCCTCCCACGCTATTCTAGCTCTTTCCTCCCCCCTTAAGTAATTGTTCCATACGAGTATTACTGAGAGCAGACACTCAAGCAGTGAGTCTGCTGAGAATTTTCCCAGCCCACTCTGATCTCTAGTGTTTATTGCAGTGCCGGTGTGAAGCTCACACAGTTGAGTGGCAGAGGTAGGTCTTTCTGGTATTTAAATCTGTTGGTTTAATTAAGTGACACCACTGCTGTGACATGCACTGGTCTTTCAGTTGAATCCAAGTTGTCATTGAAATTTTCTGTGCTATATGGCACTGAAAGGCAGAAAATACTGCTTGTCAATGTGAATTTGCTTTGTTTCTAGGATGCAACAGAAGGCTATTGCTTCAGTTTGTTAATAGTTTGCTTTTCAATATTCTAGTTGTGCTGTTTTTTGATGTTTTATATGTGTTCGTTTGTGTTCCACTGCCTGTGCAAAAGGCACTTCCTAAGGCACAGGCTGCCCCTGTTCACTGTACCACAGCTGCTTCTGGCTAACAGTATCCATGGTGAATGTGAAGATGAAGCCAGTAAGAATCTGCTCACCTTAATGTTTGTTACAGCTGGAAGGGAAGTTAACAGTTCATTTCCCATCCTTGTTGCTATACAGTATAACTGTTACCTAGTCAGAAGCTCTCAGGGCTGCTTTTTGATAATTTAGATGTGGGTTTGCTTTCCTTTTCTTGCCGAGTTCCTCGTTAGAAGGTTGATAATGAAATGAGGTATTAAATATATGAGGAAATTTTTATTATTTACTGTGTTGATTTTTTAAAGTCATCTTGCCTTGGCTGGTTTCCTGATCCCCTGCCTTCTGTGAAGTGCCTTGTTTCCAAAATAAATAGTAATTATTCTGTGAATTTTGGAAGTCTACCACTACTATTCCATATTTCTCATTGCTTCAGCTTAGGATGAAGTACATCTTTGTTTAAATTTGTAGATTTGGAAGAAAACAAACTATTTTCTTACATTTAGTGATAAGCAGTGATTTTCATTTCATGAAATGATAAATCTGATTCTAGAATTTGTCACAGGTGGGTGTGGGAATAATGTGTGTATCATTTCCACTGTTCATCATTCAGCATAATACACTCATTCTGCCTGTTCAAACGTAGTCCAGATTTTTTTTTTTTGAAGGAATAACTTATTTGTAATACCAGTGTGGTTTAGAGAGAGACTGACCATAATCTGCTGAGGTGGGGCTCTGCTGATCCACACCTGGAAGAGTAAGTGCTGCTCTCCTTGCCCTGGCTGAAAGGTCTTGATGAGTTGAATCAGGTCATTAAACCAGCAGGAAGTAAAGCAAGCCTCTCTCCTCCCCAAAAATAATCATTTTGTGAGCTGCTCTAAGCCAGAGGGCAGAGGCGTTACCTGCCAGCCCTCTCCCCTGCTCTTGTGGCCATGAAAGGTTGATTTTGTTTCTTTGTACGAAGAGGTTGCTTAGACATTGCCTGTCTGAGGAGACAGGTCCTTCTCCTGGGACATTGTTCTTGGCAGGAGTTCGAGAAGCCTTAGGCTTGTTTTCTTGAACTGACAGTTCAAAAGCCTCTTGCTTTCTCTTGAAAAAACAGGTATTGTGGTGGGCTTGCAGGGGTTTGTGTGTTTTCTGAAGTTGTTCAGTGTAACATCGTTACACATACAGGTTATGGCAGGAATCTCGGAGTTTCAAGTGTTTTAAGAACTGAACAGGCTAATCCCAAGTTGGAGTCTTCATCTGAGGCCAGAGAAGCCCAACAAACAGCTAGCAGAGCAAAGGAAACAGACTGTGGTGGCTGTCACAATGAACAATGGTTTTGGCACACCTGCAGCCTCGTGCTGAGCTGCTCCACGCTTGGCAGGAAAGGAGTGACTTGGAGGATCACCAGATAGTTCTGTAGATGGTTTTGGTATGTTTCCATCGTCTCTGAGGGAGAGAAAACAGAAGCACTTGCTTCATAGTGTAACACATGGCTGGTGGAAGCTGGCAGCATCAGCTTTTGGGGCAGGGCTCAATAATGAACTTCCAAATGGGGAAGTCAATATTATGCTAGATCCAAAGGCGCTTAGAAGTGAGCATGGGGAGGCTGACATTCCACAGTAAGGGGGAAAGGTGGTATATAATCAAAGCAATGTGTTAGAGAATGTTATGCTCATACCACCCTTCTGAAAAAATCTATCGTATACTTTTATTCAAGAAAAAGAGGTTTCTAATAATAAAGAAGCAAAATGAAGTGGGCTGGAAGAAATGCATTTGTAGGAAGGTTCTGCAGTACGATGTAGCTTTGACTCCACCAGGAGCCAAGTGATGCTAATCAGTTGCTGTTTTTCCTGGGGATTGTCACAGATGTAAGTTGCGAGACAAGATTACTTATTCTAAAGAATAGTATGTCACAGCCATGGTCATTCCATCAATTTTCCACTTTCTGTCTTTTCAGGTTCTGATGTTTTGGATTATAATAATAATGTCTTTTTAACTTACGTATTAATATCTATAAAATACCAAAAGTTTCTCATGAACTTGATTTCACAAGAGAACATGTGTTACTGTTGCTGACCTGATTAGTGAGCGCGTGGGTCTCCAGAGTATACTGGAGCTGGAGAACTTAGGGGACTGGGGAAAAATGAGGATGCTAAAAAAACCAGAAAAATTTCCTTCTAGTCTAGCAAAGAACATCCATCATAACACCACACATTTTGACTCAAGCTCAGAGAAGTTTAGCTTCAAATTGAACTACTCCAGTCCCAACTGACCAGAAATATAAGATTTTTCCAGCTCAGCAACTTGCTTGCACATGTGCGCACACAAGCAGGTCTGACTTACTTTATTTTCTTAATCATGGAGGCAAACTGTTAATCTGGATAGAATTTTCTTATTTTCTTCTGTCTCCCTTGGAGGTGTGTGTAAGGAAGTTGTGCGTATCCTAATGCTGGTTAGGCAATGGATAATAACAATAGTAATAGTAACAGTCATATGTATTGAACGAAAATTTTGTAACTGATTTCTCAACAAAGATTTTATTGTGGTGTAATGAGGTGACTGAAAATACCATTATGGTGTGATAAACTTTCTCGATAAGGATGTCTTCTACAAGTGCTGCTTTCCCAGATGTCAGGTGATCATTCCTTGAAGGCTGTCTTTTCTGAGGGAAAGGACTTCTAAACAGGACAGTGTTTGATTTTATCCTTTTATTGCCTTGCTGGTTTTGTAGATCAGCATCTCCTTCTGCACCAAGCTGCTCATCTTCCTCAGACCTTCTTCTGTCAAACACAAGAGTTGTGTCCCTTCAGCAGATTCTGACTTGCCAGCGTGTTATCTCGGGAATTCTGGGAAAAACAAGTTACCTTGTACAGCATCTCAGTGCTTGGGGATGTTAGCCTGGAGCAGTGTCAACAGGTCTCATCCTAACAGGGTTTGGCAAGAGAAGGGGTGGGCAACATGTGGTACAGGAAGACTCTGCCCTGGGACCAGCTCGGTGTGCTGCTGGTGTGGAGGCTGTGCCATCGGGACTGGAGGCTGAGGGAAGAAGCACACTTCAGGCACCGGCCTGGCTTGCTGTGGCAGGACATGGAGTCCTCCACAGGCTTGAGATGGACGTGTCTAACCCTTCTCCTGTGGTGAACTCCCAAAAGGCTGAAAGGATTTTAGTGTCAAAAAAGCCAAATTTTATTAAATAAGTACTAGAAATCTTGCATTTTTAGAAGAGAAAAGAATTAGGGAAGACAAGACAGAAATAAACTGCTGTGCAACATTCCTATTGCCCAGTCTGTCTCTGCTTCCCAGCCTGTCAGTCACTGAGTGTCCCTGAATGTCCATCCGAATTTTGCACTGTGTCTCAGACCAGCCATACCATGGAGCCCTCTCCTTGGACACCCTCGGTGCCTCCCCAAGAGGGATGGTGTGGAATGGGGCTGTTCCCCTACCCCCAAGGCTGCTGCATGACACAGGCGTGCTCCTAAAGGATCACACAGAATTAGAAGCCAGAAACCAAACACTTAAGTGAACTATATTATTCTGAGACCCAGTTATATCCCCGTCTCCTGCTGCATTTGGCACAGCAGAAGACCCCCACAGTGCCACTGTTGTCTCTTGACCAAGACCTCTCCCCAAAGCTCTTTGTGCCTCCACCAAACTCTGCTCCCTGAGGTGCTCTGCTTGAAGGGATGTGACGGCAGTTTAGGCTAGGTACTTCTGTACAGGGAGGAAAAAGGTGAATATAACGTACTAGTTTAGGATGCTGCCCTTTCTAAGTTTTGTGTGTTCTGGGCTGGACAGCAGTGTCATCCTTTGTACTTAATCGTGCAACCCTCCTGGGAGTCACTGCTGGAAGGGTGTGTGTATTCTCCCAGATTCATGTCTTTAGTTTCACAGGTCATTTCAGCCACAGTGCAGCGTCAGCTTTGGGAGAGCACCAGAAGCGATTGGTTGCTTCTTATTGGAGCCGAGACTCACGGCAGCACTGACACAGTTGAACCACAACTGAAACATGCATCCTTTTATTTACAGTTCAGACAGAAATTCTGCTGTCTGAAGTGGAGCAAGGATGCTCTTTCCTCTAGGTACTCTTCCAGTGTTGAACTCTTGCTGCTGGCTAGGTACTCTGGAGTGCTGTCACGCCAGGCCTCGTGTTTGTACATGGGGTATGTATTCATGTGCTCAAACTTGCTCTTTTTCATTTTGCTTTTAAAAAGCAACAACAACAAGTTTTATTAAGGATGTTTCCCTCTCCACATCTACCTATTGGTTAAATGTATTATAACTTCCCTGAGCACCCATTAGAATGCTTTAAATCTCATGTTTAACAAGCTTCTTCCAGTTTCAAAGGTGGAGGGGGAACTCCTGTGAACTACCTCTTCATGCTCTTCTGCTGATGAGCAGTGCATAGGTGAGTGGAAAGGCTCCTTTCATGGTATATACCACCTCTTCAGCGCTTAGGCTTTTTCGTTGGGAGCTTCTGGTGCTGCTCAGTAGTGCCATTTCATCGCCAAGCAGAGAAAAAGCTGTTGACATCATTCTTCTTTTTCTTACCCCAACACCCAACTGGGCTGTTCAGCTTGTATTATACTGCGTTTGCACAGCTTCTGCTCTGTGACCTGCTAGGACAGAGCCGTCTTGTACTTAACAAGAGTTTCTTTCATGCTTTGTGGATCTTTCCAGGCCACAGCAGGGCACAAAATAATCCATTTTGCATTTGGTACTTTCACAGTACTTTTATGATGAGGATGAAATAACCTTTCTGAACGAAAACAATATCATCTCCATAAGCCTGGTTTTGATACAAGGTAATTTTGTCATTGTTTCTGCATTTCGTAGAATGAATAGCAGCTTTTTTTCCCAGCAAATCCCAACATTTTAAGATACTAAAATCTGTAAGGGAAGAGTTGTCTAAGTTTTTAAAATCAGTATGGAAGTAGTTCTTATGGTAGTATCTGATAAGACTTGCAGAGTGTCATTGAATCATTCAATATGAATGCAAATTTGAGTTCAAAGAGGCCAGAGTTTTGTGCAAGTTCATATGTAAATCTTATGGCTTCACTTTTAGTTCTAAAGTAAAATGAAAGATCTGTGTTTCAGAAAACTTGTTTATGAGATACAATCTGCTTTGCACGTGTGAAACTTCCATCTGTGTATGCTGTGCATATTCTGTAATGTTTTAGTTTCAGAAATGTAATTCTGACAAATATCTGTATATGACAAAGAAAGGGGCTTTTGCCTGTTTTACCCATCTACTCCAAATTCCACCAGTGAGATAGGTTCAACTGGTTTTGAAGGCTTTTTTTACAGCTACTTGATAAACAGATAGTGGGTTTTTTTTGTTCTCCAAAATATTTATTCTAATATGCATTTCAGAATGCCTTGTACCAGCAGAGTGTAAGTGGAGTAAATTGTCTCTTTGTAAAAGGCTTCTTAATGAAAGTGAAGTTGCAGGTAGCAGAGGTAGCTGCATGCCCTGTTGTACAAAGGCTTCTTTCCAGTGTTCATGGGAGTCATTGCAGGACCTTGCCTGTAGTTGATGTTCAGCTGTAAGTTCAGGACTGTTGTGTGTTCAATTGTCATTATCTCCTCTGTAAAACACACCGAGCCCTTTGGGCTGGCTGTGGACTCTGTGAGATGGTGTGATGGGTCGGGGCTGCAGCTGAGCAGAGGTGCAGGATGCCCCTGGCTGTTGGCTCAGTCAGCACTGACTTATCAGATGTTCTCTGCTCCTGCTCTGCAAGCTGTATAGAAAACCAGAAATCAGGCTTGTCAGTTCCAGGCTGTTGCTGAGGTGTGTTTCCCTGAACCTGTTTGCTTTCCTCTTCCCACATGCGGTTAGCTGCTGTGGGAGACAGGATGCTTTGGTTCACTAGGCTTTTTCTTGTGGTAAGGGCACATGCTTTTCCTGCAAGGTTCTGAAGTCTTCAGTGGGTTTTGTGGGAAAATGCTTCTGTATACAAAACCAAATGAAGCTAAAAAATTAGTTTCCCTGTTCTTTTTAGTTACGCTTATTCCTCCAAAACTAAATAGTAATGATCTTAAACCCAAGTTGAGATTAAGTGCTTATGCATGTGTGCTCACTCGTGATCCTGCTGGAGTGTTATTTATAGCTACACAGTGCAGATGACTGCTTAAAAAACCAGGAATAATCAGTGTGTTGTTGATGCTGGGTGCACAGTTTTATATTTTTATGTGGAAGTATTAATCTATTTAATGTTCTGCGACTCAGCAGCACTCCTTCTGCTTGTCAGTTTTAGCCAGGCAGGAAAAAATGATGTAACCATTCAGTACTGGGACCCAGCAGAGGCAGCCCAGTCATTCTTTACTCTCTGCCTGCGCTGTGTTTGCCCAGGTTCCTCTGTACTGTGTTGCACCGAGGTGTGGTACTAGACGGGCAAGAACATGAGTGTTACAAGCCGTCTTGCTTCGTGGTAGTGCCAGTATAGATAAAACACAGTTATTAATAGTTTAGGAGTAAGCTATAGCTATTATTTTAATACCAGCTACTATCCTGAGCTAGGACAGAAGAGGGGGGAAGTAAATGTGTTTATGGGACTATCAAATGTATTGGCTGGTTGATCAAGACGGAGGTGGGAACTGCGTCTGCCCACTCTGTGTGGTGGATCAAAGTCCATTATGTGCCTCTACTGAGGAAACAGCTTTCTCTCCTGCCTGCTGCCTTTCCACTTGAGCACTACCTGGAGAGAGCAGTGCATTGCAGTATTTGACGTTGAGATTCTGAACACATCACCAGAAAGACCAATTTTTCTACCCGAGGGCCGTCCATCTGTTTGGTCAATGTCTATCACTACTGTAAACAAGTTACTGCCTTTGTTCAGTCTGTGTTGTCTTTCCTTTGGAATTCAAGGACTAGTGGTACTCAGGGGAGTTTTTCCATCTACTTGTTTTCCTGCAAAATCCATTTCTTGCTTACCTGTGTTTTTTATTCTGAGTGGACGTGTGTTAACACATGCAGTTGTGTTATACCCTGCAGAAATCAAGGTATGATGAAGCAGAGTCTAATGAAACGGAGGGATCTGTGGTGCTGCAATGTGAACAGCATATGATCAGGGAGGTGGTTCTGCTGGCTTCTGTGTCAAGGAGGGAGAGGGGTGTGAAGATTGACAGGAGAACTCATAGTTCTAACAAGGTGACTGTTACAGGAGGATTTTTCTGAAAACGCTTTTGTTGCTGTTCAGCAGTGGAAGCCTGCAAGGTCAGGAAAAGATTGGCAGAGGGATTTTAGGATTTAAAAAGCTGTCAGTCATTAAGTCTTATGTTGTTGAATACTGCTGACTACTTCTGAAAGCTTCTGGGGATCCTTTAGTCATTGTTGGGCTGGAACTTGAAAGCCCAAGCTTTCCTGGGTCAGCGATGTTAGAAGAGAGGCGAGACTGTTTTATTGTGAATAAAGTGCCATAGGAAGAAGGGCCTCGGAGCCTTGTTGCAATAGCTACTGCCAGTAAAATACAGAATTTTGCAATGAAAATGTTTATTTTTATCTGGAAGTTGAATCAAATACCAAATTAATCTCAAAGCTACCCTTTAGAGAGCCAAGGTGAAGATCTGGAAAGGGAATAACTGGCAGCAGGAGGCTGGCTGAGTGCTTGCTAGAATTGCACTAGAACCTCCCATTTCTCCATATGGTTGGCAGCTGCCTTGCTTCTATTTGTTGTGATCTTCTGTGTCACACAAGATTGACTGGTGATGTTTAATGGCTTTTGAGCACTTGCATAATGTTTGAAGCCGCCGTGTTTTCCTCGTTTATCCAAACTCCACAAGTTCCATGTGAAGAGCTAATTTCACCCCTCCCTTGCTCTTTGCGAAACCCAGCATCAAGCCTAGAGACAGGCAGGGTGTTTTATTAAACACAGGCATGGGAGAATAAACTTAGATTTCAGGTAGAAAGTAATACAAAACTTTAGGATCAACAGTTCAACTGTCCAGGTGTGTTACGCTGCAGGCTTTTTGTCGTCATGTACAGCTATCTTGAAGAGCTGGGCAGCTGTGGAGGGGAGATCTGAAGGGAGTGCATATTGTTCTGAAACGGTTGGAATTTACTTCAGGCTGTGTAGACTTTCTTAATTTTATACGTATTCCTTCCCTTTTCATCTGCCAGAGAAGAATTGGGGAGAGAACACATGGTTTAGGCTGCGTAACAAAACAGAAGGCAGCTGCTTCTGGAGGATTTTGGAAGTAGGAGACAAAGCTGTGGGCTGGTCTGCCTCCACTCCCCGTAACCTCCCCAGCCAATATGTGCGCTGAAAGCACTGCGATGTGTGAGATCAGGGGTTATTAATAACCATGTTTCTGATATGAGTAAAGGTTTTATCTGGGGAGTGAAGTGTGTTTTGGCAATAAGCCCCACACAAAGTAAATAACGTGACCTTTACATCTCTGGTTCTGACCTCATCTCTCATTGTTTGTCTTCGAACAGAAGTCCTTTATTATTCGATTATCCCACATTGTGCACTTAGAAATGGCAGTCACTAACAAGAGATGCTTTCTTACAGAAACTTCTAGATCATCTTGCAGTTTATGTTGGTTTTGATCAGAAGAGGGTATAATGCTGGCTTTAGATAGCTAGAGCTATGTGATTGACTTTTAAAATTTATTTATTTTTAGCTATAATTTGCCTTTGAATGGTTGTCATGTTGTATTAGAGCTCCTTACTGGATGGAGTTTAATAGTTTTTTTGATTTTTTTTTTTTTTTTGTGGTCAACAGGATACTTTGGGTCCTCTTAATTGCTTTATGATAGCCTGGACACAGCTGCCCTATGCATCTCTATTTCAGCATGGGATAAATTATGTGTTTGCCACTATTTTGGACAAAAGCCTGTGTAGTTGTAGGTTTGCATGGAATACAAGTCTTTATCAGCTGATGTCTATCTTCCAGGAAGGGCTGCAAAAATGACTGCTAAGACTTTGCATGCCTGGAGAGAAGCACCTGCAGGCAGTTGGGAAGAAGCAGAGAGGTTTCCCTCGAACTTGAGCAGGTATAAGTCTGCCACTCTCCACCACCACTACTGAGCCTTTTGCAGTTTAAAGCCAATGGCTTTCTGCTGCTTTTTTACTGTGAGAGATGCTCTTTAAATAGATTTGGCTGACTGTCAGGCTCAAAATCAAATGATTTGGATTAGGTAAGTGTTCACAAGATTTCATTGCGCTGTGTTAAGAGGCAGTCCACTGTAGTTTTATGAAAGACACAGGCATTTTGGATGAAGAAGGGGGAGAACTGCTTGCTGTGAAGAATATCTTCATGCAGTACAAAGCTATGCTTGACCCCAGCAGCTTGCGAAGTCTCTCTGTGGGGTGTTTCTGCAGAACATAGTCTCTCCACACACCTTGTTGGTCTGAGCAGTTAACGGGAACGTAGAGTGGTTTTGGTTTGTTTTGATTTTTCATGGGTTATTTGTTAGTTAAAAAAGTTGCTGTTAGAATACATTCTTTCTTCATAAAATAACTTGTTCTAAAAACACACACATTCACACATTGAAGCTTTACTTTGTTTTTAAAGTTTGTTCAGAAATACAAGTAGTGAAAAACAAATTCTGGACCTCTGCTCTTAGATTTAACACTGATAAATACTGAATTGGTGGCGTCAGCCATACCTAGTGCTCGGTGGAAGGATCCCCTTTCCTAAATGGGTTGTTTGAATTCAGCCATGTGCCTAAAATGGTTCGTCAGGCAATAGCTCAAAACCTTCGGAGAGACTTGAGACTGGAGAGAGAGGGGAGTGTTAGAAAGTTGGTTTTCCCCTTAAAATGAAGAGCGATAGTGGGACCTCACCAGAGAATGAAGGATGTAGCTTGTTATGTTTTGCTGTGATTGACTTAGCAAGTGACTCTGAGAATGAGCAGGGACTCGAACTCTTCTGTGCCACATGCCCTGTGGCCCAAGGACACACTCGAGTTCTTTTGGGACAGAACTATGTGCTGAGCCATGGTCAGCTCTGCTCTGTGGTAGCGCTGCTGGAGATGTGGTGGGAGTGGTGTCCTGTGCCCTTCTCTTGTCTACTGAGCCTCTGTGCTTTGCAGCCCTCCTTCCTTCCTGAAGAAAGCTGTTGGCAAACAGCATGGATTCAAGGGAACAGCTGGAATGCTGGATATCCCTTTTTTATTATCTAGTCTTTATATACTTATATGTATTACTAACTCTATGTTACAACATCTGTATAACATTATTATAAGGCTCTGCAGCTTTTCAAGGATACAGTTAGCTTTTCTTTGTTCACCCTGGCTAGATTAATTTTGTCCCTTATTCCAGTGAATAGTGTTCTTAGCAGGATAAACAAAATTAAAGTATCTTAAAAGTTTTTAGGCTTTCTGCCTCAGTTCACTGTGTTTAAGATAATGTTATGAATAATGAACCAAGAGCATCAATTATGCTTTTGCATCTGCCGCTCCTCCTATTTTGGTCATATTTCTGTACCAGTAGAACTGCCAGCAAAGAGAATCCTGTCTTCCTCTTCCTTTACCGATTGCTGCTGTTTTATTAGCGATTGTATGTTGGGTTTTTTAAGTGTGGGAGGGTGAGCTTTTATCTACTGACAGTTTGCCAGTGGCAGTGGGAAATAAAGCTGGATATTTTAATAATGATGGTTGTTTTTTACAAAAATTCTTTATTTCTGCTTGCTTTTTGTCACCTTTTCTATGGCAGAGCAGGAACTAAGCAAGTCTGGAGATCATCTGTACAAACAGTGTCTTACATACATTTCAGTTTGCTTAGGATTCCATTTTTTGGCTATTCTGTAACTTTGTTAAGTTTTTAGAAGTTGGCAGAATGCGAAGCTGCCGTTTATCTCGAGATCAGGTTTTGTCATAACTGGGTGGTTAACAGCTTCAGTCTATTCTGCTTGTTCTTATCTCTATGCGGCCAACAGAGCTGGTTGAGCAGACTGAACTTGCTCCTGTGAGTGATCGTGGTGAACGTGTGGTTGGTCAGCTCTGCCAAGCCTGTGCAGACGCGGGGCGGGCAGTCACCTTGCACGCTCACAGTGAGGGTCCTGGCCAGCTTGTGAGTGTCCTGCTGCAATAGCAGGAGAGCTGCAAAGCTTTCAGTTATATTGACTTTTACTGTTTTGGAAACAAAACTGAAACAACACATTCATACAGCCATAACTGAGACAGCTCAGCTCAAAAAGTACTTAAAGTTTTATAGCCCATATTGAGAGCAGGATCTTGTTTTGAGCTTGAAGTCCACCGAAGAGGTGCTACTCACAGTTGTGCATCCTAGGCATGATTTGGATTGTATTTTCCGTCCTTTCCTAGGTCTGTGGAAAGAAGAAGACAGAATGCTTGGTGCAGGGGTTTTGTGAGTTTAGCACAGAGCCAGCTTGCTGCAGCTAACTCCACACGGCGTTCTGCTTGCCTGTGGTGCAGGCTCAGCCACTGTGTCCAGTGCGAGTGGGGTTGGCTTACTGAGATCTTTAAATTGCCGCTTGAAACTGCATTACCTCACACAGCATGGCTGGCTCATGGCTCATTAAGGGATTGAGCAAAGAAAGGAGGCTGAGGCTGAAATCACTTTGAAACAAACCCTGTACACGTTCAGCACTCAGGAATGTTTTGCAATGGGCATGGTAATGGTCTGTGTCTGCAGGCTTGCAAGCATAACTGAAAACTGCATGGCACACTGGCAACTAAGAAGAATATTCATCTTGATATAGGTATTTGCCTGCCTTACAGCAATGCTGAGACTTTGTTAATGTTTGTAGAATGAGTTTAATGGAAGTATAAACAGCATATTACTGGAAGTGAATGGGTTAGGCTGCTGTGGCACGTTCGCAGATGTTGAGGAAGTTCTTGTGTTTTGACAGGACGTGAATAATTTATAATTGCATGAAAGGTGAAAAATGTGCCTTCACAAAATCCCAGGATATCTTTTAAGGAATTATTCTTTTAGTTAATCTTTGCTGATGCACAAGCTCTGTGTGTCAGTTTTGTAGTGACTTCATGCTGCAATTACTACTGCAGTGCATGCACAATAGTAATTTTGCTTATCCCAGGTACACTCAGTTGTTATTATGTGTACTCAAAACAGAGTAAGCCTAAATGTCATGGGGTATGTCCTTGGAAATATTATGCAGTTGTCTGTGAAGTTAATACAGGTGGGCTGCACTTGTGAGAACTTAAAAAAATTATTTGCTAGGAATCTTGTGGTGAGTGTTTCAAGGAATGTCTTGGATCAAATTTATTTTACATTTCCTTTGAGATGAGGGAAAAGTAGACTTGTAGTGGGAAGAGCAGTTTCTGTCAAATGACTTCTGGCTTTTTCAGAAGCATCAGTGTGTGCCTGGATTAAGTAATGTTTAATTTCTGACTAACAGAATATGGAGATGGTTTTGTTCTGAAAAGAGCCGTATGCCTTTGTCTTCACGGCTTTCCAAGGTCAGGGCAGAATCCCAGCTCTAGGGTGGACAGTGTGCTAACATGGATTCACAGAATTACAAATCCTCGTGCTGCTCTGTGAGTGACTAAGAGATCTTAAAGAAATTTAACACTTAAGGGTTGTGAAGGGTATATATGAAAACTCCCATGGAGTTCAGAATGGGCGTGTTTTAGGTTGTTTTTTTTAACCTAACTTCCTTCTTAACCCTTCCAACGTGCTGTAGCCCTCTTGCTCTGGCATTCTTGTCTTGGAATTCTGTGTTCTTTCGGCTGTTATTTTATTTCTTGGGTGGAAGAAGTTTTATATTTTTTGCTTTGTCTCAGAAGGTTCAGTGTATTATGGGAGGTGAGGTAACGCTGGTCTTGGCAGAACACCCCAAACCAAGAGTAATTAAATGACGCAAGCCTTTGATTATTTTTCTTTCTCAAGCTTTCTGGCATAGCTGGGCATTCCAATTGCAAGAGGAGGATCAGGAGGAGAAACTTCTAAAGATTGTACGCAGAATTAGAAGAGCTGTACCGACTTTTTGCTACTTTAAAGCTCTTCGCTCTCAAGTCCTGATGTTGCTGCTTTTTCCCCTGTGAGGAAAATGTCTCTTTCATCACCCGAAACAGACGTAACTGAAATGGAACTGCCAAGGTTTTATTTTGGTTTTGATTTCTCTGCTCCCTCACTAATTGGATGTTTCCCATCTTCTGCAGGAGGATTATAAAAGGGTTAGAGAAGCTGGCAATTTGGGGTGTGGGAGGTAGCTGCTGTTTTTCTCTTCAATTCTGGAACCTCCTTGACTTGCAGTTTTTTCCTTGAAGTCACTGCCTGTTTGGAGAAGGGAGAAGCAGCACAACACATGAACTTGCATGACCATGGATTCCTTCTCTTGGCAAACTTTGTCTGTGGCTGCTTGTAAAAGAGGTTTTTGCATACGTAAGCATCAAATGAAGAAGAGCATCCTGGGCTGGGTTTAAAAGAAGTAAACTGCTTTTGTCCTGATGAAAGGACACAGTCTGTTTAAACTATAATTTAAAGAAGATTGGATGTTGTTCCATTTTTGCATTTTGGTGAAGAGAAGGAAAGGTCTGATCAAGCCAAATCCTCCACCAGCCTAAGCCACCATTTTCTGCAGCTGAAGCTGGAAGATGTCTTGGAAAAGAAATTACTTTTCTGTGGGCCGAGGGAACGTACAGGGCATGTTTACTCCACGCAACACGACCTCAATAGCACCCAGTAAAGGTCTCAGCAATGAACCAGGACAGAACAGTTGCTTCCTGAATAGTGCACTACAGGTAAGAGTACAGAAAAAAAAACGTTTCTGTCTTTTGCAGTGGAGTGGCATGGCTGCTATAGTTGTATCGTCACCATTTAGATGTTTTAAGTGTCTGACACTTGAGATTCAGTCCGTCTGGCTGCAGGGTTTAGAACCCTTTCTCCACATGAGTTTCTAGTGATTTATATGACTTGTCTGTGTATCCCAGACCCTGTTACTGTGCTTTTTTTCCCCATGGGCACAATTATGTTCTCTATTAACTTTAGGTTTCTGGAGACTCCTCAATGCAAATAATGCAAATGCTGGTGACCCTCAGTAGGCTTAATCTGCCATGAAACACAGTGCTAGGTAAAAAGAGAACTTAGTAAAATAAGTACAGCGGAGTATCTAGTGATGTACTGTATGTATTGCTTCTGTTAAATTGTCAGGTGTAATCACTAGCTGCCTTCTAATACTGAGTTACTGAACGTAGGCTCTCCTTAGTTCCATGCCATGCAGGAAGGTGAAAGCGTATGACCTGGCCTTTAGCTTTCTACATAAACAGCTTTCTTCTAAAGCTCAAGAGAGACAGGATACTAAAAATATTTACAGTCATAGCTGAAATTTTTTTTAAAAAAGCAATGGCCATAATTTAATAAAAGATAAATTTTTTTAACATTCAGTGTTAGTTTGAGAAACTCTTGAATATTTGTTGCTCCTTATTCTTAAGTATATCTGTAAACGTTCAAGATAAACTCCAAAGGCAATAACATCGAAAAATTGGACTCATTCCTAAATGTATTATTTTTTTGTCCTTTAGTGAAGTCTGCGGTAGTTCTTCAGGAATGTTCTGTGTAATCAGATGGTTCCAAGGCTTATGTTGTCTCCCAGCCCCTTAAGCGTCAGGAGAGTTTGAGCATAAACATAGACTTGACAATTCTGAAGTTTTAGGAAGCTTTACAGATTTCATATTCAATAAATGTGTTTTCCAATGTAATTGTGGGTAACATCTTTGTGTTGCAGTCTGGTTTTCAAATTGCTCCAGCTGCAAACACTTTATGAAACTGGCACAGCTTTTTTCAAAGTACTGAATTTTTTTCCTAGCCACTTGCTCTGGACAGACTAATCCGAAATAAGAAGTCCAGTCCCTCTGTTTATTCTAACAAAATATTTAGTCAGTTGGATTCAGCCTGGACCTTGCTACGCTGTCTGGAACGTAGAGGGAGGCAATGTAGGTCACAGCTTCTTTCCATGCAGGCTTCTGCCTCTGGAAAGGCTCTTTGCTCTGTGGCTACAGAAAGCCCCGTTATCATTAGCTGGAGCTGAAACAGCCAGCACAAGCCACATTTATGCATAGAGACCTGACCCTGGAGGTGAGCGTTGTTGCTGTTTTACAGATGTAAGTTTAGATAATTGCCCAAGATTGCACAGATCTAGCAGTAGAACTTAAGAATAAAACTTCTGTGCTGTTAGAGCAAGCGTTGCCTCTCGCTGCTGCTGGATGAAGATGTAAAAGCCGCTTGCTTTTCTGGGCTGTGACTGTACCTGGTCACATCCCTGATGTTACCACCATGCCTGTCCTGAGGGAGAAGTGTCATGTCCATGCTGGCCAGGGCTGGAAACCTGCTGGCAGTCACAGCACGTCAGTGCACTTAATAGTGACAGCATTGGGCATAGCAGCTTTTTGGAATTTATCGGTTGATGCTCCATTTTTCCAGAACTCAGGCTTTCTGGTCAGAATGGGAAGACCGCCTGGGAGATGGGAGAACGGGCGAGTTTCGTCCTCGCGGTCAATGAGGCGTCTGTGGCAGCGCCGCTCAGCCTCGCGGCAGCGGCCAGCCCTGGGACTAGCACGGGCGAGCAGTCCAGGCAAATGCTCTTTCAGCTGGCACTGCCACATGGATAGAGAAGTGAATTGATTAATCTAAAAATCACGTGGCTAGAAATTCAGAGGGATGTTGTACTGTAAATTAATGTGTGTGTATGCTACAGCTCAGGAAGGAAGATGGAAATGTCAGCTGGCAGTTGGATTAAAGGTATCCCACTTTAAAAGGGATGTTCAGTGTCACTAGTGTGCTCCTGGAACTGTTCAGCAAAAGCTGTTTTAATCAGTGCTTTATGCAGTACCTTATTTTATACATTCATAAAATTGGCTGTGCCTTCTTTTCTGTTTCAGGTTCTCTGGCACCTGGACATTTTTCGCCGCAGTTTCCGGCAAATCACAATGCACAAATGTATGGGTGATTCCTGCATCTTCTGTGCTCTTAAGGTAAAAGTTGGAAATAAATCTAAATAGTTTTAAAATTATTTATTAACCCTTTAAATTACTTTTTGAAAATAAATTAAACAAATATTTCTGATACTTGATTAAAATGTGTAAACAAGCACGTCTGGAAATTTGTCAAAGCTAAGGTAGATATGGTAGATAATCAGGCGCTGAGTACTGTTTTTAAATTACATTCAAGCTAATAAGTTTGGAAGATATTGCAGGTGAAGTTTCACATGCAAGGGCTCTTATCAATGGAGTGCAGATTGTTGTGAGCCTCTGTGTTGCTTGAAAGATTAGTTCAGCCACGTGAAACAGCAGTTTGCTTTGTTTTTTTTAATTTTTCATTCCGTTTGTAAATATCGTGCTTCATACAGAGTTAGCATGCTCTTCAGAAGTTACCTTGCTTTCAAAGCTACTTTAAACAGTAGCATTCAGAAGACCATCTGGCTTTAAGCCTTTGTTCAAAACTGTTGATTACGTAAGACTAAAAGATATCGATGTCTGCACTAAATGGCTCAGCTCTGTGGTCTCTGTTTTAAAAACCATCAATTTCTTCTGTAGATGCATCTACAAATAACCAACTGTCATAGCTGCTGCCTGGGCAATAAGATCTAGATGCTAGCTCTGATTCAGAGTGCTGTTATGTCCTGGAGTAAATTGTGCAATGCTTCATCTCCATGTGTCTCTACCCATTAATTTTCAGTGGTTTTGGTTTTTCGTTGCCCTCCTTTCTAAGCTTTTCCATTTCAAACCCATGGTTCCCTCTAACCTTGTGGGAGAAGTGAATATGATGCAAACATGATGAAAATCCCAGCCTTGATCTTCATGAGCTGTGGGTTTTCTTTCTAAATTGGGACTGAGACATTTCCTTTGATCACAAATGGGTTGTAAAATCCAACTGAATATATAAAGCAATTGTGAGACAAGTTATTGTCTTGAATTCTGTGTGAAGTAACGAAAAGGACCGACAGCATGTCTTGTACATACGGTGAAATAGAGAGTGAGTGAAATAGAGTGAAAGGTTTAAAATAAGATCATCTGAAGTTCACAGGCAATATTTATAGTATAACAGCTGTCTTGCCTACTGTTAAGTGACTTTATAGGTGCTCTTGTAGAGACAGGCTTGAAATGAGATAGCTAGTGAATTTTTGGCCTGTTGATGGGTTTTCCCTTGCAAAAGAACAGCAAAGAGGAGACTATTAAGGACTGAAAGAAGATAAGTAATTTCCTTCTTGAAAGGAAATTTATCTCAAGACACATCTGTTGAAATGATGAGACAGGGTGATATTTACAGCAATATCATCAGAAGAGACTATAACAGTGGGCTAGGAACAAGACAGCACATCCCAAGTAGGAAAAACAGCTATCCAGACAAAGAAAAGATGGAGTATTAAATATATCCCCTTCCTTACGGGAAGGTGGCAAGACTTAGGCATGATCAGGTTTGAGTTCATTAAGTTCACCTGCATAAATAATTTGAAGCTAATTCTCTGATCATGCCCTTGAATAGTGCCTGATGATTGTTGGCATTCTTTGGTAGCTGGGATGAGGACGGAAAGAAAAGGATTTAAGAAATCATAATGAGTATACACTTTTGGTGTGCTGGAGTTTGACCTAAGAGCAAGACATGGCAAGGAGAGATCATACCAGGAGATCAGACAGGTGCTGCCATTTTGGGGAAAATAGACTGGACTCTTGAGGCAGAGTTGAGCAGTTTCAATATAAAAATCGTAATTTTAAGTCCTTTTCTGAGTGAGAATACTGAAAAAGAGGAGAGGGGAGAAAAGGATGTTTCAGAAAAAGGAGAGAGCAAACCTTTGTGGAACTGGAATTGAAAGATTAACTCTGGACAATGATGGTGCATCTGGATCGGCAGTACCAGTATGAGAGGGGAAAGCACTACAGTAAGACTGGAAAATAACAGAGCATCTGGAATGTATGTATTAAAGGCAGACGTTGGGTGAAAGAGCATTTAGATTTGTTGATAATCCTTGGGTTTCATGTCTTGCTGAAGTGTGCAGTATGCTATTATAAACTTGCAAGTGACAGGTAGAGTGGCAGGATTCACAAATCGTATGCCTGCAGCCATATGCTGATTTTTAAATTAAGGACTCTTGGTGGAAAAAAATGCTGCTCTCTCTTCTTGCTTGCAGATATCTGCAAGGATTTTTTTGCTTTGTTTCCCATCTGAAGTTCTTGCCAGTGCCCTGCTTAGCCAGAAGTTGTTAGAACCCTTACTTTCCAACAGAGCTAAACGTTGCAGCAAATCCTCTAGCTGCAATCTGTTCTTCATGGGAATTTCAGTGTGTTCTGCCCAAGCCTATTCCAGAACTTTGAGAAAGTTTACAGATAGCTGTTGTAAAACTACAAGAGCAAAAAAAAAAGAAAAAAAAGATAGAAATGTATTTGTTAGAATTACAGAAAAGGTTTGTTCCCGATTCCCTTTTGTTCATAAAGGAACTCGCAATTTTGTGGTTTTCTCTGATGATACCATGACAAGTTTTCACCTTTATTGACTTGTATTAAATGTTGATGTGTATACATAAATATTTAAAATTTCCCCCCCATTTTTATTTTGTTATGAAGTCAAAACATAATATAAAAGTGAGTAATAAAGAGTGTCACTTAACTTGTAAGTGAAACTGGGGATGCAAAACCTCCCCCCACACACCAGAAATCTGGGTTGTCTTCCTTGCGTGCAGCTGACCAGGCAGTGATAGAGCTGTGCACAATGGTAGCCCCAAGCTTTGGAGATGGTTGCATTTATCTTAGTGAGCTCCTTAGCAGGCAATGGTGGAGGAACAAAGGCTGTTTCATGTACGTACACATTTCCTGCTAGATCAGTGTTCCCAAACTGCACTGTTTTCCCTCCTTAACAGCCTGTCTGTCACGTAACTGTGTGTGAACTTGTACAAGACCAGAGGGATCATGTGCTTAACACACTCCTAAACTGAAAGGATCACTCAGAGTGTGTTTGTGTCCCAGTGCAGCAGGATCGTCCCTTACCTTCTATGCTGGCCTCTTCCTTTACTCTAGCACTCTGGAAGCCGGTAACTGCTGTCCTGCCAGCGGAACCCAGCTTAGCTTCCAGATCTTTGACATCCTCTTTCTCTTGAATCTTGCCTTAGGTTTTGCTAAGATGGGGGAGAGAAGAAATGGCTGGGTCGAGAAGATATGGCTGGGTCCAGTGGGTGCACAAGCCTTTGGAGCTCTATACCATGCAAAAATCTCCTGTTAGGGTCTGGGGAGAGGTAACAAGCCTTGCATGCTGTCAAGTGGAGCTGCCTAAAGTACCTGTCTGGAGTGAGCAAGGTGGAGATGTCTCCTCTTCTCCAGGGCATGCTGGCGTTTTCAGATTGCAGCCGGGCCTGGGAAAGGGGCGATGATACTTGGGGAAGAGTCTGTGTCATGTCCCCCTCCACTCCAGGTTCCCTTCACAGGATACCCCACACCTCCTGTGTTCTGTAGAGAGGATTCATGCTTTTCCCTGCTTTGAATGTTTGCACCAAATGTGGCGTTCTCTTCCTGCTGACTTTAGGGGAAGACAGTCCTCACTAAGCTAAATTTAGCCTGTGAATAACACCAAAGAAGTTTTGGTTTTTTCCACACTGTCTTGGCTTGCTGCAAGTCTTTCTAGGGATTCTGGTGTTATGCACAGTATTTACTGTAAATACTCTGCTAGCTCTGTAAATATTATTTGTCATTTTAAATTACTTTTTATAAAGTGAAGGATCACAGGACAGGAATGTCATGCCTGATACCACATCACGCTTTATTCTTGTACCACATTGAAGACATCCTTGGCAGAAATTCTTAAAGGGATTTTAAAACCTGCAGTGCTATCTGTCCGTGTTTGTGTCTACAAAACGAACCTCGAAATCATTCCAGAAGTATGCTCTTTGGTTATTTTGAAGGAATCTTGCATCAAAAGCTATAAAAAGTCAAGGGAGAGTTGCAGACTCTGTACTGGAATCTCAAGTGCTATTCCTTAAGATGTGGCATTTTTTAAGTGTGTTTTTCTGTACACAGGCTGTCCTTACTACTCTGTGGTTTGTCTGCCTGAGCACTGGAACAGCTTTTTGATTTATTGTTAATGTTGAAGTCTACTGTGTTCTGGTTTATTTTCCTTTTTCTAGAGCATGACTTTGCTTTGGTGTTTGTTTATCACAGCTGGAGAGGGCAGGAAGTGGGAAATCCGTCCACTGTACTGAGCATGCCACACAGAGAGTTTGTTCTCCTTCCAGGGATTGTACTGGGAGCTCCACAGTGCCAGAACATAGGACAGAGTGTTTTTGTAGTTTGCAAAGAAGAATGCTCTATTGATCGATAAATTCCAGTAGGGTCCGTCTTTTCTGTATTTCAGTCATATGCAACAAAAGCAGGAAGAATGTGAATTTTCTGTGTAGAAATGAGTTTGTTTTCTAAGGTAAAAACTTGGAACAAAAGGGTATTGGAGTGCTTTTAAAGAAGTGGAATGACTATAGTTCATGGTTCTGATTAGCCACTGGATTGAAATGGAGGGATTTGTTATGAAAAGTTAAGATAGTAATAGGTTGGTTGCAAAGATTTCATCCCCGTTATATTTTTTTTTTTTTGCAAATCAGGCATGTATTTCAGGGTAAAATAGTAATAAAATTGTATAGAATGATTACTTTTATTGTTTAAACAGTTCTGGTTGTTTGGTTTTTTCCCCTTGGCACTTGCAGTTAACTGCCTGAAAAATAAACTAGGAGCAGGTACAGTTTTCTGAGTTAATAAATTGGTAATTGCAGCATCCAGTTAGTGACTGCATTTTTTGATCTTGATCAAGAAGTTAATAAATCGTTACCTAATTGATATGGACTCTCAGTGATTTGGGTTTCTTTTCCTGACACTCTCCTAAACAGAACTTGTGGAAAGTGTATTTTTAATTGACTTTGGTAGTAGCCAGGTGTGCCTGACTTCACAGTTCTCATTGGGGACCTTGTATTGATGTTTAGGGCACAGTGCAAGTAAAGATAGAAGAGACTGTAAAAGAAATGAATAAGTAGAGATCTAGGTTGATTGTTATCAGACTTGAAGGTCTGGAAAGAGATCCAACGGCACAAAACCAAGTAAGCATTGTGAGCACCCTTGAAGGCGAATATAAAATGAGGAAATGTGGGGAAGAAATGTGAGTGGAAACGCTGAGGGTGGAGGCTGATGTGGCAGGGTTGGAGAAAAGTGTTTTTTAGCAGCCAGAATTTTTAGTGAAACAAGTTGTATGGATGAGGATGCTGCATCAGGAGAAGAGTGTAATGTTCTGAATGAGAGATGAGGTGGACAAGAGAAAAAAAGGTCCCATGAATGGAATGGAGTAAGAAAGGGCAGCGATTAAAAGAAAGTGTGTCAGAATTGAGTGATGGCAAGAATAGTATTGATATGCTCAAAGGTGAGAGAAGAATGAAGATTGGCCAGGTTAATATTTGTAGCTTTTGCTACAAGGCAGAAACTGTTAATGTAGGGAATACTAAAGCATTTGGGGGGAATATGTTTTTCTTTGAAAAGAATACCACACCACTAGAACTGCAGGATATCCCCATCTGGAAGGAACTTCTGCATGATGCTGGAAGAGAATAAGTAGTTCTCTGAAAGCTGCCGAGGAGAGAACTCAAATTTATAGTGCACGGACACTGATCTGATTCAGAAGCTGTTGCCTGTTGTCTCCAGGCGTCAATTTATTCTTGTGCCAGCCATCTTCTACATGCTTGATTACAAAGTCATATGTGCATGTGTATTGTGTTTGTTTCATCAGCATGGTTAGATACACATTGTAGATGTCAGTTTACCATAAATAAATAGAATACTTCTTTCCTAGGGAGAAAATGGTTTCCAAACAGTTAGAGATTTTGGAGCAAATCTTGTAAACTGTGGGAATTCACATATATTTCTGCTTCCCAATCCTTAAAATTTATAAGAACTCTAAAAAGTCAATCCCATTAGTTACATCAAGAATAATTGCTGTCTTCATTCTCTAATCAAATGCAAATGAACTGGTTTTATGATCATGCATGTGAACTTTAGCATTCTGGCATAGAAAGCCAGATTTCATCTTTGGTGGTTGAATGAGAAAGGTTCCTTGTCTCAAACCTTTGGTTGTTTTCCTTTTGAAGCTTTAGAAAGTTCACATTGAGCCCCACACTTCCCAGACTGGAAGAGATTATTCTGGGAGACTTCTCAAGCATTTGTTCTGAGCCATGTCAGAAGCCTAGACCTGTAGTAGAAAGGACACGAAGCTTCCAGTTTCAAAACTAAGAAAAACCCTTCTGAATGGCAATAAGCCAAGGGAGGCACTGTGATAGATTGCCTGGGATGGTAAGGAATTCCCAGATCTGGGTGCCTCTAAGAGCAAGCTGGTGAAAGATCAACTGTGTGATTGTAGTTGATCTTGACTCAGTACTTGAGGAAGGACTAAGTGCAACTAGATTGACTTAGGCAATTTATTCTTCTGAAGGAACGCTTGTGCTTCCTAATTCTGCTGTGTGTGCTACTCTTTCCAGATATGGAGGGTGATGGACAGCTTTTTTATCTAGCACTCAGGAATGAAGTATAACCGGAAGATGTGCTTCCTGACTGGAAAATCCCTTGCTCAGCTGTTCTCTCTCTTAGCTTGTAGGCTTACCAACTTTTATATTAAGCTAATATATGGGTTTAGGTGTTTTTCAGTTCCACATACTAGATTTTAGTTACTGAAAACTGGTAAAACAGGAGAGACTTCCTTGTTCAGGAAGCTTTGGGCAGTATCTTTTCGTATTGTTGCTGCTACTGGGGATACACTCATTGTGTTGGAGTGTAGCCACAGAGAGAGGTAATCAGCACGGTGAATACATGATGGAGTTCTCGCTGTCTTCAAATTGCAGGGAAGAAGCTTTTGAAAGAGAGCAACATTTGAATATTTTGTATATGAAGTTCTCATTGAGCTCCAGAAGCACTTGGTGAAAAAGCATCAGGAGAACTCCTGGAACAGAATCCACACGGCTTATCTGGTCTGTGCCCAACTGGCTTCCAGACCTGTAGAACAAATCTGTTGGTGATTAACAGTATCACCCGCTGGCAAGATCTGGAATTAAGGAGTGAGGTCTGATTTGGGTAACATGTAGTGATGAAACTGCAGGAAATGCCACACCTAGGGCTGACAGACAGGACAGACCTGTTCTGAAGGGGACCAAACAGCCTGTCCTGAAAAATAAGGGAAATGGAAACACACCCCACCTCACTCCCCTGAAAAAAATAAACCAACAAACCCCCAAACCCAACAAGAACCAAACCTCACTGTGTTCAAAGTGCTTTTGACTCCATCTGAGGTGCTTTGGGGACTTTCTACAAGGACTGTGTTCCCATATGCTCTACAACACTGTGCAACAGCATGATTTGAGCTTTATTGGATTAAAATGTACGATTGCTCACTGGTTTTAAGACTATTTTTTCCTCATAATCTAGACAAGACTATACCATTGTGTACTATGTTGCTACAACTTCTAGAAACATTCTTCTATGTAATACTGGGATCTTTTACTCCTTGATTTTACATATTAGAATTTCTCACATAGGTCTTTGATGTTACTGAATCATGGCTGTTCTGTGGTTATGGTAACAGATTTAACACTTTTCTACTGTTTATACTTAAAGTTTCATGGTTTTAATTGTAAAGTAATTATTTTGTAATGCCAAAAAAAATGAACAAGCAGGATCTTGTGAAAAACTTTCCTTAGTGGATCTCTTTATGTTAACTGTTAGGTATGTTGCAGGAAAAAGTAAAGTATGCAATTTATGTAGAGGTGAAAATTTTAAATGAGAATTTTCGTTTGCTTGCTTGCTTCTGCTTTTATCTGGTTTCGAGCCTACATTGATTATCTCCTCCGCACAAAAAGTGTAGAGCCAT
The DNA here is from genome assembly GCA_033459285.1 of Clamator glandarius. Lineage (NCBI taxonomy): Eukaryota > Metazoa > Chordata > Aves > Cuculiformes > Cuculidae > Clamator > Clamator glandarius. The sequence continues at coordinate 5,005,296 of JAUNZM010000009.1, forward strand.
TTCGGAGCTGTCATGGGCCCTGACCATCAGCTCCCTGCAGCGAAGTTGCACACAGTCACTAGGCGAGTGCCTCGGTTTCCAGGTCTGTCAAGTGGGATTGATGATAACCAGAATAAACACATTTCTAAAGCACACTCATGAGTATTTTCAAGTGCTATTAAATTATTTAATGCAAAGTGCTGAAGCAGAATGGAACTACATTTCACTGCTTTTTTTTGAGGTCCACTGAAAGGAGAAAATGTACTAATGAAACGTGAAACTTTCTCTATTATCAGAGTGACAGAAATGGGAATCAGGGTTGTTAAGCACGGAGACACTGTCATTCTTTCCATTTTTTATATATTTTTATATATATATATATATAAAAAAAAGGTAACTGAGAAGAGGTACTGTTTGTAATGCATGATGTATGGGAGAGTGCCTCACAGCCTTCTCTTTGTTGCTGCTTTCCTCATTGTTATTTAATGCTTTAATAAAGGCAGCATTAGAAGAGGTATGGGCTTCAGCATTGTGGTTCCTCACTCACGACTAAGCACAGTAAGGACTGCCAAAATAAAACCAGCTGTATAGAGAGATGGGCGTTTTACCTCTGTATTACATAGTACATCAATGTGATAAATGGTACCATTTGTATGGCCAGGGGCGTAGAGGTCGCTGTGCTGGCTGTGCAGTGACGGCTGCATTCTGCACTCTTGCCGTTTCCTCACAGCAGCCGAGATGGCAGCACTTGGCAAACCTTCTTCCAGGTTACCTGCTTGTTTTCTGATAAGAAACAAGTAAGAATATTTAAAGGAGAGAAAGATTTGGATTATTTAATTCCAGTTCATATAGATCCTAAGTATGCTGTGGAGGAGTATTATGTAATTAAAGGATAGACTGATGCACAAATCTACATTGCTACCAATTCCTCTGTATAGCAAATCAGTTTGAGGCTGGCTTTCTCCTTATTTAACTAAGTTTAGTAGGCAGAAAAGCCAAATGGTGCACAACTGAAGATGATCCTTTGTTTTTCTTCTCTCACAGTAAGAATGGAGCTTTGTGCAGTCTTTAGGGAAATTGTGAGAAGAGCTTTGTAGGAAAGGACAAGCAGAGTTTTGAGGCTGATGCCCATCAGGATGGTTGCTTGTCATACGAAATGAGGTAGAAAGTAGAAGAGAGATGGAGACAGAATAGCCTTGTATGAAAATAAGGGCTAGAAGTTTTGCATACAGAATTATGTCTGTGTTTTTGTAGAGGGGCACAGTGGAAGTTAAAATAACTGTTCAGAAGATCTTTTGGATATCACGCGTTCACATATACACACACACACAAAGTAAAAGTGGATTTTTAATCAGTGGGGGAGATGTACTAAACTTTCATGCATGTAACCCACGCTTTAAATGATAACGTGACTTTATAGAACTACTTGTCCTTACCAGACTATCTGTGAATTACAGTTACGAAAATACAGGTTGATGGCAACAAGTGAACAACTGGCCATACATAGGAAATGCTGTTCATGTTGTGCCTCTTCTCTGCTGCACGCTGACCCAAAAATAATCTAATTCTTGCTCGTTTCTTGGAGTTACTGGAAGGTAGGTTCCTTAAAGACAGCAAGAAGCAGATTGTGACTCTTTGAGGGCTAAGATATTTGGAAAGAGTCGCTTGAAAGAGGAAAGACGGTGGCATATGTAAGAAGTAGTCTCCTGAGGTCAAGTGAACAGGAAGGAGCAGGAATAAAAAATGAAGAATTTTTGGTGTGCATTGTATTTGCTTCAGGAATCAAATTTGGAGGAAGATCTGAGGGGGATTGACATTGAGGGAAGTTTACCTCTAAGCTCTCAACCCTTCCTTGGATATGTGAAAGGAAGGAATACAAACAGGAGGAACTTACAGGATTTTTTTCTTGTATTCCCTGTACAATACATGAATCTGTGTTGCTTGTACAAAGTGAGTAAAGATTAGTTGGTTTTTTGTTCATTTGGGTTTTTTCAGTTAACTTGAGTAATGTTATGAAAATATAGTAACCTGACTATCTTTTGTGTTCTTACTCCAGGGTATCTTCAACCAGTTTCAGTGTAGCAGTGAGAAGGTCTTGCCATCTGATGCCTTGCGCACTGCTCTTGCAAAGACATTCCAGGATGAGCAGCGCTTCCAGCTGGGCATCATGGATGATGCTGCTGAATGTTTTGTGAGTATAAGCATAGGTGGTTGGACGTGTGTAGCTGCGAACCCTCACTGCACAATCTCCCTCCCCACATTCCGACAGACCTTGCATGTGTGGCCTGGAAAAGTCCATGGAGAGATACCCGAGTGTGAAGTGGTCCAGTGGGGAACCAGCATTTGATTTAAGAGTCATTGCTAATGATTTTGAAGTGGAAACATCGATGTTATCCATTTTTAGTTACTTTTGCATACCTGCTGCTCACTCAAGTGTGGTTTTTTTATGAATTGTAACAAAAATTGTACTGCAAGAATGATCCAGGATTTGAGTTTTAAGGATCACCTCAAAAGGCTGAAGGGATGTTTTGGTTTGCCATTTGTTCTGAAACTGTGTTTTCACAGACTCCAGCTAATGGAAAATAAAAATAAACAAACAAGCAGACACAACAATACAATTCTTTGTGTTAGTAAGCTGGGGTAAGCAACAGTAAAATGGATCCTTCCCAAATATTTCTGTTGCCATATTTGTAAACCGTCTGACAATTTTTTTTCAGACTGGTTATCTCACCAGTGTGGTCGGGAGAGGGTGTTTATACAGATCTTACACGCCTAAGTTTACCCACTTGCTTTCTTTTTATGCTTTTTTTTGGCAACTATTATGTTAAGATTTTATTCTTATCCACATTTCTTCCTTTTCCTTCTTCAGTGTCCTAAATCTTCTTTAACTAAGTTGGGAGGTATTTTTATCTTGCTGACCTATGGCTTCTCCCCTTTTTGGAAATGGTGTCCATAGAGTGGGCCAAATGTATCCTACTTAGTCCTTAATAAGGATGTTAATTCTTAAACAGAGTACAAACATACTGGATTTACTACTGCAAAGTAAGACTTATCTCAGGTAAAGCACCTATGCCTGTCAGAGTGGAACGTCTTCTATATGTTAACTCTTTCATTTCTTGTAACTATCTAAGTTGACACTTGTACTATAGGAGATCATAGAAATGGGATAAGTGCATAGAGCTATTGTAGTTTTTCTCTTGAACTGGCAGGTTTGTGATAAGCTAAGGTATCCTGTGTTTGTAGAATACTAATAGAGCAAAATAGTATAGTTTGAGCTCACTCAAAATGGGCGTAGATCATACCAATAAAGCCTCAAGTGAAATCAGTTGCATCAGCCTACACAGGAGCCCCTGTGAGCACAGTCACGTCAGACTACAGTTCAGCACTTGAACAGAGCACTGGATGCACTAGGACGTGGAAACTTTTGATTTGGTTTCCTCCTTGAGAAAGCTAATCTAAATAGTCCATCTAATACTGCTGTGGGAGACCCCACAAGCAGTTTTTTTAGATTAACTGTACTGGCACAAGGACAGTTAAAGTGGGTACAAATTCCCTTTTGAAGTTAAGTTTTAAGGCAGAGATAATTCCATATCTTTTCAATTAGTTAGCCTTTTCAGCCCTAAAGGCAGAGATTTAATTTAAATGGCAGAAGCGCCTAGATTCTAAAGTTCAAGTGAAATTGTGTGGGGTCAGAGCTATTTTGCCTAATAATTACTCTCGACCTTCTTGTAGCAGGCCCATAAACCATCCAGGCAGCTCACAGTGATAGTAAAAAGTGTTCTCTGAAAGAGGTGTCGGGAGACTTCTGGCATCCCCAGATTAATGTCCGTAACAGTGGGAGGAAAAAAGATCTTAGGACAAGAAGTCCTGGGAACTTGAAAACGAATGGAGTAGTCTGAAATAATGTCTAGAAAATGCTTGGTGCTTTTGCTTCATGCAGAATTTAGTTTGTGTCTTCATTTACCAGTTCTCCCCCTTCTTGATAGACTGTAGATGTGCCATACCTCAGAGCCCTTGTAGAATACAGAAATTGATTTGAGCCGCTTTGTATTGGTGAGGAGAAATTTGTGGCAACCGAGTGATTTTGAAACTGCAGAGCTGCTCTGCTTACTACATTTGGTTAAATCAGTTGATGCTTGAGTATTAGACAGAAAAATCAGTGATGGAATCTTCAGCTGCGCTCATAAATAAAATAAATGGTAAATTTCAAATCAGAAGTGGCAGCCATTTTGTTTTATATCAGAGAAATGCCAACTTCTTTGTTTTCTAAGTAACGTTCAAAAATTTGTAGAAGCCTTCTGTCTCTGTAAATAACACTGATGAATTATTGCATCTGACATGCTTTTGTGATTTATATTTAACTTCTGTAATGACGTGACGGGTTTGGTTTTTGTTTGCTTTTTCTTCTCTCTTTGGCTAGGAAAACTTGTTAATGAGAATTCACTTCCACATAGCAGATGAGACAAAGGAAGATATTTGCACTGCACCACACTGCGTTTCCCATCAGAAGTTTGCAATGACCCTGTTTGAACAGGTGAGGCAACAGTACACACTCTATACATATCACCAGCTCTCAAGTTTCACACTTCATTCCTAAGACGTGCATTGCCATGGTAAATAAGGTACAAGCAGAAGTGTTGCTGTGGAAATACCTGTTTAATCTTGTCAATATGTTGCATTTTCTTTCTCTTTAGTGTGTTTGTACCAGCTGTGGTGCCACCTCTGACCCGTTACCTTTCATCCAGATGGTACATTATATTTCCACAACCTCACTCTGGTAAGTTGAGTTTTATGGGAAGGTAACTTCTTTTTTTTTTAATACTGATATTGCAGCTTGATCTTTACCTTCACAAAATTAAATGTTCAGAATACGATTTGTTCAAAGTTGATGGAGCTTTGATAACTATGGTAAAGAGCATGAGGTACCAGTTTAGGCATGGATCGGTGTGTCTGCTTATTTATAGTTCTGAATGTGACAACTGTAGTGGCAAGGATTCATGTACATTTTGAAAGACCTCCATTTGTGTGCGGGTGAGTTAAGAAGCAAGATAAAAAAGTAAAACATAATTCATACTGAAAAGGGCTTTTGGATGTTCACTCCATCTGCTGTTCAGAGCAGGGCTAACTTCAAAACTGCATCGGGATGCTTGATGTTTTGTTCAGTGAGTTTTGAATACATTCGAGGACAGGAATGCCACAATTTCTCTGGACTGCCTGTCCTAGTGCTTATCCACTCAGTGTGAAATTTTTGGTTTTTCACTTATCCAGTCAGCTTCTCCTTTTTTGTGTCTTTTGCCGCTTGTCTTTCCTCTGTTGGCTTCTGCAAAGGGTCTGGCTTATATTGGTTGTCTCTACAAGCTTTCCGTGATGCTGCTCCTCAGCCATTCAGTGCTCAGTCAGTGATGCTGCACTGAGTGCACTCTGTGATGAAAGAATTTGTATTTTCCTTTGCTGAAATTCATGAGGTTCCCGTCGGCTTGTTCCTCCAACCTATCAAGATCTTTTTGGATGGCAGCGTTCCCCTTCTGTATATTGACTGCTCCATCCAGTTTGGTGTCATCTGCAAGCTTGATGTTGTTGTGCTCTGACTCATCATCCAAGTTTTTAATGAAAATGTTAAATAGCATCAGCTCCAATATTAACCCCTGAGGAATGCGGCTCTTAATTGGCTGCTGGTTATGTTTTGATCCTGTTAGTCTGAAGGCCCAGCTAGGTTTTTATCTGCATTGTATTCTGCTAGTGCAGTCCACACCTCCCAGTCTGGTCACAAGAATACTAGGCAACTTGGAAACCTCTCTAGAGACAAAATTACATTTGCTCTTCTTGCCTTCTCAACAGAACCCATCATTTTATGATGGGAGATAATGAAGTTGGTCAGACATAGTTTGTCCTTGGTAAGTCCGTGCTGGCTGCTCTTACTCACCTGGTTGTCCTTCATTGGCCTGGAGGCAATTTCCAAGGGGATTTGGTCTGTCATCCCCCCCAGGCCCTGGAGCAAGACTGACCAGCCTGGAGTACCTCAAATTCTTTCTTGCAGCCCTTGCTTTTTCTGGTTATTGGGGAACTCCCCTGGTCACCATGGCGTTGCATAAAAGGACATGGCACATAGAGCGATAACTTTAGTTCTGTGGTGCTTTGTTTGAATTTATGCTAGAGAAATCTTCTATTCTTTGAGTAGGTGCCAGCTCAGTTAAAAGCTGTTTAAGTCTGATTGAGGCAGGAGTGTGTTATTTACTTCTGTCATTAAATTTTGACTGGGATGAAAACTTCACGTTGTTTCTTGTCCTGCATGTGAGATGTAGTTAGAGCCTGAGAAAACTGTCTTGAAAACTGCTAATTGCTCTTCTCATACAGATCCCTGTTAAGAGCTACCACTTCAACAGTGTATCAGAAGTACTGTAAAGCATTCCCCCTTGTGGCTGCTACCTGCCGTTCCTTCGAGCTGCAGGTTCTCTGGGTTACCAGCAGACACTGTGTATCAGAATACCGTTTATTGGAAAAAAACAGGAAAGTAATTATGTAAATGGTATTCGGTATATTTAAATGAAATATCTCGATAAATCTTAGGTCGCACATTATTTTAAAAACAGCAATAAACACTGGTATGTTTTATTACCTCCTCAGCCACGATAAGCTTGGTATTCCTTTGTACTTATTGTCATCCTTCTTTCAACTTAGACAGTGAAATTGGTTGGGTGCCATGCTATTTTTTGTCTGTGGTTCTATTATTGAAGGCGTGTTTACTGTGCTGCTTTACTAGGGTTGTGATTACTAAAGGGTAGCATTTTGAAGCAAATATTTCATTTTGAAGTCAAGTATTTGTCAAAATACTAAAACTTGATTTTTGGAATATGAATTTTAAGCCAAACTAGAAACTGTTTCTCATTTAAGTTTGTTTTTTTTTCTTTATGCATTATTATCATGGAAGGTGTAGTAATTCACACTTAATGTTCTGTATTTTAAATTTTACAAGAAGTTAAGAACCTTAACACATAGTAAATGCGAGTTTGTGTTTTTATTTTATTAATAAACTGTTGTTTCCCATTCTTTCTCTTTGCTGAAGCAATCAAGCTATTTGTATGCTGGAGAGACGAGAGAAACCCACTCCAGATATGTTCGGAGAGCTACTCCAGAATGCCAGCACGATGGGAGACCTGCGAAACTGTCCTGTTAGTATCTGTAGTGCTCATTAGAGGGGGGTGGGACAAAGAGGTCAGAAAAGGTTTATTAGATTACACTGCTGTGTACCTTTAACTCATGAGCATTTTCAAGGTTTAACTTATCACTGTCATAAAAAGGATAGAGAAGAGTGGGAGAGGTTAACCAGAAAGTGTAGGTTGTAGTTGTGAGTGGTGACTGGCATTTAACTACTTCAAAACAATTACTACATGTGTCTGGCTGAAATCACAGGCTGCTATGCTTAAAAATATTCTATTCTTCTATGCAGAAGTCTGAAAAATTCAGCTGAATTAAGTCCATGTGTCAGTTGGGTTAACAAAATAATTTTTAAATGTAAATATAAAATGCTTTTTTCCTTTTTTTTAAAAACATAAGGGCTTGATTTCTCAAGCAAGAGTTTGATATTTGGTTTTACCTTTTGATTTGAATATCATAGAATCAAAGAATCATCAGGTTGGAAGAGACCCACTGGATCATCGAGTCCCACCATTCCCACCAATCTCTAAACCATGCCCCTCATCCACCCTCACCTTAAACACCTCCAGGGAAGGCGAGTCAACCACCTCCCTGGGCAGACTGTTCCATTGCCTAATGACCCTTTCAGTGAAGAATTTTTTCCTTATGTCAAGCCTGAACCTCCCCTGGCAGAGCTTGAGGCCATTCCCTCTTGTCCTGTCCCCTGTCACTTGTCTAGGTACAGGGCTTTATGTAAGTTTGCATGAAGAGTTATCATCAAACTTATTAGCATATTGATTAATAGGGCAGGAAACAGCCACATAATTGCTGCTTCGTGCAGTGCTGCTGTTAGATGCCTCCCTAATCCTCAGTGAAGCACCACCGGCTCTAACAGGAATGGCTTGTGTGCCCGTTCCCTGGGGCAGTGCAAGTATTTCCATTTTTTCTCCTTCACTTTCTGTAGCTTACAATTCTGAAACATTCACTTTTAGTCTCCCTTAAAACTATATTTTCTTTTTGGAATGCTGGCAAATAGTGGCTCACTTCTCTGAGTAAAAGAAATGAAGATATTTTATTGTTACTTAAAAGATTCATGTGAGCATAGCTATTTAATAATCAAAGCGTAGGAAACTTAATATAAGAGGCATTCTTTGTCAGGGTGATCTGCTATTTAACTGTAATAATCCTTTGGATAAAGTTCCTTACCAGTACTTGCTGTCCCTTTCTTGTTATATCTGGGAATTTTTTTCTATTGAGGCTTAGCTAAGAGTGGCCTAAGAATCACGGAAGGGAAGCTTTTTATCAGGATGCTGTATTCCTCCTGTCTTGCAGAAAATGCTGATGTTTAGCTAGCTGAAGCAAAGATGATTTGAAAGTAAAATAGATTTGCTGTGAATTAATTCGCAGGAATGCTTGTACTTGGAATGACCCTTGCAAAATATTTGTGAATATGATGATCTTAAAATCTCATCTCTACATTTAAACAACACAGTCCTCTACCTTTAAAAACAAAAACTGTCCTCATTGCCCTAGTGTTAAGCTTGTTCCTTCCTGGGTGTTTTTTGGAGGGGAGTTTGTGTTTAATTTTTCGTTCTTGTTTCTTATTGATAAGGGAGACTGCAGTTCTGGTTCATTTTCTAGATTGCTGTAGGGAAGAAATGCTTCCAGCTCTTCCCTGGCTATGGTGTCAGGGATGATTATATTCAGTTGTGAAACTGGTCTCTGTAGAGATGAGAAACTATTCTCAGAATGATAATGTTTTTGTTCTGGACTCTTGCTGAGGTGCCTTTGTGGCTTTCACAGGGGAGAGGAAGGCTGCAAAGGGACTTTGTCATAGTTGTGTCCTCACCAGTTAGTACTGTTGGCTAAAATTGCAGTGATAATCTCTTAATTCAAATGGTGAATGTTTTTTGTGATGCTTTAAAGACGCCCGCAATTCTGACAGCTGGTGGTTTGGAAGGACCACCCCTGAGAAATGCCTTAACTTCCCAGGCAAGCCTATCTCTGGGAGACTGGCCAGTCCATAAGCACTGGCAGTTATTTACAAAATAAAGAGTGGGAGAGGGAAGGAAAATGGGATATAAGAAATTAGGAACTGTTATGAATCAGAAAAGCACTTACTTTTCTCCTGATCTCCTGCTGCTGCTCTGCCATTTATATTAATACTGACCTAACTATCCCATATAGGATGAGATGCTTGAGGTACCTTGTATAACAACTACCCAACTTCAACAGCAAAGCAGCACCTGGCATGTTTTGCTGACCCTGTCACATGAGGCATCTGTCTTTGTAAATACCTTTTTCAATTGGAGATTCTGATCAAGAGACAGTGAGCTTTCCCTCCAATTTCTAAGAATTTTTGGGGGCTCTTTCATGTATGCTTGCTTATCTTTTTTTGAATAAACCTGCTTTTGCACTACACCTTGTAGTTGTTATTGGTAGCATGAAGACAAATCATAATGTTCGCTTCAAAGCTTGCAAATACCAGATACTCTTGATAACGCTCCTTATTCATGACATGAGAAGCTCCTGCCTTGACACCACCGCCTCTTTGGAAGCTGTACTTTGAAGACTTGTTAGTAGCTTGCCCTAATATAATAAGAGCATGATTATATTTGATGTTTGGTTTGTTTTAAATCCTCAGAGTAACTGCGGGGAAAAGATCCGTATCCGTCGTGTGCTGATGAACGCTCCACAGATCATCACCATTGGCTTGGTGTGGGACTCAGACCATTCTGATCTGGCTGAGGACGTGATTCACAGCCTGGGCACTTGCCTTAAACTGGGAGATGTGAGTTCTTGTGTTTTGGCACTACCTACAAATGCAGTCTTTCTTATGGTGATCTAGAGTAGCAGATCGAGAACAATGAAAAGTCACTCCCTTTACCCTTTTTGTGTCCATATATGGAGGAATAAAGGGCCCATCCAAGAATCTCGCCTGTTTCTAAATGCTTCACAACACCTGTGAAAATACTAGTATAATTACATAGTCTCAAATTTTTGAAAAGACTGAAAACACAGCTTGCCTAAATCAAAAGTATTTTCAAGTGCAAGGAAATTCTTAGGTTGGGGTTTGTGGCATTTCTATGAGTGCATGCATGCTCTCATTTTGAGGAACACAAGTTTATTTTGTCTTTTGAAGACAAAATGTAGTTTGGTGTTGTTTTTAACGTGTTTAAATCCTCTTTTCATTGAAGTGTGTGGTGGTAACACTTCAAGAGTTATTTTTAACAGAGCAGTCTCTGTGAAATGGTGGCTGGCACTATGTGATTGAATCATAGATTAAATTAATTAGTATTTGGGATCCAGAAGTTTGTCCCTTAGAGGATTCACTTGTTCTATGTTAGCTGATGCTTTAGAGCCAAATTATTGGTACACCAAATTGTAGCTGTGTGTTATTGTAGCATTGAAGTATTACAGTAAAATAATTATAATTTTTATACACACACGCGCGCATATATATATATATATTTTTTTTTTAAAAATGCATTGGCCAGTGCATAGTGTACCAAAATTAGTGTGACTTAATGGAAATGTGATTATGAAACAGTGTAGTCCTTGCATAGTAAAGCAGTAATGCACTGAAAATGATTCCTGTGCATTTTTAATTAAAACACAGTTGATTAAATAATAAGAGGTGTTCAAGGCCAGATTGGACAGGACCTTGATCTAGTGGGAGGCGTCCCTGCCCATGGCATGAGGATTGGAATTGGATGATCTTTGAGGTCTCTTTCAACAAACCATTCTATGATTCTGTGATTCATTCTAAGACAAATTTGTCTGTGTGATGAATTCTTTTGACCTACTACTGTCTTCAGTTCATCTTATATGTAGTGTTGTCATAAATTTGTTTTTGCTTAAGTCAGAATAAATACCAGCTGTCTCTACAAAGCTGAGAGGAATTAATGTTTTAAACATTTTTATATAATCAGCAAGCATGACAGACAATAGAGATTTTTCAGAAAAGAACAACACTTCAGATTCTGAGAAGGTATTTTATCATTGTTGTAAACATCTTCCTCAAAATACAGACACGGTCTCCAAGACTGACTAGATTCTTGAGCATCTGGTGAGTCTGTCAGAGTGGCTGGATTTCCTTAAATGTGGATTAATTTCTTAGGTATTTATTGTCTTGTTTTCTCTATGATACTCTTGCAGTAAAAACCTGATACCTCTCTATAGTACCTTGAGGTCTTCAAACATAAAGTAGTGTGTAAAATGCTGGGCATTTGATTAATTTCCACTTTCATTTTTCTTGCCTCCCTTCTTGAAGCTCTTCTTCCGAGTCACTGATGACAGAGCAAAACTCTCTGAGCTGTATTTGGTAGGAATGATCTGTTACTATGGAAAACACTATTCTACCTTCTTCTTCCAAACTAAAATCCGCAAGTGGATGTACTTTGATGATGCTCACGTCAAAGAGGTGAGAAAATAATGTTTAAAAGAATAATCTGTTAGAAATTTGTTGGCTTCTTGTGTGTAGATCCATGCAGTTTTCTACAGATTTTGATGAATTTTAACTATTTTTCCACTCGAGTTCCATAACTGTTGCTCCTTTTTCTGAACAAAGGAGAGCATTCTCAAAAAAGCACACAGGAAGCCTGGGAAGCCCTGCTCTCAGTTCTGTTCTTTTGGCTGCCAGTCTTGCTTTTGTGCTGTTGTTTCCAAGCCTACAGTTTGCTTGTGTGCACAGCTCACATACATCTCTTTCCCCTTACTGACAAACAACGTAAATATTTAGTGTCTTCTTTCTGGATTCCTGTTGCAGTATCTAGATGCTGGTCTTCCCTAGTGGTTGCCTTGAACAACAAATACTCTGCTTCTCCTGTTAGTACTGTTGTTACATCCCATTAGTTTGTTTGGCATTATTTCACGCTTCTTTCCTTTTAGTCATGGAAGCACAAAGATAAAAGGTGAAGATTTTCTCCTGTAGTCATGCCGAACACAGTCTCAAAGGGAAAACTCAGATCTTTGCGGTTGTTCACGGTTACATTTCTCTGCAGCAGAGCTGTGCCAAGGAGAGGGGTACTGCAGCGCTTTAGTAGAGTGCTCACGTATGGGGCAAAGTCGTTGGAATAGATGTTCAGTGTATTAGGTGAAACCTAGGGAAGTTTTTTGAGATCAATATAACTATGTAGGTTATTGCCTGGCCTATCGAAAGGCTTGCATTCTTTTTTTTTTTTACAAAGTTAGAACATTTCAAAGAATGAAGAACTTTCCTTTCAGATTTTTTTTTCCCCATAGGAAGTATTATTTTTGTAGTCATATTTTTAGCAGGAATTGTGGCTTGTTTATCCATAAAATGGTGAATACCTTGATTTTAGTTGGGCTGGTTTCAGAGTGAGCCAAGGGTCTGTTCTTGACCAGCTGGTGTCACAAGTGGTGCACAAGTGTCTCAGATAAGGTGAATCTCAAAAAGAAGAACAGAAATGCCAGCTTGAAGAGAGCTGAATTTCAGTTACATTTTTGATATATTTTCCAAAATGTGACCAGTAGTCAATTTTCTCAGTGAGTCCAGTTCAGTGCTTGTAATAGAAGGAGTTAAGGAACGTCAGTGGAAGACGAACTCTGAAAGAAGTACAAGCTAAAAAAGAGAGCTTATTGTAGAAAATGATGACAGAAGACCTTTCTTGTGTGTTTTTTGTTGTTGTTGTTAATTTAGATTGGTCCAAAGTGGAAAGATGTTGTGACAAAGTGCATTAAGGGCCATTATCAGCCTTTGCTGCTGCTGTATGCAGATCCACGAGGAACTCCAGTATCGACACAAGACTTGCCCCCTCAAGTGGATTTACAGCAATATAGCAGGACTTGCTATGACAGTGAAGACTCGGGTAAGCAATCTGGGCTATCTGCCTTATACCTTTATGCTGTCGTGCTGTTTTTCTTCTGGTTTGGTTGTGGTTTTGTTAGCAGAAGTCCTTCTTGCCTATGAGGGTTTGTGATTAAACGTAAGAATTACTTTCTTTAGCTTTTTTTCTTTAATTTCTCCATTGAGAAATGAGCATGAAAGGAATATCCCGTATATTCAGGAGTGTACACATTGCATATATAAAATGGCCAACAGTCTTCAAACTGTTCAGGTATTTTACTTCTACATAATTAAAGTGGTGGGAGGAGGTTGTCTTTTTTTCTTCCTTTAATGAGTTTAGGAATTAATGTACTGAAGTTGAATCACAATGCTTCATCCTTTTCAGTATCCCACTTGCAGAGAACCAATGCTTCCTTCTTGAGAGGGAGCACAGTACTTTGCCTTAGATAACAAAATGTCAGTACAGAGTTTTACTAGATAAGCTTCGTATTCATGACAGATGAAATGTGTTAGTTATTATAACTTGTGATGTTTTTGTTACCCGTGTTAATATTTTATACTTGTATATTTTTAACTTGGACTTCCCCTGAAGCAGTGTTTTTCATATCTTAATCATACTTGATAGTGTCAGATTTTAATGAAAATGGACGTAGTTTAATTTTGCATAATAAGGATTTGATAAATTTGTTAAATATGTTACCAGAGAGAAAGAAATAAAGATTTGCAGAAGGCATTGCACTCTCTCTCCTCTTCAAAAGGAGAGGACCTTTCCTATAAGCTCTGGTGTCCTTGAATCTGAGTTTGTATGTTTGGTACTCTGTGTTAACTTCTGAGGAGTTTGCTCTGTTCCATTCTTGATTTCTTTTCTTAGCCTCTCCTCACTTCTATAATTACTTGAAAAGATTGACATTTGATGTCACTTCCTTGACGTTGCTTCCTTTCCTAGGGAGAGAACCTTCCATCTCGAGTGACACCAGGACAGATTCCTCTACAGACAGCTACCCCTATAAACAGGCACACCACGAGTCTGTGGTCAGTCACTTCTCCTCTGACTCGCAGGGGACGGTCATCTACAATGTGGAGAATGATGCAGCTTCACAAAGCAGCAGGGACACAGGTAGCAGACATTATTCCATCTGTGTGATCATTGCCAATAAATATGCTGACTGTAGTGGATTCCAGTGAAAAATCTCCATATTTACAGCCTATAACTGAATAGCAAACAGTGGTTTAGTATCCTAAATGATTTTGGATCGTAGTAAGTCATTAGCCTTCATGAAAAATAAGTATAATTTTAAATGTCTTGTTGGCTTTTGTAGACTTGTGTCTAGCCAGGCAAACACTTGTAGGCATGTTTTCTGTTATCCAGAATCCCACCTGCTCTCTTCACTATATAATTCTGTAAGCTGGAGTCTGTATGATGCTGTTGTACAGTTTGGTAAGTGTTGTGTGTGGTACTTACTCCTTTGGGGGCAGTCACTTCATTTCAGGAAGGGCGCTGTCATCTCCAGAATCTCCCATAATTGGACACTTTCTGTGTAAGTCCATGTTGGTACCATTTACTGCACCAGGGAGGAGCACAAGATGATTTCCTGCCTGTGCCATGAAAGTAGGTGAAGTGAGAATCTGCACTGAGAAGATAAGCTGTATAAATGTTCCTTTGGACAGCTGAACACTCTTTAATTGAAAAGAGGTTATCTGGAAGTCTGAAGGCTTGGATCTCCTGTATTATTCATGCACGGTGACCCCCAGCAGCCTGTTTCTGCATACAGTAACCTCCTAACATCACTTCTGAAAAAGTAGTGTGTGAGTTAAGGCCAGGCTTCTCAAGCATCAGAAATATGATATGCTAAGTCTGCTTGAAAAGTTACTTTATTGTACCTTAAAACTTTCTAAGAAGATGTAGCAGTTGAATCAGCAATTGTTTGTTGCACCAATGTCAACAGCTACCAGTTTGTCCTTACAGCTGCAAAATAGTTGCTCTCCTGTACTGTGACAATATGTGTGTTTAGTTCATTTGAAACAATCTATGGTACAAATATTTCTTCACATTGAAAGCCAGAAAAAATGTTTCAAGCCTGTTTTCTTCGGTACTCTTTTAGTCTTCATCAGAGGTTCAAGTAACTGTAATACATGGTTTTATGTAGCCCAACAGTATCTTTAACATTTTAGTTAATGCTTGGCGGCGTAGGTTCCAGTCAGTCCTAGGTGGAGGGTGAGGAAAGCGAAAGCTGGAGCAGAATTTGACTGATGAGGAAATAAAATTTATGTTGATCTTCAGAGTACAAAGACGACAAAATTGAAAATGCTAGTGGAATGTTAATGTAGTCTGCAAAAGCGCCTCAGAGTTTATAGGATTAAGTTCCTCCTTGCAAACTTTGCCACGCAGAAGTCAGCAGAAAAGGTGGGCTCAGGGGATGGTCGCAAACATGTAAGCATGAAGTTCAGCATGTAACCTTCTTGTTCTGTCATTTTCAGTGACTTTCTCCTTTTCTTTTTCTTTCTTCTCCTGGTGATTCTGTCCTGTGTTATTCCCTTCAGCTTAGTCTGTCTCACCACCTGAATTCAGTTGTCCTCATCTTCCCTGATTCAACCTTAGCTAGTTGGTCTGTCTCCTTAGCTAGCCACCTGTCTGGGCACTTCCCCTTCTTCTACCACCTACCCAAAACCTTTCCAAAAAAGTCAGTCTGCCGACCCATACAACGGCTCAGTCATCAAATGCTGATCCGTGGGGCTATAAAGAAGCCATCCACACTGACCTGTCAACTGAATCATTCTGGGCAAGAGCAGGATTCTTCATTTAATGGCCATTTACCCACTACTCCAGCCCAGAAAATTATGGACCCTATTCCGCATCATCCTCCGGGAAAGGACCAGCATTGGGTGTATCACCCCGGGCACCTGGGGGCACAGGGAGTGGCTGCCTAAGCCCCTTCTTGCTCCTTCCAACCTGTGCTGCCAAGAAAAATGTGCGTATTCTGGCTTCCCTGTTCATTGAACTGAGATGTCAGTGGGAGGGTGTAAGGGGCATTCTGTCTTTACCAGTTTGATTTCATTCTCTTCTCTAGCATATTCTTAGGCATGCACAAAACCCCAATGAAACCACATTTTTCCTTTGAATATCACTGTTTGCTTATGAATCCATCCCACTGCTGAAGGATGAGGTATTGACCTGCAGCAAGGAACACCTTTTAAATGTGTGATTGGGCAGTCACACAGAACTCTTGGCTTGTTATTTTAGTGAATTCAAAAACCTGAATGTGAAGTGTGAGCTAGTGTTCTTGGGATTGTAATTGCTATATTCATGCATTGTGTTGGATTTAGTCTTGGGTCCAGACAACAAAGACAACAAAGCCCATGTCCTGCAAACTCTTGTTTCTTGGCATCTCCTCCATGGCTGTTAAATGTCCAGTGACAACAGGACAGAATTTGTGATTTATGAAAGGAGGAAAAATGATTTATGCAAAGCTAGCAGCCTTCATTCTACAATGCTACATTTGGCTCTAATTAGTTTATGCAGACCTTAAGGTAGCTCCAGCAGCACTAAATGTCTTTAAATAGTCACTATTACAGTACTTGAAGGGTGCTAACCAAGCCCTCCTGATGGGTTGAAAAAACTTTGACGGAAAAATGTTTAACTAGAGAAATTTTACACTCTAAAGTGAAACGTAAGCCTCTTCTGTCTTGAGGGGTGCCACTACAAGGTATCGTATTGTTCTTTCAGTCCCCACAAGATCCACAACAGTCCATGCTGTGAAGAGGAAAAAAAAACATTTTCCCAAAGCACTGAGTTGTGCTCAGTCACCTGATGCTGCACTTCATTTATCTTCATTGCCAGTGTCTCTCTTGTACTTCCTTAATTCATTTTCTTTTATATAATCCTCTTGTTTCTAAAGAATTCGGCTGCAAAATCACTCTCCACTTTGCAAATGTATAGAAATGCCAGTCTTGTGTAGCTTGCTTTTTGTTGTTTGGATTCCTTCCCACTCATTTATTGTAGCATCTTTGCGGCAATTGTATTTGAAGTGAATTAGTTTTTCAACTGTTGAAGGTACTATTTTATGTGTAAAATTTGCTTTAAATGTCGTTTATTTGTGTGTTAATTTCTAGAGAAGGGGCAAAGCTCAGAACAGCCAGCTCTGTAATCTGGGGGCTGTTGGTCCATCACTAGGTAGTAGGAATTCCCTTTTCCTGTGATCCTGTGCAAGGCAAAAGTTATATATAAAAGCTAGAGAAAAATCTTTGTGGCTTATTCATAAATTCCCTTCTTATCCTGCATCTCGGCTTGGGACTGCTCACGTAAGTAAAGCCACGCGTGTGTTTCTGCTTGCAGGTGTAGGACTGTGAATGTGTGAGAACCGTAAAACTAAGAAAAGGGAATACAGAAAACTTGTGATGTCAAATACTATTAATTTACATTTAATGTAAGAAAACAAGCAATAAGTTGTGTGCAAGGGAAAATATTAGCACTCAGACCTATGAGCTGTCATAAGGGAACTTTGTTATGTGTCAGCTGATCCATGTTGACGGCCTGTGTGTGCTCCTAGCTTGTGGCAGATGTGAATTAGCTGGCTTAGCCCTTGAGAGCCAACTGAGGCTTCTTCACTGTAGACTAAGCTAACTCAGATTACTTGTATTGGTTACAGGCAAAGAGAGTGCAGATGGATAGTCAATGCAGAGCAGCTGATGATGTGCAGTAATTTATTATTACGCGATAGCTCATTCGTGTTATTTAAGTCTTCATTCAACAGAGTAATGTCAAGCAAGCTGTCCTCAGGAGTTTTGTGTTCATGGCTGTTAAAAAACATTCAGACAAGAACGCGGTGTCCTTAGACTGTTAGAAGACAAGGGAGAGGCAACTTTTTTCTCTCCCTGTGGATGAGCTCTCATTAACCACAATCCTTGGAGGGGTTGTATTGCTCTTTTGTGACCTTAAAAACAAAACACCCTCCACAAGACAACCAAAAACTTTTGGGTACAAAAACTTATACAACCCTGCCAGTTAGCACTGGCATGTCTGCAGCTCCTCAGGAGCAGCAGCACACTCAGTCCGAAGGTTCTTGTCATCTCTACTGTGTTCTTCTGTCCTTCCAGGGCACCTGACTGACAGTGAGTGCAATCAGAGGCATGTTTCCAAAAAGAGCTTGCTGGCAGACCGCAAGAGGAGTTCTAGCCGGTCTCGTCGAAAAGGAGATGAGGCTCAGTCATCAGGATACCATAGTGAAGGCAAGAGAAGTTATTTTATTTTGAATTAGTATCTCTCTCTGAAAGTCTTTAAGATCCTCAGTGTGTACATGCATTTCTCACCTTGTTTCTTACTTCTGTCTGTGTTTTGTCCTGTCTTTTTTGTTTGTGGAGATTTTTATCATTTCAGGTTTCGTTCTTGGGGTTTGTTTTGTTCTTTGCTTTTCAAAGCCTACATGAAGATGCTGCAGCTATGTCTGGTAGTTTAAGCTGACGTTATTTTTGTGACTTTTGCTGTCTCTATAAACTGCAGGAGAAACCTTGAAGGAGAAACAAGCCCCCAGAACTGCCCCCAAACCATCCAGCAGCACCAGCAGGCTGAGGGAATTTAAAGAGACAGTGAGCAATATGATCCACAGCAGACCACAGCAAATGTCTCAAACCATGCAGAATTCCCCCTGCGGAGGGAGCAGCACGAATCAGGCAGAAACACGACCCTCAAAAAGCCTGTCCACACACTCTCGAGACTGGGAAGTGGAGAGTACCAGTAGCGAGTCTAAATCCAGTTCGTCTAGCAGGTACCGGCCAACCTGGAGACCCAAAAGAGAATCTCTGAATATAGACAGCATCTTCAGTAAAGACAAGAGGAAACATTGTGGCTACACTCAACTTAGCCCCTTCTCTGAAGAGGCAGGTAAGAGCTTGAGAAGTAAGATTTGTTTCAGAGTGCATGGAATTTATAATCCTCTACTATCCAGTTTTGTTTAAGTAAAGTAAGGAAGTGAAATTCTGAACGCAGCATTTAGTTGTGTGGTGAGTGGTTTCCTCAAAGGCCAGTTTCTGTGTGGATATTCGTGTTGAATGTGTGATATTCCTGTTTGCTTTCTGTGTACTGAATTTTGCATGTAAGGAAACAATAAGGAAGCTTTACCATCTGTGCTGCTTAGCTGGACACAGGGTTAGACTGCAAAGTATCTGGAAGATCATCCCTTGGAATGGCCTTTTGTATTGGTTTGTTCTTTTCTCTGGTTCACTATGTTATTTTTGCACGCTGGCTCAGACTGTGGTGTCATGAGTACGTCATGTATCTGTGGTGAGTTCTCACTGTGAAGACACGAGCCTGGCAGCCGGTGACGATTTATCTGGGACTATTTTACATGATAGCAGCTATGCAGCTGATAATGTAGGGACTTTGTCCTCAGCTTTGCTGGTTTTGAAGGTAATAAAATGTGTGAGACAGCTTGGGGTATCTTGTTGCCCCTGCCTGAGCCCCCTGCTTCCATTCCCCGAGTCTAAACGTGAATATAACAGTTACTCTGCTCCCTTTCAAGAAGAGGCTACTCTTGAAACTGTGAAGGTTGTGGGGAGCAGATATTTACCAGTGCCTTGGTTTTATGCTGTTAGGCGACTGGAGCCACTGGGCTGCTGTCTTAGAGTGCCTGAAGGACAGTGCGTGGGTGAGGGAGAAGAGGTCTGTGTGACTGGCAGTAAAGTTATGGTTACCGAGGGTGCTGGTGCAGGAGTCTGGGGGCCAGGAGAGAGGGAGGGACAGATCTTACTGACTAGAAGAAACTAAAGGTTTAAAAGAGTCGGGAAGCTTTAATAAACGTATATAGGGAGGTGAAGGGAGTAAGAGAACTCGTCTTCGAAGGAATGAAGCAACAGGAGCATGGGAGGCAAGTGGGAAGACACAGTGAAACAGTAAGGAAAAATTAAAAGAAGAAACGAACTGATGTCATACAAGCCTCATCACATCATAAATGGCAAAATAAACAGTGAAAAAAGTGCAGCGTCTGAAGCGTCAGTGTCAGAATACAATAACAAATATAAACTGGAAACATAGTTGGGTTTACTGTAAAATGATCTTATACAAATAGTTAGGGGAAGAGAGAGATCTTTCCAGACTTGCTTGTTACCTGGGGGAGATTCATTAAGAGTTAGTAAAGGGGAGAGATTAAAAAGTAGATTTCATTAATAGATTATTGCTTGATATTGTCAGGAATGCTATATTGGTTATTTTTCTGCTTAATATTGCTCGTTTTACACTAAGTTAAAGGCAGCGCTTCTGGTTGAAGCATGGTTGAGAAGCTAAAATATGTGTAGATGATTCTGAGTATTAAAGCTTGGATCTTCTATTATTTTGTCTTGACAGGTAAAGAGCTTGTTGAGAATGAGGTGAAGGAACACGTCGTTCAAGAAACAAGATCAAGCCAGTCAAACGTCAGATACAAGCGTGGTGTGCTAGGCCGGGGCACTCAGCACCACGTGGTGGATCAGCATCCTCATCTGATACAGAGGATGGAGTCTGGCTATGAAAGCAGTGAACGCAACAGCAACAGCCCAGTGAGTCTGGACATGCCCTTGTCTGAAAGCTCGAGCACCCACAGGTATATTTCAAGAATCTTCATGTTTGCAGTGATTTAAGTCTTGATTTCTGGTTTTGTAGTTACATAATGGTGTAGAACAGCCTCTAAAAATTGCAAACTGACACTCTTCGCTTGTAATAAGGGTTTATTGGGGCAGGGGAGAAAGAGAAGGGAAATAGGAATTTGAGTGAACTTGATTCCTTTTCTTGTCAGTATATTGATAGCTTACTGCTGGTGAAAAGGAAAAGCAATGAGGTTCAGCTGAATGAGAATGACTGACCAAAATAATGCATCTGAAATAGCTGAACTGTCAAACTTTGTCCTTGTCCTTTTTGTTTCAGTTAAACCATCGCTTGATAGAAGTCTTGCACAAAATCAGAAATCAATAGTCTTGTATGGAAATCTTAGACATTTTCGGCATGAGAGGTTCATTTAAGTCTTTCAAGACATTTGCAATATTTATCTGCAAAAATAAGCCTGCAGCACATTGTGTTTCTCTTCTTGGCTTAGGATGCTCAGTCACAAACTGAGACCGTTTATGGCCAGCATAGTAGATAATCAGCTGTAAGAATCTGTTGAGAACAGCTATCAGAGCATGGTTTTACACATTGCATACTCTTATGGAGTATGTTAACTTCCTCTTCCCCTGCTTCTCCCCCTTATTTTTTAATGAGAGTAAAGTGCAAGTAAATGTCTATGTGGTGATAAAAAGAAAAGGCTAGATATAATTTCTCCCGGAGAGGTTAGTAAAATGGTAAACTGTAACTACTCTTTTCTTGGAGGGACGTTCATACGAAGCGAGCAGGTGGATTGGTTCCTGCCTGGCGTAACATCCCGAAGTCTCACAGTAGCAGCATCTTGGAAGTGGAGTCAGCTTCATCAGTTGGGAGCTGGGCAAGCAGCCCCCACACCTCTGGAAATGGTAAGGTGCACTTCCTCGGTGGCAGCGGTTTTGCAAGGAAAATTGTGTTGGAGTCGTTCTTTAAATTCTGGGTGCTTATCTTCACAGTGGAGAGAAGAAAAAAGAAACATTGAGGAATATAACACAGTTTTACAAGATTTGCCAGAGGGAGCTGCAAAAAGATTTGTTGGAATATTCCTTTGATCATGTTGTTCTGACATTGAGTATTAGCCTAATAGATAAACTAAACCTATCTTTCCTGTTCTTTCCCATAACTCAGTTGCCATCACTGCAATGTATCTTCACGAGCATAATTCGTAATAAAGTAGTTGCGTTGATAAAGTCCTGAAGAGAAGCTCATAATGCTTTACAAAATTCCAAAGTGTCAAAAATAAAAGTGGACATTTACCAGGTGCTCGGGCTAAGGCTGAGCTTCTCCTCAGATACACGTTCTGATTATTCATCGTTCTGAGCAACTACTTAATTCTAGAGAATGTGTGGAGAAAGGAAAACAAGGAGGGGAGACACTTTTTCAATACTTGAAGTGAGAATGATAACTGATATCTGCTGTGTTGACTAGGATACTGATATACTATATTTTCATCTTATTTTCATCTGCTTATGGAGTTAGATGGAAAGCATTTTGTCTTATTTTCTGAAACTAATGATCTGACTAATTTAATGTGGAATTATTTACAAATGATAATCACAGTAAGAAGCCTCGAGATTTCAGTGGCAGTTTAGGGTTATCTCTTCCAGTGATTCTGTGTTGCCTGCTCTTTCTTGGGTCGGTGAATCTAGGAGTGGGCTGTGCTGCAGGGGAGCCTGAAGCAATGCTGCAGCATTTCTGCCAGTTACTGACACAGAGAAAGCAATTGGAAACTAAGTGGCTTGGGCAGGACTTTAAAATTAAAATTTAACAAAACAGAACTTATTATCTGAAATTCTGTGGTCTTTGGTGTTCAGTCTGTTATTTTCTAGTGTTAATTGTATTCTCCATTGTATTCTCCATTAATATTTCTTTGTCTCATAAGGGATGCTTAAGAAATTTTACTATCAAAAAACATTTCTTTCCCTACCCCTCACTCCCCCCACCTTTTCTTTTTATGGAAGGTGGGGACAGGTTTGTCTCTTTAAAGAGTGAACTGGATGAACTGCAAGAGGAGGTGGCAAGGAGAGCGCGTGAACAAGAACTACGCAGAAAAAGAGAAAAGGAAATGGAGGCAGCAATGGGCTTTAATCCCCGTCCCAGCAGGTTCATGGATCTGGATGAACTGCAGAACCAGGGTAACTTTTTGAATGCAGTATATTTTACGAGATTCTACAGCTGATGGTTTTTGAACTTAATTTTCTATTGCAAGTCTGTGTCTTTCTCTCCGCTTCATTACAATTTTGTACCTTCAGTTAGTGAAAGAAAATTAATTTCCATCTTGTAGGATACAAAAACCCTTGTGTTTGGTATTTTGATGAAATTCCTTCTTAAATGAAACAAGTTAATGCAGGTGTGTTTTTAATCTATTCACATCCATCCGTTTCCAGGTGGTGACATGCACCATTGCTGGTATAGATTTAGCCGTAAGGCTTCAGCCAGCGTCTTGGACTGAGCAGGGCTGTTTGTACCTTTCAGACAGCTCAAGTCCACCTGCAGCACAGCTTGTCCATTTAGGCCATTGTTTTGTTCCTGTTTTTCTGGTAGCATCACTTCTCTAAGCAGTTCTGCTTGTTCCTGCTCTCGTAGTGCTCTTTCTCCCTGCCCAGCTGTGCAGCCTCAGCACAAGGATGGGAACAACTGTGGCAGCCTTAAGCTCAATCTGATGTTGAAAATCTGTGCTGGGTTTAGCTTACATGTCTTTTCTAAGGAAAAAAAAAAAACCAAACCAAACAAAACTTAGACAGTCAAACACTATTTGGTGTTCTCATGTTTCTGACAGGGCCTGGCAGCAGGAAAGGTTTGGTTGGAAGAATGGAGGTGCAGCAGGGGAAACATGGTGACAGGATTCACATGTAGCATTTTTGTTTTAGCCCTCAGTCTGTCAGCCAGTAGAGGGGAGCTGGAGATAAGGTGGAAGGGAGTGTGCTGACCCAGCCCAGTGTGAAGCCTGGAGCCTGGCAGAGCATTGAACTGGGAGTTGGTGGTGGGTCAGCAGAGCCAAGGAAGGGGCAGTGACCTGTGGGGCTCTGCTCCCACAAAAGCCTGCAGGACAGGGACAAACCCACTGTCTGCTGTATGGCCAGGCCCCCCGGCATCCCCAGACCTGGGGTAAATGAGAGTTGAGGCGCTAGTTTGCTGCTACAGGAGAGAGGAGAGGGAGCTGAGTGTCCCACGGCAATGCCAGCAATGGGCACAGTGCAGCCACTGCTCCGCAGCCTGCATCATGCAGGAATGTCACCATGCCAACAGCAGCTGAAAAATAAAATCTCTGTGAGATTGCTTAGCTTCTCCTTGTTCAAAAGAAACTGAATTAGAATAATGCTTAATCAAAAAAGACTTCAGTAGAATGTCTGAGGAGTTTACAGGCATTGACTTGAGACCTGAGAAAGTTTTTATTGGTTCCTTTCAATCCCTTCCCCACCCCAGTCAGAGATGTTAACAGCTTACATTGACGGCCTACTTGACTGCCCAGGAGGCTTGCTTGTGCGCAGAGCTTCAGCGCACTTGGACTCATTTTCCCTCAAGTGAACTGCTAAATTCATGCAAAGAAACCTAACTTTAGTATACTAGCCTTGATTACAAGCCTCAGTAGCCTTGATTTTTGAAACCAAATGTGCTGCTTGATTAACTCACTGCTCTAAAAGCTTGCTTTTCATTTGAGTGTGGTGTGAGAGAGTTGGTGTTTGCATCTGTGCACAAGGCTGCTGGGGAGCAGGCCAGGCTATAGTGTATGTTGAGAAAATGTACTTTACTGTTGGCCAGTGAAGATGCTCGTGTTCTCTACCACAATGTCAGAGACATTACGTTAAAAAAACCCCATGCCCAAACAAAACCAAATGCCCAGTTTCTTATTTGCTGTTTCCCCTGCCTCATTTGGATGTGTACGTTGTGGAGGTTAACTTGCATAATGCCTGAGAGCTGGCACCAGGCTGGGAATTTCCTCCTCTTGGAGCTGGATGTTTTGATGCTGAGACACAGTGTTTCAGCTTTCTCTTTTGCATCCAAGGATGATTTGTCCTTCCCTCCTCCAATGCTGTTTTCTAAATTGTAACTAAAAGATTTCTTGGTGATTGTCCCTTTCTTCTTAGTTTCTTACACCGGTGTTTTCTCTCTTAAAGCAGCAAGACTGATGGGTTCTCATATCCATGTGTCTCCTTCAGCAGCTGAGTGTATGCACACGTTTGAACACGTTTGTAGAAGTATTTAATGCAGATTTACCCTCACACTCAAGTCTGAGTTTTGTTCCCTAGACATGTCAGTTGTTTAATTTGTTTCTATGTTGTCTGGAGGTAATTGATACCCAAAGAAGACATAGATGATTTTTGTCAGGGGACTTAAGTTAATGTACAGGGAAAGCCCTGACCTGCTATATTTCCTTTACTGATATGTTTTGGTTTAGATCTAATTCTCAGTTTAGATTAATCCCTACTTGATACAAGTAATTTGAACTGGCTGGCGGTGTGTCCATACCATCTTCTGTACCTATTTTGACTAAAAATAATACGTTAAGCCAGTATAACTCTCTCAGGTAAACAAAATTTGAGGAGAAGTTCTGGTTTGCATTGTTCTCCTGTGTGGATGCCAAGCGTATTGGGGTGCTCAAGTTGTACTTATGCTTAGAGAGGTTAGGTGATGTGGTCTGGGATACATGCAGCTTCTGCGAGACTCCGTCTGAGGAAGAATTTGACAATCACAAATGCTAATGAGGGTAAGTGAGGGTTCTGCAATGAATGAAACCAAAATGAAAGGTGCTGCCCATTGCAGGGAGGAGTGATGGCTTTGAGAAGTCGATGCAGGAGGCAGACTCAATCTTTGAAGAGTCGCTGAATCAGGAGCAGAAGGGGGATTGTGCTGCAGCTTTGGCTCTCTGTAACGAAGCAATATGTAAGTAACTCTAACTGCCTGAGCTATTGTGCTTTTGACAGTTTACTAGTATCTTAGAAAAAAGTCTGAAACGAATCACATTAAATGATGAGGTAGTAAGTAATATGAGGATCCCACTGGTCTCTAGGAATGTGCAGGGATACTGCATCTGTCCTGTTTTTCAAGCATTTCTTTTTGGGGGTTTTAGTCCTATTCCTTTTCACCTCTTTGTTTTTTCACGTTCACATCTGTTTTCATTGTTCTCTCCAGCCTGACGTTAGGAGCAGCACTGGGGTGCTGAAGTGCCCTTTTTGGTGCTAAATGGTGCATTTCAGCAAGCACCTGGTAGGTAATCCCCTGCCACTTGTTCCTCAGTTGACAATTTTCCCCAATCCTCAGACCAAATTATGAAGGGTATTGAGCTTCCCTGTCTCTCATGGAGGGTGTCGCATAGGAAGAAAGTGGTAGCTCACGCTCAGGTCTTCTGGATTAACAGAAATGAGCTACACTGTGTATCTGACTGTCATGAAGAAAAAAAGCGTTAGGACATTGAAGTGCTTAAATGCATTGTGACCTTTGAGAATGTGTGCTGTGTGATTTTGTTTTCTTTTCGGCCGCTTTCCATTGTGACTGGCTGGCTGTCTCACCCTGGGCTGCTCCCTGTCTGTGTAGAATGGCTGCACACAGAGGGGGCAGCTCCTGCGCATTGGTCTTTCAGAGTTGGCTCTCGGGGGCTGTAGAACAAGGGGCGCAGCTTACAGCTGTTGGGAAAGCTCCCTCAGCTTCCGTTACAGCAAGGAATATGCTGAATCTCGCGTCTCAACTGGGCATTCCTGTACATAAATGGAGTCCAGGAATGGAGGATACAGGAGAAGGGTGGATGACGAAGCACCAGTGTGGTAGGCTTGGAAACAGCCTGTGTGAAGGGAATGAGAAGTTGGACTAAACTGTGGATAATTTTTTTTCTGTTACCTTGGTTTAGTTTCAATTAATGTGTTTGGACACCTGGCTAAGCTGAATGTGCATTAATAGAAACAATAGCATCCTTGTGAACGTTTTTGTGGCAGTATTTGCATGGTCCATGTTTTATGTTCTTGCTGCATCTTTTTTCTTTTTTTTCCAATTTTATTCCTTTTTTCTGTTTGTTTTCTGCTATGTTTTCTTTTGCATTTTAGCTAAACTAAGACTTGCCATGCATGATGCCAGCGCTAGCACTCACAGCAGAGCCCTAGTCGATAAGAAGCTGCAAATCAGTATCCGAAAAGCCCGGAGCCTCCAGGATCGCATGCAGCACCAACAGCCATCGCAGCCGCTGCCGCCGCCAAGCTGCCACCCACCACAGGGCGGCACCATGGCCCAGTCTACAAGGTAGTCCAAGTACATCACCTAGACCCAGATCTGAGCCGCGCCTGTGAGCAGTGCAGTCTGGAGAGAAATAGCATCTATATATATTCTCCCAGATAGTCCAGATCCTACAGTGTTATCCCCTATTCCTTTCTTCTGTAGGTTAAATCCTATTGTAAGATGGTCGACTACCACTTCCCCCTGCCCCAGTCTTTACAGAATAGTTCAGTGTGCATGTGTTTGAAGTGTGATCTGTGACATAGAATTGTAGCAGTCGGTGCCTGGCAGCATCAATGTTTTGTGCACCAAGGGAAAGAATACAATAGGCAATAATTGATTAAAAAGTAGGGGGATGTTAGGGTGAAATGTGCAACTGTGTGTAGTGAGGAGCAGTTTCAAGGCTCAATAAAAGAGTGTACAACAGTAAAAATCTTGCTATAAATGCTTTTGTGCTGGGAATGGCAACCAGTGTGTGTAGTGCTCTGTAGTTTGAAAAGTGTCAGGTACACTGTTTCGTTCTTTCTAGTCCACTTCTCTAGTGGTGCACTGGTACAACTCTTGGATCTAGATTCTGATCCTGTTACCCTGAATACTGTCCCTGATGCTGTATCATTCTTCATTTTTTCCCCTGTGCATCCCAGCATCCCGTAGCCTGGCGTTAGCAGCCTCTTCAGCATCTCTTCATTGTTCTTTCTTCCATACTGACTTCAACTATAGCATAATTAACTCTCTGCTGTAACTGATCTTTTCTTCCTACCCTTTTCAGCATGCAGCTTAATCCTTCTTTCTTCCCATGCCATTCCCTCCTAGCACTGGACCATCTCTGTCCAATTTCTAGGCCGTTTCTTGAACCATTCCTTTTTCTTCCCTCTTCCCTTTCTTACATGTTGTATTATCAGAAGCTTAAATGAAGTCTGAGATGAGAATCCCTTTTCTAAAACACCACATACAGCGATGTACTAAAAATCAGTTAATGTGCACACCTACTGGGCTACAGTTCAGAATGTTCTTCTTTCTCTGAAGTAGCTGAATTATATGCAATGACAGCTGATCTTTTTGTCAATCAGGGGTCCATTAAGTCCTCTATTTCAGGAGAAATGCAGGGCCCGCATTATGCATTGTGGCAGACTCTAAGAAAAATGAAAGAAAGGGACTTTCTAAACTCATGTTGTTAATGCTGAACTTGCTCACTGCTGCTCTGTGAAAAGAATATTACTTTTGCAAAAAGTTATATCCAACCAAATGCTGATATTGTGGCCAGTGAAAAGAATCTGTTCATAGCCAGGCTTCTATGCTCTTACTTGGATATAAGTAACATTGTAGACAGTGCAAAGCTTGTGACACAAGGTCCTTCTGATTCAGGTATCAACTAGGTCTTCACGGTGACTTCCTTTCTATGCATCTCAAGTAGGAAAGAAAGCAATCATGTTACTTTTCCCTAAGTTTTCTGTTGGAGCTGTTTGTAGCCTGTCATTTTCTCACAGGCACGTGGACTTGGTACTGTTTTTCCTGTCTCCATATTAAAATGCTAATTAAACACAGAAAAATGCCAAGGACACCTTATAACTCAAGGATATAATTGTCTTCCATTGGTACATAAAAGAATACAATTTATTTTTCAGATGTATACTTAGAAAACAAGTTATTACAAAATAATAGTTGTATATATTTAGTTTGCATTTTATTTAATGCCTTGGATAAATATTTGAAAGATCAAAATGCAAAGATATGAGAGACATTTCAAACTGTTCCTTCCATTTGTCAAGTCATTCTTCATGAGAGAGGGGACCTTATGGAAATATGTATGTTCAGATTCTGATCGTGTCCAAAATATTTTCAAAAATACCTAAGATGTTAATGTTGGAAACAGTTGTTTTATTTTATATAAATGCTATTTTCCCATTTCTTACAGTTATCCCTACCCACATGTACAGTCTGCTGCTTCAAGTGGCTGGGGTGCTGTACAAGAAGAGAGACTAACTGTAGTAAAATAGTCTTAAAAATTCAAAATGGATTCAGTAGGTCAGTTATGTAGGAAATCAGGGCTAGAAGCAAAGGACTAACACATATCTATCTACTGAATTAATGCAGAGTCTTCTTCAGAATACAGTTAGCAAAGCAAAGTGCGTTGAGGTATGTGTCACCTAGTGTGCATTCTGTACCCTAGGGATGAACGTAAGCAATAACTACTGCTAATCATTTACCCTTCTGTGTGTTTTAGTGAACAGACTGGCCCGCTCCAAGTACTGCTGAGCCAGGAGGTACTACTGGAACCCAACAAAGAAGTGGAATTTGGGTCCAGTTCTTTCTTCCATCCACCTGCTTCCTGCCATGAATTGCACTCATCATTATATCCAGAGTCTTCCTCCTTGCCCCCTTCTGAAAGCAATCCATCCAGCAGGATCTCTCCAAACTTCCAGTCTGCTTCTACTGATTTTCATGACCAAGTTCCCTCTTTTCCCTATAGGCAAGGGTTGGCAGAGAGGTCTGCAAGAACTGAGAATGATGCCCACCATGCTGTGGAATTTCCTGACACTGCAGCCACAGGGCCAAAGGACTATAGGGAATGCTGTAGAAGCAGCAAGGTAGAAGAGGTTCATAACATAATGCCTGCTCTCACACCTCAATACAAACCCGAAGCTAACACAGTAAATTCTGGGTCTTTGCCTACACTGTTTCCCTGTCCACATCCACCGCAAGCAGAATCTCCTGAAAAGGACAGCCAGCACAGTCCTTGTTCCAAACTTGCAAGCTCTCCAGTGCGACTCAGCATTGATCATTTAGTTGCAGTAACCCCTGCAACTTCATCCCCTACGCAGCAGTGCTCCTTGGATATTTTGCAGAAAACAAATAAGTACTCCAGAGTAAACAGCCATGAGGTTTTATTGCCCTTACAGGATGACTATGGCACAGCAGAAGGTTGCAAATCTGAGGCTCTTAGTACAAAGGGACACGTTCGCTCTTTGGCAGAGCAGTTTCAGAAAAGACATGCAGTCTCCCAGAGAAAAGGTACTCATGAAAAAGGCTGGATTGCTGCAGTGTGTCAGGATGAGAAGTCTCCAAAGTTAACACAAAAATCTTTCATCAGCCCTTCATCCTCTGGTTACAGACAGCTAATCCATCAAAACCAAGAGAACAAAAACCAGTCTTCTGAAAAATTGCACTCAACTGTGGATATTAGGGATGGGGTAGTTTCTGTGGAGGGTTTTAGTGCCCAGCATCTTGCTTCTAAGAGTATTTGTTCTCACAGTGAAGAGCTGTATAGAAGAGGTGGACATAATATAGCAGAGCCTGCACCCCACCTGGAAAGGCAC
Organism: Clamator glandarius; assembly: GCA_033459285.1. Lineage (NCBI taxonomy): Eukaryota > Metazoa > Chordata > Aves > Cuculiformes > Cuculidae > Clamator > Clamator glandarius. Next base: position 5,035,342 of record JAUNZM010000009.1, read on the forward strand.
TGTCATGATGGAGGAGTGAAACGGGTGGATGATGGAGCTGCTGGTAGCGTGGTTGCCTCTATGCCTGTGGACCGTTGGGTGGATAATGTTACTAGGTATTACAGTTCTCAGAAGGCTAATAAGAATGCTGAATGGCTTCCTGTACCTGGGAGGAGTCCATCCCTTTCTGATCAGAGAGCAGTTGGAGATGACTTGAGCAGGATCCCAGTACATCTGCATCCACAGTGGAATCAAGACACAGAACAGGAGCTCTCAGAACTGGAATCCCACTATCAGACTAGTCTGCAGGCATCTGAGGCCACTCGGCCTTTCTTGGGAAGACAGGACAGTGCTAGGTATCCGTTTGACCGATCAGGTAAGAACGATGCAGCTGTTTTTCTTGGTTGACCTGCCTGTGTGTTCTGGTATAGGTGAAGGCACATTTTCCAGTCGATTTAGTTAAATGGGCATGAATTTGTGCACAGGTGCGGAAAGATTAAGGGCGCGGAGTCTGGAAATGCTCCGTGTAAGTGGAGAAGCAGTGTGATAGCACTGCCTGGGGAGGCTGCAGAGTAGCTGTGGATCTTGGCCAATCGAGAGCAACTTCTGTTAAGGGTAACACGGAAATAATTACTACTGGTTTTGATTAGGGAGCTGCATAGGTTGGCCTGCTGAATGTTGCCGTTTCAAAGTCCTACATTGCCTCTAGAATTTATTAAACTGTTTCTGTGCCTGAAGTTCATGTCCTACACATCTGTGAATATCAACTGATTTTACTGTATGTGAGAATTTTATCTGTACCTGGTTGACGGGAATAACTTTTAAAAGTGTTTCCAGGTCTCTGAGAGTTGAACTTGGGTTTTGCTAAGGGCTGCCTGCTTTGAGTTCTGGAAAATTACTTGTGAAAGCAGCACAGGGGTATGTGATCTGCACAAAGGTCCTTGAGACCTTATGGGTCAGTTGGTGCCGAAAGAGAACAGATTCTGTTGCTGTCAGTGAGAACATCCAGCTGTTGCTGGAGACATTCAGTTAGAGCCTGATGACAGCAGTCTGCTTCCACTGAAGTTGACCTAATCTCCCGCCTGAGGTAGGGCAGCCTTGATTCTCTGTTTAGTACGAGTGAAGCTTCTTTGTAATCCATGTTGCAGCATTAGAGATAAGAGTTTTCTGGTTAAATACAAAGCAGCCTGAAACTTGATGGGTACTAAAGTGAGGTATATATGTGAGGGTTTGTATACATACCCACACACGCGGATATATGTGATATATATTGCCATACATACATAAAACAGGTCTTCCCCTACCCTGCACCCATGGAGGTGGAGACTCTTGTCTTTTCCTGAGAAATCAGCCTGGCTGTGACCAGATTGAATACTGCACTAAACTCTTGAACAGGTTTTTATTGAACAGCTTGTGTTTTCTATGAACCTGTCTTGTCTTGCAGCCCACTGGCAGCCCAGGTGACCTATCCAAAAGTGGCAACTTCCCATTTGTTTTCCTTTTGATTTTCTCTCAGTCACGCAAGATCTGACCTCACAACCTTGCAGATGCTCTCTTGTATGGGCTTGAAGCAGAAGGTCTTATGTGTTCCTGCTTAGTGATTTTGGAAGCTTTTTCTGGAAATCTAACAGGAGAAAGCCTGGTTGTATTAGTGTTAACTGAAGCTTCAGCGTTCAGTCATCAAATTCCCTGTTTCTTCTGCTGACACTTCTCTTGCCTGTTTTCCCACTACATATGAGGGATAAGAACCATAATTATTCTTCAAATGAAGTTTGTGTTTGAGATCTTCACTTCTCGTTTGCTGTGACTTTCAAATGTTTCATCCCAAGTTCTGCAAATTCTGTATAAACCCAAAAAGTTTGAACTAGTGCATCTGCTGTGATGAAATGGATGAAAATCACCTCAGTGGGGACTAGGACAGCTCTTTCTCACTTTTAACTTGGATTACCTAATCATTCGAAAAATGTTGTTTAAGCTTTCTGCCCCATATCAACTGGCGTTGTCAGACCTTTGCGTTCAGAATCACAGTGAAAATACCTCTGTTCCATTACTGGAGCTTTACAACAGAGATTAAAGCAAAGACTTGCCACCTCAAAGCAGAAAATATCAATACCAGTACAACACCTCTCTTCCTTTACAGAGAGATTCCCTGTGACCATTTTTATCAGGCCATTGATCTGTCTGTCTATTCCATGAGAAATTTTGGGATTATAACTGATGGTGTGGATCACACTGAAGTGAAGTAGCCGTAGCAATTCTAGTTGAAATTAACATGTTTGACTATTTAATGAGCACAAGAAGTGGCTGACAAGCTGTAGCATTGGGTGGGAATGAGCAAGTGAATGTGTGGGGAACTTGAAGCTGATGGGTCTTGTTTATTCCAAGTAACTTCAGATAACTTGCTCCTGGTAGCTGCTTTTCTGTCCCTTTATGTCCCCTAAGCTATTTTACCTCTATCGAACAAGTGCTGGTGAGCAGTTAAATCATTTAACTCTGAAATAGTTCAACTCATTGCTGCCCAGAAGCTTGCAAGTGAAGCAGGTGTGACTGTCCTGGTGGGGCTGCCTCCCTGTGGCAGTGCTGTGGGTTAGCTTGTGGTTAATGTTCAAAGGATCTCAGGACTTCTCAGTCTCTTTGTATGGTCTGTCTGCCTTTGTGGAGTCAGACCCACGGTAGTCAAGAATGTGCCATCACGTGCAATCAGATGTTGAATTTAACTGTAACATTTTCCTTCCCAGTCTCTGCGAACCTGAATGTGCGGAATCTGCATGCTACAGCTGGCATGGGTCTCTCGAAAACCCCGACAGCAGAGATCGAGCGCAGTCTGTGTGGATCCACTGTCTCTTCTGTCTCCAAGGTGACGTGGTGTTACTCAAGATGTGCTAGAGAGGGAAGGGCTTCGCCTGTGCCAGTGAAAGAATATACAGTGGGAGAAGTGGAATGTATTATGAAAGAGATACTTGGCTCGTTGATACCAGTGTAAGGGAGAATCTTAAGTGCAGTCCAGCTCAGGTTTAATTATCTGAAAAATGAGTGACTGATGCTGCATGCAGCTTGCATGCAGCTAAATTGTCTAAATTCTGACTTTGAGGAGCATATCGCTGAAAACTTTACAATCTGGTCTCCCTGAACGTGTTTCATCACAACTCAGGATAACTACTTCTTGATGTTACCACTTGCAGGGACACAGACTTTTTATTTACTTTTACTGTGTCACTACATAATTTGAAAGTGGGAGATAATTTGGTATTTGATACAGTTGGTAGTTGGTCACCTCAGAGTGGGAGATGATTTTCTTTTTTCTGCAGAGAAACTGTTTAAATACCTGGCAGTTACATATCAATGCCTGTACGTGAAAACATACAATATTTTCAAAGGGAAATGACAATTTTTACAGTTATTGCATATTCATTAAAGGGAGCTTAAATGCTGTTGCTTATATAGAAGAGAGGACAAGAAAAGAAGAATAAACACTTCCCTTGCTAACGTAAGATTAACAAACTTCCAGCACTCATCAAATAATCCTAGGTATTTTTAGTTATGAGAAGGCTGCAGTACTTGATTGCAGGAGAGCTGTTGGCTGCAGCTGTGATGATCTCTGCAGGAGCAGGGACACCTGTAGCAGCGGTCAGTCCTTGTGGCAGACTCATCCCAGTGGAGACTTTTTGTCCTGGCTTTAGATACTTACAAAAGAATGACTCTCATTTAGATAAATCAATCAGTGCATATTTACTGGAGAAGGAAAAACTATAAGGTATTTTCAGTCACCAGATCCAAACAGACCTGTTTGCATTGCTTCCAAGGTAGTATCTGAATGAAGGGTTTCAAAAAAGAAAAGGTCACTGCAGTTAAATTTGTATTGGTCTCTTTCCCATGATTATTATACAAGCCAGATACTATGAAGAGCCTTTTCTGAAATGTGTGATATTGTCTGCAGGTCACTTATACCGAAGAACATAGCAGGGAACCAGGAGATGAGGAGATGTACAGTGCAGAGAATTTCCGCCGCATTGCTCGCAGTCTCAGTGGCACAGTTGTCTCAAACAGAGAAGAGACCTTAGTCTCTTCTCACAGTTTTGTAAGTAGAATGATACACGGCACTTTCCAAAGAGCCGCCGCCTATGTGTAGGATTCCTGTTTGTTCTGTCCACATTTAGTAGTTAACAAGACAGCAGAAAACTGAATAATAAGCCATGATATGAGCTTGTCTTTGTGAATTCATGTTCTCTTTTTTGGAAGAAGAAAAAACTTTTATATAGGTAACAAATCCATCTTCTTCAGCATCAATGCAGAGCACTACCTGCTGCAGCTGGTGAGCATGTGAGCTAATAGGACTTGCCAGTATACAAAGCCGTCCAGTATAAATATTTTTTCAGTTTACTTAAGAGTATTTCAAGAAAGCTTCTAATACACTTGTAGTTTTAAAAAGACTCCACTAGCCATGTGAAAGTTTCTGCTCTCTTGGTGAGTGTATTCACCAAGTACCATTTTTAGAGAGCAAAAGTAAGGATAAAGCAGACAATTCAAGATTTGGTATGTAACATGCAGCCAGTTACATACAGGAAGTGTCTGCTCATAATCTGGAATGAGAGCTTTCAGCAAAACCTGATAGACAGGATCAGCAACACTCTTCTATTTTGTGGCTTGTATAGCATGACAGCTCCAATGCTCGGCTGGCCT